>OY757919.1:98312568-98705068 GCA_963585895.1 Sepioteuthis lessoniana | reverse complement strand
TAGTACTCTGGCCGTTCTTAATAATGTTATAGTTTCAGTTGTCTCGGCTCGACGTCCTCTTTGCAAATCCTCCGGTCCCTTTAGTAATCCTTTTGTTACTGTACCAAAAGCACTAATCCCGATTGGTATAATTGGCACCTTCATGTTCAATTCCCTTGCAGGGTCCAGGTACTTATCCTTCTTTTCACTTTCTTTCACTTTTATTCTGAAGTCAGCCGGGACAGCAAAGTCCACAATTTTGCAAGTTCTCCTTTTCTTTGCTGATTATTATAAGGTCTGGTCGTCTCGCCGAGATTAGGTGATCCGTTTGTATGTCAATGTCCCATAGGAGATTATGTGCGTCATTCTCCAGGACATATGCTGAGTTGTGCATATACCATTTGTTCGTATTATTATTATTATTATTATTATTATTATTATTATTATTATTATTATTATTTGTGAGTTTTTATACCATTAGTAACTGTTGACATTTATTGATGTTCTCACTTGTCCAGGACTCTCCTTAGTATACCAACTGGCCAGTTGATCTGACTCAGGCGATCTGATCACCAATTCCCTCATTTTCTTTTTAGGTTTTCGCGGGGGGGGGTTCTATTTTAAAAATTTTTTTTCTCTCAGTTCTCTGGTAAGTTTTACGTACTTATTTGATTTTCGCTTTTTTATTTCTAATTTTTTACAGCTGCTTATCTAAAGCTTCACGGTTTGTGTCATAATTTCATTACTATTCTCCAAGATTCTCTGGAATTGCAACAATTCCAGTTGAGGGTGCCATTTTTTATGGAAGACTCTTCAAGAAAGTTCCAAGAACTGCCATAAAGATGAGATTAACTTTTCCTTATACATGTGTCTCAAGAATTTTCATTTTTAAGAATAAAATCTTTGTATTTATCAAAGTTTCAGTTTTTTTTTTCTGAAACTAATTGACAAGTTCACCTACCTGGGAAGCAGTGTCTCATCAACGGAGACAGACATCGACACGCGACAATAAAAACATGGACAGCTATCGGTCGTGTCGATACTGCTATAAGGATGCACTACATGGACACTGACTAAAAAGATGGAGAAAAAGCTTGACAGCAACTACACAAGAATGCTGCGAGCAATCAATATTGAACAAGTTCTGCAGGCAGTACCCCACAAAGCAGCAGCTGTACGGCCACCAACCACCCATCACGAAAACTATCAAAATTAGACGAACCAGACATGTGGGACACTGCTGGGACGAGCTCATAAGTGATGTACTCCTGTTGACGCCTTCACAGGGACAAGCAAAGACAGGACGACCAGCTCGAACCTAAACACAGCAGCTCTGTGCCAATACGGGATTTAGCCCCGAAGAACCACTGGAAGCAATGGATGATAGGGAGGCGTGGCGAGAGAGGGTCAGGGATATCCGTACCGATAGCGCGACATGATGATGATGATGATTTACCAAAGCCTTTTAGCTTTTTGATTCCATGCTACGATCTTCAGGAATAACTAGCAATTTGATATCCTTCAAACTATTTAAAAGAACGGAAGAGGCAAAACTTTTAAAAGCCCATCAAATGGAACGAGTGAATCAATTTCGGATTCCGGATCTATAGATTTATGTTAATCTACCATTTACAGCCATTTTTTTTTTCAAAATTCTTAAAAGCATACAACGAAAACTGATGTCCATTATTAGAAGTGAGCGTGTCTGGAATATTATATCATGGGTTTTTAGGCACTCAATCACCATCTTTGATGTTTGCGTAATGACACTGTCAGTTTCAAAGAAATTCCCATGCCTGTCCAACGAAACCAGATACTCCTTTCCATATCATGAAAGATCTGCCAGGGGGTGTCCTCGTGGTGTAATGGTTAAAGCGTTGGACTGTAAAATCGTAGTAAGCGAGCTCATACTCCAGTCATGGTATTACATTCACTTTTGGACAAATACCCTTGGGAAAGGTATGAGCCCCCTTATCCTCCCAGCTATGGGTTAAATAGTACCACTACTGTTCTTCTAGGAGAATGGCTTTGAGTTGATATGCCATTAAACAAAGAAACCAAACCAAAGATCGGCCACTATTTGTTTGCCAAAGTCTTCTTGGTAATGGTGTCACTATCTGGGGTTCTGCTGGCTGTAGATCCGCATAGACTGTACAGGTGGTACAGGCTTCCACGTATAGTCAAATTCATGTGAATATGTTATATAACATATGACATAGAATTTTGGTTCGTTCCTAGTAACCCCGTGCGTTGTGATTAGTAAACAGGGCGATGGCAGTGGTCGGGGTAGGCAGGTCCAACAGGTGTGTAAGCGGAAGGAGACCACATGATAACCACGAGGTTAGTTTTAGACAGACTGCAGAGAATCAGGAGTCGAGCGAGGGACACGCAGCCGATCAGAGGGTTAGGTCGTCTCTGATGATACGGCTTGCAAGGGGATGCAAGCGTTCGCACTCCCTGGCTTTCGGAAGAAGGTACGGGACAAAAAGAAGTCCCCTCTCTGGGTATATGTCTCTCCATCTATCTCTCAAACTAACAACAAACTGTGGGCTCTTTTCGAGAATAAAATGAGAGATATATTTTTATAAAGAAGTGTTTTGTTCGTTCATTGAATTTCGTAAATCATGTATGAGAGTATACAACAAATATACCTGGCCAGAAAATTAAATTCCTCGCTTGTTGAAGGCCTGCATGTGCCTTCTACTTCATTTCAAGCGGCATGGAAATAGGAATAATTATCCTTTGACCTTGCATTATCAGTCTATCCTGGGCGGTGAGTTCTTCCCCGTAGTCCAAGAAAACTTTCAAGGAGTCCGGCAAAAACGTTTTATCATCAAGCTACCATCATGCTATGACCTCAACAATTGCTCTCATCGTGGTATATGTACCAGCTTATGGTTTTTATTGGATGCAGCATCAAGTTATTTACCGCCAACTCATATGTGACGTTAAAGTGCTTAATACAAACTATCGCTTGTTACTAGAAGAGACAGAAAACCCTGTCAGCAGAGCTTAGCATATGCTAATTGTATCCCTCTTAAAAATAGGTGTTTTGGGTATGACTCTAAACTGTATCTTATGATGAGGCTGCACTTCTGGAGATCTGGTGTGTGTTAAGTGTCCCTTCATTGCCATCACTCCGCGGTCCACTCTTGTAATATACTAGCTTAGCTGGCGGCGATGAACTTAGCAGATTAAATGAGGTCGCGAGATAACATCAACAAAGTTGTTTCACAGGAAAGAGAATATGATTTATTGCCTATGGATAGAGTGACAGATATTTCCGTTCGCAGATAAGATCAACAAATTACCGGGAAAAAAACTGGAAGTGTGTAAGTTCCAATAACCAGCTACAAACAGAATACGTGAGGCGAAGAGGATGTACATACTTCCACATGGGACTTGAAAAGACAATATAAGGACTGTAAATTTTAACTGAAGGGAGAGACCCGCCGGTCTCTCAAGCAAACATGTCATATGTGTTGTCCGGCCGTCGCTCTAATACACACAAAGGGTCCCCGCCACAGAAGAAAGATATGTGCAAACTCTCTATGGTTATATTCCTACTTCACACACATCGCCGTCGAAGAATAAAAGTATAAATTATATGTTTATATATGTACGAGTTTTTCGTTGTTTGTCCAGCGGTACAATATGCGACACTCTGACACGGAGTGGTAGTACCTGTTAGAGTCCCATCTCTGGTTCAAATTGATTTGTTCAAAAATTATTCGTATGTGATAGAACCGTGTGCCAAAAAAATTTCTTAAGAAACATGTACACAAAAAAAATGGAAATATAAACAGGTTTAGAGGGATAAGACTCCTCCAACGAGTGTCCGGTAAATATGACACAAACCAATCTGATGGTAATGCTGGAGCTTTGGGGAATACGGAGTACTCCTTTATTGCCATCGCTGCCAGTTCCACTCTGGTCCATGGTGGTAGCACCTGATAGGGTCCAATGTAGGGGTCAAATAGAACTGGTTGACATTTAAACTGATGCTAAACTGAATTGTTTGAAATAGAAATGTTTTTGACATTTAAACTATGTACTGATGTGAAACTGAATGTTTGAAATAGAACTGTTTATATGCATAAAAATGGATTTTGTATTAACTAACCTACAATGGTTGATATGTTACCAAACCAAACCAAACCAAACCGTACTTATAGACGTACAATGAACGCGATTCCCGAACGTCTTGGTAAAAAATGATCCCAGACGGATGGATATGCTGTAAAAGCAAAACAATCTTAGAAAAGATAGATATTGCCAAGTATTACCCCGAGAAATGACATAAAGAAGATGGTACTGAAACCAGACGAGATAATATAATTTTATCAATTAGAATTATCAACATTCATATTTGTAGTTTTTGAGGGAGTTCAACAAAAATCTCTGATTTGTTTTTCCTCGGTTTTCCAATACTTTCACTGTTTTTTTTTTTAAATTCTTTTGTATCGATCCTGGTGTTCTAATACTTGCAGGTATAACTGTTACTTTTTACTATCATATTTTACTTTGTCATCTGTTGGAAAAACCACACCCAATATCAAATAGATTTTCGTTTCTTTGTTTAAGACGGTCGAAATATAGAGGTCAGTGCATTCATCTTTTACCAGCACTGTTGACGGAACTTAAAATACGCTGAAGGCATTCCCTGCAGAGGGGTAAGAACTCCCCACCAAAAGCTGGTGTCCTTGGTATGGTACTAAACTGAATACAACAGCGAGACACATGTTCTGGAGCTCTGTCGAGTCACCTCTTCGTTGCCATTACTCCCAGGTCCACCATGACCTGGAGTGGTAGTACCTGTTAAAGTCCTATCTACGGGTCAAATAATCTGTTTGAAAATCATTTGTTTGGTTTGGTTTGTGCTTTTTCGGCATATCAATCATTGTAGGTAATTTAATGCCAAATCCTCTTGATACATGTATATTGAATATATATGATTTGTAAACACATTTTCTTGATAAGATTTTAAACGAGCTTGAACTCTTTTTTTCGCTCACAGTTAAATCGTTTCAAGTATTTCTATCTAACGTGAATAATTCCATTTACTATTAATCATTTGTTGGCACTGTTCAAAAGTTAAACAGTTCTATTTGACCCATAGGTAGGACCCTATCAGGTGCCACTAATCAAGGCCAGAGTGAACCTGAAAGCGATGGCAATGGTGGGGGGGGTGCTCTGCATTCCCCAAAGCTCGAGCATTACTGGAGTCTCACCATCAGATTGTTTAGTGTTATATCAAAGACACCCGTTGGGGAGGGAGTTATCCCTCTACAGAGATGCAGTCGGTGTAAAAATTATATGTGTTCAAGAGGAATACTTTAAACCATAGAAGTGTGTGTAAATTATTTTTATTAAGGATATTTTTTGAACCTATAATTGTTTCCAAATATGTGAATTACTTACTTGAAATGATAACTGCTTGAAAAAAAAATGATGGACTTCAGCATTAAATTATTTAAGAAGGTGGGCGTTGACATAGCATATTTTGACAAATTCTCGGGATCTTATAAATAGATTTTAGAAGAAAAGATAAACTTGACAGCTAAATACAGAAAAAAAAAAAATTTTAATATGATTTTGATTTATTATTTTTTTTTCTGTTTTATTTTACTTTTCTTCTAAAAAAAAGAAAACATAATTTATTGAGCGGATAGAATGTCTGATAGAAACAGAGAAACTTGAACTAATCCCTTTACCTACCGGCTGCACAAGTGTCAAATGCACTCCCACAGGCAGGCATGTTGGGTGAAGACTATATTTTGCATCCTTTACAAGCCAGAATATTAGAAATAATTTGATACTTCAGATTATGAATAATACAATGGTAGTCAGATCATTGCAATATAATATTCTTACCGCAATTTTATCCGATTCGACCAGTTTAGTAGAGTCACAATCATACATAATGGCTAAGATAGTTTTGTCTCGCCTTCGGATAATTAGACAGAGTACTTCCCTTAGTGGGTAGAGTGTTCGCCAATAGCCCGAGAGATCAGGGTTCAATCCCAGGTCGCGTCATACCAAAGACTTAAAAAATGATATTTGATATCTCTTTGCTTAACACTCAGCATTATAAGGTACGTATCAAGGGTAAAGTGGGGCAATTCGGGGGAAGGAGTAGCGTCCTCCTCTACATCTCGGTGAAGTAGCAATTGAAAATGAAGCTTTCAGATCGCCCCCGACAAGGGTTGCCTACTTTACTTTAGGGAAATGGAGTAGCGCCCTTCCGTACACCTCGGTGTAGTAGCTGTTGAAAAGGGAGCTTTTGGGTCGCCCCCGTCTAGGGTCGCCTATTTTACTTTAGGGAAATGGCGTAGCGCCCTTCCGTACACCTCGGTGTAGTAGCTGTTGAAAAGGGAGCTTTCAGGTCGCCCTCGACAAAAATTGGCTAACTTCACTTTACTTTACTCCTCCTCTGGCAATACCATAGTGACATCATGTTCCTCCCTCTATTTTATCCGAATTGACCTTGAATATAATTAGGCTATGTTTATTTAAAATCATCAGGCCAACATCGCGATAGACCTGGTGCGTATTTCAGCAGCACTCGAGATCGGTATTTGAAACAAGGTAAAATAAATGCTGATTTTCAAGGCAAGTAGACCATCCCTCGCTTGAAAGATTAGCGTAATAGTCTATCATTCTTATTCCTTTTTATTTTGCATTGTATCATATTTAATAGATATTACCAATGCATGTTTGCAACTATTCTCATCCAACTTTGAGTAAAGAGTAAAGTACAGTCAGCTTTTTAACCTTGATATAGCGATAGGTTTAGGAGAAGGAATCCATATCTGTTAAACCCAGCGTAAAAATTGACCTTGTGTCACATCTTTCACGTGCATCGCAGTTTGGTAAATATATATATTTAAGTAGTGAATTGTAATTTAACTTAAACCTATTGAGACGAGGGATATCAAATGCATCGAAAAAAAAAAGCGACACACATACTTAAAACCATACTCTGCATCCTTTGAGGTCCAGACTATTAAAAATAACTTATTTCAAATTAGAAATATCATTGACGACAAATACATCAACGTCTTTGCTACAGAATTTCAACCATGTCTGGAAACAAATATACTTTGAATCGGTAAGAAGTCAAAAGTTACCTGTCACGAGGTGTTCTTCAGGAAATTAAACATGGCTTCAGAACGTGAAACTTTGAGTTGCAGTATTAGTAATTTGTGTAACAGAAAGAATTTCAAATTATTGTTTAGCGCGGGAATTATTTTGACCGTTGTGGTTTCGATTTGATATTTTCGACCAATGAGGATGATTTATCCCATTCTGCTCGGATGACTTTCCCGGGCAATATAAAAGGCGGTGTAAACACGAGCTCTTTCTCTTCCTCACATATTTTTGGAGCAGGACAGACCGAATCTCTCTTCCTCACTCCAGCAGCAGACCACCATCAATATGAGGAGAGCATATCCAATTTATAGACCGTTGTTTTCTAGGAAATCATTCCTTTATCATTTATTTATCCCTCCTAGACCAACCGATCCTCGAGGCTTCAAATTGGATGTTTAATTCCTGCTCTGACATCAGCAACTCTTTTCTTCTATCATTTGTACGATTCACAGTACATGGGGATTTCGTCTCAAGCTGACATTAAAGATTTTGAATCTCAACAATATTCTCGTCGACTCATTTGTTTTCTTCCTTCTCTTAATATAACAAAGGCAACAGGACTGATCAACCTCGTTATCTAATGTTAAATTTTTAATAGAATATATTAGACTGGTAGATCAATTGATACTGAGCACTTTTAGTTTTTAATTGCTGCGCATCAGTTAATTTTATTTCAATCATTTGATTAATTATAATAATTTTTAAGTTAGGATAGCTTAGACATCGAGTCAGCGGAGCTTGGTTATTTTCAGTTTCCCGCCAAGTACCAAACTAGAAAATACCAGACCATGATGGCATATAGGAATTCTGGTTTTAAAAATTCACGTCCATCCACGACACATTGTCTCCGCTATTGAATAAACGCCGACAAGAAGCAAAAATACTCAAACGGTTGACAAAGACGAAAACTCGCTTTATCTAGAAAGACCCCCACAAAGGAACCGTCCCCCAAAACTATACACTGATAATGAGTTTACCTATGATGTAGAAGACCCTAACCCCAGAGATAAGAGAATAAAGATATTACTTGCTTGAATGTCACAGACTATTTCTAAAAGAAGAGAAAGGATGCCGTAAGAGAACAAGACGAAAACGTAACCGACTATATATAGACCAGCACATTCTCAAAGAAATAAAAACAAGGAAAATTAGTGGTCAAAATTTCTGAGACGAAGCTTGTTGATTTTTAACATTAAGGGTTTTCGGACTATTGTCTTCATCTTTATTTTTATTTCCAAATAACAAAAAAGATGAAGACAATAGTCCAAAAACCCTTTATGATAAAAAAAACTAGAAAAATGTTGTTATAAAATGGAGAGGTTACAAAAAGGCCTATGATATGCCCCTGCAAACTTGGATAAAAGATAGTCTGAAAATGTGTAAGATATTCGATAAAGTCACAAAATTCACCCTGAAATCCATGGAAACTGGAAAGTGTAATTATAAGCAAGAGGATAAGCACTTGTAAAGATTAAAATTCATGGAGGCATCTTCCAGGGAAACTGACTTTCGAACTAATATCTATTGCCACTCAATTCTATATTTAGAGAACGTTCAAGAGTTTACAAATTTACAAAATCATTGGAAAATATAAACCACACTAAGTAGAAGGGCAGAAAAATGAAAACATTCATACGAACTAAAAGAATATGCAGCCAGAATATAGGAATGGAATTTGGGAGTGAAACATGTGCCATTCTAATAATGAATAAGGCTAAAAGAGAAACAACGGAAGAAACGAATGCAGAAAATTGGCACAAAAAGAGTACAAGATTAGGCATGACTGGGTGGGAAAGGTAATCTATTAGGAACTGCGCAAGAAATTAAGATTTAACAATACAACTAAATGTTATATGTACAAAGCAAAATCCGCAGTAGAAATTGAGACGCACAAAATTCTCTGGGATTTAGACTCAGCCTGACCAAGTGCTAGCAAGAAAAAATTGTTACTTGATGGCTTTTGCTATTCCAATGGATCAAAGGGGAGGAATAAAAGAAAGCAAAAAGATAAACAAATACTTGATTCTTGACTAAAACCTAAAAAATTGTGGAACATGGGGGTGACAGCGAAATCGATTGTAAATGGTACCACTGGGTCCCGGGAAAAACCTGGAGGAATTGTGAATTAAAAAAAGGATTGAGACCATCCTGAATACTGCGTTGATAAAATTGAGCAAGGAGTGAAATGATAAAAATACTTTGCTGACCACAGAGTAAAATTGAAAGAAAGTGAAAAGAAGGATAAATACCTGGACCTTGCTAGGGAGTTGAAAAAAAAAACTGTGGAACATTGTTATGGGGACATATCCTACCATACCCCAAAGATGGACTCGTCCAACCTAAACATATTCGCCGAGCTTAGCTCGCTCGGAGAAGACAACTTCTCGTTTCTTACGAGACATTTGACAGACAGACTGCAAGCCGAGAACGGCTAGTACTTCTTTTGTATGACTTCCTTTTTTCTGCTAATACAATAACGTTCACTTATCACCCGTTGTTTGAGTTGTTCTTCCACCGGTCTTATCTAAAGACCACAACAAACATAAAAGTGACGTTAGTATTAATTGTAATTTGTTTTCTTGGTACAATCACCAAAGGATTAGTAAAATGACTAGAGGACTTGTAAGACGGGGGACGAGAGGAGACCATCCAAATTACTGCATTACTGAGATCAATCAGAATACTGAGACGAGTCCTGTAAACTTAAGAAAACTTGCTGTCACTCAAACTCAGCTAACGCTGATGTGAAAAACTCTCAAGGAATAATAATAATAATAATAATAACGTAGGTTATATGGTGATAGAAACGAAACGATCAATCACATAATAAGCGAATACTGCAAATTAGCACAAAAAGAGTATAAGACTAGGCACGACTGGGCGGGAAAGGTGATCAACTTGAAATTGTGCAAAAAATTGAAATCTGACCATTCGAACAAATGGTATATGCACAACCAAGAATTTGTCCTGGATAATGAGACGCACAAACTTCTACGGGATTTTGAGATACAAACGGATCACCTAATCTCGGTCAGACGAGCAGACTTTATGATAGTCAACAAAAAGAAGAGAACTTGCCAAACTGTGAACTTTGATGTCTTGGCTGACCAATGAACAAAATTGAAAGAAAGTGAAAAGAAAGACAAGTCCCTTGACCTCACTAGGGAATTGAAAAAATTGGAACATGAAGATAACCGTGATGCTAATTGTAATTGGTGCATTTTGTACAGCCACCAAAGGATTAATACAGGGACTGGAGGATTTGGAAATATGAGGACTAATGAAGGCCAGCCACACTACAGCATTGTTAAGATCGGCCAGAATACTGTGAAGTGTTCCGGAGACTTGAGAAAACTTGCTGTCACTCAAACTCCAGCGAAAGACCATCAGCTAGCGTTGGTGTGAAAAACTCTTAGATTATAATAATAATAATAGTAGACGATACTGATTGCATTTCACATAGCACTAATACCCTTGGGAAAGGTATGAATCCAATTATTCTCCCTCCGGCTATGGGTAAATAGTAGGGCTGACTGATTTCTTCAGCCTTGGTAAGGCAACTAGTCTAGGAGAAGGAAAACTCTGAATTCAAACCTGTTAAACTCCGCTTAAAAATTGACCTTGTGTCATATCCTACCCGAGCGGAGGGGTTGGGTAAATAAGATAATAATAGTAGCACAAAACAACACCTTAAGGACAAACTATATTAAAGCGAAAAAAGATAAGAAGCGACAGAATAGCAAATGTAGATGATGCGGTGATAAAGATGAAACAATCAATCACATAATAAGCGAATTTAGCAAACTAGCGCAAAAATAGAATAAGTCAAGACACGCCTGGATGGGGAAAAATCCATTGGAAATTGTGCAAGAAATTGAAATTTGACCACATATGCATAACCCAGAATGCGCCCTGGAGAATGAGATACACCATCTTCTCTGGGATTTTTAGATACAACGGATCAGTCAATCTCGGCCAGACAACCTTACCAAGTGATAGCCAACATAAAAAAAAGCCTGCCAAATGTGGACTTTGCTGTCCAGCCTGACCCCAGGGTAAAAATGAAAGAAAGCAAAAGAAAAAGAAAAAAAGATAAGTACCTTGAGCTTGCTAGAGAACTGAAAAAAACTATGAAACCTGAAAGTGGTGGTAATAACATTTGTAAGTGGTGCGCTCGATATAGTCATCAAAGGATTGGTAAAGGGACTTGGAGAGTTAGAAATAAGAGGGCAGGTGGACACCTTCCAAACTACAGCATTGTCAAGATCAGAATACCGAGAAGAGTCCTGGAGACTTAAGGTGACTTGCTGTCACTCATACTCCAATAGAAAACCATCAGCTAACGCTGGTGTGAAAAACTCTCAAAGGAGTATAATAAATAAATCTTATAATTTAATATTGCCAAGTATATAAACAGGCAATATAATCAAGGTCACCCTTCCCAGAATGTCTCACAAAATAGATTAACCTTCCCACAATTCACCTCAGAACAATATATAAATTATTTGGTCGGATAATCGCATAATCGAAAAACTGACTCAAGCGCTGTTCTCACTGTATCTGCGCTATCCTAAATTATATATATATATATATTTTTTTTTTTCATCTACAGACAGACGGTTTCATTGTACCACAACTCATCAGTGTGGCTAGAAACGCGAGACGCTTCAAGCTGGGACCGAAACCCGACTAAATTTACGTCAGCCTGATAACAAAACCTCACAGACAGTAGCAGACCCAACGAAAGCAACGGAATTTAACGTATATACATTAACTTCAGTTTGTTTACATTTTACGCCATCGGAGACGGAAATACTCGACTTGTTAGAAGAGTTTTGGAATACGCAAGGGGCAACCGGTATTTCCTTCACGGAAGGGAAAATATATAAAAGGGCATTTGTGGTGTAGGAAATAGAGACAGTGACACGAGTCCGAATTCACAATGAGGCTGTTTGCATTTCACATAGCACTAATACACTTTAAAAAAATGAATCCAGATATTTTCTCTCCAGCGATTGATAAATAGTAGGGCAGACTGACCTATAACAATGGTACGGCAACCAGTCTAGGAGATGGAAAACCCTGAATTCAAATCTGTGAAACTTCGCTTAAAAATTGACACTGTGTCGCATACTGATCATTCAGAGAGGTATATATATATATATGTGTGTGTGTGTGTGTGTGTGTGTGTGTGTGTGTGTGTGTGTGTGTGTGTGTGTGACACGATGTTGGGCATTCGCTGTATGGGTGTGGGTGCCAGTCAGAGCATCCCTTTGTCTGTTTTGGTGCAAAGCCCACACAAAGGGATTTGCGCGCGAGATTTCCTACGAGACCGGAAGAGGACGAGTGAAGGACGGTCCCAGAGTAAAGAGAAGGGAACGGTCGGCAGAAGGAGGCAGACAGTGGAGTCAGTCAAGAGAAGTGGACAAAACAGACCAGTCGAGAGAACAGGGCAGTCGATGAAGACAGCAGGAGCTAGACCTGTTGACCAACAGATGCCGGGATGAGCAACGCGAGAAGATGAGTCAGCACTGCTCGTGGCTTTGTGGGAATTTCGCTTCAATACACGCTCGCGTTAGCTCACAGAAGCACAGAATGTTAGGAAAGTGTCACAGACTTCTCCCTTCTTGTGCTTGGAGCTAACCCGAGCCTGTGATTGTTTGTTCTTCTTTTCTTCCACCCTCTCGGTTGTGTAAGTTGTGTTTTGTGCGTCCGTCAATAAATGTGAAATACCTCTGGTCGGAGATAAGAAAAACCACCAGACAATTTAATGGCCATGAGTAGTTTGCATGGTTGAGAGAGTGGAGTCGGCCGGCGGTGTATTGTCACATATATTAAACTAGTTAAAATTTTCAAATTTGTTATTTTTGTCGCACTTTGATGGTCCCTTTATTTCTATTCATTAACTCACCTCTAATCCAAGATCGAACCATCATATATATCTTAATATCCAACAATTATTCAAATCTTTACCTTGAGATGATTGAGGGAAGATTAGGAACAAGAATGGTTTAATATTTTTCTTTGAATTGATACCGAATTTTCTTGATGATATCTCGACACCAGTATATCTCTGTAAATATTATCACATCATTCTAAAACTTGCGCAGTTGTATATACGGCTTCATTCAGATTAGAAATTTAAACATTCAGTTCTAATACTTTTTTATTTCATCTCCTATATATATATATATATAGGTTTGTTGTTTGTTTGGATTTTATGGCATATCAATCTTTGTAGGTTATTTTGTGCCAAATACATTTTATACAAATAATCGGTTCGATTTCAAACAACTTAATTCAGCATTAGTACACAGTTCAATTGTCAAAAACATTTCTATTTCAAGCTATTCAGTTTAGTCAAACAGATCTAATTCAGACAATCCAGTTTAGCACAGGTACGCAGTTTAATTGTCAAAACATTTCTATTTCAAGTAATTCAGTTTAGCACAAGTACGTAGTTGAGTTCTACTAGAGCCATAGATAGGACCCTGTCAGGTGCTACCACTCCGGGCCAGAGTGGACGTAGGAGCGATGGCAATGAAGGGTTGCTCCGCATTCCCAAAGCTCTAGCATTACTGGAACCTTATCATCTAATTGTTCAGTGTCATATCAAGGACACTTGTTGCGGGGGGAAGTCTTAACCCTCTGCAGAGGTACAATTTGTGTATTCTACAGCCCTAGCTGACTGGGTAAAATTACACACACACACACACACACACACACACACACACACATATATATATATATATATATATATATATATATATATATATATATATATATATATATATATATAAAAGTAGTTTTTCTTATATAAAAAAAAAGTGGCAGTGTGTGGCTTCAAGCAAAATTTTCAGTACTCGTCTCTTTCCGGGTGAAGCTTAGAACTTTTTAAACGACCTTCGTGTATATGCAGAATTTTAAATGGAGTAAGACTTTTTATAGAAAAAGTCATCTAAATATTTTTACTCATTTGTCAACTCCTTAAAATAACGATGTTAATTCGCCTTTTCAGATTCCTCGATCGATTTTAGAAGTATTGGAAAACTACTTTTTGTTTTCATTTAACAATGTAATTTTATTTAAACACCCCCAGTATACACACACACGCACACACACACACACACACACACACATATATATATATATATATATATATATATATATATTAACATCTCTGACATGAAAGTACACTCCTTAAACACTTTCGGTAAAAATTAATGTTTTTCTTTACCGAATATGCAAATGTTTTATTATTTCTACATTACACAGTCTAAAAGGATATTAATCAGTATTATTTAAGAAAAAAGTTGGGGTTGTAGAATACACTGACTGTAAGACACCCCCCCCCAAGAGAGTCCTGGATATAACACTAAACAATCTGATTGTGAGGTTCCAGTAATGCAGGACCTTTGGGGAATGCGGAGTATCCCTTCACTGCCATCGCTTCCAGATCCACTCTGGCCCGGTGTGGTAGCACCTGATTGGGTCCAATTTATGGGTCAAATAGAACTAAACTGCGTACTTATGCTAAACTGAATTGTTTGAAATAGCACAATTTTGACATTTGACTGTGTGTGGACAAAAAACTATACTCATACTAAATAGAATTATTTGAATTAGAGCTGTATATCTTGAAATAGAAATGTTTCTCAGTGTACTCAGTCTAAACTGAATAGTTTGAAATAGAACTGATTATTTGTATAAAAATGGATTTGGTATTAAATAACCTACAAAAGTTGATATGCCATAAAACCCAAACAACCAACGAAATTATAACAAAAGTTTTCAATATTTAAACAATGTAACCTACAATGGTTGATATGCCATAAAACTAAACCAACCAACCCCATTACAAAACATAGTTTTGGCTCGGTTTATTTAACAGCACATCAACTATTTATAAGTTATTTAAAGCTGAAATTTGATTGATTTACAAATGTTTGTTATTATAACTATATTTTGAAATGTTCCATTGTATGTTTTTTTATAGAACTGTTTTTCATATTTAACTATGTGTTAATAAAATCTGTACTTATACTAAGCTGAATTAGAATTGTTTGAATAAACTGAATAACTTGAAATAGAAATGTTTCTGACCTAAACCCTGTACTCATACTAAATTGAATTTTCTGAAATAGAATAAACTATTTGCATAAAAATGGATTTGGCGTTAAATAACCTAAAAAGGTTGATATGCCATAAACCCCAAACAACTAACCAACCAACCAATCATGTAGGTAGAAAAACATTTTTCCAATAAGATAGATAGATACATAGATAGATAGAGACAGACAGACACAGAGACAGAGAGAAAGAGAGTGATGTTTGCTTGTTTAGGTTTTATGGCATTGTAGGTTATTTAATGCTAAATCCTGTTCATAAATATATACATTAAATCTATGATTTATAAACACATTTTGCAGTTTGAATTTTTTAACGAGCCTCAGCTAATTTTTTTTCTCCCACAGTTTAATGGTTTTAAGTATTCTTTATCAAACACAAATACTTTTATCTAATAATAATCAGTGGTTTGCACATAGTTAAACGGTTTCAATTATTGCGATGAACATTAGTCATTTGTAAACTCACATAGTTTATTGATAATAATTCTATTTGATATTAGTATTGCTATTTAACACTAATCATTAATTTGCTCGCTGTCAAATGGTTCCCAGTAATACCATTTATTACCAACAATTCAAAGCAAACCTATACGAGTGAGTTCGAGTCTCATTGGGCGCCCCATTCATTCGGCCTTGTGCCACATCGAAGCAAAGAGCTTTGTAAATTACTATTACCAACAATTCAATTAAACATCAGTCATTTGTTTACTTACACACAGTCCTATTTCTAACAATTTAATTTAGGATTAGTCATTTGTTTGCGCTAAGTTTAAATGTCAAACAGTTCTATTTCACCCATGGTGGGGCCCTATCAGGTATTATCACTCCGGGCCAGAGTGGAATCGGGAGTGATGGCAATGAAGGGGTACTCCGCATTTCCCAAATCTCCAAGACTCTAACCTTACCATGAAATTGTTTAATGTCATATCAAGGACACTCTTACCCTTCTGCAAAGATGCAGTCGGTGTATTCTTCAGCCCCAGCTGACTAGGCCACTTGTTGGGGAAGCCTTACCCCTCTGCAGAGATGCAGTTGGTGTATTCTACAGTCCCGCCCGACTGGGTTTGGTTTCGTTTCGTTTCGTGGCATATCAACCATTGTAGGTTATTTAGAGCTAAATCCATTGTTATACATATTAACAGTTTAGATTTCAAACAATTCAGTTTAGCATAAGTACACTGTTTACTTCTGTTTGACCCATAGATAGGACCCTATCAGGTGCTACCACTCCGAGTCCGAGCGGACCTGGGAGCAATGGCAATAAAGGAGTACTCCGCATTCCCCAAAGCTCCAGTATTACTGAAGCCTCACCATCAGATTGTTTAGTGTCATATACCTAGTCAATCGTTGAAGGAGTCTTATCTCTCTGCAGAGAAGCAGTCGGTGTATTCTGCAACCCCAGCCGACTGGGCCACCCAGCTGAGCGAGAGAAAGAGAAAGAGAGAGAGAGAGAGAGAGAGAGAGAGAGAGAGAGAGAGAGAGAGAGAGAGAAATTAGACTGCAACCAAACAAAAACGACACAGTATCACAATATTTGTATTAGAGCAAAGCGTTTAAAATTGTCTAACTTAGAGAATACAGTAACTCCCTGTTCAATTGGCAACTGAAGGATAATTTTTGTGGAGTTTTCCGTTCGCATTTTTTGATCCTTCAAATTTTTTATATAACTAAGTAAACTATTATTATCATACTGCACTTCCTAAAAAGAATCTTCAATGTAAACATGGTTTAGTTTGGTTTCTTAGTTCTATGGCATATCAAACTTCGTGGGTTAAATAATTCCAAAGCCATCCTTGAAAAAGAATTGTATTGGTACTATTTAACTCATAATCGGAGGAAAACGACAATTCCTATCTTTCTTAAGGGTATTAGTCGGAAATTAAACGCAATAGCGCGACTGCGGTTCGAACTCACTAACTACAATGTCGCAGTCCAGCACGTTAGCCACCATGACATTGGTATTTCCCAATACGAACCTAGACCGTTGATTTTAACTGGAAACCATTAGGTTTTACGTGTCTTTTAAAACATTTAATTATCTCCCTTTTATTAAACTAATTAAACGTTTCCTAAATAAAGTAAGTAAAAGTAAAGTTGTCTCCCTTAGTCGAGGGCGACCAGAAGGCTCCCTTTTCAGTAGCTACTACACCGAGATGTACAGGAGGGCACTACTCCTTTCCCTGGATTGCTCCGCTTTACCCTTGATAGTACCTTATATTGCTGAGTGTTAAGCAAGGAGGTATCAAGTACCATTTTAAAAGTCTTTGGTATGACTCGACCTGGGATTGGATCCCGGTTCCCCGCCGGATCATTGGCGAACACTCTACCCGCTAGGCCAATGAGCCGGTCGTTAACTTTTTTTTCATCATCGAGCGTTTTTGTATTCCTGATTAGTTAGAGAATTTGATGACTGTGTCCCCAGAAGAGAATTAGGAAACCCTCTTTAAAAAAAAGTTGTATTCTGGGTATGCCACTAAACTGTATCAGACATTGAAGCTCTAGTTCTATACATCTGTTGCCATTACTCCCAGGTCCACTCCAATTCGAAGTGATATTATATGTTAGGGTCCAATAAATCTATTTAAAAGTTTGTATTCGATAAAACTGTGTATAACCCCTCTATTTTTACCGGCTCATTAGTCTAGTAGGTAGAGTGTTCGCCAATGGTCCGGGAGACCTGGGTTCAGTCCTAGATCGCGTCATACCAAAGACTTTAAAAATGGTACTTGATACCTCCTTGCTTAACACTCAGCAATATAAGGTATGTATCAAGGGTAAAGTGGAGAAATTCAGGGAAAGGAGTAGTTCCTTCCTCTACACCCCGGTGTAGTAGCTATTGAAAAGGGAGCCTTCTGGTCGCCCTCGACTAAAGGGAGACAACTTTACTTTACTTACTATAACCCCTCTAAAAACTCTTAAACAAGTACAGCGAACTGTAAATAAGAACGAACAATTAATACGATTCCCCACACACTTGGCATAAAATAACTTTGGACGGGTTGACGTGCCGTCAAAATTAATCACTCAATCTTTCTTTTACTTTGTTATGAACAGTTACTGGAAGTGATAACTGTTTACGAAGGATTATCACTGGCCCAGGGGGTAGAGTGTTCGCCAATGGTCCAGGAGACCTGAGTCCAATCCCTGGTCGCGTTATACCAAAGACTTTAAAAATGGTACTTGATATCTCCTTGCTTAACACTCAGTAATATAAGGTACGTAGTGGAGCAACACAGGGAAAGGAGTAGCGCCCTCCCCTACACCTCGGTGTAGTAGCTATTGAAAAGGGAGCCTTCTGGTCGCCCTCGATTACGGTCGCCAACTTTTATTTATCATTAGTCATAACTTGAACTAATACAACAGTGTACAAATCATTAGTATGAGATAGGAATATTTGATATTATAAATCTTTTGGCAAATTATTTGTATTAGATAGGAATACTTGATATCATATAACTGTGTGCAAAAAAAGTCTCTTAAAAATATGTAAATATGAATGTACAATTAACACGGTTCTCTAAACTCTAGGCATACAGTAACCCTAGACGGGTTGATATGCAGTTAAAATCAATTAAACTAAACTTTTATAATCAAGTCGGTAGGCAAAGTTTAGTGTGAACCTCTTTACTGCAATTGTCTGGAACCGAACCCGCCATATCTCTTTGGTATGCTTACAATTTTCATTATTTCTAGCTTTCTCTTTCACTGTTATTGTGTCTGACAGACGTTAACAACACACACATAATTTTTAAGTTGTCTGCCAATTTCGTAATAATTCTCTCTCACCCTCTCTCTCTCTCTTTGACGCACCCCACCCACAAAACTTAGTCTACACCTCAGCCCATACGTTTATCAAGCCGCTAATCCGATCAGACGAAATACAACACCGGGGAATTATTTCCTAGTCTCCAAACGCAAAACGCTACTTAAAAAAAGTCATAAGCAAAACAAAATAACAAACAATATTAAAAGACAAAACCTGATTGGTTGGACTGAGAGCGGGAATAGGAAAAAAAATGTGGTGGTGTAGGGGGCTTTCAAGTGGTGTCTCTCCTTCTTCTCCTCCTCCTTCTCCTCCTCTCTTTCCACCCTCTCCCTCTCTAGTCGCTTGTTTGACGAAGGTGACCATGGCGTCTGTGAAGTTAATCGCCGGCTGTTCGTAGAAGGTTATTGTCCAAGCACAAAAAGGAGAAAAGCGCGACCGAAAGTGCTATTGACTGTCACGGCTGAGGAGAAATACAAGAATAGCGTCTGCTTCCAGACAGACAGATCGATAAGCGGGGCGACATTTGCAATTAATGGCCAACATACACCAAACTTTCAACGCTTTCCTTTCAATTTTTTTTGTTTTCGTTTTTTTTTGTATTTTAGATATTTTTTCTTCGTTTTACATTTTAATTCGTTTTTATTCTAGGCTTCCATTTCCCTTTCTTTCTTTCTTTCTTTCCCATTCTAGTTTACTCTTTCATTTCATTTCTTTCTTTCTTTCGTTTAATTTCTTTCTTTCTTTCGTTCTTTCTTTCTTTCTTGTTTCTTTCTTTCTTTCCCATTCTTGTTTCATCTTTCTTTCTTTCTTTCCTATTCTGATTTACTCTTTCATTTCATTTCTTTCTTTCTTTCATTCGTTTAATTTCTTTCTTTCTTTCTTTCTTTCTTTCTTTCTTTCTTTCTTAATCCTCTTTCTCTCTTTCTTTCCTTCGTTCCTTTTTTTTCTTTCTTTCCCATTCTTGTTTCAGCTTTCTTTCTTTCTTTCTTTCTTTCTTTCCCATTCTGGTTTACTCTTTCTTTTCATTTTTTTTGTCTTTTTTTCTTTCTTTCTTTTAATTTCTTTTTTCTTTTTCTCTTTCTTTCTTTCCTTCTTGTTTAATTTTCTTTCTTTCTTTCTTTAGTTCCATTTCTTTCTTTCTTTCTTTCCCATTCTTGTTTCATCTTTCTTTCTTTCTTTTTCTATTTTCCTTTTTCCATCTTTTTCTTTTCTTTTTACTTTGTATTTTTTCATATTCTTTCTACCTTTTCGTTTCTTTTGTTTGTTTGTTTCTTTCTTTCTTCCTTTCTTGTCTGATTTTTTTATTCTATTTATTATTTAATTTTCTTTCTTTTTTCTTCTTTTCTTGCCACATTTTCTTCATTTTGGGAGGGGACTTTCGTTCTTTTCTCTTATTGATTTTCTTATTTTTTTCTTTCCTTTGTTTTATCTTATCATGTTTTTGTTCGGTTTTAATTTCTTCACCTTTTTTTTACTTCTCTTTCTCTTTTCTTATTCTGAGTTATTTTTCTTCTTTCTTTTTTCTTCATGTCTTTCCTTTTATTCTCATTTGTTATTATCTATCAGGGTTTTTTTTCCGTTTTCGTTTATAATACTAATTCCTTCTTTTTTTATTTTTTATCCTTTAATTCTTTTTTCGCTTACCCTTTTTCGTTCGTTTCTCTTTCTATTAATCGACATTCCTTTCTTTTCTTCGATTTTTTTCTTCCCTTCTTCTTTTTGCTACTTTTGTTCTTTCTTCTTTCTTTCTTTCTTTCTAGCCAGTGGCCAGTGTTAATAATCTACATTTTCATAGCTGATTTTCAAGGCATTACTTGAGGGGAAGAAACTGGCGCAAAACAGTCTTCCTGTCTTCATTTCTTTTAATAAGATCCATAGATATATACAAGTCTCATTAAATAAGTTTCCAGACTTTTTTCGTATGGGCACTTTTATTGATAATACACGCATGAAACTCTAGTCCCCTTCGAAGTAATCTCCTCCGACTGCAATGCACTTGTTGTACCGTTTCAACACCTTCTGGAAAGCCCCATGGAAGTCCTCTTGTGTGAGCGTGTCAATGACCTTCGTCACAGCCTCTTTCACCTCCTCAATTGTCTCATAACGACAGCCTCTGACAATAGGGAATAACAACCAAAAGTCACAGGGAGCAACGACTGGACTAAAGAGAGGCTGAGGAACTGTCTTGATGCCCATCTTGGTCAAATAGTCCTTGACACGGATGGAGTTGTGGACTGGTGTATTGTCCTGGTGGAAATGCCACTGACCCGATTTGAAGAGTGCTGGCCTCTTCCCAAGGAATCTCTTCCCGAACTCCCTTTAAAGCTCAACATAGTATTCCTTGTTGACTCTCCAGTGTAGATCATGCCAGTGCTGTCGAAAAAAAAAGGGTTCATCAAAAGTTTGTGGGTGCATTTGCTCTGGCTGGCCGTCTTGGGTCTGGGAGAGCTAACATGCTTCCACTAGTAACTCTGTCTCTTGGTCTCTGGGTCATAGCAGTTGATCCAGCTTTCATCGCAGGTCACCAGAGCATCAAGAACTGAAGGGTCTGAATTGATCAGTTCGACTATCTCCCTGCTGCTATGACAATGTCTTTCTTTCTGATCTTCTCTGAGAACTCTTGGGACAAACTTCGCGCAAATCTTCCGCATCTTCAGGTCCTCGCGAATAATTGTGTATACAGTTCCCACACTGACATCAAACTGCGCACTTATTGTCTCTATAGACACAGGACGGTCCTTATCCATGAAATTCTGTATTTGGCCTATCAACTCTGATGTATTGACTTCCTTACTCCTCCCACACCTCTCATAATCCCTCACAGACTCCCTGCCTTCCTTGAATCTCTTATGTCACTCAAAAACTGATGCTCGATTCATGCAAGATGGTCGAAAAGCAGTCAGAAGCATTCCATACGTTTCTGTGGCATTTTTCCAAGTTTAAAACAGAATTTTATTGCATATCGTTCTTTTAACGTGTCCTCACGTCCAGATTGCATTTTTGAACTTCACCAGCTGTGACAATCAGGCTTTGTAGGATGTATTCCAACTGCTGCTGTAGCTGTTCCTTTGAACCTGAAATCATAAAAATTGGTCATTCATCTCATAAGATGTATAGCAATAACATAGTGAAATTTCAAGAGTCTACGACAATTTTAAAAGCCTGTACTAAAAAGTCAGGAAACTCATTGAAGTCACCACGTATAAGTCCATTATCTCTCTCTATATATATCTCTCTCTCTCTCTCAATATATATATATATATAACTTCATTATATTTTCCAAGCTGCAGTCATGTCGATTCTATTCTGTGGATGCACCACATGGACGCTGACAAAGCGTATAGACAAAAAGTTAGACGAAAATTCCACAAGATTGGTAGGAGTCATATTGAACAAATCCTGGAAGTAACATCCCCCAAAGAAGCAGAGTGTATGGCCACCTACCACCCATCTTTAAAACCATCCAAATAAGACGAACTCATAAGCGACGTTTTCCTGTGGACCTCTTCACACTGACGAGCAAGTGTTGAACGACCTATTAGAACCTATCTACAACAGCTTTGTAGGGACGCAGGGTGTTGTCTAGAGGACCTGCCGGAAGCGATGGATGATAGAGACGAATGGTGAGAGAGAGAGAGAGTGAGAGAGAGAGAGCCGAGAAAATTACTGGATGATATATATATATATATATATATATAGAGAGAGAGAGAGCGAATAACGTAGACAGATTTAACGGCCGCCCTATAGGCATTCGAATATACTGATTATATCCCTTACAGATGACAAAGAACTCCAGCCCCACTCCAAAAAGGAGGATATCCTTGGTATGAAACTAAACTGCGTCTGATGGTGAGGCTCCCGTTCTGGAGATCAGGGGAGTATGGAGTACTCCCTCATTGCCATTACTCCCATGTTCCTTCTGATTTGGAATTGTAGTATTTTCTATGAGTAAAATAAACCAGTTTTCAAATTATTTGTATAAAAAAAGAATACTTAATATCATATTTTTTCTTATAATACACAAAACTCTTTAGTGTATGTTATATAATTAAGGAATGATTTTTTATTTTAATCATTTTTCATTGATTATATTTTATCATTCAGTTTGGTTGGGCTTTGAACTATTCGGGTTACGAGTTCAGGTGTGTAGTCAATTGGTGCAGTTTACGCTCGCGCGCAAAGGATATGACAATCACCATTTGTCATAATAAACCCCAGATAGGAAATAGGGCTGGAGTGTGGATGACGTCATGCCCAGAAGAGATAGGCCGAGAATTTGGAAGATTTTGAAAAAGATTCAGTTGAGGTCCGACCATGGTGTTGAGAAGTTGGAGTCCGACCATGTAGTTGAAGGTTGACATTGGACCATACACGCAGAGAATTGAGTTCTCAGCCATTGAGTTGAACTTTCTACCGTTGCGGCGGCAGTTAAGTTTTTTCAGGTCCCGACCAGCGAAGGTGAATTGAGATCTAAAACACCACGAGATGTGCCGAACGTTGGGGGTGTTGTTAGCATAGTATGATCACGAAAGACTTTTAAGAATTGTGTGTCTCTCTCTCCTCGTGTCGAAGAACCGAAATCAGAAGTTAGTAAAACCGTTCGTACCTGAACAACGGAGTCGCCTGTGTATTAGAGTCTGCCTGTGTATTTGACTGTATTTGAATATGTATTGTATATCCATCGCGGTATACAACACATAAATATAAACGCACAATACACTCAGTTCCTTCATCTCTAGGCATAAAATAATGGGTTGACAAACAGTTAAAATCTATCGATCACTTAATCAATTAATCAGGCTAGGTGACTTTGATCACTGATACTGAGTACTCTTTATTCATAAATAAAGCTCACTACATTAATGATATATACGAGGATCACTGAATAAGTTTCCAGACTTTTTTCGTATGGGCACTTTTATTGATAGTACACACATGAAACTCTAGTCCCCTTCGAAGTAATCTCCTCCGGCTGCAATGCACTTGTTCTACCGTTCCAACACCTTCTGAAAGGCTCCATTGAACTCCACTTGTGTGAGCACCAATGACCTTCGTCACAGCCTCTGGCTTCTTCCCAAGGAATCTCTTCCCGAACTCCCTTAAAACCTCAACATAGTAACTCTAACCCTAAGCCTTTGGCCAATCAACTCTGGTGTATTGACTTTCTTACTCCTCCAACACCTCTTATCATCCCTGAAAGACTCACTGTTTTCCTTGAATCTCTTATGTCACTCAAAAACCGATTCTTGATTCATGCAAGATGGTCGAAAAGCAGTCTAAAGCATTCCATACGTTTCTGTGGCATTTTTTTCCTAGTTTAAAACAGAATATTATTGCATATCATTCTTCTAAAGTGTCCTCACGTCCAGATTTCATTTTTTAAATTCACCAGCTGTGACAATCAGGCTTTAGTAGGGTGTATTTCAATTGCTGCTGTGGCTGTTCCTTTGAACCTGAAATCATAAAAATTGGTCAGTTATCTCATAAGATGTATAGCAAGAACATAGTAAAATTTCAAGAGTCTACAATAATTTTAAATGCCGGTACAAAAAGGTCTGGAAACTTATTGAATGCCCCACGTATATATATATATATATATATATATTATATATATATATATATACAAAGACATATACTTAGAGACATATGCGAAAATAGGGAATTTACAATTTGACGAACCTTCAAAAGTCGTTTAAAAAAACAATGTAAATAAGATTAATTAAAAAAAGAGTGAAAATGAATATGAGAGCAAGACAAATGGAGGAGGAGAAAAAAAAATTAAAACCTCTCTAAGTCGAGCAAGAGGTATTTCCTAATAATTCAAAAAGTGTTTGGGGTTTTGCTTGCATAGTGAAAGCCTATTAAGTAAAATATAAAAGGCCACCAGGACAATTAGATGTTGTTTCGTCCTAGTTCGATGCAAGGCCACAAAACACTCATTGCTGTAATTAACCACACAACTATTTAAGACATTCAAATGTTCACACATGGTAGACTGGAGCAATTTTGAATTCTTGGATGTTGTGTGGTTACGAATATATCTTGGAACATGCTATTTAACTCTAACCTCAAGGCGTTGGGAAGTGCGCCCTATATATGTGGTATTACAGTAACATTGAAATTTATAAATTAAATTGCTTTGTTGGAAGATAGGGAGTACACCCTTCTGATTATATATATATATATATATATATATATATATATATATATATATATAGTCATCCACAGACAGATCTGTTTCGTTCTATCAGAACTCATCAGTGTGGCTAGACAGTATTTTCCCGTAGCTGGGATCGAAACCCGTTTGACTCAAACTCTATAGTCATCCACAGACAGATCTGTCTATAGTCATCCACAGACAGACAGACAGACAGACACACACACACACATATATATATATATATATATATATATATATATATATATATATATATATATATATATATATATATATATATATATATATATATATATATATATATATATATATATATATATATATATATTAGGGCGCATCAAATGCCCCGATATTAAAAATTTCGTCTGTCCCAAATTCTATTTTGTTTATTATATGAAATAAATATTTATTTCCAAAAATGGAGTTATTTTGATATAATCTTATATCACGACCACCTTACACTTCAATATTAATATCGCTCAACATAGAAATTTACATCAAAAATCATTTTTTCATGATATAATTTTTGGCAAAATATGTATAATATCATGTTTTATTGTTTAGCTATATATTGATATAATCTTTTTTATGGATATTTTATTGATATAATAATATAAATAATTCCAACTTTTCGCACACGTTCTTCTAAAAAAAATTACAGTTTTACCCGCTTATAATAATGTATATGAATAATAAATAATTTCAGAAGAAATCCATGTTTTTCATTATATTTAAAATTATAATTCATCAACTATTCATGAATTTTGATACAGGCTTATAAACTAAATGCATTTATCTATCTAAAAAGTCATAAAACGAACCAATTTCAAATTTCTATTTAGTTTTTCTTATATCCTCCGAAATATGACAAAAATAAATTATATACGGCATAATATGATAAACATAAAATGACAAGGTGCCCATCCTAAAAGGAAGCAAAATTCCACAATTTTTTGAATGAAAGCCTATTCATACGAATGAAATAAAACTAAATTAGAGAAAAATGAATCCTCTGAAACTTTTGAAAAAATTGGGCGTTCGATGCATCCTGATATATATATATATTGAGCACTCTGGCGAAGGAATTGTCGGCCGCCGCTCGCATAATGCAAAGCTCGTCGAAAGAATTGAGCACTCTGGTAGCCGATAGGGTATAAAAATGTAAACAAACGGACGCTGCTGCTGTTGCTACGTAAATACCTTAAAAATTCCCTTAGCCAACGTGGTCCGCTTGTTGGCCGAGCGGTCTGAGGCTTAGTCTAACGTAAAGTTGGATGGGTTTCGATCTCGGCTTCGAGCGTACTGAAGAGTTCTGATAGAACGAAACAGTCAGTCTGTGTATGATAATATATATATATTGTCATCACACGACAGGCTGTTTCGTTATATCGAAACTCTTCAAAGTGGCTTGACGCACGAGTTTCTTCGAGCTGGGATCAAAATCCGGCTGACTTAATACATATATATATATATATATATAAGTGTGTGTGTGGGGTGTATTCAAAGCTTTTCTCATGAATTGAGCTCTCCGGTAGCCGATAAGCGTATACGTACATATATAAGTAAATATTCCTTAGCTTACACTGAAGATGACGATATCCGTCTGGTGTAAAGTCAGCTTCCGGCTAGAAGCATCTTGAATGTCTAACCACACCGAAGAGTTGTGATTCAACGAAACAATCTGTCCGTAGATGAGAAATATATATATATATATATATATATATATATATATATATATATATATATAAGCTGGCCCACCGTTGTCGAGGGCAACCGGAAGGCTTCCTTTTCAAATACTACTATATCGAGGTGTTGGGGAGGGCGCTACTCCTTTCCCTGATATATTACGAGTGATATTATTGGTAGTATCTATAAAACAAGCCTTTCAAAATTTTACTTCCTCTTATTTTTGACATACATATATATTATTTTGGCAACTTTGGGACACACTTGTTATTATGCAAAGACTTCAAAATGTTCTTTTAATCTGTGTCACGATAAATACTAACATCACATACAGGACACGAGGTTAATTCAAAGCTTCCATCGAACATTTATCGTATTAACTCTTTCCCAACATTATTTTCATTAGCTCTTAATACTACTTTTTTTTTTTACACAATACGACTGTCAAAAAATAATTACAATTGAATAAACAAAATAAAAAGAAAGAAAGAAAGAAAGAAAGAATTCGACAATAGTTGCATAAGGCATAGGATTAAGACGGTTTTAATTATCACAACAGCAATCGGGTATTCCCCAGCGGATAGGGAATTCAAATCTGCAAATGAAAATTAGTGTGAAATTCGATGCGATTTGCACACGGCACATTGGTAGGAATTCGACTCTTGTCACACACGGCAATGAAAAGTGTGTAATAATTAATCTACATTATTTAATACTTATCTGTCTCCTGTGAGAAAACGTAAGCAAAATATAAATTTCAGATACTCCGAAAAGGTTGAAAAGATACCTTCCCCATTCCACCAAAAAGAATTTGTAAAATCCCAATCTAATTATTCAAAAATGCAATTTTATGTAATTATTTGCTTATCCAACTAAATCAATATCTGAAGGTCGTTCCAATGAATCCGGAGAAAAATTTTTAAGGTATTATTGATTAAATGTGGGAATTTGAAAATTCACTGATCGAATTTCGAAGTGTTTTACTTAGAATTTCTCTCACCCTGTCTGAGGGTCGTAGAATATACTTCATCTATTCATTACAGTGAGTTAAGTATCCTGGATATAACCCTAAACAATCTGTTCGTGAGGCTCTAGTCCAGGAGCTCTGGGGAATTTGGAGTACTTCTTCATTGCCATTACTCCCAGTTCCACTTAGATCCGGAGCAATTGTACCTTCCAGAGTCTCATTTATACATCAAATAGAACTGTTTGAACATTTTAATTGTGTGTAAATAAATAACTGATATTGAATTGAATTGTTAGAGCGATGCTTGAAACAATTTAACTGTGTGCAAATCAAACTAATGATGTTAGAAATTCTAAAAACCATTTGTGTGCAAACAAATGATTAATACTAAGTAGAATTATTAGCGTTTGATAGGAATACTTGAAACCGTTTAGTTATGGTCAGAGTAATCATTAATATGAAATAGAATTATTAGTGTGCTATAGGAATACTTGAAACCATCTAACTGTGTGCAAACAAAGGGTTAATATTAAATTGAAGCGAACAAATGACTGATTTTCAATCAAATTGTTAGGTCTACATAGGAATACTTGAAACCATTTGACTGGGTGCAAACAAATGAATTCTGGTTAGTTTATCTACATGTTACGTAAAAATATGCATATACAAATCAAATATATTTTATCTATATTTATAGTACATGTGGAGTATCTCTTCATTGGTATTACTCCCAGGTTCACTCACTCTGACCTGGGGTGGTAGTACGTGTTAGGGTCTCATCTATCAGTCTTAGAGATTTGTTTGAAAATTATTACAATTGGATAAGAATAAATTGATTTATATATTAGGGTGCTGACAAATACTTTTAAAACACCATATATCTGAGCATAATATATATGTATATATATATATATAGAGAGAGAGAGAGAGAGAGGTGGGATTGTGACGTAGTATCAATATTAGAAACTTCAGATTTTACAACCATGTAAGAAAGAAAAACTACCAGCCAGCGAAAATGCATTTTTTTCTTTTTATTTTCCGTCTCTCAGTTTATGAGTAAAAAGAAAAATCTTTAGTCAATATCTATTACCGAGCTGTAACATATAACTTTCTTCTCCCCGATTTCAAACTCCCGCTAAAAGTGAGTTTTGTAGCCAATACAGTCTAGATCATTTCCGGGTCCCTTCACTGAGGTCGACAGACGTAGCAAGAGGGCATGTGACCAATGGCATCAGCAGCCACGGTAAACCATACATCTACGTAAATCGAACGTATACACTTACGCTAATCAAACACGTGACTAACAAGGTATTCCCGCCGTGAATTATAAGTCTACGACACAAAATACTAACGACGGGCAGCTGGATAAGACGTGTCGATCTTGTCTCCAAGAAGAAGAAGGAAGAGAAAAAGAAAGATAATGCCTTTTTTGCATTAAAAACAACGGTTAAAAGAATCCTATCAACTTGTCGAACACCCGACACGCAAAAACGAAATATCAAATTCTGGTATTCCGCTGTGTTCATCGATTGTTATTGCTCCATATGAAGAATCATCATCTGATGTCTGTGCCCGAAGAAAAGCCATAAGGGTATCCAAGTCCCATTTATCCTGAAGGAAGATCATGTAGTATCGATCTCGAATGAAAGCTTAAAACACTTTCGTCGTGTACCCATCAGAAAATCGTATACATTAGCAAATGACTTGAATTCATTTCGTCGTTATTAATCTATGAAAATAGCTTTCTTATATCTTGAACTCTGTCCGACCAACTTTGAGTAACACTTCAAATTCATCTTTCGAAGTATTTTAAGTTAACATTCTTTTTTCTCATAAACTGATATTGTCTGTATAATATATTCTTTGTTTGTTGGCTAAACAAACGGCAGCTGCTGCTGTTGCTACATAAATACCTTAAAAATTCCCTTAGTAACGTAGTCCGCTTGTTGGCCGAGTGGTCTGAGACTTAGTCTAACGTAAAGTTGGATGGGTTTCGATCCCGGCTTCGAGCGTCCTGCGCGTCTAGGCAACACTGAAGAGTTCTGATGGAACGAAACAGTCTGTCTGTGGATGACAACATATATATTAGTGTTCCTTTCCCTCATTAACTTCTGTTATTTTGTCCCACATTTTCCTTCCTGTATTTATGTAAATAAACCTTGTTATATTTAAAGCATCTAACTTGTGTTGTCTTCTGTATTTTCGCACACGTGCTTATTGGTTGTCTTCCCTTGTTTTCCCTAAAGTCTTGAGAAGGAGTCTCCTTCCCTTGTAATGGTTTACTTTTTTTTTTTACCTAAATCCAGGAATCTCAAAACCTTTTTTTATTATTGTCCCGTAAGCATTTTCGTCGTCCCAACGACCACACCCGTGTAACAATATATATATATATATATACATATATATATACGAGGATCATTAAATAATTTTTCAGTCTTTTTTCGTATGGGCACTTTTATTGATAGTACACACAAGAAACTCTAGATCCCTTCGAAGTAATCTCCTCCAGCTGCAATGCACTTGTTCTACCGTTCCAACAACTTCTGGAAGGCATCATGGAAGTCCTCTTGTGTGATCGTGTCAATGACCTTCGTCACAGCCTCTTTCATCTTCTCAATTTTCTCATAATGACAGCCTCTGACTATAGGGAATAACAACCAAAAGTCACAGGGAGCAAGGTCTGGACTGTAGGGAGGCTGAGGAACTGTCTTGATGCCCATCTTGGTCAAATAGTCTGTGACAAGGATGGAGTTGTGGACTGGTGTATTGTCCTGGTTGAAATGCCACTGACCCGATTTGAAGAGTGCTGGCCTCTTCCCAAGGGATCTCTTCCCTTAAAACCTCAACATCTCCCTTAAAACCTCAACATAGTAACCCTAGCCCAAACCCTTTGGCCAATCAACTCTGGTGTATTGACTTCCTTACTCCTCCCACACCTCTCATCATCCCTAAAAGACTCTCTGCATTCCTTGAATCTCTTATGCCATTCTAAAACTGATGTTCGATTCATGCAAGATGGTCGAAAAGTAGTCTGAAGCATTCCATACGTTTCTGTGGCATTCTTTCTAAGTTTAAAACAGAATTTTATTGCATATCATTCTTCTAAAGTGTCCTCACATCTAGATTGCATTTTTGAAATTCACTAGCTGTGACAAATCAGCTTTAGTAGGGTGTATTCCAATTGCTGTTGTAGCTGTTGATTTGAATCTGAAATCAAAAATTGGTCAGTTATCTCAGAAGATGTATAGCAATAACATACTGAATTTTCATGAGTTTATGACAATATTAAATGCCTGTAAAAATAAAGTCTGGAAACCTATTGAATACACCACACACACACACACACACACACACACACATATATATATATATATATATATGTGTGTGCATATATATATATATATATATATATATATATTCCGTTGGGGGACACGACAACTCGAATTCAATTCCTGGATGAAGCTGTTTGCATTTCACATAGGAATAATGTTCTTAGGAAAGTTAAAAATCCAACTATTCTTCCTCCAGCTATAGGCAAATAGTGGGCCTTAAATGACTGTTAGAAGGGCTCCAATAATAATCGGTATCACCGTCACCTTCATGTTCCACAGACTTTTCTGTTTTCTGGCAAGGAATTTATCTATTTTTCGCTTTCTTTCATTTGTTCATATACCATTTGTCAGTATGCTCGAATTTTGATCACTTGCACAGTTCCCAGGGAATCACCTTTCAACCCAGTCGTGTTTAGTCTTATACTCCTTTTGTTCCAGTTTGCTGCATTCGGTTACTATGTGATTAATCGGTATTTGCTATTCTGTGCCAAATATACGAATATTAGTGAAAATAGATTGGACCCAATAGAGTAGCAATATAGGTTATATGGTGATAGAGACGAAACCGTTAATCAGATAATAAGCGAATACAGCAAACTAATACAAGAAGATTACAAGACAAGACACGGCTGGCTGTTTTAAGCTAAGGAAGATCGATGGGAGCTACAAATTTTAGAAATCTTTAAAAAAATCTGAATATGAGCACAGGTAAAAAATCATGCATAATAGTAGTAATCCTAGTCAAGTAAGTACAATGGGCGGTGCCCGTGGTGTAATGGTTATCGTCGTTGGAAATGGACACGGTGACACGATTTCAAATCCTGAACGAGACAGATTGTATTTCACATAGTACTAATACCTTTGGGAAAGGTATGAATCCAATTATTCTCCCTCCACCTATGGGTAAATAGTTGGGCAGACTGTTTTCGTCAGCCTTGGTGAGGCAACTAGTCTAGGAGAAGGAAAACTCTGAATTAAAACCTGTTAAACTCCGCTTAAAAATTGACCTTGGGTCATATCCTGCCCGAGCGGAAGGGTCGGTAAATATAGTAAATATAATAAGAATATTAAGTTTATTAGTGCCAAGCAGGACACATAGCGTAACGGTTATTGGCGTTTGTTCCCTAAGCTTTTAAGAAGAAAATCATCTGGAGATTGCAGTTTCAATCCTGAATGCAGGCGTGTAACAATACAGGAATACTTAACAATTGTACCCGGTTATGGGTAATGGAATCAGAACAGACGACCCCCGTAGATTCAATAAAGGACGTAGTTCGAAGTTCCGTGAAGGTTCCCGAGTTCGACAAACACCTGAAGAAGACCGGAGGACATATCGGCCAAAACGTTATGGAAATAATAATAATAATAAAGATGAAGACAATAGTCCGAAAACCCTTAAAGATAAAAAAAAGATTAATCACTTAATGTACATGAACGATATCAAAATGTTTCCAAAATGAAAAAATAAATAAGTAGGACTTTGATACAGACAGTTGGAATATATTGCCAGGATATAGGAATAGAATTTGGTATAGGCTTGGTTGGATTTGGTTGGGTTTTATGGTATATTAATCCTTGTAGGTTATTTAGTGCCAAATCGTATATATATATATATATATATATATATATATATATATATATATATATATATATATAATTTGTAAACGAATAGTTTGTAGATAACATTTTAAAACGAGTCTGAGCTAATCTGCACACTTTCAAAAAGTTTCAAGTATGTCAATATAACACTAATAATGTATTTTATCATCAGTCATTTGTTTGCACACAGTTAAATGGTTATACATATGATTTGTAAGTGAATAGTTAGTAGGTAATTTTTAAAATAAGCTATAGCTCATATGTTTGCACATAATCAGGCATGGCTATTGTTCGCACACTCTTAAATAGATTCAAGTATTGCTATTTAACACTAATAATTCCATTCAATATTAATCCTTACTTTACACACATTGATGTGGTTTCAGGTATTGCTCACATTAATAGTTTTATTTGCACACAGTTAAATGGTTTACATCTGAGAGATGACATAGACAGACTCTATGTATCAAGAAAAGGAGGAAGAGGTCTCGCTAGGGTTGAGGAATGTGTAGATGCATCAAGACAATTACTCTAGGGCTACATTAGAAAGAGCAAGTAAAGACAAACAGTTAGGCAACATAAAACCAGACAGAAGAAAAACGAAAACTAAAAGAAAAAAAATAGGAGGAAAAACAACTGTACACAGATTTCAAGTGACAACACAAATGAAATTGCATACGAGAAAACTTGGATATGGCTACGAAAAGGAAACCTCAACTGAGAAACTGAATCTATTCTAATAGCAACACAAAACTACACTATATTAAAGTAAAAATTAATAATACGCAACGAAAAGAAAAGAGACTTTTATGCAGAGACGGAGACAAGACGATTAATTACATAAGTTGTTGCTTGGTTGGTTGGGTTTTATGGCTTATCAACCTTTGTAGGTTATTTAACGCCAAATCCATTTTTATGTAAATAATCAGTTCTATTTCAAACAATTCAGTTTAGCATGAGTACACAGTTTAATTGTCAAAAACATTTCTATTTCAAACTATTCAGTTTATTCAAACAGTTATATATAACAATTCAGTTTAGTGTAAGTACAGTTTCAATGTCAAAAACAGTTCAATTTCAAACAATCCAGTTTGGCATAAGCACGTAGTTTAAATGTGAGAACAGTTAATTGACAAAAACATTTCTATTTCTAGTTTTTCAGTTTAGTCAAGCAGTTCTAATTCAGTTTAGTATAAGTACAGATTTTGTTTACACTCAGTTAAATGTCAAAACAGTCAAACAATTCAGTTTAGTGTAAATAGAGTTTCAATGTCAAAAAACAGTTCTATTTCAAATAATTCAGTTTAGCATAAGCACGCGGTTTAAATGTAAGTACGGTTTCTGTTTAGCATAAGCACGCAGTATAAATGTAAGTACGGTTTAATTGTCAAAACCATTTCTATTTCAAGCCATTCAGTTTAATCAAACAATTCAGTTTAGCATAAGTATGCCGTTAGTTCTATTTAACCCATAGATAAAGCCCTATCAGGTGCTACCACGCCGGGCCAGAGTGGACCTGGGAGCAATGGCAATGAAGGGGTACTCCGCATTTCCCAAAGCACAAGCATCACTGGAACCTCACCATCAGATTGTTTAGTGTCATATAAGGACACTCATTGGGATGGTTTTACCCCTCTGCAGAGGTGCAGTCATTATATTCTATAGCCACAGCCGACTGGGCAAACATAATAAGTGGATCCAGCAGACTATTAAAAAAGGAGTACAAGACTAGGCCTGACTGGGTGGGAAGGGTAATTCACTGGGAATTGTGCAAGAGATTAAAACTTGATCATACTACTAAATGATATTTGCACAAACGAGAATTAGTCTAAAAGAATGAGACCGATAAAATTCTCTGGGATTTTGAGATTAAGACAGATCACCTAATTCCGTCTAGACGACCGGACATAGCGTTAGTTAACGCAAAAGAATATATATAAAAAATAAAAGCAAAAGTTAAAAAAAAAGAGAAAGCATTTGCTGTCTTATGGATTTTGCTGTTCCGGCGGGCCACAGAGTGAAAATAAAAGAAAAAAATATACAAATATTTGAACAGAGAACCGAAAAACTGTACAGCATGAGGGTCAAGGCAAAAGAGCCTGGAGGAGGGACAGGAAGAATTGGAAATTAGTGAGAGGATTAAAACCATCCAGAGTAAATCATTACTGGCATCGACAAGAATACTGAGAAGAGTCCTGGAAATCTGAGGAGACTTGTTGTTATTTTGACTGCTGTGAAACACCACCAAATTAAAAGTGGTGCAAAAAACTCGCAAAGATGAGCCGTTCTGGCTGACCACAGGGTAAAACTGAACGAAAGCTAAAAGAGTGATAAGTACCTAGAACTTGCTACAGAACTGAAAAATTTTGGAACATGAAAGTGATACCAATTGTTACAGTCACCCAAGGATTGGTAAAAAGACTGCAGGACTTGAAAATAAGAGGACGAGAGGGAGTTTATCCAAACGACAGAATTATTAAGATCGGCCGGAATACTAAGAAGAGTCCTGGAGACTTGAGGAAGCTTGTTGTCACTCAAATTCCACTGAGAAACCATCGGCTATTGCTGGTATGAAAAATTCTCAAAAGAGTAAAATAATTTGACTATACGAACAAATGATATATTTGACTATACGAACAAATGATATATATACAATCCAGAATCCGTCCCAAGTTTTAGATACACAAACTTCTAAGGGATTTTGAGATATAAACGACTCATCATATCCCGGCCAGATGACCAGATCTAGTGATTGTCAACGAAAAAAAAAAAAAAGAGAGGGAACCTACCGAATGGTGGACTTTGCAGTGCCGGCTGACCCCAGAGTGAAAATAAAAGAAAGCGAGAAAAGAGATAAGTCCCTAGCCCTAGCTAAAGAACAAAAAACATTCAAACATAAAGACGACGGTGATACCAATGGAAACCGGTGCACTCGGTATAGTCACTAAAGCATTGGTAAAGGGAGTGGAGGAATTTGAACTAAGAGGACAAGTAGAGACCATCCAGACAACAGAATTATTAAGATTGAACAAAATACTGAGAAGAGTCCTGGATGATTATGCAGACTTTTTGTCACTCAAAATCCAGTGAGAAAGCGTCAGCTAACGCTGATGAGGAAAAGTCTCAAAGGAGGAAATGGTAATAATAATAGTACAAACAGATTACTTATGACAGTCTAGTTGGTTGGTTGGTTGGTTGTTGGGTTTTTATGGAATATCAACCTTTGTATGTTATCTAATGCCGAATCCATTTTTATAAGAATAATCACTTCTACTTCAAACAAGTCAGTTTAGCATGAGTTGGCTGTTTAATTGTCAAAAACATTTCAACTTCAAGGTATTCAGTTTAGCCAAAGAGTTCTAATTCAATCAATTCAGTTTAGTATAAGTATAGATTTTATTTACACATAGTTAAATGTTAAAACAGTTATACTTCAAATGATTCAGCTTAGCATAAGTACGCCGTTTAAATATCAAAACAGTTCTATTTCAAGCAGTTCAGTTTAGCATAAGTACGCAGTTTAGATATCAAAACAATTCTATTTCAAGTAATTCGGTTTAGCATAAGTACGCAGTTTAGTTCTATTTGACCAATAGATATGACCCTGTCAGGTACTACCACTCCGAGCAAGAGTGGACATGAGAGCGATAGCAACAAAGGGTTCTCCGCATTCCCCAAAGCTCCACATTGCTGAAACTTGACCATCCGATTGCTTAGTGTCATATCTAGGACATTCGTTGAGCAGGGCCTTACCCTCTACAGAGATGCAGTGAGTGTATTTTACAGCCCCAGCCGATTGGGCAAGCCAGTCTAAAAGAGCAGTCCTAGTTTTAACAACAAATAAATTCGAGGGGCATACGATAAGTTTCCAAACTTTTTCGTATGGGCATTTGAAATTGTCTAAGACTCTTGAAATTCTATATGTTATTGCTGTACATCTTATGAGATGACTGACCAATTTTTATGATTTCAGGTTCAAAGGAACAGCTACAGCAGGAATTGGAATACACCCTTCTAAAACCTGATTGTCACAGCTGGTGAAGTTCAAAAATGCAATCTGATACTTTAGAAGAACGATATGCAATAAAATTGTGTTTTAAACTAGAAAAAAAAAAATGACACAGAAACGTATGGAATGCTTCAGACTGCTTTTCGACCATCTTGCATGAATCAAGCATCAGTTTTTGAGTGTCATAAGAGATTCAAGGGAGGCAGGGAGTCTTTATGGGATGATGAGAGGTGTGGGAGGAGTAAGGAAGTCAATAGACCAGAGTTGATTAGCCAAAGGGTTAGGGTTAGGGTTGCTATGTTGAGGTTTTAAGGGAGTTCAGAAAGAGATTCCTTGGGAAGAGGCCAGCACTCTTCAAATCGGGTCAGTGGCATTTCCACCGGGACAATGCACCAGGACAATGCACCAGTCCACAACTCCATCCTTGTCACAGACTATTTGACCAAGATGGGCATCAAGACAGTTCCTCAGCCTCCCTACAGTCCAGACCTTGCTCCCTGTGACTTTTGGTTGTTATTCCCTAAGCTCAGAGGCTGTCGTTATGAGACAATTGAGGAGATGAAAGAGGCTGTGACGAAGGTCACTGACACGCTGACACAAGAGGACTTCGATGGGGCCTTCCAGAAGTTGTTGGAACAGTACCACAACTGCATTGCAGCCGGGGGGGACTTGAGTTTCATGTGTGTACTATCAATAAAAGTGCCCATACGAAAAAAAAAGTCTGGGTGAACTAGAGACAATAAATGTGAAAGAACCCCACACGATTAAAGAATTAAAATCATTTTGGATTTATAAATGGAGTCATGAGAATTCATATAAAAAATCAAGTTAGGTTGAAAATATGAAATACTCTTTAAAAAATAATGAGGCACAAATATACCAATATGTTAGAATAGAAGAAATTATTAATACACGTTAACGCACTCATAAATGGAAGTCACCTGGAACAGATAAATTAACAAACTTTTGGCCACTATCTGCCACACATCAATTAAAGTCGAAATTTATTTCATATATCATTAAAGAATCCTAGAAAATGTCTGATTGGCTCATGGAAGGTGTAAAATATCTACTACCAAAAACAAAAGAAAAAAACAAACGTAAAGAAAATTACTGACCAATCACCTACATTCTCACAAAATAAAATAATAAAATCGATTCTAAAAGAGAGAATTGTCAAATTGATATATTGCAAAGACGTCTTCCTTTCAGAACAACAGGGATGCAAAAAAGAATTTAAAAATCACCTGCTCATAAACAAGATTTTGGAAAATTGTCGATCCACACTGAAAAATCTGAGGGTTTTTTTGTATTGACAACAAAAGACTTTTGATAGCTTACTCCACAAGGGGATTTTAAAATTTCTAATGATATTAAAGACATCCCTATTGATAATAACATTCCTGAAATACAATACGAAAAGGTAACATATTAATCACTGATTAATCCATGAAAACGTATGCCCGAAACTAATCTGAACATTGATAAAGGAATTTTCAAAAGAGACACACTTTTTCGTCTTCCTTTTGTATAGTTCTAATATCTCTCTTCATAGAACTTAAAACTATCGAGGATCAAAATAAAACTGCCACTAGAAATAAACCACCAATTCTATAAAGACGATTTAAAGTTATATGCTAAAAATGATGACAGTGTAGAAGGTTTACAGACGATGCATACGGTCTTACATTCCCAAACTGACGTAGACAGGTTGTATGTGTCAAGAGGACTCGACAGGATTCAAGATAGCGTCTATGCATCGATACATCGGCTAAAAGACTACATTAAAAATACAGAGGAAGACTGATTACAGCGACCAGAAACAATCCGGACAACACAAACATCTGTAATATATTGACCCCGGCCAAGCAGTCAAAATAGAAAATGCAGCTGTGTAAATAACAGGTGCATCCAGTCGAGGAATATCAGGATATAACCTTGAGCGTGGACGGGTTGAATGAGTGCGATTTGTGACGTTCGCAGGAAGAAGAGTGGACGTCAAATTATTATATAACTCGGTGTACAGGAAGTTCAATCAGTTGGAGCAAAGATGCGATAGAGAAAACCAGTGACTGAAGGATTGTTAAAGAGCCTGGAGGATTCGGAATTTGGCGAACGAGTGAAGACCATCCAAACGACAGCAATATTGAGAACGGCCAGAATACTGAGAAGAGTCCTGGAGACTTAAGGAGACTTGTTGTCACTCAAGCTCCAGTGAAAAAAATATCAGCTAACGCTGATGTGAAAGCTCCAGTGAAAAAACATCAGCTAACACTGATGTGAAAAACTCTGAAAGAGTAAATAATAATAATAATATTGGCACAATAACTAAAGGAATATTAAAGGGACTGGAGGACTTGGAAGTTGGCGGCCGAGTGGAGACCATCCAAACTACTACATTTTTGAGAACGGCCAGAATACTGAGAAGAGTCCTGGAGACTTGAGGAGATTTGCTGTCACTCATACTCCAGTGAAAGACCATCAGATGTCGCTGATGTGAAAAACTCTAATAATAATAAACATTGAAAAGAAAATAACAAAAACATTTTTAAAAATCTCAGTGGTTATCTCAAAACGCCAAGAAAGATATAGTCGGAAAAATGTTCAACCCTGCTTATCATTTGTTGATATCGTCGTGACAATCTTTCCTAAAATCTATTAGAAATTATTGGTTAAATGTTGACATTTAATTCGGGAGGGAAAAAAGAAAAACGACTCAAGAAAAAGAATTAAGTATTAATAAAAAAAAAACAAAAAAGGGAAAAAGAAAATACACCAGAGAAAATATTAATAATTCTTTATTAATTTTGTTTTATATTATAATCTTTATCAATTCATTCAGTCATTATTCTTTGATTAAAAAAATTCTTTAAATTAGATTTCCTTACAGATTCAATATTTTTTATTATATTAAAACTGAATTTCTATATCACATCACACACAAGAAATATTTCATACTTTTCAATGAAGAAGATATAATTTGAAAAAAAGTCCATTTTATACATATATATATTCGTCAATCTTTTCATATATGCCTCTCAAATGTAGATATCAGTGGTAGCCGGAAGTGAGACAGATCACATCTATGGGGCCGAGAAGATTAGTTGGTTATTCGTGGTAGTTTGTTGTCTCTTTGGTCGGGAAAATTTTTGTATCTATCTCCTTTGTTCTCCTCAACCATTAAGCTATTGTCTTATTTTGTCTGTTGAAGGCTACAAGAGATTTAAGGAAGGAAGGAAAAAGACAAGGATACATTTTAACTCAAATATTTATTTTGGAATTCTCGACTACTCTGTGGTGTAGGAACGTTTTCAAAGACCAGCAGAAGCAGTCGCGTTTCCCAGATAAGGCGTTGAAATATGTTTGTCATTTTCGGTGGTAAAAGTCTGAAGTTAGTTCTTTGTTCGGTGAGTATTTTCGGTGAGGTATGTTTAGCAGAGGCGGTTGCTAACAGGACACACAACCTGCTGCTATGTCCAGGACTTGACATGCACGTGTGTTACCATGCCAGTAGTAGAGAAAAGGTGCTCCGCTCCGTCCAGTACCAGCGGTGAACTCTTAGTCAGAGAAGTTTTCAATTCGACATAAGGAAGCCTCTTTCTTTAGGCATGCGCCGTTCTTGCTTTCTATCAAAGGGTCCCTAATAAACAGCTATATTTTTTAATTTATTTATTTCATTTCTTATTTTATTTTTATTAATCCCCACATATCAATTTACATTCTCTCTCTCTCTTCATATATATATATATATATATATATATATTGTCATCCACAGACAGTTTCGTTGCATCACAACTCTTCAGAGTGGCTAGACGCTTGAGATTCTTCAAGCTGGGATCAAAACCCGGCTGACTTTATGTCAGTCAGATATCTTACCCCAAAGCTATCGCCCTCTCAGCGTAAGCAAAGGAATTTTTATGTATATATTTATTTACATATACGCTTATCGGCTATTGGATTCATGAGAATAGCTTTTCACTTACGCGTATATTGTAGCCGGCAATTCGCCATTCGAAACAGGGATAGATAGATAGAGAGAGGGGGGGGGGAGAAGTCACATATAAAGATAGACAGATTATACGAGCAGATAGATAGATAGATAGATGTGCCTACTATTTATCCTACAATGTAGCTCACCATATAACTGTTTTCACTGTAAGCATATACCTTCCTCGTTGTGGTTGGTTGGTTTTACGGCGTATCAACCATTTTCCGGTCATTAAACGCCGAATTAAATTTCAAACAATTCAGTTTAGTTTTTGTTTACAAACAGTTAAATGTCAAAACAGTTCTATTTCAAACAATTCGGTTTAGCATAAGTAAGCACTTTAAATTTCAAAACTGTCCTATTTTTAAAAATCCAGTTTAGCAAAAAATAATACTTTTTAGTTCTATTTGATTCATAGATAGGATCCTGTCAAGTGCTTCCACTCCGAGCTAGAGTGGACCTAGGAGTGATGGCAATGAAGGCGTACTCCGCATTCCCCAAAGCTCCAGCATTGCTGGAACCTCACCATCAGATTGTTTGATGTCATATTCAAGACATTCGTTGAGGAAGTCCTTCCTCTCTACAAAGATGCAGTGAGTGTATTCTGCAGTCGACGAGGCCACTTGTTGGAGGAGTCTTACCCTTAAGATGAGATGCAGTTGATGTATTCTACAACCCCAGCTGACGGGGCCACTCGTTGATTGAGTCTTACCTCTCTGCAGAGAAGCAGTCGATGTATTCTACAACCCAAGCCGACGGGGCCACTCGTTGATTGAGTCTTACCTCTCTGCAGAGAAGCAGTCGATGTATTCTACAACCCAAGCCGACGGGGCCACTCGTTGATTGAGTCTGACCTCTCTGCAGAGAAGCAGTCGATGTATTCTACAACCCAAGCCGACGGGGCCACTCGTTGATTGAGTCTGACCTCTCTGCAGAGAAGCAGTCGATGTATTCTACAACCCAAGCCGACGGGGCCACTCGTTGATTGAGTCTGACCTCTCTGCAGAGAAGCAGTCGATGTATTCTACAACCCCAGCCGACTGGGCCACTCGTTGATTGAGTCTGACCTCTCTGCAAAGAAGCAGTCGGTGCCTTCTACAGCCCCAGCCGACTGAGCCACGCGTTCGGGGAGTCTAACCCTTCTTCAGAGATTCAGTCGGTGTATTCTACAGCCCCAGCCAATTGTGATTACTATCAAATTTTACCATTTTTGATCATCCATTTTTCAGCTGTCCAACTGAATGCTAAAAACTTTGTGATGACTTTCATTACATAGAAGCAACGAAAACTAATTACCTAACACATTTTCTTTAACTGAATTTTTCTTTATTTTCTTTTTAAAAGTATTTTTTCTTCTTTTAAAAATCCAATTAGTTATTCATTAATTTCACAAATTTCATCCGAATTATTGTTTTATAACGGCTAGTATATTTTTGGAAGACTTAAATGACCAAATACGAACCAAATCAGGTCAATTTTAAATGACAGAAATTAAAAATAAAACAATCTAAATCCCGTTCTAAATACATAGAAGTAATTTTTATTCTTATACATTTAAATTTATTGTGTTTTGTTGAAATTAAAACCAAAAAAGTATATTTAATTCATAGCAATACTTTTTAATTTGTTTTAAAAAGGTTCCTGATTATTGCTTCAATTCGTTATGATTTTTTGCATCTATGTAGTTAAGATCAGGATGCCATTTTATGTGGATATATTTCGGCGGAGAGAGGGGAGGGAGTGTTAAACTAAGAAAACTTTATTTATTTTTACTTAGATAAAAAAGATTCTCATGCAGCATATTTTGTATATTAAAAGGTATTTAGAACTTTTTTTCAGGATTTATGAAATAAAAATTTTAAAATGTTTTCAAATTACAAACTTTGTTTTAATCTTACGTAAACAGCTTTCAAACAAGAGACAACTGATCAAAAGGTCTAATATGTGATAAGCCAGAATTTTAGAAGCTTTAAACTTTCCTGGCCCAATATCTGTTTATCTCCTTTTGTAGTGTTCTTGGTGGTAGGCAGGAAAAAAAAAGCATGCTTGATCCTGGGGATTCCAGCCCAGTGATAGCACCTCCCCATAATACAAAAGACGACGATGGTTGGATTAGCTCAATACCTGCATGGCATTGATAAAATTTCTCGGTTGCTCGAGCATTAAACTAAACCAGTGTAAAACGATCTCTTTAATGGGAAGGTAGTTAGATAACAAGAAAAGTGAATTGTTGGTGTTTTAGTATACAATAATTCTAAAATCCATGCTGTAGAAATGATAAACAAACATACAAAATAGACAGGGAGAAGAGATTTCTTGCCTCTTCCAAGTATTAGTTCGAAAGGGAACAAAATAGCACGACTGGACTTCGAACTCACTTATTTTGAGACTGCAATCCAGCACGGTAACCATTACGCCACGGGAACTTTCCCTTGGCACCGAGGATTCAAACACTGTGATAGCACCACCTCATTGTACCGAAGAAGAAGACGGCTAGATTAGCCCAATATATATTTATCTTGTTATATACTGACCCTTGACCGAGCCATCAATCAGACGTGTAAGTAAGCGGAAGAAGAAGCGGAAGCAAGTGAACGTTATGAAAGAATATAGGCAGGTGCCGGCGGCAGTTGAGTTAGTTGGTGACAGGAAGGCCAGAGTGAGGGTCAGCTTGCAGACTGAGTGCTGTGGCCCTCAGCGACCCCCGATTGAGCAACCCCAGCTAAGATGCGGAAGAAGTGCTAAGTGGGTTCTTAAAGATAGCACAGCGTGCTATGGTCAAGAGAAGAAGTTGGGTCAGTATAGCAGTCTGTCGCTGTCTCCACTCATCTCTCATACACCACAGAAACATCAATCCTTTCGAGAATAAAGTGTGAGAGAGATATATTTTTATAAAGAAGTGTGTTCGTTCGTTCATTGAAGTTCGTAAGTTATGTTTGATTATGTTTCCGCTTATATTTGTATATGTGAATGGCTATACAACAAACTCTCTTAGCTGTATTCTTCGTAAGCAGGATATGAAAAGAAAAAAGCATGCTTCGTCCTGGGGATCCCAACCCTGTGACAGCACTACCCCATGTACCAAAAAGGAGGTTCAGAAGAGCCCACTACATGTTCATTTTCCTTAGCTGCTTTCTTGTTAAGTAGGACATGGAAAAAGTAGGCTTGGTTCTGGGGATCCTAACCCTGCGACAACACCTCCCCATAGTAGCAAAAGTAGGTGGTTGTGCTGCTCGGCACTCAGAAATTTTCGCCCTGGTTCAGACATGTACCCGTCTACATTAAGCTGATTCTGTGTCAAAATTATCTCATCGATGGGAAGACAGATAAACCAAATAAATTAAAAAGTTAACGTTTTAGTGTTCAATACTTATATAATATACGCTACTTAGATTCTACACAGAGAGAGAGAGGGGGGAGAAAGAGAGAGAGAGAGAAAGAGAGAGAGAGAGAGATCAATAAACATGAATAAAAAATGCTTTCGAATTATGTGTTCACTTTTAATCTAGTTTATCTCTGCTGACCTTGTGGTATCTATAAATCTATCTCAATATTTTTGTTGTTATTTTCTTTCTATTTAAATAGAAAAAAAATCAAAGGTAAAATTTGAATTACTGGAATATGTTTCTCAAATTTTTATTTAAAAATGAATATTCTAATCTTTATAACAATTTGTAATATTTTCGTTTTTTTTTTACCTGCCTTCTTAAGATTAATTACATAAACCACAACCTTTTATGCATACATATTTTGTTATCTATATGGATAAAATATACCACAATATACAGAGATTGGACAAAATAATAGAAACACCAGGAAGCTTTAAACAAATTCATTTTAATATGATTTAATTATTGTAGTCCTCCCGCGAAATCCGGCTTTGTGCAGCTCCTTTCTCACGGTTTTTGAGGAAATTGGGTTCTCGAGATGGTCATTAAGCTCTGCTGTAATTTTTGGAGTTGTTTTCTAGTGATCCTTTCTAACAATCAGCGTAAGAGTTCGATGGTACCTATCAGACAGTTTTCGCTTTCTTCCAGTATTTTGCTTCAGTGAGGAAATCTTTCCTTCTTTCTCAGACAGTACTCTTTACTACACCAAATAATTCAGTAGTTTTTCTTACACTAGCACCAACAATTCGACCTCTTTAAAAGTCTGATAAATCTGCGATTTTAATGAATTTAGATTAATTTCTTCTGATAATATCTGTAAAAAAAATCCAATTTTAGTGAAATAAGACGAGAAAAATTAATAATAATTCAAAAAACAGAAATAACAAACGTTTTATGGTTTTATAGGAGCTTCAAAATTATGATTGTAAGATTCTAAATGTTTGTATTTTTTTGTCCAAACCATATATATATATATATATATATACCCCCGCATGGGAAGGATGTGTCACACGGTCAATTTTTAAGCGGAATTTAATAGGTTTGAATTCAGACTTTTCCTTCAGCTAGACCGATTGCCCTACCAAGATTAAAGAGCTCAGCCTGTCGTACTATTTATCTATTGCTGGAGATAGAATACTTGAATTTATATCGTTTCCAAGAGTATTAGCGCGATTTGTTAACAACCTCATCCAGGATTTGAACTCTCACGGGTGTTTTGGCAAATTTTTGCTTTTACCATTATTTAATCTGTTGTATCTCCTAGAAACACTGGGAGAGACAGGCAGACAGAAAGAGAGAGAGAGAGAGAGAGAGAGAGAGTGTGTGTGTGTGTGTGTGTGAGAGAGATAGAGAGAGACCGTTTCTAGTTGATCAGACACAGTACAAGAAAAAGATTTGCTCAGCAGCCACCAAGTATCGAACTCCGTACTGCAGTTACATTCTCGGGGCATAAAAAACATACTTCGCATGGCATCTTGCCTATATACGCACCTAGATGCCTATAGGCGTACATAGGCGTATTTACCCGTATGTTTCGGATCCATTGGCTTAGTGGTAGAATGTTTGCCAATGGCCCAGGCGACCGGGGTTCATACCAAAGACTCAAAAAGTAGTACTTGACACCTCCTTGCTTAACACTCAGCAATATAAGGTACGTATCAAGGGTAAAGTGGAGCAATCCAGGGAAAGAAGTAGCGCCCTCCCCTACACCTTTGTGTAGTAGCTATTGAAAAGGGAGCCTTCTGGTCGCCCTCGACTAAAGGGAGACAACTTTACTTACTTATATGCGTGTACCCGTATACAATCAGGTTAAATACCAGAGCAGGTTTATCCGCCGTAATCTTTTTTTTAAAGGGGCGCAACATCTATTTCGCTGGGTGTACGTCACGAAGCAACTCAGAATTGTTACAATGATTGCATTCCCTACCCCGACTTCGATTCACACCGGCACCCTTACCCTACGATAAACAACTTCTCACACCTACTACAAACCATCCCCACCTCTCAGAAGTTATACACATTAAAATATCCTCGACTGTACTAATCCCGTAATAGTTTTCAAAAATGAATATTGAATGGGTTGTTTGGTTGTTTGGGTTTTATGGCATATCAACATTTGTAGGTTATTTAACGCCAAATCCATTTTTATGTAAACAATCAGTTCTATTTCAAACAATTCAGTTTAGTATGAGTACACGAGTCATGGTTATCTTTCGATGGCTGTTTTTATTCTCATCTATAGAAGCCACTCTTATAGATGAGCAGTACTTCGACATTGTTGCAGGAGTACTACAAGGAGACACACTAGCCCCGTACCTCTTTATCATCTGTCTAGACTATGTGCTTAGGACTTCGATCGACAAAATCAGAGAAAATGGCTTCGAGCTGACTAAGAGAAGAAGCAAAAGGTACCCCGCAAAAACAATCACGGACGCCGACTACGCTGATGACTTGGCGTTACTAGCGAATACGCCTAATCAAGCAGAGACACTACTGCATAGTCTGGAACGAGCCGCAGCTGGCATTGGCCTCATGTCGATGCAAACAAAACTGAATATATGTGTTACAACCAAACGGGCAACATTGCCACACTAGACGGAGCCTCTCTGAAACTAGTAGACAAATTCACCTACCTAGGAAGTAGCGTCTCATCAACCGAAAAAGACATCGACACACGACTGACGAAGGCATGGACAGCTATCGATCGGCTCTCGATCATATGGAAGTCGGACCTAACTGATAAAATGAAACGCAGTTTCTTCCAGGCAGCGGTTGTGTCGATACTGCTATATGGATGCACCACATGGACGCTAACAAAGCGGCTGGAGAGGAAACTAGACGGAAATTACACAAGAATGTTGAGAGTAGTATTAAACAAGTCCTGGCGACAACACCCCACGAGACTCCAACTATACGGACACTTGCCCCCCATCACGAAAACTATACAAGTCAGACGAACCAGACACGCGGGACACTGCTGGAGAAGCAAGGACGAGCTCATAAGCGATGTACTCCTGTGGACCCCCACATATGGATGTGCAAAAGTAGGACGACCAGCACGAACTTACATACAGCAACTATGTGAGGACACAGGATGTAACCCTGAAGACCTGCCGGAGGCGATGAATGATAGGGAGAAATGGCGAGAGAGGGTCAGGGATATCCGCGCTGGCGGCGCGACATGATGATGATGATGATGATGATGATGATGATTACACGGTTTGATTGTCAAACACATTTCTATTTCAAACTAATAAGATTATTCCAACGGTTATATATAATAATTCAGTTTAGTGTAAGTACAGTTTTAATGTCAAAAATAGTTCAATTTCAAATAATTCAGTTTAGCATAAGCACGCAGTTTAAATGTAAGTAGAGTTTAATTGTGAAAAACATTTCTATTTCTAGCTATTCAGTCTAGTCAAGCAATTCTAATTCAGCTAATTCACTTTAGTATCAGTACAGATTTTGTTTACACACAGTTAAATGTCAAAACAGTTCTATGTTAAACAATTCAGTTTAGTGTAAATAGTTTCAAAGTCAAAAAACAGTTCTATTTCAAATAATTCAGTTTAGCATAAGTATGCGGTTAGTTCTATTTAACCCATAGATAGGACCCTTATTAGGTGCTTCCACTCCGGGCCAGAGTGGACCTGGGAGCAATGGCAATGAATAGGTGCTCCGCATTCCCCAAAGCTCCAGCATTATTGGAACCTCACCATCAGATTGTTTAGTGTCATATCCAGGACACTTGTTGTGTGTGTGTGTGTGTGTGTGGGGGTCTTATCTCTCTGCAGAGGTGCAGTCGGTGTATTCTACAGCTCCAGCTGACTGGGCAAGAACATTGAATGAATAATTGAACGGTTATATCATCTTTGCATATGTATTTTTTCCAATTGTTATTTCCTTTATTAAAACATCCATTGTTATTCTAGCAACACTTGTTTCACCATCTTAAAGTCCTGATGAAGGTTTTTTTTTAAACTGAAACGTTTTAAATTGACTTTCCATTATAATAAATTCATCACTTTTTGATTTCTATTTTCTTCATATATATATATATATATATATATATATATATATGTGTGTGTGTGTGTGTGTGTCTCTATGTGTGGGTGTGTCTATATCTGTGAGTGGATGTGTGTGTCTGTGTGAGTGTATTGCGAAAGAGAGTGGAACTATATGTACGTGTGAGTTCGTGTGTTATGATATAATTTGCGTGCGTAAAAATACTTTTGCGCATGCATGCATGTATGTATATAAAAGCTGAAATAGACATGAGATATAGAATGGTATTACTCTTTATCATCTACCTGTCCCTTTATTTCTTTCTTTCCCTCTCTCTTCTTCTGTATTTCTTTCTTTCTCTCTCTCTCTCTCTCTCTTCATCTGTATTTCTCTCTCTCTCTCTCTCTTCTTTTGTATTTCTCTCTTCTCTCTCTCTCTCTCTCTTCTTTTGTATTTCTCTCTTTCCCTCTCTCTTCTTCAGTATTTCTTTATTTCCCTCTCTCTTCTTCTGTGTTTCTTTATTTCCCTCTCTTCTTCTGTATTTCCCTCTCTCTTATTCTGTAAAAAAAAAACATCTTTCCCTCTCTTCTTCTGTATTTCTTTCTTTCCATCTCTCTTTTTCTCTGGTTGAATACACATAGACACACACATATATAGTCATCCACAGACAGACTGTTTAGTTGTATCACAACTCCTCAGTGGGGCTAGACATGTAGGACGCTTGAAGCTGGGATCGAAACCCGCCCAACTTTACGTTAGACTTAGTATCATACCGCTCAGCCCTCAAGCGAACCACGTCACCTCGGGAATTATAAGGCATTATATAGTAGCGTTCGTTTTGTTTTACATTTATACCTTACCGGATACCAGAGTGCTCAGTTTGTTCGAAGAGCTTTCCATTATGCGAGTGGTGGCCATAAATTCCTTTCCTAGAGTGCTCAACCCCTGTGGGGGATTCAAAACATGTTCCAATACTGACCTATAAAATAGGATGAAAAACTTAAAAGAAACTGTTATCTCATCTTTTCTCGGCTTCATTACTAAAATTTTCATGTATTTGAAAAGCCGTCATCGTACAAATGAAATATTCTATTAAGATGGATGAAGAAGAAGAAGTATTCGTCGTACAGTGGAAAAAGAAATGACTCTATGGCGTAGGAACAGAAGTAATTAGAGGAAGGCAAGAGAAAAAACTTCCACTATTGCAATATATCTAAAATTAGTACTAAATTGGTCCGAGGATCTAGAGTCGTACCTACTAACTGCTCAAAGTTGCAGCAATAAAATGAAACAATGACATTCCTGATGGCATCTTTCAAAATTTTCGCAGGGCAAGACTTCCAAAAGTACTGAAGGAAAATAGCACTATCCGAAACTTTTGGAAACGGGTTTCACAGTAGAAAACAAAAGAAAAACCCTTCCGATAGAACATATTCCGATATTATATATATATATATATATATATATATATATATAATAGAAATATGTGGAATATTAGATAAATCAAACACATTTCTATCATACTGTCAGATTTTGCCAAGTCGGCTGGGGCTGTAGAATACACCGACTGCACCTCTGCAGGGGGTTTAGACACCCCAATGAGTGTCCTGTATATGACACTAAACAATTTGATGGTGAGGTTCCTGTGATGCTGGGGCTTTGGGGGAAGGCAGAGCACCCCTTCATTGCCATCGCTACCAGGTCCACTCTGGTCCGGAATGGCAGCACCTGATAGGGCCCTATCTATGGGTCAAATAGAACTAAAGGGCATACTTATGCTCAACTAAATTCCTTGAGTTAAAACTGTTTGACTAAACTGAATAGCTTGAAATAGAAATGTTTTTGATAGTTAAACTGTGTACTTACATTTAAACTGCGTACTTATGCTAAACTGAATTGTTTGAAATGGAACTGTTTTCGACATTTAAACTGTACTTTCGTTAAACTGATTTTTTTTTAATAGAACTGTTTTAACATTTAACCGGGTGTAAACAAAATTTATACTTATAGTAAACTGAATTAGCTGAATTAGAAATGTTTGACAAAAACTGAATAGCTTGAAATAGAAATATTTTTGACAATTAAACTGTGTACTCATAATAGAAATAGGACTGATTATTTATATAAAAATGGATTTGGCTTCAAGTAACCTACAAAGGTTGATATGCCATAAAACCAACTAACCAACCAACCTAAAATAAATTGCTGTGTGCTCAGCTCTCTTTGGCTGTCCATTACTGTCTGTTTCATGCTTTTTGTGGGGAGGAGAATATGAATTACAATCATTTGATGAGAACAGCAAATAGGATTGGCTTAAGAGACGAATAAATTCTTACAGTACTACAAAGATGCAAGAAATTTTCTGCAGTGTGCAGGAAACGGAAGTAGACTGGAGAAAGTGGGAGGGATTATTTTGGTTTCTTTATTCAATGGCATATCAAACAGCATGAGTAACTTAGTGCTAAGCTATCTTTGTATAAGAACAGTAGTGGTACTATTTAACCCATAGTTGGTGAGGATAAGGATGTTCATGTGAATGTAATAGCGCGACCAGAGTTCGAAATCATTTATTATGATATCGGTCTCCAGCTCTTTAACAACTACACTCCATAGACTCCTCCGAAAGTGTGAGAAAATATAACGTTTTTAAAGCTTGGTTGAATATCTATTTCATTTTTTTATTTTGTTCATATTATTTTGTTCATGTTTGCCTTGATTTAAGGGAATAATTCTCATAAATGATTTTCCAAGTTATTTTTTAGCATAGCATTGTATGGAAAGTTAAAGCCTATTTTATTTTCCTTAATCAATTTATGTTTTGAAGATAGTAAATTAAATGTCATGGGACGTTTTAAAAATAATTTTTATTCATTGTCGATTGAAACAATGAAAAAGGTCGTAAAACTCTTTCCAGGAGGCAATTCATAGTGGAGTGTGATGAAAAACGTTAGTTGTTCTAAGTCAGCTGTGTTTAACATTTGGTACAAATGTAAAAGAAATTGGATGGTTAAAAAAGGAAAATAAACTGGTTGACTAAGAAAGACATCGAAGCGTCAGGACAGAAAACTTCATGCAATATGTCTTGAAAATTGAAAATGTACAAAAAACAAAAAACAAAAGCAAAAAAAACAAACGAAAAACAAATAATTGAAACAAGGAACTAAGAAATTAGCACAAAGAAACGAAATTTACCAAGAGAAAAAGCAAAAGGAAAACAGCAGTTACATATAAACAAAAGAAAATGAGGTAAGAGTAAGCTAAAGAGAAACAATTATGACGTGTGGACAATTGGATGAAAGTGATATTCAGTGGGAAACTGACAATCTTCATTGGCCAAGATGATGATGCAGGAACTTTTGTATGGTGCCATTTAAATGAAACATATAAAGATGACTGTATGAAGAAAATATTAAAATTCCGTTGGTCATTCCTGATATGGTAGTTGAGATGGCAGGCCTTACCTCAACAATCAATGCACCTTTGTTCATTGAAATGTAGGACAATTTTCTCATTCCATCGAAGAGACTTGGTTTGGTAATGATGAAGTCATTTTTCAGAACGATAATGCATCATGTCACAGAATAAAGAAAATTAGAGCTTTTTTCTCCAAGAAAGACACATAAAATAAATGTCATTCAGGAAAGTTTTCATCAGTGTCATTCAAGAAAATTGGAATCAATTTAATGAAAATTAATTGCTTTAAATTAATGAAACCCATGCAAGAAAAAAATTAAGGTTGTCATAAAATCTTGAGGAGGGATGACTAAGTATCAATTCAACACACACACACACACACACACACACACATATATATATATATGTAAGCAGCTCATTGGCCCAGTGGGTAGAGTGTTCGCCAATAGTCCAGGAGAACTGGGTTCGCTTCATACTAAAGACTAAAAATGGTACTTGATACCGCCTTGCTTAACACTCAACAATATAAGGTACGTATCAAGGGTAAAGTGAAGCAATCCAGGGAAAGGAATAGCGACCTACCCTACACCTCGGTGTAGTAGCTATTGAAAAGGGAGCCTTCTGGTCGCCCTCGACTACGGTCGCCAACGTTACTTATATATATATATTTGTCTGTAAATTCTATTATTTTTTCCTCATGTCTTTGAAAAAAATCAAATAATTCAATCGTGTTTGTTTAAGGTTTATTTTGTAAAGTCAGAATGTTCAGCTATTAAATGAAAAATGTTTTGCGTCTAATCTTTTATTATTTTATTTACAGCTAAAGAAAAACAACAAAAACAGGTGACCATCCTTTAACTGTACTCATTCCAAAATTTTTCCCAAGGGTAGTCCTATATTATACCTTGAGCTTAGGCGAGTCCACAACATACAGGTGCTTGTTTCTATTCTTATTTTCCTCTGCTTCCCATCAGACAGGGCTTGACACAAGGACAATGACCCGAAGGCCGATTAAAGCGAGGATTAGCCGAGGCTGAAACCCTGCTTGTCTATGTTGCTCATCGACCCACTTAGTGCAATGTGAGCCTGATGAGCCAAACTGGTCTTGGACCCAAATTTGCGTCCAAGCACGTATGCCTTGTTATAGCTTAAACTGGACAACAAGGTCCAGTGCTATACACGGGGGCCAAAGAAGTCAATAATGCAGCTTACCCACCCGAAGGTAGCCCAGCCAAGGCTGCGGGCCTTACGGCCTTAAGTCTGCCATTGTTCTTTTTTGGAGCCTCGCTCTGGACCAAAGTCTAGGCAAACATTTGCTTTTTGTATATACATTATTCTTAAATATAATTTGATTTAATTGCTTTTGCCTATCTTTTATAGAATTTCACACCTCTGTAAGATTAAAGAGAAAAAAAAATCCATTGCAAAATATATGAGGGATTCTCCGAAAGTAATGCCTCCTATTGACTTCCACGGGAACAACAACAATTAATTGGGTACAATAACACGATTGGATAGAGCCAGTTTTCAGCTAGAAAACTGTTTTCCATAGTCCCTACATTTGTGATACATTTTTGCTAACGATGAACAAGACCTCCACAATCATACCATCAATATCCACCTCTAATGATGTAGGTTGATATTTGTTGGCAAAAATGCATTGCTACTGTTGATGCTTACATTGTTTTGTTGGAAAAGAAACTTACCCTGTCCAATATTGTTATTGTGTCCCTTCATATAGCGTAATTTTCGCGGAAATGAATAAAGTGCATTATTTTCAGAGCACCGTGCATTATTCAAACAAGTGAAATTTTCTGTCAATATAACATCAGCAAATACTGTTTCTTCGTCTGACCTGGGTGCCTCGCATAGTATAATGGTTAACGACTTGCAGACAGTTGTTTGTAAGGCCGATTTTTACTAAATGCTCCACGCTACGCGCTTTACATCAAAGGAAAAATTAGTTAGTTACTTTCAGTTCTGACCTTGATGAAGTAATAAATGAGCTGAGATGAACAAGCCTCCATTCTTTCACGTAAAAATGGCTGTCACGTGCTGGTGTTACATTTTTTTTTTTACAAATCTTTGTATTCGTACATCGTTCGGCACGAGTCATATGCTTGTAAAATTCTCAGCTAACCCCGTGGTTTAAAGAACAGCCTTCGGAACGATCAAAGACAGAAATTGTACTTGATGGAACACGAGGAGAAAATAAAATCTGTCCATGCGAGAAGAAAAGTTATTGCTGTGAACATGGCGACGTTGATAGCGGAAGAGCGCAAGGCGGGAAATGGAATGGCGGGAAATGGAATAGCGGGAAGAGAGGGGTAAACGTTGGCTATTGAACGAAGGAAGATTTCAAATGAGTAATAAGGATAGGCTTTCATTTTTGATCGAAAGAACAATTGGTCAGTGAAGCAGGAAAGAAAGGAAGGAATGGAAGAAAAGAATAAAAGGTTATCAAAAAAAAAAAAAAAAAAAGAAAGAGAGAGAGAGAGAGAGAGAGAGAGAGAGAAAGAAAATTGAAACAATACTTCTATTGGAAAAAGAAAGAAAGAAAACTGAAACAATACACATCTATTGGAGAAAAAAAGAAACAAAGAAAGAAAGAAAACTGAAACAATACACATCTATTAGAGAAAGAAAGAAAGAAAGAAAGAAAGAAAACTGAGATAATACAATCTATTGGAGAAAGAAAGAAACAAAGAAAGAAAGAAAGAAAACTGAAACAATACACATCTATTGGAAAAAGAAAGAAAGAGAGAAAGAAAGAAAACTGAAAAAATACACATCCATTGAAGAAAGAAAGAAAGAAAGAAAGAAAACTGAAACAATACACATCTATTGGAGAAAGAAAGAAAGAAAGAAAGAAAGAAAGAAAGAAAACTGAAACAATACACATCTATTGAAGAAAGAAAGAAAGAAAGAAAGAAAGAAAGAAAGAAAACTGAAAAAATACACATCTATTGGCGAAAGAAAGAAAGAAAGAAAGAAAGAACAAGTTGATATTAGAAATAAATAAATAATCTAGTAAGGAAATATATCTGAAGGAAGAAGAAAAGAAAGAGAACACGACCGAATGAAAGCAAATGAAGATTTACATAAGGAATGAAATTAAACGAAACGAAAGGGAAAAAGGAAAACACACACAAAAAAAAACGAGGTCAGAGAATCTAAAAGAGAGGAAAAGAAATTGAAAAAGGAAGGAAGGAAGGAAGGAAGGCGACAAGTTAGATAACAAATTTTAAAAAATATTTTCACTGATTACTCAGAAATGGGGCAACATTTGAGGGTAAGAGTGGGTTGAAATCACAATCAACAGCTTGTGAAATGATAAGTGGAAAATGAAATGAGGTGATTAGAGTTAGTTGGATGGAAGCCGGAATAAAGGGCAAATACTGAGATAGATAGATAGATAGATAGATAGATAGATAGATAGATAGATAGATATGGGAAATGTACACAGACAGATAACTAGATAGATAGAACATGAGAAAGGAGAGCAGAAGAGAGATTAACAGAATTAGATGGATGCAGACTGAGATAGATAGATAGATAGATAGATAGATAGATAGATAGATAGATAGATAGATAGATAGATGTGTGCCGTATACACGGTGATGGATAACTGGATAGATAGAAAATGAGAGGGGAAGGTAGAGAAGGAAGAAGAGAGCAGAACATAGATAGATAGATAGATATGAGGAATGCTATATATACGGAGAAAGATAAGTTCATAAATAGATTGTGAAGAAAGAAAGAAAGAAAGAAAGAAAGAAAAGGAAAATCTCTTTGTGAGATAAAAGAAAAAAAAACAACTAAAAACGTGATAAGACTGATGACAAAAATGAATCTTGATACTATTTACCAACCCCTCCGCTCGGGCAGGACATGACACAAGGTCAATTTTTAAGCGGAGTTTAACAGGTTTGAATTCAGAGTTTTCCTTCTCCTAGACTAGTTGCCTAACCAAGGCTGAAGAACCTAGTCTGTCCTACTATTTATCTATAGCTGGAGGGAGAATAATTGGATTCATACCTTTCCCAAGGGTATTAGTGCTATGTGAAATGCAATCAGTCTCGTCCAGGATTTGAACTCGTGTCGCCGTATCCATTTCCTACGAAGATAACGACTATACCACGGGCACCTCCAGAAAATGAATCTTGATACTGACCGTGTTCATGAGATTTAGCCCAAGTGGTATATCTCATCTCTCACAACAAATATGACCTATAATATCTCATAAAAATAATCATGTCCATAAATAAAATATCATAAATGATTAAGATAATAAAAGTAATTATGAATAATATATCAGCCATAAGTAAGTAAAGTTGTCTCCCTTTAGTCAAGGTTGACCTGAAGGCTCCCTTTTCAATAGCTACTACACCGAAGTGTAGGCGATGGCGGTACTCCTTACCTTGGATTGCTCCTCTTTACTCTTGATCCTTACCTTATAGTGCCGAGTGCTAAGCTAAGCGGCATCAAGTACCATTTTTTGAGTCTTTGGTATGACTCGACCTGGGATTGAACCCCGGTCTCCCAGATCATTGGCGAATACTCTACTCATTAGGCCAATGGCTCGGTATATCAGCCATAATGTGTCGTCAACACTGAATTCTTGACCATTGACAATCCCTTTCTTCCTGATTGTCAATGCATTTCTTTGATGAAATAATAAACAATCTATTTCTATAGTAAAATCAATTAAATGTATTTCAATACTGAAATCAACTATCGTACACTTATATTAAATGAGGAACGTTCAAAAAATTTTTAAGCCTCCCCAACGTCTGAAATAGTTTCTCTTGTTTTATAAAAAGTGGTTGTATGCTACCACAGCTAAAGTGTTCAATTACGGCTCTCCATTCGGAGGGTGGGAGCTTATAACCCTTTGTACAACCATCGTGTATATACAAGCTCTATTTTGTCATCATGCTGTCGACGGGACTTCGAGTACGCCGATTATATCTCCAGCAGAGGTGTCCAGTATAAGACACAAACTTCATTTGATGGTGAGGCTCCAGTTCTTGAGATCCGAGGAGTTTGCAGTACCCCTTTATTGTAATTACAACCAGGTCTACTCTGCCTGAAATTGTAGTACCAGTTGAGGTCCCATCTATCGTCGCCCAGTCGGCTGGGACAGTAGAATACACTGACTGCATCTCTGCAGAAAGGTAAGAACTACCCACAAGTGCTCTTGGTATGACACTAGACAATCTAATGGTGAGGCTCCATTAAAACTGGAGCCTTGGGGAATGCGAAGTACCCCTTCATTGCCATCGCTCTTAGATCCACACTGACCCAGAGTGGAAGCACCTGAGAGGGTCCAATCTATGGGTCAAAAAGAACTGTTTGACATTTAAACTGTGTTTTTATGTTAAACTGAATTATTTGAAATAGATCTGTTTTCAAATTTAATTATGTGCAAACAAAAAACTGTATAATTACTCTAAACTGAATTCTTAGAAATAGAACTGTCTGATCATTTAACTGTATGTAAATAAATGACTAATGTTTAATTGATTGATTAATGATACATAATAATATTTGTTACCATTCAACTTTGTCGACGTGCTAAACTGAATTGTTTGAAATAGAACTGTTTGATCATTCAACCAAACCAAATCCTATATATTTAATATATATGTATAAATAGGATTTGGCTTTAAATAACCTACAAATGTTGAGATGCCATAAAACCCAACCAAACCAAATCCTATATATTTAATATATATGTATAATGAGGATTTGGCTTTAAATAACCTACAAAGGTTGATATGCCATAAAATCCAACCAAACCGAATCCTATATATTTAATATATATGTATAAAGAAGATTTGGCTTTAAATAACCTACAAGACTTGATATGCCATAAAACCCAACCAAACCAAATCCTATATATTTAATATATGTGAATAATGAGGATTTGGCATTAAATAACCTACAATGGTTGATATGCCATAAAACCCAACCAAACCAAATCCTATATATTTAATATATATGTATAAAGAAGATTTAACTTTAAATAACCTACAATGGTTGATATGACATAAAACCCAACCAAACCAAATCCTATATATTTAATATATATGTTTAAAGAGGATTTAGCTTTAAATAACCTACAATGGTTGATATCCTATGAAACTGTTATACCGGAACTATACACTCAGTGACTCTTTTTAGTATGACACCGGTAAAGATATAAATGGACGGTGTCTGACTACTTCTGGGAAAAAAGCGTTAATCGCTCTCTAATAGACTTGCCAACTCTTCGGCTTGTACCTGTGGAATACCTTTATTGAACCAACGATACAACAGAAACTAAACCCTTCAATGGCTCAAATAGATTTGTTTAACATTATTTGTATTCGATAGGACCGTGTACAATAATTAAGAATACTCTGAAGAAATAGGGGGTACGTAGTGGCTAACGAGTTGGATAGTGACATCGTAGTAAGATAGTTCGAACTCTGGTCCCGTTATCACGTTCACTTTCAAACCAATGCCCTTAGAAAGGTATGAGTCACTTATCCCTCCTATGTATTGGTTTAATAGTACCACTACTATTCTTCTACAAAGTTGGCTGTGGCATTAAATAACCCACGAAGGTTGATATGCCATTAAAGAAACCGTAACGTTAAAAAGCATCTATACAAAAATGTAAATGCGCAATGAAAACGATTCCTTAACCTCTCCACATAAAATATCCCTCGACGTGTTGGAATTTTCTGAAATGATGTATTTTAATCTTCAAATTTTTTATTCTATTGCTATCTTTGATCTGATACGGCAATTTGTTTTAAAAATATATGAATCTGTTAGCAAAAACATCCAATTGGTTAGTAGACTTTGTTTTTGAAATCTGTCTTTGTTTTTGAAATTGTAGAAGAACAATTGAAAAATGTTTACCATAACTTGAAATCTAATTATTTTGAAAGTTTCGATTTGATCACATCTCATTATTCTTTCTAGTAAGGTTGTTGTTGGTGACCATAGTTGAGGGCGACCAGAAGGCTTCCTTTTCAATGGCTTCTACACCAAAGTGTAGGGGAGGGCGCTACTCCTTTCTCACAACAATGTCGCAGTTCAGTATATTAACTACTACCATTTCGTCGCCTCAGCCATTTTCTTAACAATGTATATAATATCACCAGGTTTTTCAGGTTAGTACCCTTCTCAAATATATTGTATTGGACAGCTCTTATAGGCTTTCTCAATATTAGATTAAATGCTTCAAACGACGTTTACTATATATATAAATTGAATTACCATGACCAGAAAATCCGGCAAGCAATGCGTGCGACACATGGAATCACTGGACAGTTATTTCGACCTTATTAGGTCTCATCAGCAATATATACTATGATCTCCCCAACAAGAGATCGAACCAGCGACCACAAAATGCAGAGCCAAAACTCTACCACTAGGCCATTGATCCACATCGGACATAAGCGGTGCCAAATTAACTAGTCATCGTAGATGAACAACCACTTAATCTGATGTTTTGTAGTTACATCTGTACTCTTACAGAGGACAAGGTCAACTCCAGGGCTATATTTCATCATCATTAAAGGATGCTGACAGCTTAGATTCCTTAATTTCTCACTCATCATTCGTCCCTATCAATCATCGCTCTATCCGACATCGGGTGTCCGCATGGAACTGATGAATATAAATGAAAGTTTTTGTTGGTCAGACAATACAGATGTGTTCCTGTGTTGGAATCCATAGGAGAATGTCGCTTATTAGTTCGTCCTTACTTCACCAGCAGTGACCAGCTCGTCTTACTCGGACGGTTTGTGAGATGGGAGGTAAGTGCAAGTAAAATTGCTGTTTTATAGAAGGCAGTTTCCAGGATTTGTTTAAAGCAACATGCAGCATCTTAGTTCCCATCTAACTTTTTCTCCAAATGCTTCGTTAAAGTCCACGTGGTTTGACCATAAGTTGTACTGGAACGGGAACAGTTTGGAAGAATTCCCGTGGGGGGGGCACTCGAAGACTGCTAACGCTGCTGAGTAACCCTGCGCTACTTGCTATTTAATCTTATATTCGGTATTCCTTTGCCATCTGTCATGAACGATACCTTGCAGCTCAATCCAAGAAGTGATGGTGAGAAGATTAGCCTGGAGATGTACAACCTCTCTCTCTCTCTCTCTCTCTCTCTCTCTCTCTCTCTCTCTCTCTCAGATTTCATGCATGTATTAAACAACCCCTCTGCACGGGAGGCTCAAGGTCAATTTTTAAGCGGAATTTAACTGCGGAGTTTAACAGTTTCCCTTCTCCTAGACTGTCTGCCTAAATAAAACTTAAGAAAGCAGTTTGCCCTACTATTTACCCACAGCTAGATGGAGAATAATTGGATTCATGCCTTTCCGAAGAGCATTAGCGTTATGTGCAATGTAAACAGTCTCGTCAAGGATTTGAACTTGTATCGCGGGGTCCATTTCTCACGATGATAACCATTACACCACGAGTGGATCCTCTCATAGGTTTAACGTTTTAATAAAAAATACATGAAACCTACAATCATGAGAATGAATAAGGTTGATTGACTGATTTTAACGACATCGCAACCTATCTGGGATTATTTCATGGCTACAGGTCGCGTATATTGAATGCTTATTCATAATTTTTTCTGTAGCTGTTTCTTAAGTGATTTTCCAAACAAATCCTGGAAGTAACACCCTACAAAACAACAGCTGTACGGCCACCTACCATCCATCTCTTTAATCATCTAAATTAGACGAACAAGACATTCGGGATACTGCTGGCGTTGTAAGGGGAAACTCATAAGCGACGTTCTCCTATGGACCGTTTCACAGGTGTTGGACGACCATCTAGAATCTATATACAACAGCTCTGTACGGACACAGGGTGAAGTCTAGAAGACCTACAGGAAGTGATGGATGATAGAGACAAATGGTGAGAGAGAGAGAGAGAGTCGGGAAAATCCGAGCTCGCAACACCACAGGATGATGATGATATGATATCAAATATTCCACTTTAATACAAATAAATTTTCACACCGTTCAATTCGACTAATAGAGGGAATCCTAATAGAAACTATCTCTCCGGGGCAGAGTGGACTTGGGAGTAATGGCAATAAAGAAGCGCTTCACATTTCCAAGATCTCCAGAACTGGAGCCTGACTATCAGATGAAGTTCGATGTCATACCCAAGACACCCTTGTGAGAGGGAGTCTCGCCCATCTGCGTGAGATACTGAAAGGTGATATGAGACAGTGAGAAAACATTTGTTTATTTTAAGTTTTATCTAGCTCAGCTGGCTAGTATTTGACCACTTTTCTGAGTTTAGAAAAAACATTTTAGTTGTCTAAATTTCTAAGACGAAGCTTGATGATTTTTATCATTAAAGGTTTTCGGACTATTGTCTTCATCTTCATTGTTATTTCCTAAACGTTTCGGCCGATATGTCCTCCGGCCTTCTTCAGGTGCTTGTCAAAAATATTTTATAACAATTTGTTCATTTTAAAGAAAAGACTGGTAACTCACAGGTAAATAATATTTATAACGGGTTTATATATATATATATATATATATATATATATATATATCAGCATTAACAAGGCTTACCAACAGCGGAGATTCCGTTAACTTTATCTTTCCCTCTGTCACTCCCCGTCGCTCAAGACAGCATTCAGTGTCCGTACAGAGCTGATGAATGTATGTTTTAGCTGGTCGGCCAACAGTGGTGTGTCTATGTGTAGTAGTCCATTGGAAACCGTCACAAGTGTCCATGATGTCTTGCACGTCTTACTTGGATGGTTTGTGAGATGGGACGTAAGTGGCCATACAGTTGCAGTTTTGTAGGATGCTATTTCCTGGATTTGTTCAAGATAGCACCCGGCGTCTGTGTGTAGTTTCCATCTAGCTTTTTCTCCGAGCATTTCGTTAAAACCCAAGTGTTGCAACCATGTCATAGTATTATAGCGCGGATGAATTCAAGTTTTATTTGTTCTGAGAGATCAAATTTTCATACTTCCGTTAGGCTGTCAATTTCAGACCATACTTTACCAACGTGTATATTAAAATCGCTTTTAGTGGATGAGATATTGTTTCCGATGTATGTGAACTGGTCTAATAATTTCAGAGATTTACCGTTTAATGAGGTGATGGTATCATTTTGATTGAAATACATCGTTTATGTGAGTTCACGGAGAGACCAATGCTTCTTGGTGGCTGCTCCAGGATATGCAGCAGAGATTCAGCTTGAGCAAGAAGCGTTAGATCATCGGCCTAGTTCGCATTCATAAAAGTTTCTGTGGGATATTGTCTTCTTACTTTTTATTTTTTAGTATCTATTCATTATATATGTCTTATTAATGACAGTAGAACATTATCTTAATTTTAATCTTAAATTTTTAATGAGGAAAAATTGCATGATCTCGTTCTGATCTAATGTTTTGTTGTTTTTGGTCATACTTCTGATCTTTATCAAAATCAAGGAACAAAAAGCTATGAAAGTTCATGTATTTAGACAACGTAACTCACAAAGCGACTAAGAAGGCAAATTCAAGACTGTGTTAAACATATTGATCAGTTGTTACTCAGATCTAAAATCCTAATAACCGAACTAGGAACAAGATAATAAAATGAAACCCGAAATCTAGAAAACCCGTAACAAACAAGACAATTCAGGTGAGATATTAGTCCAATCAGTTCGAGAAATAATGAAAACATCTCAACCCACCCACCGAACTTCTGACACTTTAAGGAAAGCCAGAGAACAGATTAGCCGACCCGTAACAAACGCGACAATTACGGGGAGGTGCTAGTCCAACCAATTAGAGGTTTGGTTTGGTTTGGTTTGTTGAGTTTTATGGCATATCAACCTTTGTAGGTTATTCAACGCCAAATCCATTTTTATGTAAATAATCTGTTCCATTGAAAACAATTCAGTCCATCATAAGTACACAGTTTGATTGTCAAAAACATTTCCATTTCAAACTATTCAAGCAGTTATATGTAACAATTCAGTTAAGTGTAAATACAGTTTTAATGTCGAAAAACTGTTCTATTTCAAATAATTCAGTTAAGCATAAGCACGCAGTTTAAATGTAGGTACGGTTTAATTGTCAAAACCATTTCTATTTCAAGCTATTCAGTTTACTCAAACAATTCATTTTTGCATATATATGCTGTTAGTTCTATTTAACCCATAGATAGGGCCCTATCAGGTACTACCACTCCGGGGCAGAGTGGACCTGGGAGCGATGGCAATGAAGGGGTACTCCGCATTCCCCAAAGCTCCAGCATTGCTAGAAACTCACAATCAGATTGTTTATTGGTGCAGTCAGTGTATTCAACAGCCCCAGCTGACTGGGCAACCAACCAATTAGAGGAATAATGACAATAAAAAAAAAAAACACCTCACTTCCGAATTACTGTCGACGTTTATTCACTCGATCATTTCTACAAGTTCTTTTTGTTAAAAATTATTAGAACAATTATTTCGAGATTGTGGCACAATAGGTGATTATGAGATAAAGGGAATGTTATCCTTGCAAAAGTACCTTTGTTCGTCGGCGTCGTCACCTTGATAACTGCTCAAATGTGGGGTTGGTATGGGTTTGTATGACAGACCAGTTATAATTGTTTATGATACAAGGAAGACTGATGGTGTCATTGACAGTGACAGTAGTTTTAGAGACGTGTTTAATAATAATAATAATAATAATAATAATAATAATAATAATAACGGCCTGTCAGTAGACGTCGTCATAAGTTCTTTTTCAAGGCCTAACACCACTCCCAAACTTCCCCGTAGCCAGCTTCTTCCACCACCTACAACACAAAATTATCTTCCCCTATCATCACCTTTTCGCTCGTTCGTTCGTTCGTTCATTTTTTTTCTTTTTTTTACTCCATCTATCTTCTCTCGTATCATTTCCACCTTACGCTTTGACGCCCCAGTGCAGACCGAGATAGAAAATAATGACGAGGAAGCGGCGAGGGAGAAAAACACCAATGAATAGGGAGGAATAGAAGAAGGGGAGGGGAGAAAAGAATCGGAAGAGTACTGTTGACCCATCGAGTATGACGCGTGTGTGCGTGTGCGTGTGTCGTTCTGTGTTGACCCAGTCGTTCTCCACAAACAGACGCATTACGTAACAACGCTTCCAACTCTCATATTAACACACCGGCGTCTGCTTTTCCCCACTTTCTACTTTCACTTTCATTTTCAAAATAAACGTTCGCCATTGGTCAACGCCTTCAACACGCCCCTTCTTCAACTCTCTCTCTCTCTCTCTCTCTCTCTCTCTCTCTCTCTCTCTCTCTCTGTACGCTTTCCTTCGTTTTCTTTCGTTTCTTCGGTCTATCCTATTCTCTCAATTTTGTGGCATCTTTTTATCCTCGTCTCTCGAATGAATCTCTTCAATTCTACTTTCTTCAGTAGATAGATAGATCGATAGATAGATAGATAGATCGATTTGAAGAGGATTACATACATGCATACATACATACAGCAAATATATGTTTATAGATAGATAGATAGATAGATTTTGAATAGAATCAGATAGATAGATAGTTAGATATGAACAGACTGAGATAGATAGATAGATAGATAGATAGATAGATAGATAGATAGATAGATTTAAAGAGGATTACATACATGCATACATACATACATACAGCAAATATATGTTTATAGATAGATAGATAGATAGATAGATATGAACAGACTGAGATAGATAGATAGATAGATAGATAGATTTGAAGAGGATTACATACATGCATACATACATACATACAGCAAATATATGTTTATAGATAGATAGATAGATAGATAGATATGAACAGACTGAGATAGATAGATAGATAGATATGAACCAACCGAGATAGATTTGGTCTGATTTCTTTGTTTAATGGCATATCGACCTTCGTAGGCTACTTAATGCCAAAGCATCCTTGTTAAACGACAGTAGTGGTACTATTTATCCTATAACGACGATAAGGAAGTTCATAAATTTCCAAAGGGTATTTGTCTTAGTGAACGTAATAGCGAGACTGGATTTCGAACTCGCTTACAACAATATAACAGTCCAGCACGTTAGCCACTAAAACACGCCCCACCTCGACTGAGATAGATAGATAGATAGACAGATATGAACTAAATAATATTTACATTGATAGTTAAAATATCACTTCAATGTCTTTATTCCCAATCCCTCCCTCCCTCTCTCTCTCTCTCTCTCTCTCTCTCTCTCTCTCTCTCTCTCTGTGTTTTTCTCCTTATCTTGAACATGTTTTACCATACTCTTTTTTTTACTTCCATTCTCTCTCTTCACCACTATTTCTTCCTTCCTTTACATTTATCCTCATACTCCCCCTCTTTCTTTCCAATCCATCGGATTACTCCTCATTTCCTTCTCTCTCTTTCTCTCTCTCTCTCTCTCTCTCTCTCTCTCTCTCTCGTGCTTTCTCCTATTCTATCTATAATTAATTATCCAATACGATTTGCTGTTATTCGTTCAATTGTCACTCAATATTCTCATGTGTTCGACCCTAACTACAACTGTGTCCTTGCTCGCGTTAAATATCGGCAATATTCTATTTACCTCAACCGTCCAAAGTCGTTTACTGTCTATCCCCCTCCCTCTCTCTCTCCCTATCTCTCTCTATTTATCTATCTATCTATCTCTATCTATCTCTCTGGATAGATAGATAGATAAATAGATAGATCTTATATATATATATATATATGTATGTATGTATGTATGTATGTATAAAAGAACTAAAATACTGAAATATTAGCTCTTTAACGTGATTTAAAGTTTCACAGAGTTGAGACCATGGTGGCTTGATGATCGTGGCATCTTTCGTATTCCCAGTCAAAAGTTGTGGGCTAATGTTTTAATATTTTACTTCTTAATTTGGCTATTTTGTACATCGACCATTTTTATATTTTCAACTACTACAATTTTTATTCTTGTTATTTTATAATAATAATAATAATAATAATAATAATAATAATAATAATAATAATAACGCAGCGATACAATGACACGAAGACTACATAGAAAAGCGCAGAGGAAGATTGATCACAGCCACCAGAAACAATACTGAAAACACAAAGACCAACAGAACGGAAATAACCAGAAGACAAAACAAATGAGAAAAACAACTCTATGGACGTTTTAAGCGACTAACAAGTGACATCTCACTCGAGAAAACGTGGATGTGGCTAAGAAAGAGAAACTTTAAGAGAGAAACTGAATCTCTTCTAATAGCAGCACAGAACAACGCCATAAGGACCAATCATATCAAAACAAGGATAGATAAGACGCAACAAAACAGCAGATATAGGTTATGTGGAGATAGAGAAGAAACGATCAATCTCATAATAAGCGAATGTAGCAAATTAGCATAGAATTAGTATAAGAGTAGACACGACTGGGTGGGCAAGGTGATCCACTGGAAACTGTGCAAGAAATTGAAATTAAACCATGCAATCAAATGGTATATGGACAACCCAGCATCTGTCCTGATATTTTGAGATACAAACGGATCACCTAATCTCGGCCAGACAACCAGACCTTATAATAATCAACAAAAAGAGAGAACTTGCAGAATTGTGGACTTTGCTACCCCAGCGGACCACGGAGTACAATTGAAAGAAAGTGGAAAGAAGGACCTTGATACGGAATAGAAAAAACTGTGGAACATGAAAATGACGATTATACTAATTGTAATTGCTGCTCTTGGAACAGTCATCAAAAGATTGGTACAAGAACTGGAAGACTTGAAAATAACAAGACGAGTGGAGACCATCCAAACTACTGTATTATTGAGATCGACTAGAATACTGAGGAGAGTCCGGGAGACTTGAGGAGACTTGCTGTCACTCAAGCTTCAGTGAATGACCATCAGCTAACGCTGATAGTGAAAAACTCTCAAGGAGGAAAAGACTAAACCAAGTGAACAACAACAACAACAACAAAGGGATAACGTGACGTCCCTGGGAACAAGTCAGTGAAAATCAAAGAAAGATAAAGAGAGACAGTTACTTAGACCTAGCCAAAGAACAGAGACAACTGTGAAACATGAGGGTGACGCTAATACCAATTGTAATTGACGCACTTGTAAGGTTCATCAAAGGCTTGGAAAGGGGACTGGAAGAGTTGGGAATCAGAGGACGAATCGAGACCATCCAGTCTACAGCAATCTTAAGATCGGCTACAATACTGACAAGTGTCCGAGAGATCTGAGGAGACTTGCTGTTACTCAGAATCCAGTGAAATGCTATCAGCATTAGCTGATGTGAAGAACATGCAAGAAGTAAAATGTGAAATAATAATTATTATTATGGGGAAAAGAAATATAAGTACCAAGACTTTGTTAGAGAATTGAAAAAACTAAGGAACATGAAAGTAACGGGGATACCGATTGTAATTGGAGCGCTCGGCACGGTCACCAAAGGATTAGTTCAGAGTACTTAGAAATAAGAGGACAGCATTGAGATCGGCCAGAATACTGAGAAAAGTCCTGGAGACTTGAGGAAACTTGCTCTTACTCAAACTCTGGTGGAAGACTATCAGCTAACACTGATGTGAAAAACTATTAAACGAGTAAAATAAAAATGAAATAATAATAATAATACTGAATCTCTTCTAATAGTAGCATAAAACAACGCCATAAAGACTAATTATATTAAAGCAAATGTTGATAATATGCATCAGAATTGCAAGTTTAAGTTATGTGCAAAGGTGAAATGATTAATTTCATCAGTGAATACAGCAAACTAGGGACGACTGGGTGAGAAAGGTAATCTACTAGGAACTGTTGAAGAGATTAAAATTTGACTTTACTACCAAATGGTATTTTTACAAATCAAAACCTGACCTACAGAATTAAACCAGTCAACTGGGGCTGTAGAATACACCGAAAGCGTCTATGCAGGGTGTAGCCCCCCCCCACAACGAGTGTCTTGGATAAGGCTCTAAACAATCTGATGGTGAGGCTTCAGTAAGGCTGGAGCTTTGGGGAATATGGAGTACCTCTTCATTGCCATTGCTCCCAGGTCCACTCTGGCTCGGAGTGGTAGCAAATGATAGGATCCTCTCTATGGATCAAATAAAACTGTTAGATATTTAAACTGTGAGCAAACAAATTACTTATGCTAAACTGAATTGTTAGAAATAGAACTGTTTGATCATTTAACTGTGTAAACTAATAACTGATGTTTAATTAAATTATTAGTGATACATAGTAAAGTTATTGTAAAGTTGTTGTAAAGTTGTTTCTAGTAAAGTTGTTGTTATCTCCCTTTAGTCGAGGGCGACCAGAAGGCTCCCTTTTCAATAGCTACAACACCAAGATGTAGGGGAGGGCGCTACTCCTTTCTCTGGATTGCTCCAATTTACCCTTGATACGTACCTTGTATTGCTGAGTGTTAAGCAAGGAGGTATCCAGTGGACCACAGAGTAAATATAAAAGAAAACAAATAGCGGGAAACATAGTCAACAATAATGACGACTTCATCAACGAACGAATATACTTCTTAAGAAAAATATATCTCGCATTATTATTTTCGAAAGGGTGATGTTTGTTGTGTGTGAGGGATGAGTGGAGACAGAGACGGACTGCTATATTGACCCAAGTTCTTCTTTATACTATTGCAGAACTTCTTCCTCATCTTGGCTGGTTTGCTCAACCGTGGGTCACTGAGGGCCCAAAGCCCTCAGTCTGCAAGCTGGTTCTCACTTTGGCATCCTGTCTCCAACTAACTCGACCCACCCAGGCACCTGCTTATATCGATTCATAATGTCCACCTGTTTCCGCTCTTCGGCTTATTTACACAGGTGCATCTCTTGATTGACGGATCGGTCGAGGGTCAATATTTATTACTAATACTTGGACCTTGATAGAGAACTTTAAAAAATATTGAGGTGACGGTAATACGAATTGTAGTTTGTGTATTTGGAAATAGTCCCAAAGGCTTAGAAAGGAGACTGAAGGAATTGGAAATTAGAGAAAAAATTAATAACTAGACCACAAGATGGCCAAAATCGGCTAAAATACTCAGCTGAATCCTGGAGACCTGAAGAGACTTGCTGTGACTCAAGTGAAAACTAACTTGCAAGAAGCATGATAATAATCTATGTAGTCATAAAATTCATAAAATGTTTGTAGATACGTGTGTTTGTGAACGTAACCCAGCAAAAAACGGGACACCATAGAGAAACTTTTATTAAAGCAATACACTTAAATAAATCTAAGTTTTCAATCTCATTTGAAATTGAATTATAATTTGGTGGGGTCATTTTTTCAAAAATCCTTTAAATTCTCTATACAACGAAAATAACTTTGATTGAAATGTTGATTAGAATTCTTCACTTTATAAATCGAATCATCGATATCATTATCGACCCTTGTTACAATAGGAATCCTTCAGGTTCCCGTCTCGTCTAGTGCATAGATAGATAGATAGATGGATAGATATACTACTGTCGTTATTAGCCCATATGTGAGCGCAGACCTATCTCAGTTTTTCTATTTATCTCTTCCTCTCCACACCTTCTTTCTCTTAGTGTAAATGTATAGGGAGGAAAAGAGAAAGAAAGAAAGAAAGAGAGAGAGAGAGAGAGAAAGAGAGAGAGAGATCTTGTGAAACACAGACAGAAAGAGAGAGGGGGGAGTGAAAGTGAAAGAGAAAGACAGATGTAGTGTTGGGAGAAGAAATAGAAAGATAAACTTATTTGTCTTTATCTCTCTATATCTCTCCTCAGAATAGACGTCTCCCTCTCAAACACAATCCGTCATGCTCCCCAAACACATCGTTTTTTCTGATTTTGTTTATATTTCTTGTTTCTCTCTCTCTCTCTCTCTCTCTCTCTCTCTTTCTCTCTCAGTTTATATGTATATTATGTGATATTTCAACAATGTGGTTGAAAAGAAGGTAAAGGTGACATGTGCTATCCAGCACGGAGATTGAACTCATAGCCTTCAGGTTATGAGAAATATTTTAGATAGACCAGTCACCCGTCTTAAGTGGAATGTTTCAGTCAGTAGACTAGTAAAAAAGCCAAGGTGATTTCTCTACCAGAAGGTTGGTTCTTTTTTTTTTTTTTTTCGCCTGGAGGATCTTTACCACTGAATTTAAACTAAAAACTATTTCGGCGATGGGAAAACGAATAATAGTGGGAAAGAAAGGGTTTAACACTAAGATGTTGAAACCTTTCTACGATGAAGATGTTATTGCATGGCTCAGTAAAACCGAGCTAGTGACGAGGCTTCAAGACATCAAGGATTTTGCCAGTCTGATACAAGTCATCCTCGAAGGTTATATTCTAGTATTATATTTTGAGATGGAGGAAGTGGAACGACGTGATGTCGTATGATCGAATTCAGATTGAAAGAGGCATTCACAGAAAGCCTATTTGTTACATATGCCGAATTTAGAAGGGTGGTCCGGGGAATCAGTTGACATGTTCGCTAACATTATCAGGAAGATGGCAGGGAAGGTCCTCGAAAAGCTTGAGAAAATAGCATTCCAAATCACATCTCAATAGCTCTGCAACAGCTGCCTTGCGTACACGATGTCCTGAGACATGTAAGAAACGGCAGCTGCAGTAAGGAGAAGCAGTAAACAGCGGAAGTTGGAATGTTTTAGATGACAGGGACTCCATATGATGGAAGACTGCCAAGTAGACACCTGATATTACCTGCTACCGTTGTGGTCGAGTGAGTCACATGATAAGATACTGTCCTCAGACACCAGTAAATGGGAGCAACAACGGCGGAGGTTACCTTTTTTTTTTTATCCAATAGAGGCACTCGTGGCTACATAACCACAGGTAAAGCTGGCAGGAAGTGTTAACATTCTTTTTGACATTGGATGTACGTCAACACTGGTCGAGTGTCCTGGATATGACATTAAACTATCTGATGGTGAGGCTCCAGCCCTGGAGCTTTGGAGAATGTGGAGTACCCCTTTATTGCCATTGCTCCCTGGTCCGGAGTGGTAGCAACTGATAGGGTCCTATCTATGGGTCAAATAAAATCGTTTGACATTTAAACTATGTACAAAAATGTGACTTTATGTTAAATTGAATTGTTAGAAATAGAATGGTTTGACCATTTATCTGTATGTTGACAAATTACATTCTAAATTGATTAGTTATACATGGCAATACTTTGAACCATTTAACACTCAGTAAACGAATGAATAATGTTGAATAGAATAATTAGTGTTAAATAGCAATACTTGTAACCATTGCACTGTCTTCCAAACAAATTATCAATACTGAATAGAATCATCAGTGTTAGATAGCAATTATTGAAACCATTTAAGTGTGGAGAACCAATAGCAATACTAGTATAGAAACAAATTAGTTTTAACCCATTTAAAAATGGAATTATCTATAAACAATTCTCTTATAAAGCAATATGTATATCTATCAAAATGTGTGCAAAGAAATGACTGTTAAATTGTTGATGTTTGGTAGCAATACTCGAAATCATTTAACTGTGTGAAAAAAATGAGCGCAGGCTTGTTTAAAAATATTATCAACAAAATGTGCTTACAAATCCTGTTTAATATATATGTAAGAACAGTATTTGGTATCAAATAATCTACAATGATTGATATGCCATAAAACCCAACCAAGCCAAACCAAATCAATACTGATCATCAAAGGCACGATCGATACGTAGAGTGGAACCAGTAGCATTAAAGTGGTTGATGATAGAGGTGTGGACCAATGGCACAGGTGTTATGCAACTGGTTGTATGCATAATGCAATTAACAATCCAAACGATTCTACGCAATCAGATTGTTGCAGGTGTCAATGGGGTGTTAAATAGGGATGTCATTCATTGACTGGAAGCGTTACAGTAAATGAGAAAGGGGCAAATTTTGGAAAACATTCTGCTACAAATATACGAGCAGAGAAGAATGGCCGTTTTTGTCAAATACTATTATGGAAGAGATAGTGGCTTTTGAGGGCTAGCCACAAGTGCTAAATAACAAGCAAGGAGGGGCGAAAGCAGAATTCGAAAAAGAAATGAAGCGCTGGACTGAGGGGGAAATTCGGATACTTTGTGCAGGAAAAGTAGGAGACTACTATAAAGCAAAAAGTTAAACCAGTGGTGGGTTACCAGGATGTAAATGAATAGAGCATGTCACATGAGGGGTGAAACAACAGATGTGTATGGAGAGATCATACGCAAATGGAGGCAGATGCAGTCGTTTAACAATTGTCGATCTAAAATCTGTATATCTGCAAATCCATATTTCTTAGAAGTTGTGGAGATATCAGCTGGTCAAGTATAAAGGCCAAGCATAGTGTCTGGCCAGATTGGAATTTGGCCGAAACTCTGTACGAAAATGATGTCATTAATCCTTAAAACAATCCTCGACAGTATTCTAGCTGTCGTTTGGATAGTCTTGGCACGTCGTCCGATTTCCTAATCTTTCAGTCCCTTTATCAAGCCTTTGGGGATTGTTCCAAGTGCACCAATTATTACTGGTATCACCGTCACTTTCATGTTCCATAACTTAAGTCATCTTCCTGGAAATTTTTCCGATAATTTTTGCCTAGTAGAATCAGTTGTATATTGTATTATTTTACTACTTGCGAATTTTCCCCAAAAGTAATAACTTTTTTTACTGGAGTCCGAGTAACTGTTCTAAATAGTCACAATCTTCCCTCGGATTCTCAGTTCGTCCAGTCTCTTTTTCAGATTCTTCCGAAAGCTCTAAATAGTATTGGTATCACTGTCACCTTCACGTTCCACAACTTTTTGTAGCTTTCTTGCAAGATCCAGGAATTTAACTAACATTTCCATTTTTTATTTTCGCTCTGTGATCTGCAAGAACAGCAAAGTCCACTAGCAGAACAATTCGTTTCTTGTTTTTTTTTTGGGGGGGGGTCTGGTTTTCTGGCCGGATTGGGGAATCTCTTTTTGACTCAACATTTGAAGAATTGTATAAGTTTTATTTTCTTGGACACATTCCGGTTTGTAGATTTACCATTATTCTGTGTGCTCAAATTTTAATTTTTTTGCACAATTCCCAGTGGATCACCATTCTCACCCAGTCATACCTAAACTTGTATAACTTTTATGCCAGTTTGCTACATTCACTTATTACTTTACTTCTCGCAAGTTTTTCACACTCCCTCCAGCTAGGTTTTTCACTGAAATCTGAATCATTTTTCTAGGGTTCTTAGAGGCATCCTTGCTATTTCAGCGGCGCTGTTGTCTTCTCAATTCAGCAGAAACAAGTATTATTGCTAATCTCTTAAATTCATACTTCAGCTTCGTTCGTGCCAAATTCTACTTGAGGATTGTAACACTGTATTGTATTGAACGAAATAAGAGGTTATGGTGGTTCCATTTATTAAAAGATGCAGAAATATTTATTGTGCAGTTCGTATCCATTTTTCTCCTATAAATAAGCTGCAACATTAGTACATTAAACAAAAACTTGTATTTTTAAACTTGAAATTTATTTTTACATTTCACGTTTACCTAATTACTGATGAGCTTATTTAGATCTGGTCGTCGTAATATTTCAGAGTTAAAGCAAGATACTAGAATACAGGAAATCAGAGACAATGTTGCTTCCATCAAAATATAAACAATTACTGTTTCAATCCACACTGAAATTTAAATTTTTGAATGAGGTTTGTTTGGGTTTTATGGTATATCAACCTTTGTAGGTTATTTAATGCCAAATCCATTTTATACAAAAAATCAGTTCTATTTCAAGCTATTCAGTTTAGTCAAACAGTTCTTATTCAAACAATTCAGTTTAGCGTAAGTACAATTTCAAGGTTAAAAACAGATCTATTTCAAGCAATTCAGCTCCCAGTTTAGCTCTATTTGACTCGTAGATAAGACCCTATTAAGTGCTACCACTCCGTGTCAGAGTGGGCCTGAGACCAATGACAATGAAGGGGTATTCCACAAAGCTCCAGCATTACTAGAACCTCACCATCAGTTTGTTTAGTGTCATATCAAGACACTCGTTTGTGGTAGGGTCTTGTCCCTTAGCAGAGAAGCAATCGGTGTATTCTGCAGTCCCAGCTGACTGAGCAATTTTGAATCGGGGTTTAAATTCGCTGTTCAAGTTCGGCTATGGGGACAACGATGGTAAACAAAATAAAAATAATTGATTTTAACGGCGTGACAACCCGTCTAGGGTTAGTTCATGCCTGAAGATTAGGGAATTACGTTCATTGTACGTTTATATTTAGATTTTTGCGTTGTTGGTTTTTAAGTTTGTTTTTTGTGGATTTTTTAAAAGTTTTTTTTACACAATTGTATGATATCAAGTATTCCTATTTGGTAAAATTAAGTTGCATAGTCGTAAGGTTTTAAGTATTCCTATCTAATTTTAACAATTTGCCAGCAATTATATGGTTTCAAGTAACTATTAATATTTAGTAAGCGGTTATAGCTTCAAGTAACTCATTCTAATTGCCCAGTCGGCTGGGGCTGTAGAATACACTGACTGCACCTCAGCAGAGGGGTAAGACCCCACCCCATGAGTGTCCTGGATATTACACTAAACAGTCTGATAGTGAGGTTCCAGTAATGCTGGGGCTTTGGGGAATACGGAGCCACCCTTCATTGCCATTGCTCCCAGGTCCTCTCTGCCCCAGAGTGGTAGCACCTGATAGGGCCCTATCTATGGGTTAAATAGAACTAACAGCATACTTATGCTAAACTGAAACCGTACTTACATTTAAACTGCATGCTTATGCTAAACTGAATTATTTGAAATAGAACTGTTTTTGACACTGAAACTGTATTTACACTAAACTGAATTGTTTATCATAGAACTGTTTTGACATTTAACTGTGTGTAAACAAAATCTGTACTGGATTAGCTGAATTAGAACTGCTTGACTAAACTGAATTGCTTGAAATAGAAATGTTTTTCACATTTAAACTGTGTACTCATGCTAAACTGAATTGTTTGAAATAGAACTGATTATTTGTATAAAAATGGATTTGGCGTTAAATAATGTACAAAGGTTTATGTGCCATAAAACCAACCAACTAACTCATTCTAAATACGGGGGTGTCCTCGTGGTGTAATGGTTAAAGCGATTGACTGCGGAATCGTAGTACGCGAGTTCGTACTCCAGTCGCGCTATTACGTTAACTTTCGGGCAAATACCCTTGGGAAAGGTATGAATCCCCTTATCCTCCCAGCTATGGGTTGAATAGCACCACTACTGTTCTTCTAGGAGAATGGCTTTGGCATTAAATAATCTAAAAAGAGTTGATATGCCATTAAACAAAAGAAACCAAACCAATCATTCTAAATACAAATAATTAAGTTATATAGCATCAAGTATTTCTATCTAATGTGAATAATTTTTAAGTGAATCTTTTTTTATTCATAGATTGCACTCTAACAGGTACAATCACATCAGATCCTAGTGGATTTAGGAATCATAGTAATGAAGGTATACTCCACACTCGACAGATCTTTTGTATATAGCTTTTTTACAAATAGTCGGTCGGGGTAAAAACAAAAAACGGAGAGTATTTGTCGCTGCCTCCCACCAGACACGACTTGACACAAGGTCAAAAGCCCGAAAGCCGATTAAAGTGGGGATAAGGGGGAGGGAAGGTCGGGAACGAGTCGAGACTCGAACCCTGCTGGTCTGTGCTGCTCATCGGCTCACTTGGTGCAATGTGAGCCTGATGAGGCAAGCAGTTTCACGAACCCAAATGTGGGTCCGGGCACGTATGCCGGGTTATGGCTTGAACTAGACAACAAAGTCTAGTGCCTTACATAGGTTCCTGAGAACCGCTAAGAGCGGCTCCTGTGAGCATCCGGGAACCTCGCTCTCAGTTACAGTTTAGTAACATACCCAGGACACCCACCCCCTATTCTTGACCTTCTTGCCTCTCTGTAAAGGATACAGTCAGTGTATTCTATGCCTGGCCAACTGGGTCGAAGAAATAAGCTATAGTGACTCCACCCAGTAATAAGAATAAACACAAATTCAATGTACTTTGTAAAGCGTTTTAACCGTGATCGAGATTTGATCTTTTTTTTTTTTTTTTTCGTTAGCAACAAAGCACTGTAGTAATTAAAATCATCGTTATGATAGTTCTTTTTATCTGTCAACATTCCTTCATTTTGCCCGGAAATGGTTGAATATGGTTGAAAGCTTAAATTCGCATTTAGGCCTGTCTGTATCGCCTTCTATTGGAAGGTTAGTGTAACGTATTGTATTAAACGAAATTAGAGACTATAGTAGTTCCATGTGTTAAAAGATGCAGATAGAGTTTCAATGTGTTGTCTAGGGCGTATTTTAATAAGCTCAAACTAATTTCAATTTTTATATGAAACTTTTCATTCGCTACGACTTACAGATTGTAATAAAAAAACCTGTTTCTTTTGAATTAAGATTTATTAATGTAGACATTTTTTTAAAAAATCCTAGATAATAAAAAGAGGCTGATAACAAAGAAAAGATAAAAGGTGAAATAGAATAAATATAAAGACGTTAAAGTCAAATGCGATTTTTTATCTTTTTTCAAAAACATGTCAATTTAATGATCTTTTAAAAGAGTTGAAAATACTGAGACGCGACGGCCACGACAAGTTTGTTTTGTCTATTGTTTTTGAAATACTAACATTCATATTTAAACAATCCTTTCTGAAATATTCATTCATTTTTGCGCTGAAATTTAAAACAAAGGACACACAGACAGAATTAATGAAAGGTAAAACAGAACCGTAATGGTTGTTTTTTGTTTTCCCTTTTATTTATTTTTTATTTTTTAAAAATTTTTTCATTGTTTTTTCGTTTGTTTCTTTGTGAAGTTTGGAAGCCTAAACAATATCAAAGTTTTTTGTCTTATTTTTACTTCTTTTTTTTTCTGCTCGATTATTTGTAGAAACACTAAATGCAAAAGATGTATATATTTTCGTTGTCTCCAAAAATAAGAGGATCATTAAATGTTTCTAGACTTTTTTCGTATGGTCACTTTTATTTATAGTACACATATGAAACTCTAGTCCACTTCGAAGTAATCTCCGGCTGCAATGCACTTGTTCTACCGTTCCAACAACTTTTGGAAGGCCCCATGGAAGTCCTCTTGTGTGAGCGTGTCAATGACCTTTGTCACAGCCTCTTTCATCTCCTCAATTGTCTCATAATGACAGCCTCTGAGCTTAGGGAACAACCAAAAGTCACAGGGAACTGTAGGGAGGCTGAGGAAGTGTCTTGATGCCCATCTTGGTCAAATAGTCTGTGAAAAGGATGGAGTTGTGGACTGGTGTATTGTCCTGCTGGAAATGCCACTGACCCGATTTAAAGAGTGCTGGCCTCTTCCCAAGGAATCTCTTCCTGAACTCCCTTAAAACCTCAACATAGTAACCCTAACCCTCACCCTTTAGCCGATCAACTCTGGTGTATTGACTTCCTTACTCCTCCCACACCTCTCATCATCCCTCCCAGACTCTCTGCCTTCCTTGAATCTCTTATGCCACTCAAAAACTGATGCTCGATTCATGCAAAATAGTCAAAAAGCTGTCTGAAGCATTCCATACGTTTCTGTGGCATTTTTCCAAGTTTAAAACACAATTTTATTGCATATCGTTCTTCTAAAGCATCAGATTGCATTTTTGAAATTCACCAGCCGTGACAATCAGGCTTTAATAGGGTGTATTCCAATTGCTGCTGTAGCTGTTTATTTGAAGCTGAAATCATAAAAATTGGTCAGTCATTTTATACGATGTATAGCAATAACATACAGAATTTTCAAGAGTCTACGACAATTTTAAATGCCCATACGAAAAAATTCTGGAAACTTATTGTATGCACCTCGTGTATATATATATATATATATATATATATATATATATATACACTACCAGTAAAAAGTACTTTGGTACCTTCAAAATCTTTTTTATTTCTTACCCAAATGTATTATCTTTAATAAAACAAGCTAAGCACCACAATGTTTTTACTTATTATAGTAAATACAAGTTTTTTTATGTAACTTTGATCTTAGTATAACCAAATATTTTTTGAAAAATTCATTTGAAAGTTTTTTTCATTTTTAGTACTGAGCATGAATGAAACCTTTTCCAAAAACTTACATTATACCACCACTTGAACACACATTGTGTTGAATTACTCCTTGCTAGATACTACCTGTTTTACCTATGCAGAAGACACTTAGATCAGTCACCAGCTTGCGTGACAGAAGGCTGACTGCTCCAAACATAATTGTACAACAGAACCAATATTGTGAAAAAAAGTGTCAATATCCACTGTGAGAAGACTGAAGTTGGCCTATATGGCAGAATTGCTGTCAGGAAAACAATGTTAAGGGAGCAAAACAATGTCAAAAGTCTCCCGTTGGCCAAGGCACTCAAAGACTGGACAATAGATCTGTGGAATAGTCCTTCTGACAGATGAATCAATGTTTGAAATCTTTGGGTCAAATAGGAGGTTCTTTATGTAGCGAAGAGTTGGTGAAAGATCTGCAACCCCTTGTATCACACAAGCCGTAAAGCATGGAGTCGGGGGCTTTTGTCAATTGCGGACTTAAATCCTATTGAACTGGTGTGGGATGAACTTGACTAAACAACCCACAAGTTCGGCTCATCTCCGGCAACTCTTGCAGGAAAAATGGGCAGCATTATTTTCAGTCTACTTCCAGTCTTTGGTGGAAAGAATGTCGAGTATTGGTGAAGCAAATTTATATTTAATGTGGCCCAGGAAGGCTTGTATTAGTATAATAATAAAAACCATTGTAGTGCTTAACTGGTTTCGATAATTTAACACTAGTCGTATATATATATATATATATATATATATATATATATATGCAATATTGATAAAGAGTGCTCAATATCGGTGATAGAGTATATATAGCGAAGTTAGGATAGCTTTTGTAAAGCATCAACAGCACTTGGTGACAATCAGTTTGTTGTCTATGCGAAACTTAGTCTGATTGTGATATTGGTGAGAAACTGACTGTCCCTAAGTACCGCTGATCCTTTGTCTACGCTATTTTAACCTTTATGGCGTGCCTGTGTTTCGGCCGCAGATTTTCTTGTCGGTGTAGAAAATGATTTCGAGTTGAGTTTTTTATAATTAATTTTGCCCTTTACTTTTTTCAAGTTGGTGAGCGAGATATTGCAATTGTAGATGGAGCCAGTTTCGGAATTGTCCGAAGTATCACCCACCAACAAGTAAAGGCCAATAAAAATAAAAAAAAGACAATTCTCGTCTGTTTTCGTTTATAATACCAGAAGATGAGATCTGGTGGTAACAGAAAACTTGCCCTATAGTGGATTTTGCCGTCCCGACGGACTACAAGTTGTAAAAAGTTGGCGACCGTAGTTGAGGGCGACCAGAAGGCTCCCTTTTCAATAGCTACTACACCGAGATGTAGGGGAGGGCGTTACTCCTTTCCCTGGATTGCTCCACTTTACCATTGATACGCATTTTATATTGCTGAGTGTTAAGCAAGGAGGTATCAAGTACCATCTTAAAGTCTTTGGTATGACGCGACCTGGGATTGAATCCAGGTCTCCCGGACCATTGGCAAACATTCTATCCACTTGGCCAATGATCCGTATCGTTGGACGGACTACAAAGTGAACATCAAAGAAAATGAAAAGATAGACAAATACTGGCGAGAGAATTTTAAAAAAATAGCTGTGGAACATGGGAGTAACGATAATACCTATAGTAATTGTCTGCGCTCAGAACGATCGCAAAAGGCTTGAAAAGGGGGACTGGAAGAGTTGGAAATCCGAGGACGAATCGAGGCAGTGCAAACTACAGCATTGTTAAATTCGGTAAGAATACTGAGAAGAGCCGTGGTGACCTGAGGAGACTTGCAGTCACTCACATTCCACTGAGAGAACATCTGCTAACGCTGACGTAAAAAAAAAAAAAAAACTCGCAAGAAATAATATATAGAGTTTAAGGGGGTCCAGGCTAATGACAAAGTCGTGGTGAACGTAACCCTTTTAGGAAAAGTTAACTCAGCCTCTTATTATGGACTAATACATACCAAAGTATATTCATATTTTAATAGAATGACAAGTCGATATGCGGCGTAATATATAGTTTGTTTTATCATCCTACAGCAAAATTTAAGAACCACTGTATTTTGTAAAAATTGATTTAGTCTGTCGAAATAACAATCATAAAAAGTTTGTATTTTAACCTATTGTTGACAATATTTTGGCATTTTTTTTTTTAGATGCCTGACTCAACTGCTATCATTTTCTGAATTTAAATAATCTGAAATTTTCCGGTGGAACAGGAAAATTTGTTGAATAAACATCAAATTCAAATTTTTTTAATCTAAAATTTGTGTCGACAAGTTTTGGAAATCAGGTTGTGTGCTGTGTTTTGAAAAACAGGAAATCAAATATGACAAGAAACAAATTAAAGGTGGTAAGAAAGAAGGAAAGAAAGAGGACTGGGAAATATTAAAAATGAGACAAAATGAAAGAAAAGGATATAATAAAGAAATTAAAATGTAAAGAAAGAAACAAAGAAAGTCAGGAAAGCAATCTGAGAGGGAATAAAGTGAAACATGATGAGAGAAAGAAACAAAGAAAATAAAAGAATAAAGAAACAAGCAAAGAAAGAAAGAAACAGACAAACAAGGAAACAAATAAACAAAGACTAGCAAAGAAACAAACAAGTGAACAAACACAATGAAGCCAAAAAACAAAGAAGCAAAGAAACTGACAAAGAAACAAAGGAACTGACAAGGAAAAAAAGAAACTAAGAAGCCAACAAACAAAAAAAAACGACAAAGAAAAAAGATACAGTTAAGCAAAACAGCAAAGAAACAACCAAACGAGCAAAGAAACAAAGAATCATAAAAACAAAAAGAAACAGACAAAGAAACAAATAAGCAAAGAAACAAATAAAGAAACTAAGAAGCAAAGAAACGAAGAAACAAACAGATAAATAAAAAAAAAACGACAAAGAAAAAAAGATACAATCAAGCAAAACAGCCAAAAAACAAAGAAACAAGCAAAGAAACAAAGAATCATAGAAGCAAACAAAGAAACGAAGAAATAAAAAAGCAAGGAAACAGACAAAGAAACAAAAAAAGCAAAGAAACAGACAAAGACGCAAAGAAACAAACAATGTGAGAAAAACAATCCCTTTAAAATGAGACTAATATTCGGGTGAATTAAATGTTTTGCAATATTTTCCTTGTACGTGCTTGTTTTCCGCGTGTACCTCACGTAACTAAAGCTGTTCAAGCCGTGAATGGTACCCGCTGTGGTTGGTAGTATCGTAGTAGATGGTGCGTTGTCACATTGTAAATCGCTTCACTCGGTATGTGATTCGAAATCTGCACAGGGGAACGTGCAACGTAGTCGAATTCGGGGAATTTCTCCTTTACGAGTTTAAAATGGGTCATAATGTCGTTGAAGCAACCAAAAAAAAAAGCACTTCTTGTTCGAAAGGTGAAGACGCAGTTAATGAGAGTACAGTAAGCAGATCGTTTGAGAAATTTGGCTAGGGTTGCAAGTACTGCGACAATCGGGCAAGGTCAGATAGGCCTAAAACTGTAGATTCTAAGTAATTGTCTCAAGTACACCAAATGTGAAGAAGATATCTTTTGGAAGTTTCGTCATCTATGAATGTGAAAATTTTCAACTGCAGTCGCTTACAGAAGACCACTTTGAATGCCCTTTTTTAAATCATTATCTAAGGATATTCTCCAAGCTATAAAGGCAAATCCAGCGAGTAATATTCGGATAATATCAAGCGATTATTAGTGACCAAGCGGTGGACAAATTCTTCGTAACTGGAAGAACAAGGCAAAGAAAACAGATACTGAACGAAAACACCACAGTGGCGACAAGAAACGAAGAACTCAGTGATTGTAATTACAGTGGAAATGTTGGCAGACATTTTGAGATAACAACAGCAGCAGTTTGAACAAGTTCAGTTTCGTTTACTAATTTCTCTGTATCAGTGTTTTAATATTAAACTGGCAGTCGCAAATTCACTATAAAATTATAATTGATTCAACCAGAGTCCGGCTACGAATATATGGTCACACATTTGTGGTATGGCATAAATGCTCAGAAGATACTTTTCTCAATAAATTCTTAAGCAAAGAGGGTGCGTGAAAAACACGTCTGCTGGGAAAAAAAACTTGGCACAGTCCAACACGAATATTTCACAGATTTCATTCTTCCAAAAAAAAGCTTAAGTATTAGGACTTTACATTGACAGAGAAGCAACAGGGTGAACTATTTGAAGAACAGTTTTTCCGTTCAATGGTCGATACAACTATCTCAAATAAACCAATGTGAAGAAGATGTCTTTTGGAAGTTTCGTCACCTATGAATGTGAAAGATTTCAACTGCAGTCGCTTACAGAAGACCAGTTTAAATGCCTTTTTTATCGTTAGACTTCAATCACCTTACAATTCAGATGTTTGCACTCGACTACAATGGAAACCTGAACCAGAGAAGAACATTACAGTGAAAGATATTACAAGCGAGAATCAATGTTTACCCAATCTGAAACGCGACACTCAAATGATGCGGCAGGCAACTACTACTAACTGCATACAAGCTGAAGAAAATACTCCAAATATGTTTAAAAGGAGTCTACCAACAGCTTGTTGGTTTTGTGGTATGTAGCATTATTCAACCTTCTGCCCATCTAAGAAACACCTATCTCAGAAATGCAAGCAGCGCGGACATAAGGAAGGCTTTTGCCAAAACTTTCAACTCGGAAAATGATAGCCACCCCACCTCATTTTAGCTCAGAACACTCTCCACAAAAAGCCATACTGCATAAACACATATACACGCTAATTCTTCTTTCGAAACTTTCAAAGTTGATTTTGTATCTTATAGAAAATATATTACTGTTTTAGTCAACAACGTTACAGTCCGTTTTCGACTTGACACGGTGTCAGATTTAACTTTGATTCCACGTTCGACTTGATAATTAATCAGTAAACCTGACGTAGTGAAAACTAATAATGTAGCTCAAAGTGCTTCTGGCGATATAATTCAATTACTAGACGAGCTGAGCTCTAATGTGTCTTTCAACAACAAAAAATATGTTGGGATATATACATATATATGAGAGGGTTGTTCAAAATGATATAAGCCTCAGCCAGATTTTAGATTTGTCGCATACCTCGCACCTGAACAGAAATTCAGACAAAAATCTGAATTAGGTTTTCTAATTTTAAAAGACGTGATAGTGAGTCGCCGGAACAAATGTTAAGCTGTAAGTCTTTCTGCGTGAGGCTTATAACTTTCCGAACGACTTTCGTGTGCGTATATATATATATATATATATATATATATATAATGAATATCTATTCAGCTCCTTATGATGGTCTCGTTATTAATAGTTTTAGGTATTTTTATCTTTTTAAATGCATAAAATTATTTCTTATGAGAAGGTGAGTAGAGGAAGTGAGAAAACAATTTATTCATTTTAGGTTTGATGCTGTTCGACTTGCCCGTATTTATAACGATTTGGTTATTTCATCTTTAAAATCTCCCAATAATTATCTTTTATTTGTTTTAACAATTTTTTCCCCATTAGATCATAATACTAACCTGTTTAGGGTGACTAGGTTTATTATTCTCTACAAAAAAAGAAATACTGATTTTAATTAACGTCCAAGTCACATTGGAATCCAGGGAAATGAAATGGCGGACTCAGCAGCAAAAACAGCACAGAACAATCCACTAGACACACACTTCAAAATCCCTTTTACAGATTTAAAAAGAACCATAAACAGAACAAACTACACGAAATAAAGCCTCAAATAAGAAAATCACAAAAAAATCAAACCAAAATATCTAGAAAAGAAGAAATAATATTATCAAGATTAAGAATAGGACACTCACACATTACCCATTCATACCTCCTCAAAAAAGAAGAGGCTCCATATTGCATACCATGCCAAAAGCCGTATACTATTAAACACATTAACACAATCGACTTAGAACTAATACGAAAAAATATTACCTTACAAACTTAAAAACAAATTTTCTATGAAACAAACCCCAAAAACTTACTCGGATACTTAAAAGAAGTTCACCTGTACAGCAAAATTAAAAAAAAAAAAAAAACAACTTCCCCCCCCAAAAAAAAAATGTTAAAAAAAATACTTATAATAAATGTTCAAACAAAATATATGGAAAAAAGTGTGTTTAAAGAAATACCCTCGCCAAAAAAAAACATTTTTTCCACAAAATATACCAAAAATATAATAAAAAATGAAAGAACACCAATTTAGCTCAAAAACTGTGCCGGCATTAAATGACCCCTTGTGGTTGATATGCCGTAAACAAAAACAAAATTTAATTAACGTGTAATTGACTGGATTGAATATCTTTATCTTTTTAATGTCCCCTTAAATCAATGTTTTGCACATTACATGTCACCTTTGCTTCAGAAATTGATAAGTTTAGCATTATTTTCCAGGATGGCCTCAGATGTTGTTCAAAGGTCAAGGTTAGTTTAAGAGGAAAGGAAAATATGAAACCGATTTTCAAACTCAAATGTCCGGTAAAATATGGTACTCTTGCCATGGTAGGTAAAGAATTAAACTATCTTCTACAAGTCGGAGAAAACCAACCAGTAAATTTCTCTTAGCAGATTCCATTGTCGTCATAAAAAAAGCCAATTGCAAAATAGGCCGATGATTTTTCCACTGAATTGGACAGGGTGTTGGATCCATATCAGTATCAACAACTAGCCGAAAGATCTATTTATTAAACTCAATGAAGGAACCGGATGATTCCAAGGAATTTCTTACACTAAGTACACATGGGGGGGTCTGATTATCCCCCCTCCGCCCCAAGTTTTAAATAAACTCGGAGGCAGCGATATTCTAACAATCAATGGATTCCATACTAACAGGATTAACTGTGATTACTACTAACATCAATGACATAATCATGAGTTTAAATCCTCAAGAATACCTGCAACGTTTGGATTGGGTACTTGACCAAATTCAACAGTTTCATTAACGATTGACAAATATGAATTATTTTGAACATCGATTTATAACTTAGGATTTATTCTTGATAAAAGTTTTCGTAGACCAGATCCATAAATGTTTTTGCAATCTAAAAAATGACGTTGCCCAGTCGGCTGGGACTGTAGAATACACCAAATGCTTCTCTGCAGAGGGGTAAGACCCTCGCGAACGAATGTCCTTGATATAACACTAAACAATCTGATGGTTAAGTTCCAGTAATGCTGGAGCTTTGGGGAATGCGGAGTACCCCTTCTTCGCCATCGCTCCCAGATCCTCTCTGGCTTGGAGTGGTAGCATCTGATAAGGTCTTATCTATAGGTCAAATAGAACTAAATTGTGTACTTATGTTAAAATGAATTGTTAGAAATGGAACTGTTTTTTATGCTAAACTGAATTATTTGAAATAGAACTGTTTTTACATTGAAACTGTACTTATGATAAACTGAATTGTTTGAAATAGAACTGTTTTGACATTTAACTGTGTGTAAACAAAAACTATACTCATACTAAACTGAAGTGTTTGAAATAAAACTTTTTAACATAAAAATAAATTTGGCATTAAATAACCTACAAAGGTTGATATGCCATAAAACTCAAAATAACAAATGACAGCACCGATGAATTTAACAACTCTGCGCTCTTTTCTTGGTCTTGTAAACCACGAAAGTTCATTTTTGTCAGAAATGCACTGGGCGTGCCGTCCCCTTCGTCGTCATTTGGAAAATCCATAGTTTTTGCATCCAGATCCCTAATATTTAATTATGGCTAAATTGGAAAGGAAGCTACATGGGTTTCATTTCACTCTTGTAACAGATCACAAACTGCTCGTTTGTATTTTCGGATCCAAGAAAGGCAATCCAGTCAGCTACACTGGGCCAAATTGCTTTTGGTCAGTGGCTTTACATCAAATACTAATTGACTAATAAACTCGATCAAGCAGACGCATTTTAAGACATAATTTTCATTGCAAACAACCAGGATAGATTCCAGTCGGCTAGGGCTGTAGAATACGCCAACTACATCTCTGCAGAGGGTTGAGCAGCTCTCTTCCAACGAGTTTCTTGGGTATGACTCTAAACTATCTGATGGTGAGACTCCAGTCCTGGAAATTTGCGAAATATGAAGGTCAGGTCAGCTTTGACTCGAAATGATAGTACCTGTTTAGTTCACATCTATGGTTTAACCATTTAACTGAGTACAAACAAATAACTGATGTTAAATTGAATTGTTAGTGTTAAATAACAGTATTTGAAACCATTTAACTATGCGCAAATAAAACTACTGGTGTTAGATAGCAATACATGAAAACATTTAACTATGCGCAAACAAATCAGCTCTGGCTTGAATAAAAACTTTACACAAATCATATATTTAATACATCTATATCTATAAACATGATTTAGCAATAAATAAGCTTCAAGGGTTGATTTACCATAAAACCCAACCAACCTGATAACACTGTTGTTGCTGCAGTATCAGTTGAACCGGAAGTAAATTCAGTGTTGGCATCTACAGTCAGATAATTACGAATAATCAGTGAAGCCATTGGTTGTGATCCATTACTTCAAAAATTATCCATTCCCGAACGCACACGCTGACTAACAGTCTGTCCTGATCCACAACTACACCCTTCCTACCAACGTCGGTTCTCTTTATAGTAGACAGCTGTGATCTTTTTGCCGAACATAACATGATACAATTGAAACTAAAAACTAAAGTCCACAAATAATTTCATTTTGGGCACCAGGAAATCAGAAATTCGGAGACCTTAGCCCACTGCTATGTCTACTGGCTGAATATCGACAAGTAGTTGGAAGAACTTATACACACTTGTTCCAAATGCCAACGAGCAGCAACCCCACCCCAGAAAAAATTAGCTGAGTTCATGGTCAGTTCCATGACATAGCCCCAGATGAGATGAGAAGCTGTTAAAATCAATCAATCGATACATCATACAATACACAAACTGCTTGTCTACCAATTAATTTATTTATGATAATATCCTTCAAGCATTATTTTTGGCAAGAAGTTCAGAAGTGACATATCAGGCGTCAAAATTATTTTGATTTTCACTTTTTCGACTTGCTTTTATTGTATTATCCTACGATATTTCACCATTTATTGTTTTAGGTTCGTCGTCTTACTGTCTCGTTTAGATAATTTCGAATTCCAGTACCAATTCCTCAGAAGGAAATTAAAAACCTCTTTCATTAGAAAAAAGTCTTTAAAATCTTAAAGGAAATAATACGAATTCTAAAAAACATACTATAAAATGGCCACCACTGAGGTTTTTCTTTTTTAGGCCGAAATCAAAGAAATACTTTTGATTAATTTTGTCTGTCTGTCTTCGGACTAAAATCGCCAGTTGCATGTTCTCATTCTGAACAAATGTTAGGTTTTCAAGTATTATAATTATATTAGACTTTCTGTAAAAATAAAATAAAATAATAAGATATATTATGTCTTGTGTTCTAATTACTAGCAAAAATTGGCCAATTTGTTATTACTACTTTCAATGAAAAAGAAAGAAAAAAAATGGCTGCCCAAAATAAATATCTCGTGAAATGTCGCCTGCAGACAGAACCGCAAAAAAGCAGGAATATAAAAAGGCACATTTAATAATCTGACGTCACAGATGCGTTTTACTATTTCTATTTTCTTTTTCTTTTCTTTTTGTTAATTTTTGTTTATTATTGTTTTTTTTTTTTACCTATCTCATTTTTTTCTTTATCGTCTGCTCATTTCAATTTTCCTCTCACATCTTTTACATTCGTTTTTTTTATGTGTTTTGTTCTTTTTTTTTTTTTTTTTTCGTTTTGAAAAAATGTATTTCCAGTTCTATCACTGACACTACCAGTTATCAGATTTTGTACGATTTATTTAATTAAAAAACATTACTATAGAGTTATGGTAAACAAACTAGTTTAGCAGGCCAATTATTGCAGAGTAGTGAGTTCCATCCTCACAAACTGCTTCATATTTAAGGTTTTGTGCCAAATTCAAGTTATCCGGAGTTTTTGAAGCATTTAAAGGAGTGTAACGGTTAGCGAGCTAGAAAACCATTAACTTCGAGTTCACGGTGTTACCCATATTTTATGCCTTTTGCCAAATTCAAATAAGTTTAAAAAATGACCATAACTAAGTCAGGACTTCGACCCTCACTAAGAGCCACGGACTTGGACTGAATTTAATCTATGCTTAGTTTTAAAGATATGTCGTTGTGATGGAATTGTAATTTGATTCGAAGATCATTGTTTGCGAAGAGTCTCCGTGACGTAGAGGATAAAGTACTGGATTGGGACATCGTAGTCGGTGAGTTCGAACACTTGGCGTGCTACTGAGTTATCTTTCCGATTAATAACCTCGGTAAAAGTGTAAATAACCTTACTTCTTCAACAATGGGTTAAATACTACCACTATTGTTCTTCAACTAACCTGGATTTAGAATCAAATAACCCACGAAGCCATTAAAACCAAACAAGTCATTGGAAGAACTTATACGTTCCAAATGCCAACGAGCAGCAACCCCACCCCAGAAGAAAATTAGCTGAGTTCATGGTCTGTTCCATGACATAGCCCCAGATGAGATGACAAGCAGTTAAAATCAATCAATCGATACATCCTACAATACACAAACTGCCTGTCTACCAATTAATGTATTTATGATATTATCCTTCAAGCATTATTTTTGGCAAAAAGTTCAGAAGTGACATATCAGGCGTCAAAATTATTATGATTATTACTGAGTTCGATTTTTACTTGATGCTTCATATTTGTGTCACCGTTTCTAAACTTAGCCAAAATACCTACATTTGTTTATTTTTCTTGTGTATTTACTTTATTTTGCCTCTCATCGTCGTTAATTCATGTCTCTTACGATGGGCACAACGAAAATAACTCCGCCTATTTATTTCCATGGAAACAACGACTATAGATACAAAGATCATGATTTAGCAATAAATAAGCTTCAAGGGTTGATTTACCATAAAAACACAGTTGGGTAGAGCAAGTTTTCAGCTTTAAAACACTATTTTCTACGTTGTCTAGACTAGTTTATATGAATTATCCATATTTACCAACCCCTCCGCTCGGGCAGGATATGACACAAGGTCAATTTTTAAGCGGAGTTTAACAGGTTTGAATTCAGAGTTTTTCCTTCTCCTACACTAATTGCCTCACCAAGGCTGAAGACCTCAGTCTGCCCTACTATTTACCCATAGCTGGAGGGAGAATATTTGGATTCATACCTTTCCCAAGGGTATTAATGCTATGTGAAATGCAATCTGGTCCAGGATTTGAACTCGTGTCGCCGTGTCCATTTCCTACGACGATAACCGTTACACTACGGGCACCTCCCGAGTTTATATGAATTATCGACAACGATTAACACAAGTCAGCGATAAGTAGATTTTCCTGTCGTGGGATTTAAAGTATCTTCCGTAAACGAGAATTTCTTATAAAGAAAACTTGATTTTCTTCGAGGACTAGTAGTCCATGATTTTATTATTTATAATGAAACATTGTGCTATCAAAACGAATGTTATTTGGTGTTATTACGAAACACTTTAGCAATGAAATTCTGTTGCCGTCAAAAATAATCACATGCCTTATATATAAATTTCTGCAGTTTTATATTTGGTGATTTTTATTACACTTTTATTACAGATTTTGTTTGTTAAAAACACAGACAGGACTCTTTTCATTAATTTTTTTTTCAATTGACACTTTAAAGAAATTTTATGGATTTTTAATTGATTTCTTTATTTAAAATGCTTAATGATTTTAAAAAATTGAGTTTTTATTGATTTTGTTATTGAATTTTAATTGATTCTTTTAACTGCCTTTTGATTCAATCATTTTCAAAATTTTTATTTCTATTGATTTTTATGGGTTTTTTTGTTGAATTTTTTATTGATATTTCTATTGATTTTTATCAAATTTGTATTGAATTGTTAATTGAATTTTTATTATCTATTGAATTTTTTGTTAATTAAAATGGTTCCTTGATTTTCTTTCATGATTTTTTGTTTTTTTGGTGGGGTGTTGCTTCTTGAATTTTTTCTTGAATTTTTTATTGAGTTTTCATCTGATTTTTTGCTATTTTTTAATATTTTTATTGCTTCTTTATTGAATTTTTTTTGTGATTATTTATTGAATTTTCATTGATTTAGCATTTTTTAAATTTTTTATTGAATCTTTTATCGATAATTTATTGAATTATTTTATTGAGTTTTATTATTTTTGATTTTGCATAGATTTCATAATTTTAATTAATTTTTTAATTTAATTTTTCTAAGTATTTCTATTGTTTTAATGAATATTTTATTGATTTATTTATTGAATTTTTAATCAAATTTTTTAGAATTTTTTCTTATCTGACAAGAAATCTTTAGTTCAATTTTATATAAAAAATTGACAAAAAAGTTATCGAACGTTGCTTATTATCATTAGTCACTTTCAAGAGTTTAATGAAGATATTATTTTTAGGAAACTATTGTTTTTAATATTTGGGATATTTTCTGAACTTTATGTTGAGATATTTTCAACAATTTGAAGCTTTCTATATCTTTTAATTACGTTAGAGTTATTTGATATAGATCGTTACCTTTTCATTGGTTTGGTTTGGTTTGGTTTCTTTGTTTTAATGGCATATCAACCTTTGTAGGTTATTTAATGCCAAAGCCATTCTCCTTGAAGAACAGTAGTGATGCTATTTAACCCATAGCTGGGAGGATAAGGGGGTTTATACCTTTCCCAAGGTTATTTGCCCGAAAGTGAACATAATAGCGCAACCGGAGTACGAACTCGCATACTACGATTCCGCAGTCCATCGCTTTAACCATTACACCACGAGAACACCCCCTTTTCACTGGTGTATCAAATTTTGAAACTAGTTTAAACTATTAACAGTTGTATAAAAAAATGTATTTCTTAAATACATCTAATATGCCGGTACCCAGAATACTATTTCATTTATTGTATTTTTGTAGCATTGCCAAGGATTGAAGGAATGTTAGTTGTGACAAACACAGCATAAATATATGACGACAAATTTAAAAAAAAAAGTTAAGTCAGACATGTGCTCAAAGAAAAACACCATTCACTTTATTATCAATATGGCAAACATCCTCCGCACTGGTCTAAATTTATTGCAGACGGTCGGATGAATGGTGTACTCTGTGAGACTCGACATCACTTGTACTGGTGTGCTAGTCAAGCTTGCAAACAATAACATCATGCAAAACGCCCTGTGTTCTTTCCTGTGTGCATACAATCTTGTTCAGCCCAGTCGGCTGGGGTTGTAAAATACTCTGACTGCATCTCTGCCGTGGGAAAGACCCCCATCAACTAGTGTCCTAGATATGACACTAAATAATCTGATGGTGAGGCTCCAATAATGCTGGAGCTTTGGGGAAGGCAGAGTACTCTTCATTGACATCGCTCTCAGGTTCACACTGGCCCGGAGTGGTAGCACCTGATAGGGTTCTATCTCTAGGTCAAATACAACCGTTTGACATTTACATTATGAAAACAAATGACTTGTGATAAATCATTCAAGGCCTTGTGCCTTCATTATTGTAATAATAATGAAATAAAGACTTGTGATAAATCATTAAAACTGAGAGCAAACAAATGAGTCATACCTAATTGAATTGTTGAAATAGAACTGTTTGATCATTTAACTGTGTGTAAACAAATGACTAATGTCTAATTGAATTCTTAGTGATACTTAGTAATAGTTGGAACCATTTAATTTTGTTGATTTATGCTAAATTGAATTGTTAGAAATAGAACTGTTTGATCATTTAACTATGTGTATCTCCAAAATGTGTTTATAAATCATATATTAAATATATATATGTAAAAACGAAATTTGCCATGTTGTTGATATGCCATAAAACTAAACTAAATTTTGTTATTATATAAATGATAAATTTGTCCCTCTAAAAAAATAGCTAAAAAATTCAACAAGTCAAAACCCCTTACAGTGGTGCAGCTATCTAACAAATACAATTTAGATACTGTTTATATATATATATATATATATATATATAAAACAAAAAAGTTAATATATCCAAATTTTTTATTGTTTGGTTTTAAAGGCATGCCAGCCTGTTTAAATGTTCATTGGATGTTTATATTTACATTTTTCTGTAGCTATTTCCAGCACACAGTTCTATGATATCAAGTATTCCTATCTAATACAAATAATTTGTACACAGTTATCTGATATCAAGTATTCCTATCTTATTGTGGTGGTCTTGAAGAGCCAGAAATAAATAACACAAAGTGATGGAAGTTTTATAGTTTTTATCGTTTTATGGAAATATATACAGGTAATTGACTAGACTCGCTTGCCACGTTTATCGTGTCAATCACTATTTATAGTGTCGGTGAGAGTCCATGCAGTGACGTCATGGGGTATATCACCATAACTCTAATACAAATAATTTACACGCAGTTATATAGTATCAAGTATTCCTATCTAATACAAATAATTTGCAAGTAATTCTATTTGGTCCATAAATTAATTCATAATCGTTACTATCTCTCCGGAGCATCGAATACATTGATTGTAAACCCTACAGATGAGTAACCTTCCCAAAATGGAAGGTCCTGGGTATAACAGTATACTATACCTGGTGCTTTAAGGGGTGTGGAGTACCCCTTGATTGTCATTACTCCAAGGTCCACTTTAACCCAGAGTGGTAGTATCTTTTAGGGTCCCAACTATGGGTCACACAGATCTGTTTGAAAATTATTTGTATTAGATAGGAATAAGTTAGTAAAGTTGGCGACCATAGTCGAGGGCGACTAGAAGGCTCCTTTTTCAGTAGCTACTACACCTAGGTGTAGGGGAGGGCGCTACTCCTTTCCCTGGATTGCTCCATTTTACCCTTGATACATACGTTATATCGCTTAGTGTTAAGCTTGGAGGTATCAAGTACCATTTTTAAAGTCTTTGGCATGACGCGACGTTGGATTGAAATCAGGTCTCCCAGACAATGGACGAACATTCTACCCACTAGGCCAACGAGCTGGTTTTATACTTGACACCATTTTACTGTAAATTGTTTATTTGTCTAAATTTCAGAGTTGAAGCTTGATGATTATTATTACTTAGAATATTTCGGACTATTGACCACATTTTTATTGTTATACTTACAACGTTTCGGCCGATATGTCCTTCGGCCTTCTTCAGGGGTTTCATGAATTGTCCGGCAAGGACACATGGCGCAGTGGATAAGGCGTTTGGTTGGAAAGTGGTTGTAAGTGAGAATCATCTGGAGGTTTCTGGTTCAATCCCCACAATAGGTAAAAATAACAAGGAATACTTTGTATAACATGACCATATTTACCAACCCCTCCGCTCGTGCAGGATATGACACAAGGTCAATTTTTAAGCGGAGTTTAACAGGTTTGAATTCGGAGTTTTCCTTCTCCTAGACTAGTTGCCTCACCAAGGCTGAAGAATCCAGTCTGTCCTACTATTTACCCATAGCTGGAGGGAGAATAATTGGATTCATACCTTTCCCAAGGGTATTAGTGCTATGTGAAATGCAAGCAGCCTCGTCGAGGATGTGAACTCATGTCACCGTGTCCATTTCCTACGACAATAACCATTCCACCACGGGCACCTCCAAAGTATATTTTAACAGAATTGGAATAGACTTCCCCTTTGGTTAAAATAAAGAGTTCAATTTGAAATTCTGTTTGGACTCCCGAGTTTGATATGTAAATATTTTGTATTAAGAATGAATGGGGGTGTCCTCGTGGTGTAATGGTTAAAGCGATGGACTGCGGAATCGTAGTAAGCGAGTTCGTACTCCAGTCGCGCTATTACGTTCACTTTCGGGCAAATACCCTTGGGAAAGGTATGAACCCCCTTATCCTTCCAGCTATGGATTAAATAGTACCACTAATGTTCTTCTATGAGAATAGCTTCGGCATTAAATAACCAGCAAAGGTTGATATGCCATTAAACAAATAAATCAAACTAAACCTAAGAATAGTTACTTGAATCTATAAGTGTTAATTGAAACCATATAACTGTGTGCGAACAAATGACTATTAAATAGAATTAATTTTTCGAAACCCTATAATTGTGTATTAATTACTAGTATTAGATATGAAACCATATAATTATTCATATTAGATTGAGATACTTGAGGTCAAACAACAGTGTGCAAATTATTTGTATTAGATAGGAATACTTGATACCATATAACTGTATGCAAAATCTCTATAAAAGCAACAATACACAAAAAAAAAAAAAAACGTACAATGAACGCGATTCCATAACTTGTTGGCATAACATAATCCCAAACAAGTTGACATACCGTTAAGATTAATCAATCAAGATTATACTTCACAATGGCTAGCTTTAGAGAAATTTGAAAATTGTCTTTTCATGCCGTCATATAAGCAGCAACTCAACATGATAATAATCAACAGTAGCCTTGACTGCATCCCTTGCAGTGGTGTCCGGAGTGTCTGATGGTACAAAGTGGGAAGATCTGGGAAGTGTGGAGTATTCCTTCATTACCATTACTCCCAGATCCACTCTGAACAGTAGTAGTTGTATCTATTAAAATCCAATCTATCATTCACTTTCAAAATTGATGGAGATGCCCGTGGTGCAATGGTTATCGTCGTAGGAAATGAACACGGCGACTCGAATTCAAATCCTGGACGAGAATGATTGCATTTCGCATAGCATTAATACCCTTGGGAAAGGTATGAATCCAATTATTCTCCCTCCAGCTATGGGTAAATAGTAGGACAGACTGGATTCTTCAGCCTTGGTGAGGCAACTAGTCTAGGAGAAGGAAAACTCCGAATTCAAACCTGTTAAACTCCGCTTAAAAATTGACCTTGTGTCATATCCTGCCCGAGCAGAGGGGTTGGTAAATAGAATTATTTACTTTCAATAGGAACGCAGTCACCTAACTTTTTGAAACTGCCCGTTAACCTATCTAAGGTTGACAGGCAGTTACAATAAAAAAAATCAATGAATTATTAAATTTTGTGCGCTAAAATTTGTTCCGCTGGTTATAAATTTCGTTTTCCTCTTCATTTATTTTTGCTCTTCTTGGGCTGCTATAGTTTCTGTCTCGGTGAAATTTGGTGCGTAAAGACCGCTGTTTTAGATCTACAAATTGTGCATGTCTCATTGTTATATATCTTATGGAAATTATGGATATTATTGATTGAATTTAAGTCAGTTTTAAACATGGTGAAAGTTAGATTTATTCTTTTAAGTCGCCTAAACTTCTTTACCGACAATGTTTCTTCATGTAAATCTCACTATTGAAAATACAAACTGCATTTAACTGTTTTTTTTTTATTTTTCTATTTTTTTGAATAACACAAACAGAAGAGTTTCTTGTCAACCATCAATAGCGTTTAGCTTTCTAGTTTAAGACATTGTATTGGGGGTCTGCTTTTCATTAAGCAATCCGTGTTTCCTGCTTTAAATATAAACCTGCGTCTTTTTTAGCAATAAAGCGTTGCTGTTCTTTTAAAATTACGATATGCATTTGTCTTGTGTAGTCAGCAAAACTTCTATATCTTCCCTTCTCTCTTTCTTCCCTTTTGTTTGTTTGTTTGTTTTTTGTTTGTTTGTTTTTTTCAGTGGGGTGGTTTTTGTTCACGACTTTTCGTTTTTCCTGTAAATATTATTCTGTCTCTCTCTTCCAATTACAAACCGTCTCTTTTCATCTGTAACTCGCATTTCTCTTTTCATGTAAAACAAAGTTATTTCGCTTTTTTTAAATTCATTTTCTTGATTTAATGTACAAATACGGAACTCTTCCTTCTTCTTTTGAAATCAACCTACAGTACCTTTTTGAAACAATCAAACTGTGTACCTCTTCCACTGGATTGCTTTTTAAGATTGTTTTGTCTCTAAATTTAAGGGTTTTTTTTTTTCTGGATAAAAATCTTGTTTCATTTTAAAAGCTTTACTTTTTGAATCAACATGTTGCTGTATTTTAAACCCATGTGACGTATTCCTTTCTTTAAGCATCAACATGTTTATTCTTTTTCGTTATCCAGCTGCCATCCTTGTTGAAATAAAACTGGTATTTGCTTTTCAAACAACCAAGTTTCTCTATCATGAATTCACTTGTTCCATTGTGTTCGTTTCTTTTAAAACTCCTTTTAAAATATGTTTCTACATATATAACAGTTCGTATATACATATATATATATATATATATATATATATATATATATATATATATATATATAATTTCGTATCCTATATACCCTATAAATAAGTAATTCTTAAATACGAAGATGACATTTTTCTAAACAAGAGATCAACATTACCATGAAGGCATTCCGACAACACGGATTCCTATGATTCTTTTACGTTTTCTTTCCCTATCAGTCATCGTTCTTTTTAAGTCCTCTTAAACGTATCAACTGTTCCCACAGAGCTGATGAATGTATGTTTTGACTGATCAATCAACTCGGAAGTGTCCATGTGTAGGAGTCCGCTAATGAGTTCGTTCTTATTTCTCCAGCAGGTTTTGCTCATCTTATTTACATGCTTTGCGAAATGGGAGGTAAGTGGCTGTACAACTATTGCTTTGTTGGGTGCGGCTGTTTTGTAGGGTGCTGCTTCAAGGACTTTTTCAAAATTGCACGCAATATCCTTATGCCTTTTCTACGAAGATTCTTCTCCAAGTGTTTACAAGGACTTCATTTCTTGTGAAACATTGTACAATCAAAACGGATGTCATTAGGTATCGTTTATCATTATGGGTCAAGTAGATCTATTTCACAATTATTCGTATTGGACAAGACCATTTGCTAAACCTTAAAAATCAACTCCACCGAAAATGTAAATATGAACGTACAATGAAACCAGTTCTCTAAACTCTAGACAAAAATAATCCAAGACGAATCATGTAATCCATTGTGTTTTATAACATAATAACCATTCTAGTGTTGATCCTATTTAGACATACGTGGTGCCTTCAATAAGTTTCCAGACTTTTTTGTACAGGCATTTAAAATTGTCGTAGACTCTTGAAAATTCACTATGTTATTGCTATACATCTTATGAGATGACGTGAGGACACTTTAGAAGAACGATATGCAATAAAATTGTGTTTTAAACTTGGAAAAAATTCCACAGAAACGTATGGAATACTTCAGACTGCTTTTCGACCATCTTGCATGAATCGAGCATCAGTTTTACAGTGGCATAAGAGATTCAAGGAGGTCTGTGAGGGATTATGAGAGGTGTGGGAGGAGTAAGGCAGTCAATACACCAGAGTTGATAAGCCAAAGGGTTAGGTTTAGGGTTAGGGTTACTATGTTGAGGTTTTAAGGGAGTTCAGAAAGGACAATACACCAGTCCACAACTCCCTCCTTGTCACAGACCATTTGACTAAGATGGGCATCAAGACAGTTCCTCAGCCTCCCTATAGTCCAGACCTTACTCCCTGTAACTTTTGATTGTTATTCCCTAAGCTCAGAGGCTGTCGTTATGAGATAATTGAGGAGATGAAAGAGGCTGTGACGAAGGTCATTGACACGCTCACACAAGAGGACTTCCATAGGACCTTCCGGAAGTTGTTGGAACGGTAGAACAAGTGCATTGCAGCCGGAGGAGATTACTTCGAAGGGGACTAGAGTTTCATGTATGTACTATAAATAAAAGTGCCTATACGAAAAAAGTCTGGAAACTTGTTAAATTATCCTCGTAACACATGCATATACATATGGAAATAAATAATGGAATTGAATCCGACAGTATGGAGAAAATAGAAAAACAAAGTAATCGAAAAGTGATGAATTTATTATAAAGGGAAGTCAATGTTAAAACGTTTTGGTTTTTAGTAAACCTTCATCAGGACTTTAAGATGATGAAACAAATGTTTCTAAACAAGTGTTTACTGAAACCGAAACATTTTAACGTGGACTTACCTTCATAATAAATTGGATTACTTGTTTTTTTTTCTATTTTCCACACACACACACACACACACACACATATATATATATATATATATATATTGGCGTTTGAGTCAGCCGGGTTTAGATCCCAGCTTCGGGAATCTAGCCTGTTTAGCCACACTGAAGAGTTCTGATAGAACGAAACAGTTTGTCTGTGAATGACAATATATATGCTCGCCTACCCCGTGGGGTTGAGCTCTCTAGCGAAGGAAGTAATGTTTGCCACTAGCGTAAAGCAAGGCTCTTCAAATGAATCGAGCTCTCGGTAGCCGTTAAGCGGATATGTGTAAACAAAACAAATGTGATACATAAGCGTTTAAATTTCCTTCGCTTGCGCTGGTTTCCTCGTGACTGAGTGATAGAATCTTGAATTGGCGTTTGAGTCAACCGGGTTTCAATCTCAGCTTCGGGAATCTAGCCTGTCTAGCCACACTGAAGAGTTGTGATACAACGAAACAGCTTGTCTGTGGTCGACAATACATATATATATATATATATATATATATATATATATATACGATTTGCAAGTCAGTACTTTCTTGGGAACTTAAACAAGTTAAAGCACATTCGTCTGCACATAGTTAAATGGTTTCAAGTATTTTGAATGATCAAATATTTCTATTTGACCCATAGATAAAACCCTAGCAGATACTACCGCATCGAGTTAGAGTGGACCTGGGACTTCACATTCCCCAAGTCTCATCATCAGATGGTTTAGTGTCATATTCAGGACACTTGTTTAGGAGTCTTGTCTCTCTAAGGAGATGCAGTCAGCGTATTCTACAGCCCCAACCCGCAGCCGACTGGGCTAAGTAAATCCATCAACCAATCAGAAATTTTGACGTATTATCTTTTATTTGTTTCTCATCCATATCATTTCGATAATACAATATTCAAATTATACTTGGCTATGCTGTTAAAATCAGCCAATCAAATGTGAATTTGTACCTTTTCAATAATATATACATAAGTTAGCCGACTGTAGTCAATGGTGACCCGAAGGCTCCCTTTTCAATAGCTACTACACCGAGGTGTAGGGAAGGGCACTAATCCTTTCTCTGGATTGCTCCACTTACTCTTCGTCCATACCTTATAATGCTGAATGTTAAGCAAGGAGGAATCAAGTATCATTTTTTGAGTCTTTGGTATGACTCGACCCGGGATTGAACCCTGGTCTCCCGGAATTTTGGCAAACACTCTACTCATTAGGCTATATGTTGTTTACTTTTGTTTATATATATAATTTTATCTAAACTATATAAAATGTGAAAGAATGAAACCCTCTGGTTGTATTTTATTTTCTTGTTAGATCTAATGAAGTCCTGTTAAGATTCTTTTTGAGTTTTGATTCATATCAATGCTCTTAACAGGATGGAAATAAATCTAATATCTTAATGTGATCGATTATTTTTTTTTTCTGTGATATATATATATATATGTGTGTGTGTGTGTACACAATTTTATTTTGGGTTAGAGAGGTGTTGCAATTTCATTTTTTGAACATGAACTGTTAACGAAGAGAATATATTTTAAAAGTTGTTTCGTAGTATAAAATACCCAATAATAAAATTCATTTTTACTATATAGCATTTCACAAGAAACTATCAAATCCTATGTTCTTTAGTTAAGAATAAAATCGACTTATATAGAATAGGTAAGTGTGTACTTATTTATAGACAATATTGTATACTTAATTCATTAAGGGTAGACTTTTTTTTAAAAATGTACTGGTACAATTCCTTTAAAAAAAGCATTGATTATGCAAAGATCAGTAATTTTATGAAGGTTTATAGAGTAGTATCTGTGCTAGTGTAAATCAAACTTTAAAATATCTATATGTGAAGACCTGAATGGAGCCTCACATGGTACATAGGTTCGCAGACTATGAACAGTAATTCATTTCTCACTGGGTGATTCAGGCTTTTAGCCTTCTGCAAAATTAAAGTAGGTTCATTATATTGCATGTGAAAAACCGAGTGAGTAAAAAAGAAAAAAAGATGAAAACAGATGTGAACCGACAGAAATAATTACAAACAGGATAGCTAGCTTGATAGATAGATCGATAGATAAATAGATAGATGTGAACAGACTGACCTGCTATTTTTGACGCGATTATTAAGCCACAGTTAATCAATCCTGTTTTGAATAAGGATGAAGTATTTGTGCAATAACAGAGATTTTGAACGAAACATTTCTGGTGATTGTTCAAGCGTAACACTCTTCATACTCACCAGATACATACAGCTTTTTCTTGGTTCCTCATACAACTCAAAGGTGGGATTTGAGGACATGGAGGGCGTTACCGGAAATGCAGTAGCACATCTTTGCACTATATTTGAAGAGATGTTTTAAAGGGGTTTCAAACAAAAGAAATCTTTCTGGAATAAGTGCGTGGGATGCGAATAAAACAGTTTTGAAAAAAAAAAATTAACATTTCATTCAAAGCTGGAGGAAGAATAGTTGGACTCATGCCTTTCCCAAGAGTATTATCACGGTGTGAAATGCAGACAGCCACGTCCAAGATTTGAACTCAGATTACCGTGCCCGTTTCCTACGACGGCAACCATTATACCACAAACGTTTATTTCCGTCTTGGTAAATACAACTTCAATGAACATACTTTTAAAACATAACTTTCTTTTTTTGTCTTTTCTTTACGTTTTTTTCTCTACCTTTCTTTTTCTTTCCTTCCTTCGTTTTCTCCTTCGTTCCTTTTCCTTTCTTCGCTTCTTTGTCTCCTTTCTTCTTTCCTCCCTTCCTTCCTCACTCACACCCTTCCTTTTTCTTTCTTTGCTTTCTTTTCTTTCTTACTTGCTTCCTTTTTCTTTCTTCGCTTTTTTTTCTCCTTCCTTCTTTCCTTCCTCCTGTCCTCACTCACTTCCTTCCTTTTTCTTTCTTTGCTTTCTTTTCTCTTTCATTGCTTGCTTTTCTTTCTTTCTTGTTTCCTTTTTCTTTCTTCGCTTCTTTTTCTCCTTCTTTCTTTCCTCCTTTCTTTCTTCACTCACTTCCTTCCTTTTTCTTTCTTTGCTTTCTTTTCTCTTTCATTGCTTTCTTTTCTCTTTCGTTGCTTTCTTTTCTTTCTTTCTTGTTTCCTTTTTCTTTCTTTGCTTCTTTTTCTCCTTCTTTCTTTCCTCCTTTCTTTCTTCACTCACTTCCTTCCTTTTTCTTTCTTTGCTTTCTTTTCCCTTTCATTGCTTTCTTTTCTTTCTTTCTTTCTCGCTTCCTTTTTGTTTCTTTGTTTCCTTTTATCCTTCCTTCTTTCCTCCTTTCTTTCCTCGCCCACTTCCTTCTTTTTTCTTTCTTAGCCTCCTTTTCTCTTTCATTGCTTTCTTTTCTATCTTTCTTTCTTGCTCCCTTTTTCTTTCTTTGCTTTCTTTTCTCTTTCCTTCTTTCCTCCCTTCCTTCCTCACTCACATCCTTTCTTTTTCTTTCTTTGCTTTCTTTTCTCTTTCATTTCTTTCTTTCTTTCTTTCTTTCTTTCTTCCTTTTTGTTTTTTCGCTTCTTTTTCTCCTTCTTTCTTTCCTCCTTTCTTTCCTCGCTTACTTTCTTCCTTTTTCTTTCTTTACTTCCTTTTCTCTTTCATTGCTTTCTTTTCTTTCTTACTGGCTTCATTTTGCTTTCTTTGTTTCCTTTTCTCCTTTCTTCTTTCCTTATTTCTTTCCTTATTCACTTACTTCCTTTTTCTTTCTTTGCTTCCTTTTCTCTTTCATTGCTTTCTTTTCTTTCTTACTAGCTTCATTTTTCTTTCTTTGCTTTCTTTTCTCTTTCCTTCTTTCCTCCCTTCCTTCCTCACTCACATCCTTCCTTTTTCTTTCTTTGCTTTCTTTTCTCTTTCATTGCTTCCTTTTTGTTTTTTTGCTTCCTTTTCTCCTTCCTTCTTTGTTCTTTCGCCCTATCCTTCTTTTCTTTGATTTCATTGTTCTTTTTTTCCTTTCGTTTTCCTTCCTTTCGTTTCCACCATTCGTTTTTCTACCAAGTTTTCTTTCATAATCCTTGCTTACTTTTTTTTTTATTTTCACTTCCTTCTTTACTTTTGCCGTTTTTTCTTACTTTTCTGTTACCTTCCTTGTTTTCTTCCATTTTTGTTTTTCGTATCTCTTTTATTTCTCCAATTTTTTTTCTTACCTTTTTATCCTGAATTGAACACTACAAATTATTATCATTTGGCAATGTTAACTAAGAGACAAAAATGAAAAAATCTGGGTCATTTGATTTGAAGAGGTCAGCGCGACCTCTCTTCTCTTACCAGCTGAACTTTTAGGCAAATATATCTGCTACCCCCCCCAAACAAGTTCTCTTTTCCATTTGAACTTGCTAACATTTACCCAATTATTTTCACGGATAGATTTATTGAAGCTTAAATCTTTTAGCTTTCTTGTCTTTCTTTCTTCTTATTTTATTCTTTCTTTCCTTCCTTCTTTTCCTCAACGGTCTTTCCTTTTTTTTTTTTTTCCTTCTTGCTTTTTTACTTTTTTTTGGTTCTTTAAATTTATTTCTTTTCTGTTGCTTTCTTTTTCTTTTTGCTTTTGCTATCTTCCTATCCTTCTCTGTCCATTTATTCTTTTATTCATTCTCTTTCTTTCCTTCCACCTAGTTTTCCTTCTTTCCTTTAACCTTTATTTCTTCCTAGCTTTCCTCATCCTTTCCTTATTTCTTTTCTTGACCTTTTAATTCTTCCCTCTTTCTTTCTTTCCTTTATTTTACCTTTAATTTCTTCTTTTCCTTCTTTCTTTCTTTCTTTAAACTTGCTTCCTTACTTTTCTTTTCTTTCTTCTTTATCTTCTTCCTACTTGATTTTATCTTATTTATTTAAAACTCTTTCCTCTTCCTTTTTCTTTCATGGCGTCTTTTTTCTTCTTACGGGTTTCTTCTTTTCTTTCTTCCCTTTTTTTTTCCCAATAAATTTTCTCATACTTTTCGTTCTTTCTTCTTTTGTCCCTTTTCTTCTTTTTTCTTCTTTAGTTCATTTATTTTCTTTTTTTATTAACACCCTTTTTGAATCCTATTTTTTCTTTCTTTTGTCTTCCCTGTTTTTTTTTCTTTTTTACCTTTATTTTTCCTTTCTTTAAATTTTCTTCTTGTCAACTTTTTGCTTTTCCATTCTTGGTTTTTTTATTTTCTTCCTTATCTTTCTTTATTCTACTGCTTGAACCTTGGAGTACGCCGACTGCATTCTCTACAAACGGAAAGTCCTCCCACAAAGAGTGTCCTGATTTTGAAACTAAAACATCCGAAGGTGAGGCTCCAATCCTCGAGGTTTGGTAATGTATGGTACCCTTCATTGCCATAACTTCCAGACTTACTGTCGCCCCGATCAGTCTTGCGTGTTAGGGTCTCATCTAGGTGTAAAATAGCACTATGAAATCATTTACTATTCTGGAAACAATTTACCAATGGGCAAACAATGAATAGCAATACTTGAAAGGATTTAACAAATGACCAATAGCACTTTAAAAAATAATGTTACCAACAAATTATTCTGACATAATATATATATATAAACAGAAATTGGCACAAAGTAACTATCATGTTTTGATATTTCTTTAAACCAAATGACCTAACCTGTCTGTCTGTCCGTCATCGCTTTACCCAAACAAGTGGGAAAATGAGAATCGTATTTCTTACATAAGGAAATTGTTCGTCGAGATGAGTTTGCTCAGCCTCCAGTGATGTGCAAAGTTAACTAAGGCTAGTAGAAAGTGATGGAATTGAGACTACCAGTGGATCGAATTTACTACATAACAGGCATTGAAAATTTTAGTTTAATGTGGCCAAGGCCACGAATTTGTGGTATCTAGTAATGATCTAACTAAATGGTTTGCGAAACCAGATCGATAGATACATTGATAGACGAAAGAAAATCTTAGAAAGACAAAAAGAGCAAACAAAGATTGTATTGGCAAACCAAAAGTTGTAAAGGCTTTTGTCACTACCCTTTCTGAGTAGTATTCTTCAAAATCTCTACACAGGTCTACAACGTGACAACTTTGAGACATCGGATAGAAATTTGACGGGAGTAATATTTTTCATCAACGAAGTCCATTAAGTTTTATTGAACACACACACACACATACACACACATACACACACACACACACACATATATATATATATATATATATATATATATATATATGAAAATGAGATGATTTTTTTTTCGAATTATTTACCAACTTTAAATATTTCAGTTTTTAGACCTTCATTGGGCCATTTGAGTTATAACTAACTCACGCATCCTGATGAAGGCTTCAAAAACAAAAACCTTGGTAAATGATTCTAAAAAATCACACACACACACACACACACACACACACACACACACACACACACACACATATATATATATATATATATATATATATATATATATATACAGCAATTTCTTTCTTGGTTTTCTCACACGATTTCAACGAATATATTTTGTAGTCTGTTTTATATCTTACTTTCTTTCTGTCTGTCTGTTTGTCTATCTGCCGGCCCCTCCTCTCTCTCTCTCTCTCTTTCTCTCTCTCTCTCTCTCTATAAATATATATATATATAGAGAGAGGTTTATGGTTCTCCCTAGCTCACTTGGTGAATTAATGAAACCAAATATTTCAGTATTGTTAAATAGTGCTCAATATCAATGATATAGCTTTTATTTATATATATATATATATATAATTTTTCAAACTCTGCAATTCTTTTTGTCTCTCACCCTTTTTCTATCATCTTCTACATCTCATTTTTTTATGCTCTCTCTCTCTCTCTCTTTCTTTCTCTTTCTTCTTTTTCTCTTTTTCCTTTTTTCCTTATATTCTCCCTCCTCTCTTTCTCTGTTATTTTTACTTTTTCTATCTCTTTCTTTCACTCCCCAACCCCTTACTATCTCTTTTAATCGCTCTTTTTTGTTCTTTTTAATGTCTCTTTTAATTTTTTATTATCACTGTCTCTTTCACTGTCTCTTTCACTATATATGTCATTTTTTTTTTCATCTTTTTTCTTTTTTTTGTACTTTCTCTATATTCCAGGGTTCTCTCTCTCTATATATATATATATATATATATAGAGAGAGAGATATATTTGTCCAACAATCGTTTCCCTTTTAATTCCTCTTGTCCTCCATTTTCTCCAACTGCTTAACACGTCTTATATCTCTAACCAGATATTAAAAAACAAAGAATCTGTTCATTAGATAAGTCTTCAGGCCCCTCCCAATTCCTGTCACGAAGAACCAAAAATCCCTGCCTTTCACCCGCTTTCACAGTGATATTTAAAAAAAAAAAAAAAAAGAAAAAGTCGGCACGATAATGGATGTAGACTTCGCCCGAAAATTACACTTCCGTTTTTCTGAATGACGTCATCAGTTCGGATCTACGTTCTCACGTCCGACACCCTCGTTCAATTTAAAAGAAAAGTGGGTGGTGGGGGAAGAAGAAAGAAAAAAAAACTTTTCACCGTCGCCTCTGCCACCATCGTTGGCTGTGCATTCAGTTTCAGAATATTCTAACCTCGACCGCTTCCATTCAACTCACAAAAAAACGATCGGCTAAATTGCGCGTTCGTTGCGAAAATGTCGACCTAACCCGGCAGAAAATGTCACTATAACCAGTTGTCATCAAAACTACTCAGTTGTCTATCTGTCGGAAACTAATTTGTACAATACATACTTACATACACATACATGTATATAAATATGGAAAAATACACATCTACATGTTTACCACACACACACACACACACACACACATGTATGTATGATGATCAAAAATGTAAGCCAGGGTAAAAACTCACGACTCCATGTTTCACGTTCTTGATCGTCCTGTAAACCGAAATTTTAATATATTGTGATATAGCTATACATTTTTGTGCATTGAGCACTGTAAACATTTTGGGAATTAGGGCGCTTTTGGTGTTAAATAAGGGACACTTTTGATGTTAAATTCTAAACATTACACCCCCGCCACATATATATGAGTTGAATTTTGCCTAAAGAGTCGGCAGTAGAAAAAACAGTTTACAGTAACAATTAAAAAAAATAAAGATGGCTTCTTTTATGTCACAGAAGATAGCCAGCATGCCCCTCTTTAACGACCACTGAGTCCGGAACTTTTTATTTACTGGCAAGTCAGTATGTTTTCACTCGTAAGGCTCGTAATGGATAACCAATGGTTAGTACATTTGTAAAGATGTATTTTTTTTTTTTTTTGCAAAAAGAAACTTCTCCGTACACATCACATATTCTGTACATTTCGCATAGTTTGTTCTTCTTAGCCACCAACAATTTTATGATAGGATTTTTGATTTGCCGCCATTTTCAATAGCCTCAAGGCAAATACTTCAGTGGGCTTAAGATAATTTTTGCGCTAAGCCAAGTCAAAACAATGCAGAATTTACATTGATGGAAAATAAATTCTGAAATTAAAGTCTATTTTTCCTTTTTTCAAAAAAATTCCCCTTATTTATTAAATGCCTCTCCTTCCACACACACACACACACACACACATATATATATATATATATATATATAAGGATCATCAATTATTAGAACCTCCTGTACAATAGGCCCAAATTAGATTGAACAGATTTCAAAATAGATCAAAACCGATTTAAAACTATGTAATCATTGCTAATTCGTTGCGTTTATAAAGAACAGTTCGCCATTTGTTCGAATCAATCAGCATTTCTATCGAATTAAGACTTTTTTTTCAAAAAAAAATCTACCAGAATTATTTTAACTATTTTTAGTTCTCAAAAGAACCGTGGATCAAACATTTTTATATGATTGTTTGATTGATTAATTTTAACGGCGTGTCAACCCATCCAGTGTTATTTTATGCCAAGCGGTAAATTGTGAAGGATGGTCAAATTTATTGTATTTTGTTCAAGGGTATTTCTTGATTTTGACAGTATGCTGTTTGTAGTTGCTTATTGCTAAATGGATTGGAGATTGCTTTAAGGGATAAGTTTATAGGATAAAGTTTTAGTTTATTATATTTTGATATGATTTTATTTCTTTCAAGAAGGATAAGATGTCGTCTATGTTGACATTTTCAAATATATATCTCATGTTGTCAGTGTTGTAAAAATGTTATCTAACAACAAAAACAGTACATTCTATTAGAATATGTTTCACAGTACAAGGTGTTTGACATGCTGACTAGTTTTCTTGTTTGAGTAAAAAGGTGTGTGTAAGTTTTGTTTGACCTATACGTAATCGGGATATAGTGACTTGTTCCATTCTGGGTTTTCTGAAGCCTCATTTCCGTTGTCCTATTTTGGGTTTTGATCATCACTTCAATTCAATGGGAAATAATCGAACGATTGAAACTATAGCAGGTTATGACCTAATTGACTGATTGACCGCCTTTTCCCTAGTCTTTCTAGCATAACGAACAGTTAAAGAGTTTATATATATATATAGTTACGATAATTACTTAGTGAGTCAGGAACTAACCTACAATAGTTTCGCCTAAGCGGGATTAGGTATTCTGATGAGCCGCTTAGGCGAAATTATAGTAGGTTAGTTCCCGACTCACAAAGTAATTATCGTTACTATTTTGCTCTACTTAGTATTGAGCACTTTTTACATTGTAGCTTTGCAGCCCTGACGGTGTTTTTTTTCTTTTGACCAACCAATTGCATGTCTTTTAATTTTTTTTTCAATTGGTATGACAAGGTTGGCCTTTTCTTTTTTTTCCAACATATATTTTTCCCCCTTGACAGTGATTCGTTGTATATTTTCATCTTCAAATCACTTGCCGATTTTTTTATCTAACCATAAGTGCTATTATTTAACATATATATTTATATATATATATATATATATATGTGTGTGTGTGCTTGTGTGTGTGTGTGTGTGTGTGTGTGTGTTTAAATGTATATATATATATGTGTATGTGTGTGTATGTGTGTGTGTGTAAACTCTTTAACAATCCTTTCTGTTAAAAAGACTTGGGAAAGGGAGGTCAAAAGCGAGGATAAAATAATTTAGTTCCGTCGCTATTCCTCTTGAGGTGCCTCTGGCGCCGGTTGATAAACCCACCCTTGCCTGTTTGAAAAAAGTGGGCAGGTTCTGCCCAAAGGAAGTCCTCCTGGAACTAAGCTAATAATGTTACTCACTCACACTGAGTGAACCTTGGTGAGTATTAACAATATACACACATATATATATATATAACCTTTGATAGCCCGCTCGCTCAATCGATTCTGTCGGGTAAAAGCTTATTTGGGCAATTAAACTCATTCTTCTAGTCGCTCGGCAGTCGATCAAAAATCGCAATGAAACATCTCTTCAAATATAAAAAAGGAAAACTGATTCTTTTTACAACCGAAAAGTATGCCATTGAAGATTCTCCACTTACTTGAAATGACCTACAATGATATTAGTCAATTTTGGGGGCTTGTGCTTGGCGCCTGACGACCGTCGAAATGTCTGGTTAAAGAAAAGGGAGTCGCGTCCCCAAAATACACTGCAATCATTAAAAGAAGATCTGATAAATGGAATTCATGACCAGCCCCTCTTTCTTTCTCTCTTGGACGTGCGGTCATGGTAAACATTCATATAATTAACGCTTCCACAGGGATGCCAAAATGTCTCTGTTATCTAGACTGAAGATGCTCAAAGATTTTTAGAAATTCATTTGGAAAAAATTATCCTTGACTCAACATCTATATTCGCTCCCCGCTTACCTGGACTTGTAAAAATATTGACTATTATTGACTGAAAATGTAGTCAGCTGAGTAAACTGATTTTGAGGCGAGTAAAATTTGCTTGATATAATGTGATTGTCACAAAATACCATGCAACAAGCATATTTAATTTCGAGGTGACAGCATTCATGAGTTCCTACTTACGTGATGGTATTAAAAATTCGGAAAACTTAAGGTGAGAAATTAGAACCAGCTGAAATGCAAAGATCGAAATAATATGATGGTTTGGTTTCTTTGTTTAATGGCATATCAACCTTTGTTGGTTATTTAATGTCAAAGCCATTCTCATAGAAGAACAGTAATGGTACTATTTAACCCATAGCTGGGAGGATAAGAGGGTTCATACCTTTCCCAAGAGTATTTGCCCGAAAGTGAACGTAATAGCGCGACTGGAGTACGAATTCGCTTACTACAATTCCGCAGTCCATCGCTTTAACCATTACACCACGAGGACACTCATCTAAGAAAGATGAGGAGGCTAAACAAAGATAATTGATCGAATAATAACCCTAGAACATCATAAAACTTGAGACTGTTCTAAACAGAGAGGAGTTTGTTTTGGTTTCTTTGTATAATGGCATATCAATCTTTTTGGGTTATTTAATGCCAAAGCCATCCATGTAGAAAGACAGTAGCGGTACTGTTTAATCAATAGCTGGAAAGATAAGACGATGTATACCTTTCTTAAGAATATTATTCCGAAGATGAACGAAATATTGCGATTAAATTTCGAACCCACTTACAACGATATTACAGTCGAGCACGTTACCTACTACGCCTTGGGTATTCAACTTCACAAGCACGATGTGGATATTCGTCTGGAGAATTCATGATATATGGGACTCCAAAATAACAATGAGATAATTCATCGTGACATAACTAATCTCTTCAAGCCAATATTCTCTTCTTTCACACATTTCTTTCAAATCGATCGATCGATCGATATCGGATTTTCGCTAAAACCGGAAAATCGATTTTAATCCTCTATCCCCTGAGAGAATTTAGATACTACGTCGTGTCTAAAGCGGCAAGTTTTCTGGATCGGCTGTCAACAGGGCTTAGAATATGAAGACCGCATCTCCCACCGATAAGACACAACCTCAATACCAAAAATGTGTTCCGAAGATGAAAGTAAACTATATCTAATCTTAAAGCTTCACTTCTGAATCTCAGAGGAGTGTGGACTCACCCTTTCATTGCCATTACTCCCAGGTTCACTCTGACGCGGAGTGGCAGTCCACGTTAAGGTCTCAGCGATGGCTCAAATAGATCTGAAATAATGTTTAAAATAATTTTGAATTGTATTGATCTAGTGGCTTTCATATTGCTGATGATGATTAAGTACTTACTAATTTAAAATGATTGCACAAATATATTTTTGTAGCATATATACTTAGAGACCATAAATGTTAAATTAACTTTGGCATAAAATAACCCAGCAAGGGGTTGATATGCCTTAAAAACTACAAACCAAAAGAATTTCCAGTTCTGAGTTTAGAATAGTAAACGAAACGAAAACCAGAAAACAGATCAGTCTATCGATCTATCTAGCAAGCTAGCTAGCTCAGTCTGCTCATATATATATATATATATATATATATATATATATATATATATATATATATATATATATATACACCTTAGTTTGCTAATATCTATCTATCGAATGTTGATATTCCAAGAAACAAAGAGACCAAGCCAAAAAATACAACCACTTTTCTTCTAAAAGAATAGCTTTTGCATTATATAACCCTCAGAGGTTGATATTCCATTAAACAAAGAAACCAAACCAAACCCGTATATATATAAATGTATATATTCACTCATGTGTTTGTATACAGGTGTGTATATAGTTTGCTCATATCTATCTATCTATCTATCTATCTATCTATCTCACGGTGTTCATATCGATCAATCTATTTCATGGTGTTAATATCTATCTATGAATCTCATTTTGTTGAAATCTATCTATCTATCTATCTATCTATCTCAGCCTGTTCCTATCTATCTATCTATCTATCTATCTCTCTATCTCAGTCTACTCTTATCTATCTATCTATCTATCTCATGGTGTTCATATCGATCAATCTATTTTATTGTGTTAATATCTGTCTATCTATAAATCTCATTTTGTTGAAATCTATCTATCTATCTATCTATCCTAGCTTTTCTTTTCTTGGTCTTGTGCTCTTTTTAATCTTTCCTTTTATTGCTAAAACTTTGCCACCTTGTTTCATCCTTTCTACCCCTTTCTCCTGAACTCATTCGCTCAAGACTCCCTGCACTAAACCCGACTACGTCCCCATTGAATTGATTTTTCTTACATCAACTGATTTGTAGGCATCGCTTGAGGACAGAACATCGATTATGTCTCGGCGTTTGGTTTTGCTTTTGCTTCCACTAATTCAAGTTTTCATTTTATTCTTCGGCTTTTTGCTTCTCTCTCTCTCTCTCTCTCTCTCTCTCTCTCTCTCTCTCTCTCTCTCTCAATTCTGTAACTTTATCGGGGATGAACATTGAGAGACAAATATAGAAAGAAAGAAAGAAAGAAAAGTATAAAAAAGAAAGAAAGAAAGAAAGAAGGAAGGAAAAGTATAAAAAAGTAAGAAAGAAAGAGGGAAAAGTATAAATTAAAAATAAATAAAGAAAGAAAGAAAATTATAAAATAGAAAGAAAGAAAAAAGAAAAAAAGAAAGAGGAAACGTATATAATAGAAAGAAAGAAAGAAAGAAAGAAAGAAAGAAAGAAAAGAAAGAAAGAAAGAAAGAACTGCAAAACAGAGTTACGTCAATGATTCTGAAACCTAAAAGTAAAAAATGCATTTGTTATGCGGTATAAATTCGTTTCTTGTCAATGCACTTAATTCTTTAGTGAACATTTATATCAAAGTTAAAACATTATCCAGTAAAATATTGAGATCAGCATTCATCTGGTTAGAAATTCATTAATGGACTTTCTTAGTTTGATATGAAATTATAGATATCAAAATACTTTCTCTATCTGTCTTTTTCATCACTTACTCTTTACTGTGTAGAAAGTCGACATACAGTCATAATTCAAACAAAATATGTGTTACACAGGTATCATAAATAAATAAACCTAAATAGGGAATTTGAAATAATTTACGAATTTACTTATTTGAATTAATATATATATATATATATATTATATATATATATATATATAAATATATATATATATATATATATATATATATATATATACCGGGCCATTGGCCAAATGAAAAGAGTGTTCACAAATGGTCCAGGAGACCTGTGTTCAATCCCAGGTAGAGTCATACTAAAGAATCAAAAGATGGTACTTGATGCCTTCTTGCTTAGCACTCAACACTATCAGGTGAGAATCAAGAGTAAAGTGGAGCAATTCTGGGAATGGAGTTACGCCCTCCCCTATACCAAGATGTAGTAGCTATTGAAAAGGGAGCCTTCGAATCCCCCTCGACTAAAGTCACCACTTTACTTGACCGGCCAATTGGCAGAGTGTTCTCTAACGTTACTTATATATATATGTATATATATTATATATATATATATATAAATGTATATATATATATATGTATATAAAAGCAATTAAAAGGCACAGTATGTATTATATGCATTCGGATGAATTACAAGTGTTTCGGGGAAAGTGGTATATGGAAATGCTGCAACCTTTAAACATGGTCATATATATATATATATATATATATATAGAGAGAGAGAGAGAGGAGACAGAGACAGAGACAGAGATATATATGCAAGGTATCTTTGTGTCTTTGTAAGTACTTACGTGTGTGTGTGTGTGTGTGTGTGTGTGTGAGAGAGAGAGAGAGAGAGCACATACGTGTGTCTGTGCGCATATATATGTAACATATATGTATGTCTGTGCACGCACACACACACAAACACGCATATATATATATATATATATATATATATATATATATATATATATATATAAATGTGTGCACATACGTACACGTATATATGTTTTTGTCCGTCAGTGTGTACATATATATCTGTGACTGAGAATATATTTATATATATATATATATATATGTGTATTTATAATTTAAAAAAATAAAACAAAACAAATATATATATATATATATATATATATATTAATATATATATATAATATACAGTGTAACCCGGATATAAGAGTGTTGTCGGGACCAGAGAAGTATCTTATATCCAGGTTTCTCTATATCCTGGTTATACAGTATATATATATATATATATATATCTATATAATTCTCTTAATACCCTGTCCGGTGGCAAAAGCTGCTTGGTAGCGCCAGGAGTGGCAGTACCGCCTCGAGTTAATGAAACTGTATTATCACCCCTGGTTAGAGACTGATGTGGGGAGGGTATCGCACGTGCTTTCACACGTTGTATGATAAAAAGAAAAAAAATATATATATACATATATATATATATAAAAGGTGAGTTCTCGTGTCGGAGTGGCTAACAGGCTGGACTGTGACATCACAGTAAGCAAGTTCAAACTCCAGTCACGCTATTATATTCACTTTCGGATGGTTGGTTGGTTGGGTTTTATAGCATATCAACCTTTGTAGGTTATTTAACGCCAAATCCATTTTAATACAAATAATCAGTTCTATTTAAAACAATTCAGTTTGGCATGAGTACACAGTTTAATTGTCAAAAACATTTCTATTTCAAACTATTCAGTTTATTTAAACAGTTATATATATCAATTCAGTTTATTGTAAGTACAGTTTCAATGTCAAAAATAGTTCCATTTCAAACAATTCAGTTTAGCATAAGCACGCAGTTTAAATGTCAGTACAGTTTTATTTTCAAAAACACTTCTATTTCAAGCTATTCAGTTTAGTCAAGCAGTTTTAATTCAATCAATTCAGTTTAGTATAAGGACAGATTTTGTTTACACACAGTTAAATGTCAAAACAATTCTATTTCAAACAATTCAATTTAGCATAAATACGCAGTTTAAAAGCAAAAATCAGTATTGTGAAGGAAGCACGGTTTAGTTCTTTTTAACCCATAGATAGGACCCTTATCAAGTGCTACCACCCCGGGCTAGAGTTGACTTTGAAGCGATGGCAAAGAAGGAGTAGCTGGAACCTCACCATCAGATTGTTTAGTGTCATATCCGGGACACTCGTTGGGTGGGGTCTTACCCTTCTGCAGGGAAGCAGTTGGTGTTTTTTACAGTCTCAGCTGACTGGGCAAAATAACTTTCGGAACAGTATTAGCTCCCTTATCCCTACCTCCCCCCGCCCAGCAAGGATAGCTCGGACAGTAAATATCTCTCGAATGTTGATATTCCTTGAATCAAAGACACCAAGCCAAAAAGTACAACCACTGTTCTTCTAAAAGAATAGCTTTGGCATTATATAACCCTCAGAGGTTGATATTCCATTAAACAAACAAACGAAACCAAACCCGTATATATATATATATATATATATATATATATATATATATATAAATGTATATATCCACTTATATGTTTTTATACAGGTGTGTACATAAATATATGTATGTGTATACGTCTGTTTAGGCAAATAGATAATTGAAGATGCTCATCTTGTAATGTATATCGTTGTAGAAAATGGACACAGTTACCCGAGTTCAAATCATGGATGAGCCTTTTGCATTTCACTTAGCGCAAATGCTCTTCGGGAAAGATATAAACACAACTATTATCTCTCCAGCTAGGGGTAAATAGTAGGATAGACTGAGCACATTAACTTTGGTATGGCAATAAATCTAGGAGAAGGAAAACTTTGAATTTAAACCTGTTAAACTCGACAGAAAAAAACATATATATATATATATATATATATATATATATATATATATATATATATATATACACGCTGGCATAATGGTTAGAGTGTTCTCCAATGGTGCGGGAGACCTGGGTTCAATCCCAGGTCAAGTCTTACCAAAGACTCAAAAAATGGTACTTGATGCCTCATTGCCTGACACTCAGCATAATAAGGTACGGATCAAGGGTAAAGTGGGTCAATCTAGGGAAAGGAGTAGCGCCCTCCCCTACACCTTGGTGTAGTATCTATCGAAAAGGAAGCCTTCGGGACACCATCGGCTACGGTCGCCAACTTTACTTACTTATATATATATATGCATTAGTAAATACATGTTTAAGTTTCTACATATAATTTTGTGTGTGCACACACACAAACCTGTATGAGTTTAGGCGCAAATATAATGAGAATGTTAGTAATATCTAAATATTTGCGTACATTGTTGAATAATAGTTGATTCCAGACCCCACCTCAATTTTTGCACTAACCTAATACTTGGTCTTCTTTTGTTTAATTTCGTCATATTTGGCAAAACGGAATCTTAATCTTTGACTCTGCCAAAGAGATTTGCCAGTGTGAATGAATGTCGTCTAGGATAAAAAGAAAAAAAAAGAAAAAAGCATTTCAGTCTGCAAGTCTTGGTGAATGTTTACTGAACAGCACTATTAACTGATCGATTGAATTTGCAATGAGGAAGATACATTTCCACACAGGGAATAAGTCTAGTGGCGCTGAAATGTCTAATATCCAACTTTGATGGAATGATCATAGATAACGAGATAGATAGATAGATAGATAAGTAGATAGATATTTTTAAAAACTAGGATAGATAGATAGATAGATAGATAGATATGAACAGACATAGATAGATAGATAGATAGATAGATAGATAGATAGATACCTATGAACAACGTAGTTGAATTTATCTTGCTGAAACAATCCATCACGGAGACAAAAACGTTTCTCAAGTTAATTTAAATTTTTCAAAAACAAAAAGTGGTGGTGGTGGTGGTGGTGGTGGTGATGGTGGAGAGAGAAAAGTAATTCTCTTCTTCAGATATATATTCTGGCAATACTAATATCTATTGAACACTTTCCGAATCAGTTTTGCATTTAAATGCTGTATTTGGCGACCATTTTACTCGATATCGGGTCAGATCCTCTTTATTCTATAATCAATTACAAATTAATTAATCATGAATTAATTGGATAATTATAAATCAATAATTGAATGAATCAAAAGACTCAATAATTGTGGATTAATCAAACGAGAATCTTTATCTTTGTTGTTTTTAACGCTCAAGTCATTGAATTTTACAAGTATTCTCAGCTTTTCTAGTATGGATCATGACCCTATTTTTGTTGTTTTGATTGTAATATTGCATTTGTCCGTCTTTCGGCACCAAAATTCTGAGATATATGATTAATTTTAATGGCATGTCAACCCGTCGAAAGTTATTTCTTGCCTAGAGGTTAGGGAATCGCGTTTACAGCACATTCGTATTTATATTTTTCGTGTCGTGGTTTCTGAAGAATCTTATTGAAAGCAAATAATTTTCAAACAGATCTATTTGACCCATAAATGGACCACTAACAGGTAGTACCACTCTGAGTCAGAGTGGACCTGGGAGTAATAGCAATAAAGAGGAACTCTTTACTGCCAGAACTGGAGCCTCGAATTCAGATACATTTTAGTGTTATATCTAGGACACCGTTTTTTGTTTTGTTTTGTTTTGTTCTATTTTGTAGGAGGTGTATTTCCCCCTCTGCAAGGGATGGTCTGCATATTCTAAGCCCCTCCGACAGGGCAAATCTGAAATGAAGGATTAATTTTATTCTTTGGTTTTCTATTCATGGCAATATATCTAATACAAAATTTTTGAATAGTTTCAAGTATTCCCAACTATTATTAATAATTTGTACAAAGTTACTGGGCCTAGTCACCAGGAGCTGTAGAATACACTGATTATATCTCTGCAGAGGTATATGAACCCCAAAATGAGTGTCCTGGATATGACATTAAACAATCTGATGGTGAGACTCCTGTAATGCTGGAGCTTTAGGGAATGCGGAATACCCATTCATTGCCATCGTTCATTGGTTCACTCTGGCCGGGGTGATAGCACATGATAGGGTCCTATCTATGGGTGAAATAGAACTGTTTGTCATTAGACTGGGTACTTTGACATTTAAACTGAGTGCAAACTAATGACTTATTCTAAACTGTATTGTTAGAAATAGAACTGTTTGGCCATTTAACTGTGTGTAAACAAATGACTGACGTTTAATTGAATTGTTAGTGATACATAACAATACTTGAAACCATTTAACTGTGTGCAAATAAATGATTAATGATAAATAGAATTATTCGTATTTGATAGAAATAAGTGACACCATTTGTGTGCCAAAAAATGAGCTCAGGATCGTTTAAAAATTTTATTCATAAAATGTGTTTAGAAACTACATGTTTAATATATATGTATTAAAAGGATTTGGCGTTAAATAACCTGCAATGGTTGATATCCCATAAAACCCAACCAAAACAAATAATATATATTCAATATATATGTATAAAGATTTGGCATTAAATAACCTGCAATGGTTGATATGCCATAAAACCCAATCAAACCAAATCATATATTTAATATGTACAAAGAGAATTTGGCATTAAATAACCTACAATGGTTGATATGCCATAAAACACAACCAAACCAAATTATATATATTCAATATATATAGATAAAAAGAATTTTGCATTAAATAACCTACAATGGTTGATATGCCATAAAACCTACCCGACCAAATCATATATATTCAATATACATGTATAAAGAGGATTTGGCATTAAATAACCTACAATAGTTGATATCCCATAAAACCCAACCCGACCAAATCATATATATTTGATATATATGTCTAAAGAGAATTTGGCATTAAATAACCGATAAAGGTTGATTTGCCATAAAATCAAATAGTTATATGGTTATATGTACTCCTATCTAATATAAAATCTGTACATTTCTATGGTCCTTAAGCATTCCTTTTTAATTTCAATATTTTCATATATCTTATTTGACTCACAGATGACCACTAACACGTTATATCACTCCGAGTAAGAGTGGGCCTTGAATAGTAACGAAGGAATAAATCTTTCCCTTAAGAGTTCCAGAATTGGAGCCTCACTGCTGGATACAGTTTACTGTCATACCCAGGGCACTAGTAAACCTGGCAAACAGCAAAACAACAAACCTACATCATTACAAAGCCAACAGTAGCTTGCACAACACCATGCTGACAGGCTGGATCAATAGCCTGATGGGGTCTCATCTACACGCAAACTCGACTGCATGACTGAAAGAGCTGGAAACGTGAATCGCCTGAACCAGAAGACACGCCACCAGCCTTCCACGCAGTAACTGGTGCCATGGCGGGAATAATAATTCTTTTCTTCGTCGATGACTAACGAAACTATGGACGGCAGAGGGCGTCGACTGATATGATTTGATGCAACGTTCCTCTTTGGTGTTTGATTACCATTCTTGTCAGTGTCCACGATCTCATTCTTGCGTCATCCGTGAGTGACTACTGATTTCAGGAACTGTTGATATTCATTTATTCCAGGCAAGCATTTCTTACTAAAACTAGAGGAAAGCATGGAGAATTTATCACCTCAGACATAGAGTGCCCGATCTTTCTGCTCCTCTCAACGCTAACATTTTACGATCAAATGGAGTTTAATTCTGTCTGTTAATGCTACTACAAAACCTCATTTCATTTAATGTGACATATATGTAATCTGGTTGACTGAATATATATATATATAGTTGGCTGACCGTTGTCGAGGGCAACCCGAAGGTTCCCATTTCAATAGCTACTACATGGAAGTGTAGGGGAGGGCGCAACTTCTTTCCCTGGATTGCTCCACTTGACCCTTGATCCGTACCTTATAAGCAAGGAGGCATCAAATACAATTTAAGTCTTTGGTATAACTCGACCTGGGAATGAACCCCGGTCTCCCGGACTATTAGTGAACACTCTATTATACCAATGGCCCGTAATGTATATTTATATATATAAATATCTATATAATTTCTTTTTCTTTTGAAATCTGGAAACCAAGTCGGTTGGCACCCCAACGAGAGTCCTAGATATGGCACTAAACAACTGATGGTGAGGCTCCAGTACTGAAGCTTTGGGGAATGTGGATACCCCTTCATTGGCGTCACTCCCAGGTCTACCCTGACCCAGAGTGGTAGGGCCTGTTAAGATACCATCTATGGGTCAAATAGAAGTTCGACAAGTTAACTGTGTGCAAACAGATGACTGATGTTTAATTTAATTGTTAGTGTTACATAATAATAGTTGAAACCATTTAAATATATCAAAACGAATGAGTAACATTGAATAGAATTAATAATGTTTAATAGCAATACCTTTAACTGTGAATAAAAATTGAATTATTAGTATTACATTGTATTACTTGGAATCATTTAACATTGAATGAATTGTGTTGAATAGAATTATTGATGTTAAATAGCCATCATGGCAACCATTTTTCTGTGTGCAAACAATAGCAATATTTAATTGGGAGTAAACTAATAACTAACTTTTTATATATTGAAATAACCAATAAATCATTCACTTACAAATCAGATATTTCAATTTAACTGTGTTCAAACAAATGACTTATTAAATTGAATTCTTAATATCAAATAGCAATACTTGAATCTATTTTACGAGGAACATTAAATAAGTTTCCAGACTTTTTTCCTATGGGCACTTTTATTGATAGTACACACCTGAAACTCTAGTCTCCTTCGAAGTAATCTCCTCCGGCTGCAATGCATTTGTTGTACCGCTCCAACAACTTCCGGAAGGCCTCTTGTATGAGCGTATCAATGACCTTCGTCACAGCCTCTTTCATCTCCTCAATTGTATCATAACGACAGCCTCTGAGCTTAGGGAATAACAAAAGTCACAAGGAACAAGGCCTGTACTATACGGAGGGTGAGGAAGTGTCTTGAAGCCCATCTTGGTCAAATAGTCTGTGACAAGGATGGAGTTGTGGACTGGTGAATTGTCCTGGTGGAAATGCCACTGACCCGATTTGAAAAGTGCTAGCCTCTTCCCTAGGAATCTCTTCCTGAACTCCCTTAAAACCTCAACATAGCAACCCTAACCCTAACCCATTTGGCCAATCAACTCTGGTCTATTGACTTCCTTACTCTTCCCACACCTCTCATCATCCCTCACAGACTCTCTGCTTTCCTTGAATCTCTTATGACACTCAAAAACTCATGCTCGATTCATGCAAGATGGTCGAAAAGCAGTCTGAAGCCTTCCATACGTTTCTGTGGCATTTTTTCCAAGTTTAAAACAGAATTTTATTGCATATCGTTCTTCTAAAATGTCGTCACGTCCAGATTGCATTTTTGAAATTCACCAGCTGTGACAATCAGGCTTTAGTAGGGTGTATTTGAATTCCTGCTGTAGCTGTTGATTTGAACCTGAAATTATAAAAATTGGTCAGTCATCTCATAAGATGTATAGCAATAACATAGTGAATTTTCAAGAGTCTACGACAATTTTAAATGCCCGTACAAAAAAGTCTGAAAACGTATTGAAGGCACCACGTAACTGTGTGAAAAACAATGAGCTGTGGCTCGTTTAAAAACATTATATACAAATTAAGTTTACAAATTATACATTTGATATATGTATAAAGAAGATTTGGTATTAAATATCCTGCAAGGGTTGATATGCCATAAAAGAACAACCAACCAACCAACCTTCTCAAATCCAGTGCCGAACAGCACAGAAAATTCATTTTATTGTATAACCATCAATATTTTGGTATTAATACTTTGATATTTATTATTCATTCTAACGGCCACTTCTTTTAAATAAATTATCTGGTGATTATGTCGTCTATTTTTTTAAAAGATACGTGAAACCTATGGTCATGAAATGATAGTAAGAAGGTGATATATCAATTAATTTTACACACAGACGCGCACTCTCTCTCTCTATCTCTCTCTATCTCTCTCTCTCCCCATATATACATATATATATATATATATATATGTGTGTGTGTGTGTGTGTGTGTGTGTGTGTGTGAGTCTCATTCTATCTATCTATAACTGTCTGATCATGGTCTATCAGTTGGTTTATACCCACCTATCGCAATATTTCTCTCTCTCTCTCTCTCTCTCACTCACTCTCGCTCTCTTTCTCTCTCTCTCACTCTTTCTTTCTTACTCACTCACTCTCTCTCTTTCTCTCTCTCTCTCTTTCTTTCTTTCTCTCTCTCTCTATCTATCTATCTATCTATATATATATATATATATATATATATATATATGAAGGTAGTAGAAAAACATAATCCAAATAGGTGAATATATTATGATGTAAAGTCGACGTTAACATTTCGGTTTCAGTAACCATCATCAGGACTTGGATATCAAAATACTTCATATAGCGATGGATGCTTGCTGAGATGACTGGAGCAAATGAGAAATATACAACGAAAAGATACACAAAATAATAAATTCATCTATTTGGATTATGTTTTTCGGCTACCTTCATATTTTAATCCATATTTACTTTCATACTGTCCTTTCGGAAAAACAAATACCAAATACAACCTTACACAACATTTAACATTGATGACTTTAAAACGATCTACATATATATGAAAATGTACTTGTCGTTGCGTATTTCTTAATAAACGGGAGGCTTTGTCTCGTTTGTTTGGGAAATCCAACATTTTCAAATATGTTTCCACGTACCAGACACGTTCTAATGACTTTTGAATTATGAACGCTATGTGCGCGTTTGTGTATCTTTTTATTGTATATTTCTCATTTGCTCCTGTCATCTCAGCAAGCATCCATCGCTATGGGAACTATTTTGATATCCAAGTCCTGATGATGGTTACTGAAACCGAAACATTAACGTCGACTTTACATCATAATAAATTCACCTATTTGGATTATTTTTTCTGCTATCTTCATACTGTCGGATTTTAATCCATATTTACTTTCATATATATATATATATATATATATACATATGTATCAAGGGAAATGTAAATTATTCTGATGGTAAGTAAATATAAGTAAAGTTGGTGGCTGTAGTCGAGGGTGACCCGAAAGCTCCCTTTTTCAATAGCTACCACACCGAGGTGTAGGGGGCGCTTATCTATTCCCTGGATTGCTCCACTTTACCCTTGATCCTTACCTTTATAATACTGAGTGTTAAGCAAGGCGGCATGAAGTTTCATTTTTGAAATTTTGGTATGACTCGAGCAGAGATTGAACCCCGGTCGCCCGGATCATTAGCGAACACTCGATTGATTAGGCCAAGATGATTCAAATATCGATAAAATCAACTTTTTTTTTCATATTTATATATATACACACACACATACACACATACACATATATGTATATATATATATATATATATATATATGTATATATACAAGGTGTGTCTGAAAAGTAATGAGACTAGTGTCACAAAAATATTTATAACAATTCCAAATAACAAACTACATGGTTTCCTCTTCAAAATAATCCTTCTATGATGCTTCTATGCTCTCAACGTTTACTTCAATGCTGCTTGTTGAAGGCCTCCCGCTCCTGATGTTATCTTTCACTTTTTTGTGATCATTTTGTTCCACTCATGATGTTATCTCTGTACACATGCTGAAGTATATCAAATGCTTGCGACGGATTTTTCTATAACCTAACAAAAAATTTTCGGATTATTCGTTTCTCAGTGTTCATAGCAGAATGGACTGAACAAGAAAAAATGTTAACAGATATATCTCAGATAACATCCCTTAGATAATATCCCTGTCTGCTTATAGCTCTCACAGCACACTCGGTCTCATTACTTTTTTGACATACCTTGTAAATATATATATACATTGCGTATGTTGTTCTTACCACAACAACTCTTTCCTGACGACTTACAATGCACCTTGATGATTCTAGCTCCATAGCCTTACATCTTAAAAACCATTCTATTCCAAAATCTAAGTTTCGAAAAAATTTTAGTTGAAAACACCACAATAATCGCAAACAAAATTGATAAGCTACGATAACAAATCCAAGAAGCCCTACATATAAAAACAAAAAACCTAAAATCAATAGAATTAATTTTGAAAAAAGTGACAATGTTTTGAAATGCTTTTAGTTTTTTTCCCGTATTACTTGATAGTATTCAATTTCCGTTGATAGCGTTCTTTTTTTAAATGGCGTTCCCTTTTTTAAATACATCAGTTTTTATCCAACTCTGAGTTCGCATATTTTTGTTATGTTATAAAAACTTTCAAAACTCATTTTAAAAAAACAACACACCTTACACAAGCAAGCAGCCCCAGATGATGGCCTATGAAGGATCCAAAAGCGCTCGGGACAATTTTGGGAAATTCATCTACCAATTCCAACCTGAAACTAAGACACTCGTCAGGAAACTTGAAAGGATCTTAAATAGATTGTACAGACAAAATTTATCTTTATTATTTAATGAAACATGCTTAAATGAACGACTACTGCCCAACTACATACACATACACACACACACACACATATATATATATATATATATAAAGTCTGTCAGAAAAGTATATATACAAGGTCTGTCAGGAGAGAATGAAAGACTGGGTGTGCAGTGAGAGCTATTGGCAAACGCTTCCTTCCCGGGACTTGAGCACTCTTGCGAAGGAATTAACGGCTGCCACCCGCGTAATGCAAAGCTCTTCTAACGAAATGAGCCCTCCAGTATCCGGTAATGTAAACAAACTAAAGCCAATTATAATGTGTTAGCCTAGTGGATAGAGTGTTCGCCAATGGTCCGGGAGACCTGGGTTCAATCCCAGATCGCGTCATACCAAAGACTTAAAAAATGGTACTTGATACCTCCTTGCTTAACTCTTAGCAATATAAGGTACGTATCGAGGGTAAAGTGGAGCAATCAAGGGAAAGGGGTAACGTCCTCCCCTATACCTCCTCAGTGTATTAGCTATTGAAAAGGATGCCTTCTGGTCGCCCTCGACTACAGTCGTCAACTTTACCTACTTACTATAATTCCTGCGCTGACGTAGGTTGCCTTTTGGCTGAGCGGTAAGATACTCAGTCTAACGTAATGTTGGGCAAGTTTCGATCCCAGCTTGAAGCATCCTGCGTGTCTAGCCGCACTGAAGAGTTGTGATACCACGAAACAGTCTGTGGATGACATATATATATATATATATAAGTCATTCAATAATCAAAGAGTTAGTAATTGGAAGAATTGTTCATAGTTATGCCATTTTAAAGGAAATCAATAGTGACAGTTCCTTTCATGTCTCAAATGACTGTCAGCAGGACCTCCTTTACACACCGTTACGCCTGGAACATTTTCAACTCCATGGACATTTTTTTGGCAAATTATTATCAGTCTATGAATAAAAAGAACACAAGAAAACATTATTTAACTCTTTCACTTTTCTTTTACCTGATTTGTCATCATTTTAGCAATATATCATTAAAGTACTACTTAGCGCCCTCCCCTACCCCTCGGTGTAGTAGCTATCGAAAAGGGAACCTTCGAGTTGCCCTCGACAATGGTCGCCAACTTTACTTTACCTACGACTTTTGGACGCTAACTAAATGGCTAGAGAAGAAGCTAGACGGCAATGACACAAGAATGTTGCGAGCAATACTGAACAAGTCCTGGCAGCAACACCCCACAAGGCACCAACTATACGGCCACCTACCTCCCATCACGAAAACTATCCAAGTTAGACGAACCAGACATGCACGACACTGCTGGAGAAGTAGGGACGATCTCATAAGTGATATACTCCTATGGACCCCCACATATGGCCGGGAAAAAATAGGACGACCAGCTCGAACATACGTTCAGCAGCTATGTGAGGATACGGGATGTGGCCCTGAAGACCTGCCAGAGGTGATGAACGATAGGGAGAAGTGGCGAAAGAGGGTCAGGGATATCCGTGTCTGCGGTACGACATGATGATGATGACTACTTATTTGCTTGTTTCTGTTTTGATTTGATTTCAAAAGAGTGAAAAACAAGAGAGATAACTATGGTAGCATGTATAGGATTTTACAAATTGCGGTACACCAGAAGTATGCATAACTCGGTTCCCGGTTGCCAAAATCGATTCGCAACCAATTTCAATTTCATTACAGAGCAAATCTAGAGGTATTTCATTATAGAAAAGTTTATGATATATCCTATTTCTAAATACCCAATTTTAAAATAATTCGGTTCCAAACAGACCCAGAGATTAACTATCATAAAAGAGGTCTCTCTCGGTTGACTTTCGGAGCTTGCCGAGGCCTTGAAGCGGGGAGCTGCGCGTGGTGGGGGGCAGATGGAAAAGCCATAGAAAGATTGTGCCTCTCTCTTCCTCATATCGAAAAACCTTTTAACTCAAAGGTAATAAAGTTTCGTACCTGAACAAAGAAGTCGTAAGTGCTTTCGTGTTTCGTGATTCCTATGTTATCTATATATATTAGTTATGAACATTATGAACGTTTTACGTACCGGTATGGATGTGTCTATTTCACATATTCATATCTGGCTATGTAACATTTCTCTCTCTCTCTCTCTCTCTCTCTCTCTCTCTCTCTCTCTCTCTCTCTGTGTGTGTGTGTGTGTAGCCGATAGGGTATAAAAATGTAAACAAACGGATGCTGCTGTTGCTACATAATGCCTTATAATTCCCTTAGCCTACGTGGTACGCTTGTTGGCCGAGCGGTCTGATACTAAGTCTAACGTAAAAGTTGGACGGGTTTCGATCCCGGCTTCAAGCGTCCTACGTGTCTTGCTACACTGAAGAGTCCTGATAGATCGAAACAGTCTGTCTGTGGATGACAATATATACGCTCCCTCATGGGGGTTGAGCACTCTGGCGAAGGAATTTTCGGCCGCCGCTCGCATAATACAAAGCTCTTCGAAATAATCTAGCACTCTGGTAGCCGATAGGGTATAAGAATGTAAACAAGACACTGCTGCTGCCGTTGCTACATAATACCTTATAATTCCCTTAGCCAACGTGGTACGCTTGTTGGCCGAGCGCTCTGATACTAAGTCTAGAGTAAAAGTTGGATGGGTTTCGATCCCGGCTACGTGTCTAGCCACACTGAAGAGTTCTGATTGAACGAAACTGTCTGTCTGTGGATGACTATATATATATATATATATATATTTCAAATATAAAAGATATTATTTGGCAATTTCAAACTAACGACTCAGTTTCAAGTTGTCGATTCTCAGGTGAGCTAGTATTCAACGTTTTTTTTTTTAGTCTTAAAATTTTTGTCATAATTAATATGTACATATGTGTGTACGTATGTGTGTGTGTGTATGTGAGTGTGTGTATGTGTGTGCATTTATGTAGATGCACAGAGAACAAACTTAGAAACACTGATATAGATGTATGAACAAACTTTAGATTTTAAAGAATCCAAGATTATTTTCCGAACAAACTTATGAAACATTAAATGTTAAAAATAACATATTTAAAAGAAATGTAAGAAACTGAATATCTACGCATTACGAACCCAGTCCTGCCTCTGTCTGTTTCTGTCCGTCTCTATCACTCTATTAAGGTTAAAAAGGAAAAATAAACATGAAATTACTGGAATCTGATCCTTACTGTTTAATGTGGCATGACGAAAAATAAAATTTGAATTCCCAGATAAAATAATTCCCATTTAATAAAACAAACATGAATAAAATGAAGGGCAGTATAACCATATTAAAAATAGACTTTTTTGATATATATATATATATATATATATATATATATATATATATAAACTTTTTAAGTATAAGGTGCCGAGAGATAGTTTTAAGACGAGCATCACTAAATCGTAGCATCATATGTTTCGGGTAAATACAACGCTCATTCAATAAATAAGGGGAATTTTTTTCAAAATCTTAGAATTATATATATATATATATATATATATATAAGAAATAAGAAAATCAATAAGTATATTCCATTCATAAGTTCATTTCAAACGTTTGCTGGATCGCCAATAGCCCAGTCGAGCAATGCCAAGGTCTTCAAAAACAGTACTCGATGTTTCGCTACTTAACATACATCATTATAAGGTATAGATCAAGGGTAAAGTGGAGCAATCCAGGGAAAGGAATAGCGCTCTCCTCTACAACTTGGTGTAGTAGCTATTGAAAAGGGAGCCTTCGGATCGCCCTCGACTAGAGTCGCCAACTTTACTAACTTATATATAGAGAATCTATATATATATATATATATGTGTGTCTGTGTGTGTGTGTGTGTGTGTGTGTGGCAGATTAATGTGTAAAAGATTAAATAAAACACCGATCTGCAAATTTAGTTAATTTTATTTCTTTCACTCGAGCGAAAAGTTTGTTGAAAAGAAAATTTACAAAGTCTTTCCTTGTAAGGAAATATATTATTAGTTAGAATGTAATATTCTCGAATATTTACATTTCATGAAAGAAAAGTTCATGCATTCAATGTAGCAGTTTACATTGTTTAAATGTAAATATATTTTGTGCTTCTAAAAGATCTTTGAGAGAGTATGTCACTACGTAGTGGAAAAAGTATATTCATGCTCTATGTAAGCAGATGGAGCTAAAAAAATAATCAACAGGCAAAAAGTGTAATGGTAGCATGAGCATATCTGAATGAAAAAAATATTTTCGTTTAATTCAAAATAATCAAGCGATGTTGTAATTAAATACACACTTGAAGGTACAGAATGTTTGATTTTTACTCAAAAGAAATAAAGTCGAAAGTTATGAGAAGATTTACAGAATTGATCTATAAATATACAGGGAATTTATCAATTCAGTCGCTCATTGATAAGATTGAGGTAAGCTTGAAATTAGATTTTAAAAAGTTGACGACGTATCCATGAATTTAATTGGCAAAAGAATGCATTTTAAACAATTGAGGGAAAAGATTTCTTAAAATATCTTATGTTTCGATCCTTCAAATTTTTTTGTGGCGAGTCAAATATTGTCGTCTGCGAAATTTCAAAGAGATCGCCTAAGTGCCGATTAGTCAATAAATATAAAAATACAAATAGAAAAATTATAGCTTCTCGAATCAATGTTTTACACAAAAATTAAGCCTTTTTTTTTAAGTTGGGAAATCAGTTGATTCTCCATGAATATTCACCTAAACCAAACCAGAAGTGTTCAATGTTTATCGATATTACTGAACAATAAAAATGTACATACTGCTAACGATAAGTAGACGAGTGAAATATTCTTGTCAGTCTGTTTTTATAATTTTTTTCTTTTTCTCCCGTACTTTTTATGAAAGTTCCATTATATGATATGATATGCTCAGGCGACAATTCACCCATCCGGCCATATATATATATATATATATATATGTGTGTGTGTGTGTGTGTGTGTATGTGTGTGTGTGTGTGTGTGTGTGTGTCATTAAGAATAAGAAAATTAATGGTTATTTTCCATTATAAATTCATTTCATCCGTTTAAAACGGATTCTTCTGATGGATTTGAACAAAAATTCGTTTTTTATGATCGTTAGCCCCGATGAATATATTTCATCTAACTTAAGGTTCAATGGGTAATACATATACAGATAACAACTAATTCAATTGTTATATATATATATATATATATACATATATATATATTATCAAATATAACAATTAAAAATATCGATAACGCGATATTATAATAATATAAAAAGCATAATATAATAAAATATTATTTGTAATATATAGCGAGATATAAATAGTCTGAAGGAAAGAGAGGGAGATACCTGGAAAGACTATGATATCTCTCACAACAGATAGATTGATAGATAGATAGATAGATATGAATAAACACGAATGTTCTGATTAGAGTACATGATGATATACTAATATAACTACGTAAACACTGACAACACATCTAATGGAATCTAAATAAAGAATTTATTTGAATAGATTTTCAAAACAATCAACTACATCGAAATTAAATATTTATAAAGTTGTAAATAATAATCAACTTTAAGGTCTTTTCTGTCTTACAATTGAATAAAAAGATATAAGATCCGACGGTAATATATATAGCCAATACATCTAATTCTTAGTATATATATATATATATATATACTAAGAATTAGATGTATTGGCTATATATATATATATATATATATATATATATATATATATATATATATATACAATCCAGGATCTTTGATACGGTATTTACAAACATTTTGTAACTAGCACTTATTTGTGTTCGTATGTGCCAAGTGCTATGGCTGATAGGACGAATGACGAGAGGGTCAAAGAAATAATTGGTATCAGAATGTCTTGATGGTGATGATGGATGCACACACACACACACACACACACACATATATATATATATATATATATATACGAGAAATTTTAAATCTGGGTGAGGCTTAGATATTTATGAACGACCTTCGTATGCATTACCCAGTAAAATCTCTTTCTTCATATACATATATATACATATATATAAGTTAGGGTAGTGTCGACACACATTCAACCGTACTTGGCTTCTGTAAATTCATCGCTTATACATTCATCTGGTGAATTCTCTCTCTCTCTCTCTCTCTCACACACACACACACACTCACTCACTCACTTACTCACACACACACACACTATATATATATATATATATATATATTGTCAACGTGCTCCCTCAGAACGCCTGGTGAAAAGGCTAGATGAACACTATACAAGGATGCTGCGTGCTGTTTTGAACAAATCCTGGAAGCAGCACCCCACAAAACAACAGCTGTACGTTCATTTACTACCCATCCCGCAAACCATCCAAGTAGGACGAGTGGTACACGCTGTGCAATGCTTGAAAAGTAAGACCGAACTCGTGAGCGTCTTTCTATTATGGGTTCCTCCACATAGATTCACCAGTGCTGGCCGACCAGCAAAAACGTACATCCATCAGCTCTGTACAGACACTGGATACTGTCTAAAGGACTCGTTAAGAGCTATGATCAATAGGTACGAATCGAGAGAATGTTCAGGGAATCCATGCTGTCGGAATGCTTACCTCCCTTTTCCATTTATTTTAGGTATATCAATAATCATTATAAATAAATCTTTGTATATCTATGACTATTTAATAAACTTATTCGAGTCTGTTGTTGAAAGAAATCATTTGAGAGGTTAATTTTGAAGATTTTTTTAAGCAATTTTAAAATTGCTTGCTAGCTTTCGAAATCAGCGTTTCAAAATTCTGATCTCTGAATTTGAACAACGACCATTGGCACTGCTGATGGATATGTCAATATCTAACTCAAGAAAAATCCCCAAAGAATCTTCCATACAAAATTCCTTCCGGTCTTTAAATACCATAAATCAATTTGTAAAACCTTGAGTTGTCGCCAAACTGCATTAATGAAAATAGAGTCTTCTTCTTCTTCATCTTCTTCTTCTTCATCTTCTTCTTCTTCTTCTTCTTCTTCTTCTTCTTCCCTTTTATTTTTCAACTCCGTTCTTTTCTCTTCTTCATCATCTATCTTATCCTTTCTGTCGTCATTTTTTCCGGTATTTTCTCTTTTTTAACACATTTTTTTCGTCTCATTTTTCTTCCTCGTTTTTCTCGTCATCTGCCTCTTCTTCCTCGCTTTCTTTCTCTTCCCTCTACATTATCTTATTCTTTCTCCTCTTTCATATCATCCCTTTCCTCCTCTCTGTTTCAATCTTCTTCTTCTTCTTCTTCTTCTTCTTCTTCTTCTTCTTCTTCTTCTTCTTCTTCTTGTGTAAAATGTTGTTTACCATTCTGGAAGCAAGGAACGGAATTCCTCGTTTGTGGAATGGTTCGAATCTTCGCACTGATAACGACAGCTGCTTGAGAGTTGGCAGCAGGCAAATGAGGCCGTCTTCCTTCCCTGTCGGTCGACGTGACCCACAAGCAGCAGGTGTTTGCCAAATGAGAAAACACTTATAGTCACTGCACCCGAGGAGCAGCACATTGCTGACAGAGAAGCACGCACACCAGCAGATTAGACACAAACACTCCATTGTTCTGACCACAGACACCCACACACACAAACATATGATATGCTATTCTTATCATATAGGTTTATATGATCAAAATATAGAGATATACCTTATGTTCGTGTATATCCTGTGCCACTCAATAAATAAGGGGATTTTTTTTTAAAAAAGCAAAATAATTTTTACAGAATTTGTTCCACAAGTATAAACTCGGCATTGTTTGGGATTGGTTTATAGCGACAAATAATCTTAAATCCTTAAGGAACAGAGGTCCGTCATCAAACATTTGGTGGTTGAAAAGGGCAAACCATATGAACTTTATAGAACAATGTGTGCTTCGTGCGAAGAGACATGTTTTAGACAAAAAATGCTTATAAATGAGCTAAATATGAGTTTGCTACTACGAATTGAGAGGAAATTTTCTGACTATCCGGTAAAGAAAAGTCAAAGGTGCAGTAGTCATAAAGAAGGTCATACAGTCTTCTGGGGCATGAAAGGACCCTTAACTATTGATTTCCTTGAAAAAGGTGCAACTTTAAACAGTGCTTCCTATTGCCAATTCCTTAAGCAATATTTCATCTGAACTATTTAATGTCTTTCGTATGTGTAAATATGTATTTAAACCATTTAGAGTATGAATCAATCTTTTTCTCAATTCACTGCTGGGCTGTAAGACATGAGGAGCCATACGCCTTACCCCATCATACGGACATACGGATAGAAAGTTTTAAATCGAGACTGGTTGTCCTACCAACGCTAAAAAACCTAGTTTAGTTCAAGGTGGTTCGAGAGATGTGAAATCAATGACTTTTTAACGTGAAAGGAGATGCAGACAGACTCAGCCAGAATGTGACCTCAGGTCACCGAGTTCAATTTCTTTGACGATAGTTATACATTCAACTTCATAAAAATTTTAAAAAGTGTTCTTCTTTTGTTAAATGTTTAATAAAACTGAATCTATATAATTCTTAACATAGATAGATAGATAGATAGATATTAGTTTTGCGCAGACATCAAATTAATGGAGCTTGGTGACTGACAGTTGTTCGCTTTTAGGATCAGCAGACCAGTTATGATCGTATAGACAAGGAACTGAGAGTCACCAAGATCCATTGACTCTGTGTCCGCGCGATGCACATCTGTATATGCGCAATCACCAATAGTGAGTCATCTTTATTTCTAAATATTACAAATAACATTATATATATATATATATAAACAAGTAAAATCTAATGCTAAAAGCATTTTTTTTGTAAAATATGAAGTTCTTCACATAAAAATGAAGAACAATATCACAATATTATATATATATATATAATATTGTGATATGGCTCTTCATATATATATATATATATATTGTGGTATTGCTCTCCAGATAGATAGACTGATCATTATGGGCGTTTGATGACTGCAGTGTAATAAATACATGAAATTTTAACTGCTCATGATATCGTTTTCGAACGTTTTAATTCATCTTTTAATATATATATATATATATATATATATATATATATATATATATATATATGTATATATATATATATATCCTTTTATATAAAGACAAAAAAATAACTTTCTTGGTATCATTATAAATTTATTTCAGGCTTATATATATATATATATATATATATATATACACATACACACACACACACATATATATATATATGATGTTTTCACTATTTTTTTTTATATTACCTTAAATTCAAGCGTTGTTGGTCTTTATCATGAGCGTCATTTGCCTTCGAATTGTCTTTGAAATCAAGGAAATTGCCATGTGGTCAAGAATCGACTTGAATACTTAAATATTATCACATGCTTCTGGTGTCATGTGGAAATTTTTTAAACTGTTTTGGTCAGAACAATGCCCGTTAAAAGTCACGTAGATTCGATTTATATTAGAATTTTAAAGTCTTATCCTATTTACCAACCCCTCCGCTCGGGCAGGATATGACACAAGGTCAATTTTTAAGCGGAGTTTAACAGGTTTGAATTCAGATTTTCCTTCTCCTAGACTAGTTGCCTAACCAAGGCTGAAGAACCTAGCCTGTCCTACTATTTACCCATAGCTGGAGGGAGAATAATTGGATTCATACTTTTCCCAAGGGTATTAGTGCTATGTGAAATGCAATCCGTCTCGTCCAGGATTTGAACTCGTGTCGCCGTGTTCATTTCCTACGACGATAACAATTACACCACGGGCACCTCCACAAACAATTACACCACGGGCACCTCCACAAAGTCTTATTGATATGATGTGCTAATGGTTTGGTTTGTTTGCTTTGGTTTTATGGCGCATCAACTGTTGTTGGTTATTTAATGCCAAATCCTACTTTTACAAATATATTTAATATATGATTTGGAAACACATTATGTTGATACACAGTTAAATGATCCAACAGTTCAACTTCTAACAATTCAATTTAGCATGAGTCAACAAAGTGAAATGGTTCCAAGTATTACTATTTATCCCTAACAATTCAATTAAACATCAGTCATTTGTTTACACACAGTTAAAAGATCAAACAGTTCTATTTCTAATAATTCAATTTAATAAGAGCCAGGAAAGTAAAATGGTTCCAAGTATTACTATGTATCCCTAACAATTCAATTAAACATCACCCATTTGTTTACACACAGTTAAAAGATCAAACAGTTCTATTTCTAACAATTCAATTTAGCACTAGTCTTTTGTTTGCACTCAATTTAAACGTCAAACAGTTCTAATTGACCTATTTGATACAACTCTATCAGGTGCTACCATTCCGAGCAAGAGGGGACCTGGGAATGATGGCATTGAAAGGGTACTCCGCATTCCCCAAAGCTCCAGCATCGCTGGAGATTGTTTTGTGTCATATCTAGGACACTTGTTGGGAGGGTCTCTTATCTCTCTGCAGAGATGCAGTCGTTGTATTCTAGAGCCCTAGCCGACTAAGACACGTTGTGGGGTATCTTACCCCTCTGCAGTCGTGTATTTTACAGCCCTAGTCGACTGAGCAAATCAGATTGTTTAGTGTCATATCCAGGACACTTCTTAAGGGAGGTCTTACCCCTCTGCAGAGATGCAGTCAGTGTATTCAACAGTCCTCCCACAACCACCGCCAGCCGTCTTGGCTGTTGACATCGAGAGAAATGTATCAATGTAACATTTGGATCAGAATTTCGATAAAAAATTGTTCAAAGTGAAAAAAGCATATCACAAACGGTGATGCATAGAAATTGAATTGATCCAATCAATTTATACCCGTATTATTTATTTATTGTTTTTTTTTTTTTTTGTTTTTTTTTGTTTTTTTGTTTTTTTCAATATTATCCCTAATCGTCACCGAATGACTAATACAATGAGAAAGCCATAAACGACAAGAATTGAATATAATTGACTGAATTCTGTAATTTCCATAGCAAATACATTTAGACTTAGAATAAATGTTAAGCTACTTTATATAAATTACACTTCCTTTTCTTTAATGGGTTTTGCCCCTGTGACGGAGTGATTAAAGTGGTGGATTGCAATATCATCGTAAGAGAGTTCCAACTCCAATCACGTTCAGTTTAGAACTAATTCACGGCGAAAATTTATAAAAGATCAAACACTCCACCCCTCAGTTTTTTGATTAAATACCACAACCACTGTCCTTCTGCAAGGATGAATTTGGCATTAAATAATCTAGGGAAGTTGATCTGCCTTTAATCAAAGCAATCAAACTTTTCTTCTAATGTAAATTCGTTTTTGCAAATAAAAATCTTTTGAATTTTGATTACGCTAAACCTCCAGTTTGGTTTGGTTTTATGGCATATCAACCATTGTAGGTTATTTATTGCCATATTCATTATATATATATATATATATATATATATATATATATATATATATATATATATATGTGTGTGTGTGTGTGAGTTCTATTTCGAATAATTCAGTTTAAATGTCAAAAACAGTTCTATTTCAAACCATTCATTTTAATCAACAAAGTTAAATAGTACCAAATATTGGTATGTATTGACACAGTTAAAAGTAAAAAAACTGCCGTATTTCAAACAATTCAGCTTAGCATAAGCACACAGATTAGTTCTATATGAACTATAGATAGGACCCTATCAGGTGCCATCACTCGGGGCCAGAGTGAACCTGGGAGCGATGGCAATAAAGGGGTACTCCACATTCCCCAAAGCCCCAGCATCACTGAAACCTGACGATCAGATTGTTTAGAGTTATATCAGGATATTCGTTGGTGGGGGTGGGTGGTCTTACCCTTCTGCAGAGATTCAGTCGGTGTATTCTACAATCTCAGCCGACAGGGTCAGCTAAACCTATAGGGACTCATATCAATTTGATATTTAAAATCGTGTTTTCCTTCTTCTTTTTTTTCATTCTTTCACATTTTATTTTAAGTATTATATATTGTTTAGATAAAATTATATATACAAACAAAAATAGACAACATATGGTCTAATGAGTAGAGTGTCCGCTAATGTTCCGGGAGACCAGGGTTCAATCCTAGGTCGAGTCATACCAAAGACTCAAATAATGGTACTTAATACCACATTTCTTAGCACTCAGAATCATAAGGTAAGGATCAAGGGTAAAGTAGCGCAATCCAGGAAATTGAGTAGCGCCCTCTCCTACACCAAGGTGTAGAAGCTATTGGAAAGGGAGTCTTCGGGTCACTCTCAATTAAGGTCGCCAACTTAACTTACTTTATATATATATATATATATATATATATATGGAAGACAGATATATACATATATATATATATATATATATATGGAAGACATATTCGTTTTATAATGACGAATAATGGCTAGAATGTTCAATAATGACCCGAGAGACCGGGGTTCAATTCCAGGTCGAGTCATACTCAATCCCAGGTCGAGTCAAAGACTTAAAGAATGGTACTTGATGCCGCCTTGCTTAACACTCAGCACTATAAGGTTCAGATCAAAAGTAAAATAGACCAATCCAGGGAAAGGAGGAGGGTCCCCCACTACATCTTTCTGTTGTAGCAAATGAACAGGGAACTTTCGAGTGGCCTTTGACAACGTTCGCCACATTACTTAACTTTTTAGAATAAAGGTCATCATCATCATCATCATGTCGTGCCACAGGCACGGATATCCCTGACCCTCTCTCGCCACTCCTCCCTATAGTTCATCGCTTCTGGCAGGTCCTCAGGGCTACATTCTGTATCCTCACAGAGCTGCTGTATGTAGGTTCGAGCTGGTCGTCCTGCTTTTGCTCGGCCATGTGATTGGGTCCATAGGAGAACATCACTTATGAGCTCGTCCCTGCTTTTCGAGCAATGTCCTGCATGTCTGGTTCATCTAACTTTGATAGTTTTCGTAATAGGAGGTACGTGGCCGTACAGTTGAGGCTTTGTGAGGTGTTGCCTCCAAGTCTTGTTCAAAATTGTTCGCTTGTGTAGTTGCCGTCAAGCTTTTTCTCCATTCGTTTAGTTAGCGTCCATGTAGTTCATCAATGTAGCAGTATCGACACGACCGCTGCTTGGAAGAAACTGCGTTTCATTTTATCGGTCAGGTCTGATTTCCATATGACCGATAGTTTATCAATAGGTGTCCATGCCTTTGTTAGCCGTGTGTCGATGTCTTTTTCGGTTGATGAGACACCACTTCCTAGGTAGGTGAACTCGTCTACAAGATCCAGAGAGCTACCGCCTAGTGTGGAAATGTCACCTCTGTGATTAAAGCACATGTATTCTGTTTTGTCTGCATTGACATGGAGGCCAATGCCTGCGGCGGCTCGTTCCAGACTATGCAGTAGTGTTTCGAAAGGTAATCTACAATATTTCATTTTTTCACAAATCGCTAAAAATATTTTTCTTTATTGTATATTTTATAACTCAAAATATTAAATAATTGGATTTTTCATTTTATAAAAATTATTTTTTCCATGTGTCATTCTCTAAAGGGTCACCTTATATATCTATATATATATAATTGAGGACACCCGGTAGCCGATAACGTATATGTAAAAGGTTATACGTAAAAAAAATCCTTCACTAACTCAGAGTATGACGATCTTTTTGGGGTAAGATATCCGACTGACAGGTTTAGATCCAACTTGAAGCATCCCGCGTGTCTAACCACACTGAAGAGTTGTGATATAATGAAACAGTCTCTCTGTGGATGACAATATATATATATATATATATATATATATATAGAGAGAGAGAGAGAGAGAGAAATGGACTCCATGGACTGAGTTATAATTCTAAACGTGGCTATGTTGTGTAGCCAAAATGAAGGAATAAAGAAATCACAACACTTATTTATAAAAATATAACTTCGTGTTTATTTACGAAAGAGTCGAAATGTTACAGATGTGTGCGTGTGAGAGAGAGAGAGCGAGAGAGAGAGAGAGAGAGAGAGAGAGAGAGGGACGAAGACGGACGTAGGACTTGGACACAGGACTGTCATCAATGACTTCATATATTCTTCATCCATATTGTGATTCTATATTCAGGGCCCCACTTAATACTTCTTATGCTTCTCGGCCTGGGGCGGCGGCCACCCTCTCTTCTGAGCACTTGCTGACTGCTCTCCGAATTCCTTGACAGACCACCTCTCCTATGGGGGTTGAAACTATACGTTTATATCATATTCATGATGCCCACACGTTTTCCTTCCAGTTCATGATTCCTTTCCGCTGTCGCCTTATTTACACAGTTGCACATCCTGTTTAGAAATCTAAACTGACTGGTCTGTGAAAGGTCAGTATGTAACAAGTAGGGCAGTCGGGACTCTTTGGCTTCAGTAGGAAAAGGAAGCAAAAACGTTGACTTCAATATCTGGGACGTTTTGCTCACATAATCTGTTGCAATATTCTATTGCATTGCTGGTAGATTGGAATGTGACAAATAGATTTTTGGTTAAAAGGACAGACGCCTTAGTGGGTAAAAGCTTAATGGATAAAGATGATACAGGCTTACAGAAATAGGAAATAAGGGACAAGCTGATAGGTCAATTAACCAGCTGGTCGGGACACATTGAAATGAGAAATGAAATGACGTAGAGATAAGGCTACAGAAAAGGCGGACAAAAGCCCAGAGGGAAAAAAGTATCTATGTCGACAGCTGGAAGGAAAATACTTTGGTTGCTGACCGGATGTGAGTTGTTAATCTCAAGTAGAGGTGTTTATAAAAGCAGCCATGTTAAAATGTCTGAGGAGAATCCGGTTTAATGGTTGAAGTGAAGAGATCTCTCGTCAAGAACCCGTATGTACTCATAAACTCTTCGACTCTCTCTCTCTCTCTTTCTCTTAGACTCCACATTCGTAGCAAGCCGGAGGAATAAAGAAAATAAGTTATATTTTTTTATATACAAGTGTTCGTCATTCTTTTTGTTATCAAGTCCAGCTACAGTGTGCAAACCGCTAGAAAGAACAGCAGGATCAGCTCACAACATTTCTTCTTTGATCAGCTAATTCAAAAACTGTGGTTGGTCCTGCACAACACTTCCCCCTTATTGAAAAAACCACCAATGTAGCTTCTACCACGGTTCACATCTTTAACTGAACAATTGGGCCCCTACACGTCAAGATCGAAGAGAGAGTCTTTCATATATATATATATATATATATATATATAAATATTTGCGAGTGTCGGCTGAAAAGTACAGAGGGTGACTGAGACACTCACGTGGAAGGAAGTTTTTTTTTAACATAGTCCCCTTTGTGGTTCACATACTTCTTCCTTTGGTGTTGAAGTGTTTGGATCCCATTGGTCAAAAACGTCATTAACGGCTGATATGACATCATGATATGAAATTTTCAACCTATGAAGTTTTCATCAAGTCTCTGGATATTTGAATATATATACATATATACATATAAACCTTCAAGAAAAATAAAAACCGTCGTGTTATGGGTATTGATATAAATCAATAACACAAAAATAACAGGACTCCTTCAAATGCAATGGATAAGATAATTAATCAGAATAGACACAGTAGGGAACGATGGGAAGGGGGTATAAGCGGGGTGAAGAGTTTCTTCTCCATTTGTTCACTTCCGGTTTATCTTTTTATTAGCGGTGGGAATCACAGGAAAGTAACTACACGTATATTTCTAAAGTGAATTAAATTAAAAAAAAAAATTAAACTTAAATTCTGAATACATTTCAACGTAAATCTCCAGATTTAACTATAATTTAGGGAATTACAACAATTCTTATTGACCTTATGTAAAGATTACAGAAATACTTATCTTAAATTAAATTCAAAATTTTAAATTTTAAATTTAAAAATTTTTTAATTCAATATATATATATATATAGTCTGAGTGAGTTATCTTATTATAGTGTAAATGAAAATGTCGTAAAACATGATTCTTGACAAATTTTCAAACATTTCATTATATAAAAATGATTTTAAATGATTATAATGACTGAGCAGTTGATATCACAGGAATGATACATAAAATAAATACACACATTCTAGCGTCTGCAATACCTTTCAAATTCGCTGGCAATATTTAAAATGGAGGTTGAAAAGAGTAATCAATTTAACCTCGTGGTCAAATAAAATCGATAACATGGCTAAAACAATGAAAGTAAAATCTACCCTTCTGATTAGTTAAATAGTATTAGTCAGATGTGAAGACTTAGACCAATCCCGATTGGATAAAATGACTACAGTGAAATGTACGATTGCTCCCACTCACGTAGGCTCACGTCTTTTTGAATTCTTGCAGCCAAGTGGGAATTTAATAGGAATGTTTTTGGCTGAGTTCCTAGGGGAGAAAGTCCGATGTTGTGAAGACAAGAAACTTTAGTAGACCCAAGGAAATACATCACCTGCGTACTATTGCAGATATAATTAAGCAGGAATTGTTGGGACATGTGAAGTGGTTGGTAGATCTAAATTTATTTTATTTAAAATATTTCATTCGAAATTCAGAAATATATTTTTATCTTTTTGAAAATATTAATCCGGTTAGATGAAAAAAATTAAATTCTGAATATGTGCACAGGTTAAAAACCAAATATAATAGTAGTAATTCAAGTAAGTCCCCAAAATTCACTCTGAATTGTCCAGCAGAACATACAGCGTAACGGTTATAGGCGTTGGTTCCCTAAGCTTCTAAGGAGGTTGCAGGTTCAATCCTGACTACAGACGTGTAACAATACTGGAATACTTAACACTTGTACTTGGTTATGGCTAACGGAATCAGAACAGGTGACCCCCATGGATTAAAAAAGTTCCGTGAAGGTTCCCGAGTTCGACAAACACCTGAAGAAGGCTAGAGGACATATCGGCCGAAACGTTGTGGAAATAGCAATAAAGATGAAGACAATAGTCCGAAAACCCTTAATGATAAAAATATTAATCGGGATTTTAATGCTATCACGTGTTTCGATATATATTTTTTCAGAGTCGAGAATAATTCAAAGAATCAAAGTTTTGTCAATTGTTTGAGACTTGATATAAAGTTGTAAAGTTGGCGACCGTAGTCGAGGGTAACCAGAAGGCACCCTTTTCAATAGCTACAACACCGATGTGTAGGGGAGGGCGCTACTCCTTTCCCTGGATTGCTCTACTTTACCCTTGACACGTACCTAATATTGCTGAGTTTTAAGCAAAGAGGTATCAAGTACCATTTAGAAGTCTTTGGTATGTCTCGACCCGGGATTGAACCCAGGTCTCCCGGACCATTGGTGAACACTCTACCCACCCATACAATGAGAGTATCGGCGAAATCAATCACATTTCAAATTTCGTACCCCTGGAATCTTATACACTTACTGGAGAGTATTTTTCAAAAATGTCAAAAGCCAGAATTTACATGGAGCAAAATTTGGATAGTTTTGGTGACTGACAGACTTGTTCGTGGGTGGGGTGTTTTGCAAATCAACACTGATGAGGATTATTTGGGTTAAAAAATACTAGGTACAGTCGCAGTGCCGAAAAGTAACGCTACCGGAGAGTGTCTCATCGCGCATCTGCAATAAGTTATCATCTGAGTGATTTCCAAATTTAATTAAGGCCACCCAACCGGTTGTCGTGATATTCAAAGTGTCTAGAATATTTTCAAACAGACGTCACCCGCAACACATTGCTCAGTTGTCTGGGACTGTAGAATACACCGACTACAGAGAGGAAAGATCCCACTCCCCAACGTGGCCCAGTCAGCTGGGGCTATAGAATACACTGACTGCATCTCTACAGAGGGGCAAGACTCCCATAACAAGTGTCCTAAGCAATCAAACTGTAATGTTGGAGTTTTGTCGAATGTGGAGTACGCTTTTATTGTCATTGCTCCCTCGTCTACACAGACCTGGAGGGATAGCACCTGATAGGGTCCTATTTATGGGTCAAATAGGACTGACGTTTATACTGTGTACTTTGACATTTAAACTGAGTTCAAACAAAAATAAATGCTAAATTGGATTACTTCAAATAGAACTATTTGGTTAGTTGGTTGGTTGGTTGGATTTTTATGGCATATCAACCTTTGTAGGTTATTTAACGCCAAATCTATTTTTATGCAAATAGTCAGTTCTATTTCAAACAATTCAGTTTAGCATGAGTACACAGCTTAATTGTCAAAAACATTTCTATTTCAAACTATTCAATTTAGTCAAACAGTTCTAATTCAGCTAATTCGGTTTAGTATGAGTACAGATTTTATTTACACACAGTTAAATGTCAAAACAGTTCTATAATAAACAATTCAGTTTAGCGTAAGCACGGTTCAATGCCAAAAGCAGTTACATTTCAAACTGTTCAGTTTAGCATAAGCACGCAGTTTAAATGTAAGTACACATTTTAATTGTCAAAAACATTTCTATTCCAAGCTATTCCGGGCAAGAGTGTACCTGGGAGCAATGGCAATGAAGGGGTGCTCCACATTCCCCAAAGCTCCAGCATCACTGAAACCTCAACATCAGATTGCTTAGTGTCATATCCATGACTCTCACTGGAAAGGTGTCTTACCTCTCTGCAGAGGTGCAGTCAGTGTATTCTACAGCCCTAGCCGACTGGGCAATACACAGAGTTAATGCCAAAACAGTTTTATTTCAGATAATTTAGTTTAGCATACGTACACGGTTTAGATGTCAAAAATGTTCTATTTAAAGCAATTCAGTTTAGCCTAAGTACACAGTTTAGATGTCAAAACAGTTCTATTTTAAACAATTCAGTTTAGCATAAATACGTGGTTTAAATGCAAAAAACAGTAAACTCAAGAAACCTCGGTTTAGTTCTAATTAACCCATAGATAGGACCCTTATCAGGTGCTACCACTCCTGGCCAGAGTGGACCTGTGAGCGATGGCAATGAAGGGTACTCCGCATTCCTCAAAGCTCCAGCATTACTGAAACCTCACCATTGGATTATTTTGTATCATATCCAGGACACTCGTTGCGGGGGGGGGGGTCTTAACCCTCTGTAGAGAAGCTGTCGATGTATTCTACAGCCCCAGCCGACTGGGCAAAGGACTATTTGATTGTTTAACTCCGTGTAAATAAATGACTAATGATCATTTGAATTGTTAGTGATAAATAATTATACTTGGAACAATTCAATTTTGTTGGCAAGCTAAACTGAATTGTCTGAAATAGAACTGTTTTATCATTTAACTATGTGTAAACTAATGACTGATTTTTAATTGAATTGGTAGTGTTAAATAGCAACACTTGAAATCATTAAACTTTGTACAAACAAATGATTTATAGTAAATAGAATTATTCGTATTTGATCGAAATAAGTGAAACCATTTAACTATGCGGAAAAAATGAGCTAAGACTCGTTTAAAAATGTTAACAACAAAATGTGTTTAGAAATCATATACGAGGATCATTAAATAAGTTTCCAGACTTTTTTCGTGTGGGCACTTTTATTGATAGTACACACATGAAACCCTAGTCCCCTTCGAAGTAATCTCCTCCGGCTACAATGCACTTGTTGTCAAAAAGTCAGTGACAAGAATGAAGTTGTGGAATGGTGCATTGTCCTGGTGGAAATGCCACTGACCCGATTCGAACAGTGCTGGCCTCTTCCGACGGAATCTCTTCCTGAACTCCCTTAAAACCTCAACATAGTAACCCTAACCCTAACCCTTTGGCCAGTCAACTCTGGTCTGTTGACTTCCTTACTCCTCCCACACCTCTCATCATCCCTCACATACTCCCTGCCTTCCTTGAATCTTTTATACCACTCAAAAACTGATGCTCGATTCATGCAAGATGGTCGAAAAGCAGTCTGAAGCATTCCATACGTTTCTGTGGCATCATTTTTTTCTAATTTAAAACAGAATTTTTTTTGCATATCGTTCTTCCAAAGTGTCCTCATGTCCAGATTGCATTTTTGAAATTCACCAGCTGTGACAATCAGGCTTTAGTAGGTTGTATTCTAATTGCTGCTGTAGCTGTTCATTTGAACGTGAAATCATAAAAATTGGTCAGTCATCTCATAAGATGTATAGCAATAACATAGTGAATTTTTAAGAGTCTACGACAATTTTATATGCCTGTACAAAAAAAGTCTGGAAACCTATTGAATGCACCACGTATTTAATATACAGGGATGAAAAGGAATTGGTATCAAATAACCTATAGTGGTTAATATAAAACGAAACCAAACACACACACACACACACACACACACACACACACACACACACACACACACTCCTCAGGGGAATTTTGGTTATAGGAAACCCTTTTTTCATTTTCTAGGTCTCAGAAGATTACCAGTATGACCTTCTTTAATGATCGCTTGCCTAGAAATCTTTCTTTGCCACACCAGAGACTGTCTTTTCGGTAGAGTCTCGTTGTGGGAAACCCAAATTCAGATTATTTGTAAATATTTTTATGCTAAAACATGCCTCTTTGTACTACACACCAGACATTCTTTTATAAGAATCGCATAGTTTTCATTCTTCAACTACCAAAAATTAAATGGCTAACCTCTTTTCGAGCCTAAAACACGGTCTGATTTGTCGCCATTCTGAATAGAGTCAGAACAAATATTTTTTTAGAGATTAAAATAATTGTTGCTCTAAACCAATTCCAAAGACACAAAGTTTACAATTATGGAAAAAATTCTGAGAAAAAAAAACTCTTTTAGTCTTTTGAAAAAATTGCGCTTATTTATTACATGATTCTTATATATATATATATGTGTGTGTGTGTGTGTGTGTGTATGTGTGTGTGTGTGTGTGTATTTGATATTATAATGCAGTTTGCAATATTTTTTAGTAGAAAGAGCTCAGTATCGGAGACAACAAATCTAGATCTATGATATGATAGCGTAGACACAAAGTCACTTTATGACTGCCAGTCTCTCGCTTATAGGATCACCAGACCAAGAGTGTCAGATGATCCCATATATATATATATATATATATATATATATATGTGTGTGTGTGTGTGTGTGTGTGTGTGTGTGTGTGTGTGTTAAATATATCAATGTTAAATATATTCACATACAATATCGAATTTTGTAAAGGTTTCTGCTTTCCTCTCTCAAAGAATAGAAATGCACTAACTTATATATATATATATATATAAACACATATGCATATATGTGTTTACACACACACACACACACACACACACACACACATATATATATATATATATATATATATATAGCCCTTAGAGTGATTCGATTTTGTATAGGAATATATTTAACGTCTTCATCTGATGGCGTGAAACTAACAGTCACCAAGCACAATTGATTCTGATTCTACGCTATCCTATACTTGATACTATCTATTTCAAATGGATAGATAAGTCGCCCACAAGACAATGGTAGATTCTTTATGACAATGCATCTGCACACATCAGGTTTTGGCTAAACACAGGATTGTGTAAGTGCAGCATTCTTGATACTTAGAAGACCTAAGTCTAAGAAACTCTTTCTTGTGACCTAAACTGAAAATTTATCTCAATGATAAAGATTTGAAGACGTGGAGAAATAGAGTGGAGCAGCTTTATACTTAAAAAAATAGCGGTTTCAGCGTTTTATATATATATATATATATATATATATATATATATATATATATATATATATATATATATATTTGTCGCTGACTAAGGGTATAGAGAAAAAACTAGACGGGAGCTGCACAAGAATATTACGAGCTATATTGAACTAATCCTGGAAGCAACATCCTACAAAGCAGCTTCTGTACGGCCACCTACTTCCTATCTCTAAAACCACCCAAATAAAATGAATAAGGCATGCAGGACACTGCTGTAGAAGCAAGGACGAACTCATAAATGAAGTTCTTCTATAGACCCCTTTACAAAGATGTAGCAGAGTTGGCCGACCAATAAGAACTAGTGTCCGAACAGCTCTGTTCTGACGCAGGATGTTGTCTAGAAGACCTGCCAGAAGCAAATGATGATCGGGACGAATTACAAGAGAGTCAGGAAAATCCGTGCAAGCAGCACAAAATGATGATGATGATGATGATGATGTATATATATATACATATATTCGACAAATACTTCAGACCGCAGAAGTCTGAGTTTTTACAACAGGAAATCTAAAGGACAATTTTTACGATATTTCAAGCTCTCAGACGGGAAAGAGTCTGGATTGTATTGATCTTCAAAATAAATATCTATCGATTTATCGTAACAGTCTGATAGTCAATTACTTTGTGTTATTGCTCCCATCATAGGAACAGGTCAATATTTTTGTTCATGCAAATTCGAATTTTCCAGCGAATAGGAGATGGGGGTGATCAGCTGATGGAAGAGGGTGGGAATCGAGGTATTAATAAGAAAGTTTCTTTTTTCTCTTTTTCTTTTTTTCCTGTTCACACTTGCATATACAAGATATCTGTTTTGGCCATTTTCGCGATTCTAGTCGAATTGTTCTTTCTCTCTTTTGTACTAATGAACAGGCGTGAATCAATTTTATGGACTGCGCATTGGATCGAGTTGATTGGAATCGATTTATAATCATGCACGCCAGCCGATTATCAGTTTATCGATCAGTCTATCTTGCTCAGTTCGCTTCGATCTGTTTCTATATTTATCTTAACCTATTTAATAATACATCTACATGACAGTCTGTTTTTTTTTTTTTTTTTACTCCTCTACCATTTATAATTCTTTCCTGGGTATGACACTAAACTGCATCTGGTGGTGAGGCTCCAGTTCTGGAGCTCTATGAGGTGTGGACTCACCTCTTTGTTGCCATGACTCCCATGTCCACCCTTATTTACTTCCATACTATCTATCTATCGATATATATATATATATCATCTTATCGTGCCATCAGCAGCCTCTCTCGCCACCCCTTCCTATCGTTCATCACTTCCATCAGGTCCTCAGGGATACACCCCGTATCCATAGAGAGCTGCTGTATGTAGGTTCGAGCTAGTCGCCCTGTTTTTGCTCGTCCCTGTGAAGGGGTCCATAGGAGTACATCACTTATGAGCTCGTCCCTACTTCTCCAGCAGTGTCCTGCATGTTTGGTTCCTCTAACTTTGATAGTTTTCGTGATGGGTGGTAGGTGTCCGTACAGCAGCTGCTTTGTAGGGCGTTGCCTCCAGGACTTGTTCATATATATATATATATGTGTGTGTGTGTGTAGGATCTAAATTTGAATAGCGTAGACACAGAGCCAAGAGTGATCGGTGATTGCCAGTTTCTCACCGATTCGAAAATTCTTGGTCTGATAATCGCATAAGCGAGAAACTGACAGTCACCAAATGACTTTGACTCTTTGTTTACTCTAACCAAACTCAGATGAACATATGCTCTATCTTTGTTTATTAATGTACCAAACCATATCACTGCATTATTAAGACTCTCTCTCTCTCTCTCTCTCTCTCTCTCCCATATATATATATATATATATATAATTAAAATGTAACGCTAAAAACGTTTTAAATAAATAGAATACAGTATGATATGCGCAAGAAATGTTGACCAATATCACAATATTTTGCCATAAAATAAAACCGGATAAAAACTCATGCTTGTGAATTTCACGGGTCAGATCTTCAGGGGTGGGGCTCTTATTGACACGTCTGAATTCTGTTGAATTCAAAGGAATAAATTAAATAAGCAAAAACCTCCATCATAACCTTTAACGACTTTATATATATATTTATATATATACATATATATATTTCAAAATGAATAAGACCACAAAGATTTTGACCTCTTTAAAAATTTCATTTATTTAGTTCTTACGTACGTTTCCATCGTGTTGCTTGCTTTCTTCATTGAATATTTAATGTTTTTTCAGATGTGGTATTAAGTTTATAGAGGTCACTCATTGTTTGAATAGGCTGGTTGTTTCTTTCTCTTCTTTTTTTCCTTCTCTTTCTCAGAAAAAGAAAGAATCAATCCCTATAAAGAATCTATCACGAAATTAAAAGAAACAATCATCCCATCGAAACAATGACCTCTATATAAACTTTATATATATATATATATATATATATATATATATATATATATATATATATATATAAAGTTTTAAAAGATATAAATATCTTTGTGGGCCTATTCATTTTGAATTATTTTCTTTTCTCTCTTTGGACCAACAAAAAACTTTTTTTTGGCAAATCGGGTCAGTGGCATTTCCAGTAGGACAATGCACCAGTCCACAGCTCCATCGTTGTCTCAGACTATTTGACCAAGATGGGCATCAAGACACTTCCTCAGCCTCCCTATAGTCCAGACCTTACTTGCTGTGACTTTTGCTCATTCCCGAAGCTCAGAGGCTATCGTTATGAGACAATTGAGGAGATGAAAGAGGCTGTGACGAAGGTCATTGACATGCTCACACAAGAGGACTTCGATGGGGCATTCCAGAAGGTGTTGGAACGGTACTATAAGTGCATTGCAGCCGGAGGAGATTACTTCGAAGGAGACTAGAGTTTCGCGTGTGTACTATCAATAAAAGTGCCCATACGAAGAAAGTCTGGAAACTTATTTAATGATCCTCGTATATATATATATACATATATATAGATGTATGTATGTATGTTATTCTGTTTATCTACTTATCAATCCATTCGTGTATGCCTATCTACCCGTATATTTTTGAGTCGATCAATCTTTAATCATTCTGAGTCTCTATCTCTGTCTTTCACCAATTTTGTCTTTCTATTTTTTTCAATCTGAAACAAGCAAAAAAAAAAGTTTGAGCCGTCTGTCTTATCTTATTTTCCTGTTCATTATCAGTCTTTTCATATGAAACGAATGCTGATAGTATATAAAAACTGACGCAAGAAGGAACTCGCCAAAGTCTACTCAGCCAATGGGGTCACAATATTCCAGATTTCACTCTAGGGGAACTTTTGACAAAATGCGTTGGGTGGCAGGCAAGGAAGCGACCAGTCAGGAGGAGAAAAACTTTGAGTCTATTGCGAGTACCTGTGTCGGAAGAGAGGGTTATCGATACCTAGTGACCTTAGATCCGTCTCTAGAGAACGTCTTACCGTGGTACTATGAAGGTTAGGGTTAGCGTTTTAGATATGTGCAAGATACAGGAACCAGCACAATCAGTTCATATTTCTCCTGTGGCAATGCATTACGTGGTATGATAAGCTGTGCTTCACATATGAAAACACCATGACTCGATGCTTAATCCAATGCTAAAGTGTTGCTTCAATCTAATATAAGTAGTACTCCATCCCAAATTACTTCAACATCTCCCCACTGATACACATTAGTATGTGTGTATAGATATGTACTCTGTTGAAAAATAATCCGACCATTTTGAATATCTTCAGAACCGGTTCAGCAGGTTTGAAATGATTAAGAAGGAACCTTACTGCACATCTGTGAATAGAGTCTCCAGTGAAGTTACTCAGTCGGCAGTGAGTATATTACTTTCAGGTTCATCATATCAATTTACTTGTCCAGTCTCTATATTAATATTAATCTTTCGTGCAAGGGTTTGTTTTTTGCGGAGGTCGGGTGAATTATCACATCAACTTGGCCGTTTAATACAATCCAATAGTCCAAGACAAGTGTAGTCTTTTTATTAAAGCTAAAATTCCAGATGGAAACAAGAGATATTAAGACATGTGCATGAGGTCCCAAAGGCAGTACTTTGCAGATGCTATTGGCCTAGGTAAGCTAATTTTTGCCAATATTAAATGGCTTGGTAATTTCCAGACAAACCTCACATATGTAAGGGTTGCATTTGTCAAAACTTCAAATAATACTGAATACCAGAAAAATTATCCAGAAGACTTGAATATTTATTCAAATATATATGTATATATATACGTGGGTGATTCAATAAAAAAAAAACCTTTTACCAAAGGAGTTAGCAATATGCTGCACATCTTTCTTGAAAATTAATGTTGATGGTTTTTTTCATGTCCCCGAAAACAGTAAGACTTTCTTTACTGGCCATTTTGCCAGGAACTTTTCTTTACCGGAAAGTCAATGTGTTTCCATTGCATGGAATGTCTTTTCAGACTCAGGTTCATAGAGTCAAACTTATCTTTATCCCATTTGTAGTCATTTTTTTTAAATTAAAACTTGTTTCTCCGCATACATCAGATGTTTTTCAGTAAATTTCACATGGTTTGTACTTTTCCGCCACACAAATTCCATGACAGATCCCTGTTCAAGCCTGAAGCACTCTGTTTGATTTGCTTTTTTGAATAGTATTAAAATAAATATTTTGGAGAGATTAAATTAGTTTTGGTATAAACCAATGCCAAATGATGAAGAGTTTATATTTATGACTAAAAATTCTGAACCCTCACCCCCAATTAACAACACCTTATTAATTGAATGATCCTTATGTGTATATATATATGTGTGTGTGTGTGTGTGTGTGTGTGTGTGTGTGTGGAAAAGGATAATCAATTATTAGAACCTCCTGTACAATATGCCCAGATTAGATTGAACAGATTTCAAAATAGATCAAAACCGATTTAAAACTATGTAATCATTGCTAATTCGTTGCGTTTATAAAGAACAGTTCGCCATTTGTTCGAATCAATCAGCATTTCTATCGAATTAAGACTTTTTTTTTCAAAAAAAAATCTACCAGAATTATTTTAACTATTTTTAGTTCTCAAAAGAACCGTGGATCAAACATTTTTATATGATTGTTTGATTGATTAATTTTAACGACGTGTCAACCCATCCAGTGTTATTTTATGCCAAGCGGTAAATTGTGAAGGATGGTCAAATTTATTGTATTTTGTTCAAGGGTATTTCTTGATTTTGACAGTATGCTGTTTGTAGTTGCTTATTGCTAAATGGATTGGAGATTGCTTTAAGGGATAAGTTTATAGGATAAAGTTTTAGTTTATTATATTTTGATATGATTTTATTTCTTTCAAGAAGGATAAGATGTCGTCTATGTTGACATTTTCAAATATATATCTCATGTTGTCAGTGTTGTAAAAATGTTATCTAACAACAAAAACAGTACATTCTATTAGAATATGTTTCACAGTACAAGGTGTTTGACATGCTGACTAGTTTTCTTGTTTGAGTAAAAAGGTGTGTGTAAGTTTTGTTTGACCTATACGTAATCGGGATATAGTGACTTGTTCCCTTCTGGGTTTTCTGAAGCCTCATTTCCGTTGTCCTATTTTGGGTATTGATCATAACTTCAATTCAATGGGAAATAACCGAACTCTGGAAACTATAGCAGGTTATGATCAAATTACACAATATATATCATCATCATCTTCATCATGTCGCGTTATCAACACGGATATTTCTGACCCTCTCTCGTCACCCCTCCCTATCGTCCATTCCTTATGGCAGGTCCTCCTGGCTATATCCAGTATCAGCGCAGAGCTACTGTATGTAGGTTCGAGCAGGACGTCCTGCATTTGCTCGTCCCTGTGAAGGGGTCCACAAGAGTACATCACTTATGAGCTCGTCTCTACTTCTCCAACAGTTTCCCGCATGTCTAATTCGAAAAATTTTGATAGTTTTCGTGACGGGTGGTAGATGGCCGTACAGTTGATGTTTTGTGGTGTGGTGTCACCAGGACTTGTTCAATATTGCTCGCAGCATTTCTGTGTAATTGCCGTCAAGTTTTTTCTCCATACGTTTAGTTAGCGTCCACGTGGTGCATCCATATAGCAGTATCGATACGACCGCTGCTTGGAAGAAACTGCGCTTCATTTTATCGGTCAGGTCTGACTTCCATACGACCGATAGCCTATCGATAAGTGTCCATGCCTTTGCTTTGATGTCTGTTTCGGTTGATGAGACACTGCTCCCTAGGTAGGTGAACTTGTCAACTTGTTTTAGAGCGCTACCATTTAGTGTGGAGATGTCTCCTGTTTGATTGAAGCACATATATTCCGTCTTGTGTGTGTTGACATGGAGGCCATTGCCTGCAGCGGCTCGTTCCAGACTATATAGCAGAGTTTCGGCTTGTGCGGATGCATTTGCCAGTTCAATATCACCGGCGGAGTCAGCGTCAGTAATTGTTTTAGCGGGGTACCTTCTGCTTCTTTCTTTTGTTAGCTTGAAGCCATTTTCTTTAATTTTATCAGTAGATGTTCTAAGCACGCTATATATATATATATATATATATATATGGGGGGTACGCATGTATTTGGGTGTAGGTGTGGCATTGTGTACAAGTGATTGGGAATGTGTAGCGATTGTATATTGTAGATCCTTTATCAAAATGGTTCCAACTTTCTCAAATAAAAGTTAATAGACCTTCTTTGGGGAAAGAAGCTTTTTCATTGACCAGTTTTTTAAAATTTCAACCATAAATTTTCCATTGAATATGTTCACTGGATTATGTAAGTGCTCAGTACAACTTTTACTTGTTTCCTAAACTGAAAGTTCATCTCAATTATAACATTTGAGAAGTACAAGGCACAGTCTCCCATCACATCAAAAAAGGGATTTAAAATTACTTCGACGAACAAAAACTCGTTAGAAGAAGTGCATTGAATGCCAAGCGGACTATTTTAAAGTAAATTAACGTTTTATAAATTGTTCATTTTTATATTGGTAAATTCAGCTTCAGTTTCCTACTTTTTCAACGAACCTTGTATACAGAAAGAAAATTAACGTTTAATTCATTGCTCATTTCTGACTTGGTGAATACTGCTTCAGTTTTGATACTTTTTGTTTAATGCCATATCAGCCTTCTTGGGTTATTTAATGCCCAAACCATCCTTTGAGAAGGAAAGTAGTGGTACTATTTAACCCATTGCTGGGAGGATAAGGGGGTTCATATTTTTCCCAAGGATTTTTGTCCGAAAGTGAACGTAATAGTACGACTGGAGTTCGAACTTGCTTACTCTGATTCCGTAATCCAGCGCTTTAACCATTACACCACGAGCCCCCCCCCCTTGGAGCTTTTTGAACACACTTCTAATTTTTATGAAAATGAAGGTTTAATTCCTTGTTCATTTCTCTTTTGGTAAATACACCTTCAGTCTAGATACTTTCTGAACACACCTCGTATATAGATTATCAATATTTACCTTCAGTTTTCTCACAAGAGGGTCTTACAAACAACATTCTGAATATCAAGAATTGCATCGACTGAAACGTGTTAATAAAACCAAACAAGGCTGAGAATGTATATCGCAGCTGTTTATATCGTGTATGTAAACATTTATAAAATATGCAACAGGCTTCTTCCATCAGTCAAATTTGTCTCACAGATTATTCATTTTTGCCTTTAGTCATAGCTTACGAAATTAATAGGCTAACCACTTCTCCACGGTAAGGCGCCAAAATACTTAACAGATATTATCTAACTTTAGATTAATCTGGCACAAGGGCATCTTCGTGAGCATGCGGCTTAGATTAAACTTAATGCACCAGAAACACTTCCAAAGTAATACCTCTTGTTTATTTACGCAAAAACTACAAGTACAGATAACACAATAACACCATTGGATAGAGCATGTTTTCTGCTAAGAAAATTTTTTTAACATAGTCACCACCATTGGTTATGCGGTTCCACAAGTGATGAACAAGGGCATTACGAAGATAATGTTCCGAGATTAATGTTTTCTAATTATTTCCACGAAAATTACAAAGAACGCGATAAGTTTTCGGCTACAAAACTTCATGTGACCTTAGATTAATCATGAATGGCTACTAATTTTTGCCACTGATCAACAATCAACCTATCAGCTGATCAACTTAGGCAGTACGCATCATTAAAATATATTTGATTAATAGCAATGAACAAGTGATTTTTTTTTAATTCTTCAATTAAACATTTCTATTTTCTGACACTAACAGCCGGTGTTTGAATAGCTGACTCTATTCCCATCAGAGAATTAAGGCAACCCCACTAAAATTGAAGGTGTCTTGTATACGACATTAAACTGCATCCGATGGTGAGACTTAATTCTGGAAATTTTGGAAGTGCTGAATACCCTTTGATTGTCATTACTCCCAGGTACACTCTGACTCGAAGTGGTTGTACCTGTTATGGTCCATTTATGGGTCAGATAGTTCTGTTTTAAAATTATTGATATTCGATAAAAATACTTGATACAATATAACTGTAAGGTATTGGTATTTAAAAAGAATACTTGATACCATATAACCCCAAATTATTGGTATGCGATAGGAATATTTTATACGATATAACTGTAAATTATTGGTATTCAACAAGGATACTTAATACCATATCATCATCATCATCATGTCATCCTGGTAGCACGGATATCCCTGACCCTCTCTCGCCACTTTTCTCTATCGTTCATCGCCTCAGGCAGGTCTTCAGGACAACATCCTGTATCCTCACATAGCTGCTGAATGTATGTTCGTGCTGGTCGTCCTGCTTTTGCACGGCCATGTGTGGGGGTCCATAGAAGTACATCACTTAGGAGCTCGTCCCTGCTTCTCCAGCAGTGTCCTGCATGTCTGGTTCGTCTAACTTGAATAGTTTTCGTGATAGGAGGCAGGTGGCCGTACAGTTAGTGTCTTGTTGGGTGTTGCCGCCAGGACTTGTTCAAGATTGCTCGTAGCATACCATATAAGGTAAATTATTGGTATTCGATAAGAATATTTGATACGATATAACAGATGATGATTGTGAAGATATATTTTTAATACTTCACGTAAGTGAGCATAATTGTTAAATTGAGTCCAACAAGACTTGATAAATCATAAAACCAACAAATCAATGATAAATAACATTTCTTTCTTTTCCTTTTTTAACTTGAAGTTCTGTAGTTGATCTCCGTCATTTGTCAGATCTTCTGAAATCATCATCATTATCATGTCGTGCTATTAGCACGGATATTCCTGACCCTCTCTCTCCACGCCTCCCTATCGTCCATTGCTTTCGGCAGATTCTCAGGGCTTCATTCTGTATCGGCACAGAGCTGTTGTATGTATGTTCGAGCCGGACGTCCTGCCTTTGCTCGTCCATGCGAAGGGGTCCACAGGATAGTTTTCGTGATGGGTGGTAGGTGGCCGTATAGGTGTTGCTTTGTCGGGTTCTGTCTCCAGGACTTGTTCAATATTGCTCGCAGCGTCCTTGTGTAATTGCCGTCAAGATTTTTCTCCATCCGTTTAGTTAGCATTCATAACCATAACCCACACTCTTCTGAAATAAAATGCAAAAATCTTTCGGACTTTCAATAATTAAATGATGTCATTTGTCATAAGTTCTCACGTTGAATGGTAATCTCTAGTTGTCTAAAATGTGGGGTTTAAATATCATCATTTGTTTAAAATTTGTCAATTCATAGAAAATATCACTTCATCGAATGAAGATCTTAGTGGGTGTCCTCGTGATGTAATAGCTAAAGCGCTGGAGCGCGCAATCGTAGTCGCGCTATTACGTTCACTTTCGAACACACTTCCCGGGAAAGGTATCACTGCATCCCCCTGGGTTAAATAGCAACATTACTGTTCTTCTAGAAGGATGGCTTTGGTATTAAATAACCTACAAAGGTTGATATGCCATTAAACAAAGAAACCGAAGATCTTATTTCAAGAATCTGAAGGGTTTTTTTTTTGTTAGTTCCCCTCTGCCTCACCCCACTTAACATTATATTGTATTTGAAATAACATGGTTCAAGATTCCGAACTTGCCATTTTCGTTTCGGTTTGATGCCCCCCACCCAACATTTTCCTCTATTTAACCAAATTTTGAGTCTGACTGAATAAAAGTAGTTACACTTTTCTATCATTCTTGTGGGGTAAGTTTCAGTCATGTGGTCTCAACTAACTTCAGGTACTATATTTGTTTTTGTTAGTTTGTTTTTTAAAGTGTTTAAAATTTAATATTAAAATATTTCAACTATTGTCAGTTAAACACCTATTTTTGTCGTCGTCGTTGTTGTTGTTGTTACTGGTGATATTGTTGATATGTAATGTTTTTTTAGTGTTTTTTTTTCTTTTTTTTTTTTTTTTTAGAATTTGAAAGTAACTATTTCTGATCAGATTAATATAATCCCCCTTCTTGATAGAGAAGAACATTTTGGGGAAAAATAGGGTCGAATTGATTTAAATATTCCGTCGATTTAAAAAAAAAACAACTTTTATGTGTTGTATATAAACTTAAAATCAGAACAAAAATCGGATTTCAAAATTTTGGATATAAAAATTCAAATAAAAAAATAAAAATCACTTCAAAAGAAAAAATAATTTCACTGAAGAAAAACAAAACAAAACATTTATAACATTACTAAAAAAAAATTAAACTAAAAATCGAACACTTTAACAATTATTATCTTTGCTGTATTTGATTTCAAATTATGAATAAATTGAAAATTATTCAGAAGATAATTGATATTTTTTTAAATAATTTTAATTTTTAATTTTTTTAATTTTAATTTTTAATTTTCTTTAAATTTTTAGAAATAATTTTAAAGAAAAAGTAACTTTTGCGTGTGACAAGCACAAGTTTTTAAAAGCCTTTCATTAAGTAAAAAAATTATTTAGCTGAGTAAATATTCCAGGGTAGACTGCTTTTCTTTAACACCTTATATAATTCTAAAATAAAAAGAATAAAAAGTGTATTTATTATTGTTATAATATTACATCATGGAGGTGCCCGTAGTGTAATAGTTATCGTCGTAGGAAATGGACATGGCGACACGAGTTCAAATCCTGGACGAGACTGATTGCATTTCACATAGCACTAATACCCTTGGGAAAGGTATGAATCCAAATATTCTCCCTCCAGCTATGGGTAAATAGTAGGACAGACTGTGTTCTTCAGCCTTGGTAAGGCAACTAGTCTAGGATAAGGAATACTCTGAATTCAAACCTGTTAAACTCCGCTTAAAAATTGACCTTGTGTCATATCCTGCCAGAGCGGAGGGGGTGGGTAAATATGATAATATTTCTTCATGCGAGTTTTTCACGCCAGCGTTTGCTAATAGGCTTTCACTGGAGACTGAGTGACAGCAAGTCTCCAGGACACTTCTCAGTATTCTGGCAGATCTTAACAATTCTGTGTTTTCAATTCTTCTGCTGATTTCCAATTATTCCAGTCTGTTTCCCTTGCGCCCCAACTACAATACATACCACCGTCACCCTCATATTTCATATTTTTTTGTTTTATTTTTCGTTTTTTTTTTTCAATTCTCAGGATAAGGCCAAGTATTTCTCCGTTTCCATTTTAATTTTCACTATGTGGTCCGTCAGAACGGCAAGATCCACTAAATTACAAGTTTTTTTTGCGTTAAGTAACATTTTGTCTAGTCATCTGGTCGGAATTATGTGATCCGTTTGTATCTGGGATGCCCCATGATGTAATAGCTAAAGCGATGGACAGCGGAATCGTAGTACGCGAGTTCGAACTACAGAGGCGCTCTTACGTTCACTTTCGAACAAATACCCTTAGGAAAGGCATGAACCCCTTGTTCTCCTGGCTATGGGTTAAATTGTACCACTACTGTCCTTCAAAAAGGATGGATTTGGAATTAAATTACCCAAGAAGGTTGATATGCCATTAAATAAAGAACTAACCAACCAACCAACAATTTGTATCTGAAAAACCAACAAATCAATGATATCAGTATTCTGACCGATTTTAATAATGCTATCATCTGAATGTTCTCTATTGGTCCTCTTGTTTTCAAGTTTTCCAGTCCCTTTACCAATCCTTTGAGGATTGTGCCAAGTGCACCAACCACCATTGGTATCCCTGTCACCTTCATGTTCCACAGATTTTCAGTCCTCTAGCAAGATCTAGGTATTTATTTCTTTTTTTCCCTTTCTTTTATTTTCACTCTATGATCTGCCGGGACGTCAAAGCCCACAATTCGGTAGGTTCTCTTTTATCATTATTATTAGTAGTAGTAGCATATGTCTAGTTTTTTTTTTTTCTTTTTTTTTTTTGTTAACTATGGATAAATTAATCAACATAAATTTATCTATTTATTTATTTATTATTATCATTATTATTATTAGAGTTTTTCACTAGAGTCTGAGTGACAGCAAGTCTCCTCAAGTCTCCAGGACTCTTCTCAGTATTCTGGCCGTTCTCAATAATGTAGTAGTTTGGATGGTCTCCACTCAGCCGCCAACTTCCAAATCTTCCAGTCCCTTTAATGATCCTTAAGTTACCGTGCCAAAAGCACCAATCACAATTGGTATAATTGTCACCTTCATATTCCATTCTCTAGCAAGGTCGAGTTACTTCTCTCTCTTTTCACATTCATTCAGTTTTATTCTGTGGTCAGCCGGGACAGCAAAGTCGACAATTTTGCAGATTTTCTTCTTTTCTTTTTTTTTTTTTTTTTTGTTGATTAATATAAGGTCTGGTCTTCAGGCCGAGATTAGGTGATCCGTTTGTATATCAAAGTCCCATAGGAGTTTATGTGTGTCATTTTCTAGGACAGGTGCTGAGTTGTGCATATACCATTTGTGGGCATGGTCAAATTTAAATTTCTTGCACATTTCCCAGTGGATCACCTTGCCGACCCAGTCGTGTCTCGCCTTGTTCTCCTTCTGTGCCAATTTGCTGCATTCGCTTATTATGTGATTGATGGTTTCATCTCTGTCACCGCATAGTCTACATTATTATTATTATTATGGAGGTGCCCGTGGTGTAATGGTTATCGTCGTAGGAAATGGACACGGCGACACGAGTTCAAATCCTGGACGAGACTGATTGCATTTCACATAGCACTAATACTCTTGGGAAAGGTATGAATCCAACTATTCTCCCTCCAGCTATGGGTAAATAGTAGGACAAATTAGGTCTTCAGCCTTGGTAAGGCAACTAGTCTAGGAGAAGGAAAACTCTGAATTCAAACCTGTTAAACTCCGCTTAAAAATTGACCTTGTGTCATGTCCTGCCCGAGCGGAGGGGTTGGTAAATATACATTATTATTATTATTATTATTATTATTATTATTATTCCGGAGTTAAAAAAAAATTCCGACACTTTACTATGATGGTGTCGACAATGCGTCATTTCAAGGCGTCAGCTGATGAAGGCCAGAGAGCTAACCGGACAAAAAAAAACTTAATTTAAATGAACTTTTGTTTTGTATGTAGACGAACGATTTTTGTTATTTATAATTATATATCAACAACTGAGATAAAAAGCGTCTGTTTCCTCCCCAGTCGAAGCCGAACAATCACTCCCTTTGAAGTCTGTAAGGTTGGTGTTAACGTTTTATGGCATATGTTTGTGTCAGATCATCCCAGACTTTTGACCCGGATTTCAGACCGATGTCCGGTTTAAGGTCATCACGAATAAACATAAATTTCTGACATTTTCCGTTCATGACTATCGCGGTGCACAAGTTGAGACAGAGGCTGGCCTTTTATTTACTTGACGATTATTAAACACTGTCGCATTGTGACCACAATCTTCCCTGATGGATCATATTTTAAATATAAAAAAAAACTGACCTAAGTTAACCGCTTTTTTTTTAATATTATTTTATCCCTTACTTCCAAAGATAGGTTAGGGCACTCTGCCATAGAATAGATCTTAGACAAACAAGTTTTGCAGATATTTACAACAGAGCTGTGATTTCTATATTTACTAGGCCTCTCACATTTGTGGCCTTGCACCAGATTAGGTTAGTGCTTGCAAGTACTTTATTAGATGCTTAAATATATTGCTACGATTTATAAATGAATCTCTCGTGCTGTGGGTAATTCAATCCTCACTACGTACTCAAGATTCGTGGCTTTGAGCGTTGATTGATTTTAACGGCATGTCAACCCGTCCAGGTTTGTTTTATGCCTAGAGGTTAGGGAATTATGTTCATTGTACGTTTATACTTATATTTTTGTGTAGGTGTTTCTTAAGAGGTTTTTGTACACAGTTGTATGATATCAAGTATTCCTATCTAATACAAATAGTGGGGAGTTCCCGTAACGCAGTGGCTAACATACTGGCCAGTGACATTGCTGCAAGCTAGTTCAAACTCCAGTCACGTTACTTGATTCACCCTCAAACTAATGCCCTTAGAAAAAGTATAAGCCCCCTTATACCCTGGCTATGAGTTAAACAGCTCCATTGGGGCTCTTCTACAAGATTGGCTTTGGAATTGAATAATTCACGAAAGTTGATATGCCATTTAATATAGAAACCTAGCTATATCAAACTTAATACAAATAATTTGAACAGAGTTTCAAGTATTACGAAGATCATTAAATAAGTTTCCAGAGTTTTTTTCGTATGGGCACTTTTATTGATAGTACACACATGAAACTCTAGTCTCCTTCGAAGTAATCTCTTCTGCCTGCAATGCACTTCTTGTACCGTTCCAACAACTTCTGGAAGGCCCTATGGAAGTCGTCTTGTGTGAGTGTGTCAATGACCTTCGTCACAGCCTCTTTCATCTCCTCAATTGTCTCATAACGACAGCCTCTGAGCTTAGGGAATAACCAAAAGTCACCGGGAGCAAGACCTGGACTATAGGGACGGTGAAGAACTGTCTTGATGCCCATCTTGGTCAAATAGTCTGTGACAAGGATGGAGTTGTGGACTGGTGCATTGTCGCGCTGGAAATGCCACTGACCCGATTTAAAGAGTGCTGGCCTCTTCCAACGAAATCTCTTCCTGAACTCCCTTAAAACCTCAACATAATAACCCTAACCCTAACCCTTTGGCCAATCAACTCTGACGTATTGACTTCCTTACTCCTCCCATACCTCTCATCATCCCTCACAGACTCCCTACCTTCCTTGAATATCTTATGCCACTCTAAAACTGATGCTCGATTCATGCAAGATTGTCCAAAAGCAATCTGAAGCAATTCCATACGTTTCTGTGGCATTTTTTTCCGAGTTTAAAACAGAATTTTATTGCATATCGTTCTTCCAAAGTCTCGTCACGCCCAGATTGCATTTTTGAAATTCATCAGCTGTGACAATCAGGCTTTAGTAGGGTGTATTCCAATTGCTGCTGTAGCTGTTCATTTGAACGTGAAATCATAAAAATTGGTCAGTCATCTCATAAGATGTATAGCAATAACATAGTGAATATTCAAGAGTCTACGCCAATTTTAAATGTCTGTACAAAAAAAATCTGGAAACTTATTGAAGGCACCACGTAGTATTTAATACGAATAATTATATGGTTTTAAATAGTTTAATGCTAATAATTATACGGTCTCAAGTATTTCTATCTAATACTAATAATTATATGATTTCAAGTAATTATTTCTGTCTAATAATAATCCTTTGTTTGCACACAGCTATATGGTTTTAAGTAATTATATCTATTTAATAATAATTTGTTTGCATACAATTATATGTAATAAATAATAATGATGGCCCTTTGGCAACAATTATTGCTTCAAGTATTTTTAATAGAAATAATTTACGTTTATATGGCATCAAGTATTCCTATCTAATACAAATGATTTCTAAACAGATCAACTGGACTCATAGATAGGACCCTAACAGATACTACTACACCGGGTCAGAGTGGACCTGGAAGTAATGGATATGAAAGAGCTCCCCACATTCCCCAAATCTCCGGAAGTGGAGCCTCACCATCAGATGCAGTTTAGTATCATACCCAGGATGAACCTATTTGGAGGGGAGTCTTACTCCTCTGCACGAGATATAGATAATGTATTCAAAGCTCCAGCGGCAAGACAGTCAGAAATCAAGAGGGTAATTTTTATGTGAGTTTCTGATGCTGTCATTTTTCAGAAGTTGTGAGATGAAATATCATTCATCTTGCGATCTGAGGTTGTGTTCCGTCATTTTTCTGAAATTCTAAGAATAAATACGTCATTTTTATGCAGGTATTAATTGTTGTATTTTCTGTATTTCCTACGTTTAATGACATTTGTTTGAAAGTTGAATATTGTCATTTGACTGACATTTTAAAGAAAAATGCCATCTTATGTTTAAATGTCATCATTTCTCTAAAATTATTAATTTAAATGACATCATTAGTCCAAAGTTCTGACGCCATCATTTGTTGTCGGCTGATTGGTAGGGTTTTATGGCATATCAAAATGTGTTGGTTATTTAATACCAAATCCATTTTATACAAATAATCAGTTCTATTTCAAACAATTCAATTTAGCATGAGTACACAGTTTAATTGTCAAAAACATTTCTATTTCAAGCTATTCAGTTTAATCAAACAGTTCTAATTCAAAAAATTCAGTTTAGCGTAAGCACAGTTTCAATGTCAGAAACAGTTCAATTTCAAACAACTCAGCTTTGGATAAGTACGCAGTTTAAAGATCAAAGCAATTCTATTTCAAGCAATTCAGTTTAGCATAAGCACGCAGTTTAATTCTATTTGACCCATGATAGGACCCTATCAGGTGTTACCACTCTGGGCCAGAATGTACCTGTTGGCGATGGCAATGAAGTGGTACTCTGTCCTTTTTCAATAGCTACGACATTGATGCGTAGGCGAGGGCGCTACCTCTTTCCCTGGATTGCTCCACTTTACCCTTGATCCGTACCTTATAATGCTGAGTGTTAAGCAACAAAACATCAAGTACCATTTTTTTTTAGTCTTTCGTATGAGTCGACGTGGGATTGAACCCCGGTCTTCCGGACCATTGGTGAATACTCTAACCATTATGCCAATGGGCCGGTAAAAAATGAGATAAATATTCACCGAATCGTTGCTTCTCTCTCCTAAACATTGGTGATGTGAAAATGCTGTGGGTCAAATGAACTGTTTATGAGAATTTTTTTTTTTTTTCCCATTTGAATGATTCTCTTCGATAACTGAACGAAACGACCCGATCACTACGGGCAAAAAGACGACAATTATCCAAGAATCATTGTGAATTATGAGATGCAAAAAAAAAAGAAAAGATCTCCTTTGTTAACAAGAGTAAAATGTAAAAGAATGGACGAAGAAGAAAGAAAAAAGAGGGAAAATAAAGGGAAGCATCATGAATCAAGAAAAGATGAAGAACGTGATGAAGAAAGTAAGGATATTCGTAACATAGAAAGAAAAAGGAAGAATATTCATAACATAGAGAGAAAAAGCAAGGATATTCGTAACATAGAAAGAAAAAGGAAGGATATTCGTAACATAGAAAGAAAAAGGAAGGATATTCGTAACATAGAGAGAAAAAGGAAGGATATTCGTAACATAGAAAGAAAAAGGAAGGATATTCGTAATATAGAAAGAAAAAGGAAGGATATTCGTAACATAAAAAGAAAAAGAAAGGATATTCGTAACATAGAAAGAAAAAGGAAGGATATTCGTAACATAGAAAGAAAAAGGAAGGATATTCGTAATATAGAAAGAAAAAGGAAGGATATTCGTAACATAGAAAGAAAAAGGAAGGATATTCGTAACATAGAGAGAAAAAGGAAGGATATTCGTAACATAGAAAGAAAAAGGAAGGATATTCGTAACATAGAAAGAAAAAGGAAGGATATTCGTAACATAGAAAGAAAAAGGAAGGATATTCGTAACATAGAGAGAAAAATGAAGGATATTCGTAACATAGAAAGAAAAAAGAAGAAAGAAGAAAAGAATACGGAAAGAATGGATATGAATAATAGAAAGACGGAAAAAGTAAGAAGGGCTGAAGAAATAAAAAAAAGAAAGAAATAGAGAAAAAAAGAAGTAAAGAATAAATAAGGTTAAATAAAACGTAAAGAAAGAATGAAATAGAAAGAAAAGGATAGGAATAAAAGAGGAGCGGGGAATAAAAGAAAGAAAAGGGATAATAAATTAATAAATCATCATCATCATCATGACGCGTTGCAGCTATTGAAAAGGGAGATTTCGGACCACTCTCGACCAAAGTCGCCAACTTTACTTCATTAATGTAAAAGAAAATTTAGAAAACTTTATATGAAATAAATACATATATATTCCAAGTATATTTGGGGAAAATTTCATAAGTGTACGTGCTATTTTTTTCAGGTAAAAATCATTTAAATATTTGTCGTTGTTCCGTTCCTTAATCTATGCCCGGTACTATATATATATATATATATATATATATATAAATATATAATCTAGATTATCATATCATTATATAAGAGCTCTATACTGGATATTGAGCACTCTCCATATTACATTGCATTTGGTTCGACACATAACCACAAAGGGATTTAGTGACGACCGCCACTCTTATAATATATATATATATATATATATATATATATATATATATATATATATTGTCATCCACAGACAGACCTGTTTCGTTCTATCAGAACTCTTATATATACTAGACCAATAACAATTTGTTATATTCTTTTCCCTCGATGGACCAATAACAATCTATCTATCGATATATATATATTTATATATATTAGAGAAAAATGAACATAAATCTGATGATATATAAAATCTAATGTAGGAAGAAACACAATATTAAGAGGATGAATTCTTCATATGATATTTCCCACATACCGATTTTAACAATCATCTTCAGGGCAATATAGTTGAAGCTTTAGGTCATTTTTAAAAATTATTTTTCTGGTGAAACATTAAACATCAGCCTCATTCCCTTGAAAAGGATTGTAAAGACCCAAACGTTGGCAAATATCACATAAATAATTCATCCATTAATTAATTTTTTCAAATATATATATATATATATATATATATATATATATATATATTGATGTAGACTAGCTTAACTCAGGTCTTATAGACTCCAAAGAGGAAAGTAACATATACTCAAGAGAAATTAGGACCTTCATTTTAATTGATTATCTGTGGATCATACAACGTGAAACACCGAGTAGTGTGAAAAAAAGTTGGGATGTTATAATATTCTTTTACTTATTGGTATTGTATTGTATATGGACCATTTATTCAATAATTATGTCCCTCAAGAAATTGTCATTCATCAAGGGCAAGAAAAAACTACCTCCATCTTGTAAATAATTTTTTTCAAACAACAGGTCATTCTATATGATTGATTGATTAATTTTAACGGCACGTCAACCTTTCTACGGCTATATCATACCAAGGGGTTAGGAAATAGCCTTCATTGTATGTCAGTATTCATTTTTTTTTTGTAGTTTCTTAAGATTTTTTTTATATGGGGGAGGTGTTGTATATTGAATTATGGAATAAGTGTGGACCTAGGAGTAATGGCAATAAAGGGGTACTCCACATTCCCCAGATCTCCAGAACTGAAGTCTCACCATCTGATGCAGTTTAATGTCATCTTCAGGACATTCGTTTTTTTTGCGGGGTGTGCAGGGGTTAACCCACTGCCGTGGATTCAGTCAGTGTATTATGAGAACCGCCAACTGAGTGTGGATCATTCTATTGTTAATTCTATTTCAAACCGTGTGCGTTTTAGTCGCTTTATATAGTTTTGCACTATATGGTTTGTCCGGGAATGTTTTTAATAAATCGTCTAAATTAATTTCATCATTTAAACTATTATATCCAGTCATTTAGTAATATATTAAAATGTTTTCTTCCTTGAAGTAGATGTCTGTCTGTTGAACAATTTATGGGTTTTCTGTATTCCCGTTTTAAGTACTGATCTATTATTTCTTTATATATTTATCGATTTTAATGAAATATTAAGTTTTTAGACACTTTTCCACGAAACACTTTCTTGACTAGAATTTTTGCATTTATATGAATACATACATGGATCATTAAATAAGTTTCCAGAGTTTTTTTCGTATGGGCACTTTTATTGATAGTACACACATGAAACTCTAGTCCTCTTCGAAGTAATCTCCTCCGGCTGCAATGAACTTATTCTACCGTTCCAACAACTTCTAGAGGGCCCCATGGAAGTTCTCTTGTGTGAGCGTAGCAATGACCTTCGTCACAGCCTCTTTCATCTCTTCAATTGTCTCATAACGACAGCCTCTGAGCTTAGGGAATAAGCAAAAGTCATAGGGAGCAGGGTCTGGACTATAGGGAAGGTGAGGAACTGCCTTGATGCCCATCTTGGTCAAATAGTCTGTGACAAGGATGGAGTTGTGGACTGGTGAATTGTCCAGGTGGAAATACCACTGACCCGATTTAAAGAGTGCTAGCATCTTCCGACGGAATCTCTTCCTGGATTTCCTTAAAACCTCAACATAGTAACCCTAACCCTTTGGCCAATCAACTCTGGTGTATTGACTTCCTTACTCCTTCCACACCTCTCATCATCCCTCACATACTCCCTGGCATCCTTGAATCTCTTATGCCACTTAAAAACACATGCTCGATTCATGCAAGTTGGTCCATAAGCAGTCTGAAGCATTCCATACGCTTCTGTGGTCTTTTTCCAAGTTTAAAACAGAATTGTATTGCATATCGTTCTTCTAAAGTGTCCTCACGTCCAGATTGTATTTTTGAAATTCACCAGCTGTGACAATCAGGCTTTAGTAGGGTGTATTCCAATTGCTGCTGTAGCTGTTCATTTGAAGCTGAAATCATAAAAAATAGTCATTCATCTCATAAGATGTATAGCAATAACATATTGAATTTTCAAGATCTACGACAATTTTAAATGTCTGTATAAAAAAATCTGGAAACTTATTGAAGGAACCACGTATATACGTGAGGGTCATTCAATGAATTAAGAGATTGTTTTTTTTTAATTTCTTTCACAATTATAAACGATGCACTGTTTGGTTTATATAAAAAAATCATTTTAAACTCGCTAGAATATTTGTTTTGAAGCAAATCAAAATAGTAGTAATTCATAATGGTTGCAATTCAGACGGAGAGCTCCCTGTATGAACAGAGGTGTGTCAACAAATTTTGCTGGCTGAAAAGTGCAAATCATCTGAAATTTACATAAAAAGGTGATGTGTACGAAGGAGTAAGTTTTATTCACAAAAATGTTTACAAATAACTTAAAGATGGGTTTGCTACTACGAGTGTAGTTCAAAAAGACGCTCCATGGAGTGGAAACATACTGACTCCCTTGTGAAGAAAAATTTCTGGCGCAGCGGTCAATAAAAAAGTTTATGCCGACAACATTCAGCGACAGGAAAGGCTACATCATTATTGATTTCCTCGAAAACTGTCTCAAAATAGATGCAACCCAAAGGATGCATTTTTTACATGACATGTTCCAAATGACCGCCATTGCTCTTGTCTCAGTAATGAATAATCATATTAGTGAGTTGCATCTATTTTGAGACAACCTGTATATATCATCATCATGTAGCGCCATCAGCACGGATATCCCTGGCCCTCACTCGTCACCCCTCCCTATCGTCCATTGCTTCCGGCAGGTCTTCAGGACTTCATCTAGTATCGGCACAGGGCTGCTGTATGTAGGTTCAAGCTGGTCGTCCTGTGGACCCTTGTATATATATATATATATATATACGTGTGTGTGTGCGCGCGCATGTATGTGTGTGTATGTGTGTGTGTGTGTGTGAGCCCTCAATTAAATCTTTTATTACAAAATAGTTGATAAAATCTAGTCATGAAGCCAGCAAAATATAAGTGGTTTTAAATCTTCACATACTTAAGTATCGTTAAACATGGAATCTGGCGGTTGTCGCGGACCAGTAGCGCTGCTTTCTAAAATACTCCAAAACTTTCAATTACATGGACCTACTCATTTTCTTATGTCCGTTTATAACTTACTATCTGTTTGCATATCTGTCTCACTCTTTTAGATTAAACTTGATATTTTCAAATTGTTGATAATTCATATCCGTCTAGTCCAGTATGTTGGTGCATATATATATACATATATATATAATTGTGGTCCACCTACCCACTCCTGGGCTGCCACATAAGTTTCACTTAGCTATGAGAAAGCCACAATGGTTAGATATGCTCAATTGACCACATCTGACGATTGCAGCCTTGAAGGTGGTTGGTGGACCTCGAATATTTTAGGTTTTTACCTCGTACTGCCAGTCGGCGTTGAGCACTTTTCTAATATCTTTAAATCGTTTTTTTTTTTAAATTATTCCCTCTTTAAGTATATATATATATATATATATATATATATATATATATATATATATATATATATATATATCCAGCTAGGATGATGTATCAGCGTCGAGACAGCTGTCTCACTTCGTCCCGTGCAATATTTTCTTTTTACACAACTGAATATTTATCTCATTGGTAACTTTGAGAGCAGGAAAAGCATTAAAAGAAATACGATGGCACAGCTTTACATTATATAAAAGAGGAGGTTTAGAAGTGCTTCGACCAGTGGAAAATCAACTGGAATACCTGCGCTGTAGATAAGCGGATTATTTTGAAGAAAATTAACGTTACGTTTATCGTTCATTACTTTCACTTAGAGCTTCCGTCTTAATACTTTTTAAACACATTTCACAAGTCCCTTTATTTTTACCTTTGTATAAGACAAGAAAATTTCCAATAAATCACCATTATCATCATCATCATTATCATCAGCAGCAGCAGCAGCCCTTGCTCTCAGTCCAAGGTCAGTTTGACATGTACTGTAATGGAATTTAACGTGTCACGTTGACCCATGATATACTGACAGCAGCTGCTTTGTGGGGTGCTGCCTCCAGGACTTGTTTAATATTTCTCGCAGCATTATTGCGTAGTTTCCTTCAATCTTTTTCTCCATACGTTTAGTTAGCGTCCATGTAGTGCATCCATATTGCAGTATCGACACGACCGCTGATAGGAAGAAACTGCGCCTCATTTTATCGGTCAGGTCTAACTTCCATATGACCGATAGCTTATCAATAGTTGACAATGTCTAGACCACGAAATAAACTCTATAGCTGAGCAGCCAGACTTTATAACAATCAAAGATCACAAACCGAATTTCAAAACCAAACCATCGTATAGATTAACCCCACAAAATCTGAAATCGGAAGAATTAGGAAACATATTCTGGATAATATAAACACGATGCTCAAATCACTTGAAGAACACCAAGGCCGTCACTAAATAGTTCACTGCTATAACAACAAAGACAATACAGCCTTCATCCAATTGGACCAAAACTAAATAGCCACATGAAAATGATATCCAACGCATTAGAATTGCTAGAATTTGAAATCACCATATACACAAACCTAAAAATAGTAAATTTCTTATATGTAACACTAAACATAAAGAAAGGCAGATTTGAACCTTATAAAAAAGAAAACAATACACCCATCTACATACACACTTCTTCAAACCACCCAGTCTCTATCATCGAGCAAATACCAAAATCAATTAACTGCAGACTATCCGATAATTCTTCCAACATCGACATTTTCTACAAAAAAAATAAATAAATAAACATATACGACAATGCACTGAAAAACAGTGGTTATAAACAAACACTAGAATACACACCTCCAAAAAGCAAACCAAAACACAGAAATAGAAATATAACTTGGTTCAACCAGCCTTACAACAATTACGTAATATCAAACATCGGTACGGATTTCCCAAACCTTATAAGCAAACACTTCCCCAATCATAGCCCCCTTGCTAAAATTTTTAACAGAAACAATATAAAGGTCAGCTATACTAGTACAAGTAATATATCTCAAATCATAAAAGGCCACAACAAAAGAATTGAAACCATCTACAATAACACACGCCCCAATAAACTATGCAACTGTTAGGATAAAGAAACATACCCCCCAACTAGGAAACTGCCTACAGAAAAACGTAGTGTACAGGGCCACAGTAAAAACCAACAGCTCAATCAAGCAGTACATAGGTGCAACAGAGGGTACTGTAAAACAAGGAATATATAACCACAAACTTTCCTTCACCGACAGAAATTACTCAACTAAAACTTCTTTATCCACACACCTGGCACCTAAAAGACATGAACATATCACCCACCATCACTGGGAAATACTAAAACTAGCACCCGCCTACAGCCCGATATTAAAAACATACCTTCTTGACCTCCACGAGAAACTAGCAATTATCACTCACCCATCACATAACACCCTGCTAAACAAAAAATCAGAAATTCTATCCAAATGCAGACATAAAAACAAACATCTACTCTCACATTTTGACCCACACACATAACCCATCCACCTATATTACCTCCAGTACTAAAAATCGCTCATAATCCTCACAAATAACCCCACAATACACCTGACACATCGTAAGTACCACTTTCCTTTATTTATCATATTTACCCATCCCCTCCGCTCGGGCAGGATATGACACAAGGTCAATTTTTAAGCGGGGTTTAGCAGGTTTGAATTCTGAGTATTCCTCCTCCTAGACTAGTTGCCTCACCAAGGCTGAAGAACCCAGTCTGTCCTACTATTTCCCCATAGCTGGAGGGAGAATAATTGGATTCATACCTTTCCTAAATGTATTAGTGTTATGATGAAATGCAATCCGTCTCGTCCAGGATTTGAACTCGTGTCGCCGTGTCCATTTCCTACGACGATAACTATTACACCACGGGCACCGCCATAAAATCTTTATATTCATCTCCATGCATTTCCACAACCTCTTGACATTATGTTAGCTCTGTTTTCATGAATGTTAGAAATACATCTCCACACAGTATATTTAACATATATCCCTTACGCACATACCATCGTATATTACAATAACATATACGTAATATAACAGTAACACAACATAGCTAATAAAAATTATTATTGTAATCCAATACAATTCCCCACCTATTATCCTTACGTCCCAAACCTATCACGTTCACACGTCAAATCGAAAATTCCTTTTCTTAATAATGCAGTGATGATAATTTGCTCCTTAGTTAAAATCATCACACACCCCCACAAAAAAACAAGCCAAAAGAAACAACACAACTAATACAAACACTTATTGCAACGTCTTAACACAATATATTCATTATATTCCTTACGTACATACAACCATGGATTACAATGATGAACACGCAATATATCATTAACACACCATAACTAACACAAATCATATTCCAGCATAAAATACTAATATTGCATCATATTTCATAGTATATTACAATATAACTTGTCTCATCACTCCGATAATTATTGCGTTCTGATCCACCATACTCCTTCGTCTATAATGCTTACAAAGCAAAACTTTATTTCTTCGTAATGCAATGATGATGATAATTTGTTCCTTAACTAAAAATCACCAGACACACACACACACACACACACACACACACACACACACACACACACACACACACACACACACACACACACACACACACACACACACACACACACACACACGAATGCAAAAAATAAATAAATAAATGATACTCCATATTATATTACAATACAACATATGTCATCACTTCGATTATTATTGCGTTCTGATCCACCATACCCCTTCGTCTATTATGCTTACAAATCAAAACTTTATTTCTTCGTAATGCAGTGATGATAATAATTTGTTCCTTAGCTAAAATTACCACACACACACACACACACACACATCTATACACACACGCGAATACAAAAAAAATTACTCGGTCAAACTGTCGCGACTTTCGCTACACATCGCAAATCATATCCAGAAGACAACCTCAAATTTGCTACGCGTTGCATATATCTTCATATACACACATACTAAATATCACTTATTCGACCACACACACACACACACACACACACACACACACACACACACACACACTCGAACACTTAGAGAGTTGTACATAATCCTAACGTTTTTTGACTGTATTTTTCGATTTTTAATTTCTCCAATATCATTCCTTTTCTGCCTGATGATTGTCGTTATAAAACAACATGAAACCTATGGTCGCAGACAAGCTTCTATTCTATTAAATATATAAATACAAATATATATATAAACTGATATATATTTACTTTATATATATATATATATATATATATATATATATATATATATATATATATATATATATATATATTCACACAGGGTGTTTCACGATTGTAGAATCAAAACAACGGCCTCTTAGATTTTCTCTGTTGAATTTATTCTTTTTCTCTTTTCAGATAATTGCAGAGAAATATTTAACAATTTGATATATTTAAACAAATACTACAAAATCATATCTTAGATGATGAATCAAATCTTTTGTGTAAAGGTATATTATCACACTAAGTCTTTGAAGATTCTTCAAGGAAGATACAGAAAAGAAGTTCAATTTCAATCCATTTCTAAACAGGAATCAGATTTTCAAGTTGATCAAGAACTTTGACGCTCATAGAATTCATAAAGATTGTTGGCCTACTGAGAAGATTCAAGCGAATCTAACCAAGAGGAATACTGCACGTGTTATCAACAAATTTGCACGCTGTATTCAACAGAGCTTTTAATTGAACGGCGGACAAAGGGAACATGTATTCTCGAGCGTCTCTTGACATTTCTGGTTCAGGTTTGACACCAAATGGATGCAGATCCTAAAATGTTATCCTTTCACGTTTTCATAAGTGTAATATCCATTACCCTCTTTCGAAAATTGGGCAACATCCTATACACACACACACATACACACTCACACACACAAACACACATATATATATAGAAAAATTGATGATAACGATCCAAGTGGAAGGAGAGATTTATTGAAAGGTCGACACTATAGTGCTTCAGTTCTACTGAACATCATCAGGATCATGAGGGATGATATTAGCGATTTTAAATCAATGATGGATGTATAAAAATGCAAAATTCAAAAACCTAGGGGAAAATTTGTATAATGAGAAAAAGTTGGCCGTTTAACTGGTGAATCAGCGTTCGTTGTTTTAAATTACGTCATTTGACTTATTAGGAATATTGTATAGAATTTATGTTACGTTTGTTTAACGAGAAAGATTTCGAGTCAGAAGGAAGAAAAAGAAAGAAATAAAAACAAAAAGAAAAATAGAAAGCATTAAAATTATGATATAAGTGGAAAATATTAACTAAAGATGGAATATATTGTAGCTATTTAAAATGGATTTGCTTGGAGAAATTTTTAAGGAGAAATATTATGAAAGCCAGGACGAGTATTTAGATAGCAGCGGCTTCAAAAGTTAATCTTAGAGTTTTATTATGGATGTAAATGAGCATCTTTGCAGAATTAAAGTCGAAGTTGTGATTAGATTGAGAAATGTGTAGGAATAATGCATTGTTTGAATCCTAGTGATGTAATGGATAAAATACTGGGGTGTGGCTTTCGAACTCCAGTCAAGCAGCAAAGCTCACTTTCGGACTAATACCCTTATAAAAAGAAAGTAAAGCTGGCGACCGTAGTCGAGGACGACCAGAAGGCTCCCTTTTCAATAGTTACTACACCGAAGTGTAGGGGAGGGTGCCACTCCTTTCCCTGGATTGCTCCATTTTACCCTTAATACGTACCTTATACTGTTGAGTGTTAAGCAAGGAGGTATTAAGAACCATTTTTAAAGTCTTTGGTATGACACGACCAGGGATTGAACTCAGGTCTCCCGGACCATTGGCGAACATAGATAGGACTCTATCAGGAGCGACCACTCCAGGCCAGAGTGGACCAGGGAGAGATGGCAATGAAAGGGTACCCTGCATTCCCCAAGTTCCAGCATTACTGGAACCGCACCATCAGATTGTTTAGTATCATATCCAGAAGACTTGTTGGGGGGTGTCTTACCTCTCTACAGAGAAGCAGTCAGTGTATTCTAAAGCCCCAGCGGACTGGGCAAAATATCACTCCTGTCCTTCGGCAAGGATGTGTTTTCATATTAATTAACCCTCGAAGGTTGACATGCCATTAAACAAAGAAACCAAACCAGATATATATTGCATTCTGTTCACTTATATCACTTTACTCTAACTGGAGACTGCCCTGAGCAAAATGTATCAAACAATTTTCAGATACATTCAAAATATCTATTCCTTGATTAAGGATTTTATTCAACTTTTATCTATCTATCTATATCGGTCAGTTCATATCTATCTATCTATCTATCTATCTATCTCAGTCTGTTCATATCTATCTATCTATCTATCTATCTATCTATCTATCTATCTATCTATCTCAGTCTGTTCATATCTATCTATCTATCTATCTATCTATCTATCTCAGTCTGTTCATATCTATCTATCTATCTCGGTCTGTTCATATCTATCTATCTATCTATCTATCTATCTATATCGGTCTGTTCACATCTATCTATCTATCTATCTATCTATCTATCTCGGTTTGTTCACATCTATCTATCTATCTATCTATCTATCTCGGTCTGTTCACATCTATCTATCTATCTATCTATCTATCTCGGTTTGTTCACATCTATCTATCTATCTCAGTCTATCTCAGTCTGTATTTTCTGAAAACACTTTCAGAAATCTTAAGTGTTTTTACACATAACATTATTATAGTGTATGAGATCTGTCTCCGCTGTTCTGGATATGACACTAAACAGTCTGATGGTGAGGTCCCAGTAATGCTGGGGTTTCGGGAAGACGGAGCACCCCTTCATTGCCATCACTCCCAGGTCCACTCTGGCCCGCAGTGGTAGCACCTGATAAGGGTCCTATCTATGGGTTAAATAGAACAAACGGCATACTTATGCTAAACCGAATTGTTTGATTAAACCGAATGTTTTTGACAATTAAACCGTACTTACATTTAAACTGCGTGCTAATGCTAAACTGAATTGTTTGAAATTGAGTTGTTTTTAACATTGAAACTGTACTTACAGTAAACTGAATTGTTATATATAACTGTTTGAATAAGCTGAATAGTTTGAAATAGAAATGTTTTTGACAATTAAACTGTATACTTATGCAAAACTGAATTGTTTTAAATAGAACTGATTATTTACATAAAAATGGATAAGCCATAAAACCCAACCAGCCTGTCTCAGCTATGGGTTAAATCGTACCACTACGAGACTTCTATTAGGGTGGCTTAGGCATTAAATAATCCTCAAAGTTTGATATGCCATTAAACAAAGAAACCAAACCTAATAAGATCTATTTGTAGACCAAAAACAATAAGGGCGAAGGTAATATTCGTTTTGAATCAACAAATCTATCTATCTATCACTGTCTGTTCCTATCTATCTATCTATCTATCTATGTGTCACTATAATGTACACACATCTAAATAAGTGATTAGTGGACTAAATCTATTCGTATTTGTGTATGAAAGGAATCGTTCTGGGCATTTGTTTGCGTTTGCGCGCTGATTTAGCACATATACATCATCAGACAAATCTTTCTAAATTTACTTATCTCGCATTCTTTTAATAGAATTCGCTTAAATTGAAGAAGAAAGATTAATCTTTTTACGATGTATATCCGGAAATTGTACAGCCCTTCTTAATATCTTCAAAGTTACGCGCCCTTGGTGTGACCTCACATACAATCAAAGGGCACCTTGCTGTGCATGTGCGAACGGACACTCTGCCATAGTTTTATGTGACTGTTGCATTCATCATGAAAATATACTTGTCAATTCTTCACACTACATGCAGAGGTTGTAACCAAAATGTAGAGTCATCTGGGTACGCCTGCTCTTCTTGTTTAAATTTGATCCTCTGTAACTTCCGTTTTTTTTTTGTTTTTTTTTTTTGCTAAAACTAAAACTGGCTATGAAAGGGAAATTGTAGACAATCATCATCATCATCATGATGTCGTGCCACAGGCACAGATATCCCTGGCCCTCTCTCGCCACTTCTCCCAATCGATCATCGCCTCTGTCAGGTCTTCAGGGCTACATCCCGTATCCTCACATAGCTCCAGTATGTATGTTCGAGCTGGTCCTGCTTTTGCCCGGCCATGTGTGGGGGTCCATAGAAGTACATCACTTATGAGCTCGTCCCTGCTTCTCCAGCAGTGTCCTGAATATCTGGTTCGTCTGACTTGGATAGTTTTCGTGATGGGGGGGGGTAGGTGGCCGTATAGTTGGTGCCTTGTGGGGTATTGCCGCCAGGACTTGTTCAATATTGCTCGCAACATTCTTGTGTAATTGCCGTCTAGCTTCTTTTCCAGCCGTTTAGTTAGCGTCCAAGTAGTGCATCCATACAGCAGTATCGATACGACCGCTGCCTGGAAGAAACTGCGTTTCATTTTATCGGTCAGGTCTGATTTCCATATGATCGATAGCCTATTGATAGCTGTCCATGCCTTTGCTAGCCGCGTGTCGATGTCTTTTTCGGTTGATGAGACACCGTTTCCTAGGTAGGTGAATTTGTCAACCAGTTTCAGAGAGGTTCCGTCTAGTGTGGAGATGTCGCCTGTTTGATTATAGCACATATATTCCGTTTTGTGTACGTTGACATGGAAGACAATGCCTGCAGCGGCTCGTTCCAAACTATGCAGTAGTGTTTCGGCTTGGTTGGGTGTATTTGCCAGTATCGCTATGTCACCGGCGTAGTCGGCATCGGTAATTGTTTTTGCGGGGTACCTTCTGCTTCTTTTCTTTATCAGCTCGAAGCCGTTCTCTGTTGGGACGAGATTAAAGAAAATGTGACGATGCAGTTGATGACATTCCCGAAAGAGGAATTTGCAGACTGGTTTGGAAATTGGAAGAGATATGTTCGAGGTCCCAAAAGTACGTTGAACATGAAGAGGCTATTGACTTAAGGAACCTTTTTTCTTGAATATCAAATTGGTGCTTTCCAGAACTCATAAACCTCTATCTTATTTGGTTGATTTATTTTAACGGCATGTCACCCTGTCTAGGGTTATTCTATGCGTACAGGTTGCGGAATTGCGTTCATTGTTCCTTTGTGCCATTGTTTCTTAAAAGATATTTTTTCCAACATGGTCCCATCGAATAGGAATAATTTTTAAACAGATCTATTTGACTAATAATTATGATCTTAACGGATACTACCACTCCAGGTGACTGGGCCTGGGAGTAATGGCAATGAAGAGGGCACTCCGCACTTTCCAGAACTGGAGCTTCACCACCGGATACATTTTAGTCTCATACCTAGGAATCTTATTTTTTTGCGGGGGATAGGGGCTTTCCCTTTTGCAGGGGATACAGACAGCGTATTCTAAACCTCATCGGCTGGGTATCTTATCTCTAACACCGTCTTCTTGTAAATACTTATTCCTGGGTAGAGAGTTCAATCCTCACTAATGACTGTGTCATACAGTCATGTCCCTGTGCCCGTTTATGATTAGTTGCGCATGTGAAACATCTAATTTACAAATGCTGATCTGGCATGACAGAAACGCAAGTAAACGTTGACACAAAGTTATCGAGACAGACGCCGGGAGTGGCAAGAAAACATTAGTATAAAAAAAGAAAAGAAAAAAGAAAAAAAAAGTGATTCTAAACACCACCACTACCACTACTACCGCACATACATACACACACACAAACACACTCCCAAAGCGTCTTAAATAAATACAAACACTCCACACCTAAATTCGTAGGCAGGGTTACGCAGATACGCGCGAACAGTCGTTTGCATAGAGACCTATGCATTTTAAGGACATGGGCAATTTTTTATACTCTTTTAAGTTGTAAGATTTTCAGTAGTAGTAGTAGTAGTATGTTTCATATATTTGTTAGTGTTTGGAGGCTGAGTGACAGCAAGTCTCCCAATATATACATATATATATGGATTGTTTTTGTACAACGAGAGAAAAGAAAATATCTTAAAATGAATGGTTTTAAATTTGGTATTAATGTTCTGTTTATTTATATTCCATATACACTACAAATTTAGATGTGTGTGTATGTGCGTGGGTTTGTTGGGTATATGCATGTGTTCGTGTGTCAGTCTTTCGTTTTTCTTTATAAAGCAATATCTAACTTGGAACTCTCAGAAATGATTACTGCTACAGTGAGTTCGATCGTCACTGAGTGCCCTCAATACTGTATTAGACGTACTTAAACTCAGTAAATATTCATATTTGAACTTGGTTTATTGGCTGAGAGAGAGAGAGAGAGTGTGTCGGAGATAGATACAGAGAGAGAGAGAGAGAGAGAGAGTCGGAGATAGATCGAGAGAGAGACAGAGACAGAGTGAGAGTCAGAGTTAGATAGATAGATAGATGGATAGATAGAGAGAGAGAGAGAGAGAGAGTCGGAGATAGATAGATACAGAGAGAGACAGAGACAGAGACATAGAGAGAGAGTCAGAGTTAGGTAGATTGATAGATCTGATGAACAGACTTAGATAAATAAAGAGAGTAGAGAGACTTTAGTAATAGATAGATAAATAGATTGAAACAGAAAGACAATGAACCGACTTAGATATAAACTGTTATATATATATATATATATAGAGAGAGAGAGAGACAGATATATATATATATATATATATATATATAAACTGGTGTGTGTGTGTGTGTGTGTGTGTGTGTGTGTGTGTGTGTGTGTGTGTGTGTGTGTGTGTGTGTGTGTGTAAAGTAAGAAAGAAAAACAGAAACAGTCTGATATATATTTTAGAAAGAGTGAGGAAAGAAGAAAGGAAGAAAGAAAAACGGAGATAGATAGATAGATACTGTCTGAAAGAAGAAAGAAAGAAAGAAAGAAAGAAAGAAAAACTAAGAAAGAAAGATAGAAAGAAACTCTGATATATTTGAGAAATAGTGGAGAAAGTCGAAAAAAAGAAATTTTGAGATAGATAGATAGATAGATAGATAGATACAGAATTTGATAGATAGATAGATAGATAATGTCAAAAAATATGGTAGCAGATTCAGTTAGGTAACATCGAAAGAAGCAACATATAATAATAATAATAATAATAATAATAATAATAATAATAATACCATCCACACCACCTCCTCCCTCCATCGTCACCGCTGATACACTCGGCGCCACCGTCACAACGCCTACCACCACCTCCATTGCTGTCCTTACCTGTATCTGTCGGTATTACGCGCCATGTAGGCGGTTTTGTTCACCATCGTCACCGCTACAAAAATGTTGCCACCGCCACTACCATCATTGGTGCCTCCACCGACACTTCGCTCCACCTTTACTCTCCCCAACGCCTCACCTTGCTCTCCTCAACGCCCCACCTAACTCTTCATCACCCGCGTTCTTGATAGTCTGCGTTTTGAGGCACAGTGACCCGGTCGTGCAGACCCGAGCCTCATTCTGATTTTCCCAGTACAGCAAAGTACCAGACGCCGTCACAGACATTTCCCTTTCTCCTCCTACTACGTTTTGTCTAAGTCCTCCTCCTTTTCCTCGCCTTTTTTTTCTGACGCTACCTCTTCGAAAAAGAAATATTGTGTAGCTGTAGTCGGCAATTAGGTGAAAATGAAGAAAAGAAAGGAAGGAATGAGAAAAGATAGGCTGGCGGGAATGCTTACGAAGAAATAAAGAGAATCTAGCGATATATATATAGAGAGAGAGAGACAGAGACAGAGACAGGGACAGAGAGAGACAGAAAAAGACATATAGAGATAAAAAGAAAGAGATTGATAATTAAATAGAAACACAGAGAGAGAGAGAGAGAGAGAGAGAGAGAAAGAGTGAAGAAATATTTATGATCATCGTTTATTATTATCGTTATTATTATTATTATTATTATTATTCAAAAAATTGCAGATGTCTCATGGTTATCGAGGGAGACTGTGTGGCAGCAAGTCTTCCCAAAATTCCATCTTTACACCATTTACCTCTGCTTCTTCAGCTAAAATTTTCTCAAACTATCATAGCTTGTAGAAATACAAAAAATAAAAAAAATATAAAAAAGCAGACATCTTTTAATTTAAATAATCGTAAAAACTAGAATTTAATATTTGCAAATTGACACCTGTAGTAGATGGTGGCTTTCACTTGAGAACAAGTAATAGCAAGTCACCTAAGTACTCTAGTACTCTTCGCATTATTATTATTATTATTATTATTATTATTATTATTATAAACTCGTTGAGACTTTGCATGTGGATTCCACTAAAGAGCAAGTGATACCAAGCCTTCTCGGTACACCAGCACTATCTTCTGTATTCTCTCTGATTTCCAGAGATTTTAAGTAATGTTGTCGTCTGGATGGTGTTATTTCTTCAATCAATTTCAAATTCTTCTCAAAAAATAAATGCAAAGGGTCTTCGAGAAGTGTCAATTATTGATGGATACGATTTATTAGTTCTGGAAACATCGATATATATATATATATATATATATATATATATATATATATATATATATATATATACTCGTTTTCATCACCATTTAGGTTCACAGTGACCTACTACTACTACTACTACGACTACTTCCACTACTACTACTACTTCTACAGCTACTACTACTACAATTCGCAAAATAAAAATATTAATAATAACACAAGACATACTGTTTGCAATGAAATATTAGTTGTAACAGTCATTTAAGTAACAAAATATTGTCATGGTGCCTCGCTTAATGTAATAGCGAAATCGGGTACTAGACTGTAACAAGTGAGATCGATTCTCACTGGGTGCGTCACACTTCTGCCCTTGTGCCAAGCTGCGCTTTGAAAATGATGATATCAAAACCGTCCTATAGGTCGCCTTGCTACTTAAAAGTTGAACAATAGTTTGTTTGTTTTCTTTCTAATATATATTTTAAAACTTTTCTTCCAGGTTTTCAAAATTTATTTTTGGAAAATCTGTTTTCGAAAAAAAAAAAATTGAAATAAATAAATAAATAAAAACTAAAATAAAAAACAAAAACAATGTAAAAAGATTATAGAATTGAAAAAATTCCCATTTCCCTCTCAAAAAGCCTCCCAGGAAAATTAATGAGAAAGAAGGGAGCATTTATATACTTAGGAAGAATTAAAAGATAGTTATTTAGGGGATACGTATGGGGGTTTTATATATATATATATATATATATATATATATATATATATATATATATATATATTAATTTATTTCAATAGATGAATAAAAATATATGAACCAGACCTAAAAACAAACTTTAGTAGATTGATAAAGGGTAATGTATTTATGGGCCAAGCAATATTCGAATATGATTCTCTGAATCCTTAATTTTTGAATTGTTATTTGAGAAAGAGTACAGAACAAAAATCTGATTTCTAGGCGAATGACAGTAGCGGTGGTTTTAAGGTGCGACGTACTTTTAGAAAACGATCGATTATATTTGAAATAGTAGCAGTTGCAATAGTTGTCGGTAAAAAATTTTCGTTTCGGCTTGTTTCTGTCTGAAGGGTGTAGGTGCCTGGATAATTTGTTGGTAACGGTTTATTAAAAGGTCGTTAAATAGATTAAAGTTGTAAAAGAAGTTTACCAAGAGCGAGGGGGTTTCAAGCATTACCTAAGGTTTTGTTAGCAAAGGTTTTTGTCTGGCACAAGGTCACAAATACTCAATAAAGATGGAAATCGAAACCATAGTTTTCCATATGGGATTGATTTCTTGCTTACCACGACGCTACGGCTAACTCATTTGTTTTATACGAATTTATGTAGCATAGTGTGACACAAGGCCACTAAAACCGAGAACTCTGAAGAGATCGAAATTGATAGTGCAGTTATTATAACGCATTAATTTGCTAATCTCTACACTCCGATGATGCGTATTTCTTATGAACGTATAAAATTAGTCTGGCACAAGAACATAAGCGCCCGGTAACCTGTAAAGATCAAATTCATGGCTTTAGTAATGGTCAGTGTTTTATTTGCTAAACACAACTTGCCAGTGTTTGGTATATATATATATATATATATATATATATATATATATATATATATATATATATATTCCTTAATTTAGTCTGGTTCAAGGTCAACAGTTTTCGGTGCCTCCCAAAAGGAAATCGGTCTTGTCATTGTTTTTGTAACAAGTCAAGAACTCGTCATTAAAACATAATCGAAATGGTGACGCACTTTATCCTCGTATTGAAGAGACAACAAGAGTTCAAATCCTGGACAAGGTTGGTGGCATTTCATTTCACGCTAGTGCCAATAGGAAAGGCTTGAATCCATCTATTTTCCACCAAGCTTTTCGTAAATAGTAGGGCAGACTGATATCTTTAGCTTTGATTAGGCAACCAATTTAGGAGAAGGAAAACTCTGAATTCAAACCGACTGTACTCCGATTAAAATCATTGACCTTGTGACACAGCCTCCCCACGATGGAGGGGTCAGGTAGCTTTCTAGAAGTAACAATAGCAGTACGATAGATCCTTGCTCAGAGTAGTGGTTAACGAGCAATGCGAGTTGACTATTATTGGTGAGTTTCATCCGAACTGAGTGACCTACACTTAAGTTAATCTTATTAAATGATACGATTTGCGTATTCGACGTCAATTTTCTATTATTTACCGTAACTATCCCAGTACTTATCGTTTATACTAATATTACTAACGTACAGTCATGTCTTAAATAATTTGGATTAGTCCCCTTGTAGTGGTTAACGTGCTTGACTGTAACATTGTAGTAAGCGAGTTCGAACTCCAGTCGCGCTATTACGTTCACTTTCGAACTAATACCCGAGGGAAAGGCATGAACTCCTTCATATCCCCCACCCATAGATTAAATAGAATCACTGCTGTTCTTCTACACGGATGGCTTTGGCATAAAATAACCTACGACGGTTGATATGCCATTAAACAAAAAACAAACAAACAAAAAGAATGGTTGAATTATGCGGTTTTGATTTGTGCTGTTGTGATTTACTAAGCTCTTTGCTTAGATAGGGCACAAGGCCGTATGAATAGGGCACTAAATGATACTCGAACAATTTACGTTGTTTTTTTTTTGCTGTTATTTCTATCTATTTATCTTCTTTTTTTTTTAATTTTTTAATTTTTTTTTTTTTTTGATTTGATACGATTAATTGTAATTAAAAAAAAAACAAAAACAGACATCCTTGAAGTCATTAAGGAAAAAATGAGCGACCGGTTGATTTTAACGACTTGACCACCCGTCTAGGATTATTTTTATTTTTACAGTATGGGCTAAATGCATGTTTAAAAATTATTCGTATTCAATAGGACTGGGTGCAAAAACCAAAAAACCCTCCTTAAGAAACAACTAGAGAGAAATATTAATATGAACATATCATGTACACGATTCCCTAACCTCTTGGTATACAACAATCCTATACAGGTTGATATGCCGTTAAAATCAATTAATCAATATATCTATCGATTTATTTTTAAAGCAGGATTTTTTAAAAATTCCTTTAAAAAAATCTACGATTTCCTCTATCTACGTTAATTTTTAAATAAAAAAAAATCATAAACAGAATATGACAATATCTTAATGCCAGTGAGCTGGATTCTTACGGGGTGCCTCTTACTACTTGCCTTACGCAGTAATAAGCTAAGCTTAGTCAATGACTTTTCAGTGTACAGTCAGCCCAGTCGGCTAGGGCAGTAGAATAGGTCGACTGCATCTCCACAGAGGGGTAAGACCACCACCAAACAAGTGCTCTGGATATGACACTAAGCCGTATCTGATGATGAGGCTCAAGTCCTGGAGCTTGGGGGAATGTGGAAAACCCCTTCATTGCCAGGTCCACTCCCAGGTCCACTCTGATTCGGAGTAGCTGTACCTGTTAGGATCCCGTCTATGTGTCAAATCGAGCTTGTTTAATTGTTTAAACGTGTGCAAAAAGATAATAATAATAATAATAATAATAATAATAATAATAATAATAATAATATGTGCAAGAAATTGAAATTTGACCATACTAACTAATGGTATATGCACAACCCAGCACCTGTCCTAGAAAATAACACAATTAAACTCCTATGGGACTTTGACATACAAACGGATCACCTAATCTCGGCCAGAAGACTAGACCTTATAATAATCAACAAAAAAAAAAAAAGAGAACTTGCAAAATTGTCGACTTTGCTGTCCCAGCTGAACACAGAATAAAACTGAAAGAATGTGAAAAGAGAGAGAAGTACCTCGACCTTGCTAAAGAAATGAAAAAAACGATGGAACATGAAGGTGACAATTGTAATTGGTGCGTTTGGAACAGTAACGAAAGGATTACTAAAGGGATTGGAGGACTTGGAGGTCAGCGGACTTATGGAGACCATACAAACTACTACATTATTGAGAACGGCCAGAATACCAAGAAGAGTCCTGGAGACTTGAGTAACTTGCTGTCACTCAAACTCTAGTGAAGGACCATCAGCTAACGCCGACGTGAAAAACTCTAATGAGTAAATAATAATAATAGTAAAATAATAAAAGTATAATAATAATAATGATAATAATAATAATAATAATAAAACAACAACAACAATAATAATAATAATAATAATAAATAGTTTTATTTGATGTTGGCGTTTGTAATGAAACAGTTATTGTATTGGTTGATTTGGCTACCGAAGTTCAAATCCTTGACGAGTCTGCATTTTCCATAGCGCTAATACCTCTAAAAAAAGGTATGAATCCAACTATTTCTCCTTCCGGTTATGGTTAAATAGTAGGGCAGACTAGGTTCTTTGGCTTTGGTATGGCAACCAGTCTAGAAGAAGGAAAAGCCTAAATTCAAACCAAACAAAAAATAGGTGGGCTCCGCTAGGCTATCTCCCCACCAAAAAAAAAAACAAAAACAAAAACAAAAAACACATTACATGTGTAGCGCCGCCACAACTACACCAGGCTGCAGTTTTATTAAATTGATCGGAAGTCGCCAAAATTGAAATAAGAGGTGTCAGAATGGTAGATCTCATATACCGATTCTTCATTTTCTCGGGATGGGAACAGAATAAATGCGGACATTTGAATGAAAATTATAGCCCATAGAATATGAAAATATGAGAATAAAACATTGTTCTTAAACTTGATCAAATTAATTGCACAGCCGTAAACCTAGACGAAGTATGGAAGATAACAGTAAGTTGTCTTTAATTGGAATCATTTTCAGATGAGGTTTCTTAATCTGAGAATTAATTTTTATTTATTGCGGACTTTTTTCCCCTCATCTTGGTAATTTATGTGTTGTTTCTTCTTTCACTACGTTTCGGCCAAATTTCACCTCTGGCCTTCTTCAGGTGATTTTACCGCGACCTCGGATAGGAATGCTGAGTCTTGTAACCGTATCCCCAGTAATTACTGCCTTCCATAGTTGTTGTCGATCGCACCACGTTTTTGACCCAGTAAACCTCTGGCCGGCTTGGGTAGGATTTGAAACCGCTATCTTCTGACAATGCTCACCTGGAACCGCACAGACTCAACGCCTCTATCCGCTGCGCCACGGGCCCCGAAGAGTAACAGTAAGTTTAACATTTAACTTGCGCCTGTGACAAACGACGCATAGCGAACGCAGCTTTGAACTCTTCGGCCTTTTTCAAGTGTCTGTCTTATTCGACTACGTTCACGGAATTTGAAACTGCCTCCTTTGTTCCATCCGATTACAGTTGATTTTTAGTCTACTGTCCACATAGAATTTCTCAGGTCTTTATTTTTGTGTGTGATATCGGTCTTGTATCTCTCAGTGGAGTAAAAGAGTTTCACGGCTTAAAAAAGGAATTGAACTCTCGGCCGTTAAGTACGAGGTGCCTTCAATAAATTTCCAGTTTTTTTTTCGTATGGTCACTTTTATTGATAGTACACACATGAAACTCAAGTCCCCTTCGAAGTAATCTCCTCCAGCTGCAATGCACTTGTTGTACCGTTCCCACAACTTCTGGAAGGCCTCATGGACGTCCTCTTGTGTGAGCGTGTCAATGACCTTCGTCACAGACTTTTCATCTCCTGAATTATCTCATAATGACAGCCTCTAAGGGTTTCCTTGAGCATAGGGAATAAGCAAAAGTCACAGGGAGCAAGGTCTGGACTATAGGGCGGGTGATGAACTGTCTTGATACCCATTTTGGTGAAATAGTCTGTGACAAGGATGGAGTTGTGGACTGGTGCATTGTCCTGCTGGAAATGCCACTGACCCGATGTGAAGAGTGCTGGCCTCTTCCCTAGGAATCTCTTCCTGAACTCCCTTAAAACCTCAACATAGTAACCCTAACTCTAACCCTAACTCTTTGGCTTATCACCTCTGGTGTATTGACTTCCTTACTCCTCCCACACCTCTCATCATCCCTCACAGACTCCCTGCCTTCCTTGAATCTCTTATGCCACTCAAAAATTGATGCTCGATTCATGCAAGATTGTCCAAAAGCAGTCTGAAGCATTCTATACGTTTCTGTGGCATTTTTCCAAGTTTAAAACAGAATTTTATTGCATATCGTTCTTCTAAAGTGTCCTCACGTCCAGATTGCATTTATGAAATTCACCAGCTGTGACAATCAGGCTTTAGTAGGGTGTATTCCAATTCCTGCTGTAGCTGTTGATTTGAACCTGAAATAAAAAAAATGGTCTGTCATCTCCTAAGATATATAGCAATAACATACTGAATTTTCAATAGTCTACAATTTTAAATGCCTGTACCAAAAAGTCTGGAAACTTATTGAGGGCACCTTGTAATTTACACAGACTTAACTAGTACTTATATCCCAAAGATAATCAGTTGATGTAATTCTAGAGCATTAAGTCTAATTTCTCTTCTTTCCGATTAAAAAGTTCTCGGGAATCACTCTGTGATATATGATTAAAATTAAAAAGACAAGTCTTTGAGATATGAACAAAATCACAAAGAATGGTTTGTTTATTTGTTTAATGGCATAAATCCTTATGGGTTATATTGATTAATTTCCAAATGTTTAATTCCAATAACTATGTTTTCAAAATTCCAATTTATTTTCTAAAAATTGCACTTAATTTTGTCTGTAAATATTTTTGTATACATTTGTAAGGTGTCAAGTATTCCTATCTAATACTAATAATTTATAAACATTTATATGGTTTAAACTAACTATTCTTATTGTTATCTATGATCAACAAATCGTAAGTCCTACTCGTCGATATGCAATTTCAGTCAAATGACGACAAAGAAAAAACAAAGGCTTCTTATGCAAACCGGCAGCAGATAATCTGCGTGCGAAGCTCGAGAAGTTTCGTTACTTTACGAGACTTCACCGTTATATGAACCGGTACCAATCGCCATCTTGTTTTTCTTCTTTTACTTTTTATCTCACGACCGGAGGAGGGTAAGTCATTTTTCGTCTTTTATATTCTTGCCACAAGCGTTAACGAATCATTTTACTACTATTTTACTACTATAATTTCTTTTTGCAGTCATGTGGTTTTAAGTATTCTTAACTTACGCAAATAATCTGCAAGCATTGCTAGAGAACTGAAAGACAATGGAACATAAAAGTGACTGTGATACGAATTGTAATTGGTGCACTCGATACAGTCAACAAAGTATTGGTACAAGGACAAGAGGACTTGGAAATAAAAGGACGAGTGGATATTATCCAAAATACAACATTATCAAGATAGGCCATAATACTAAGAAAAGTCCTGGAAACTTGAGGAGAGTTAGACTCTTGTAGGAAACCATCAGCAAACGCTAGTGTGAAAAAATTCTCAAAAGAGTAAAATAGCAATAATTAGCGACCAGAAACAATACAGATAACACAGGCAATAACAGAACAAAAATAACTAGAAAACAAAAATGGGAAGAAAAACAACTGTATGGATACTTCAAGTGACAAACAAGCGAAATCTCACACAAGGAAACTTGCACATGGCTACAGAAGGGAAACCTTAAGAGAAAAACTGAATCTCTTCTGATAGCAACACACAATCTCGCCATAAGGACCAACTAGGTCAAAGCAAGAATAGATAAAACCCAACAAAATTGCAAATGCAGATAACGTGGTGCATTCAATAAGTTTCCAGCCTTTTTTGTACAGACATTTAAAATTGCCGTAGACTCTTGAAAATTCAGTATGTTATTGCTATACATCTTATAAGACGACTGACCAATTTTTATGATTTCATGTTCAAATGAACACCTACAGCAACAATTGGAATACACCCTACTAAAACCTGATTGTCACAGTTGGTGAATTTCAAAAATGCAATCTGACTCTTTAGAAGAACGATGTGCAATAAAATTCTGTTTTAAACTTGGAAAAAATGCCACAGAAACGTGTGGCATGCTTTGGACTGCTATTGGACAATCTTGCATATATCGCGCATCAGTTTTTGAGTGGCATAAGAGATTCAAGGAAGCCAGGGAGTCTGTAAGGGATGATGGGAGGTGTGGGAGGAGTAAGGAAGTCAATACACCAGAGTTGATTGGCCAAAGGGTTATGGTTAGGGTTACTATGTTGAGGTTTTGAGGGAGTTCAGGTAGAGATTCGGTCGGAAAAGGCCAGCACTCTTCAAATCGGCTCAGTGGCATTTCCACCAGGACAATGCACTAGTCCACAACTCCATCCTTGTCACAGACTATTTGACCAAGATGAGTATCAAGACTGTTCCCACCCGCCCTATAGTCCAGACCTTGCTCCCTGTGACTTTTGCTTATTCCCTAAGCTCAATGAAACCCTTAGAAGCTGTCGTTATGAGACAATTGAGGAGATGAAAGAGACTGTGACAAGGGTCATTGATACACTCACACAAGAGGACTTCCTTGGGGCCTTCCCGTAGTTGTTGGAACGGTACAACAAGTGCATTGTAGCCGGAGGAGATTACTTCGAAGGGGACAAGGGTTTCATGTGTGTACTGTCGATAAAAGTGCCCATACGAAAATGTCTGGAAACTTATTTAATGATCCTCGTATGTGATGTTAGCGACAAAACGATCAATCACGTAATTAGTGCAAATAGAATATAAGACTAGACACGACTGTGTGGGCAAGGTGATCCACAGGAAATTGTGCAAGGAGTTTAAATTTGACCATACGAACAAATGGTATATGCACAACCCATAATCTAATCTGGAAAATGAGATGCACAAAACTCTTCTGGAATTTTGAGATACAAACGGATCACCTAATCTCGGCCAGACGACCTGACCGAGTAATGGTCAAAAGAAAAAAGAGAATCTATCGAATAGTGGGCTTTGCCGTCTCGGCAGATCACTGGGTAAAACTGAAAGAATGCAAAATGAGAAATAAGTACAAAGACCTTGCTAGAGAACTGAAAAAACTGGAACATGAAAGTGACGGTGAAACCAATTGTAATTGGTGCACTTGGTTCAGTCACCAAAGGGTCAAAACAGGGACTGGAGGACTTGAAAATGAGAGGACGAGTGTAGACCATCCAAATTACAGCCTTGTTGAGATCGGCCAGAATACTGAAAAGAGTCCTGGAGACTTGAGGAGACTTGCTGTCACTCAAACTCTAGTGAGAAACCGTCTGCCAACACAGCTGTGAAAAGAGTAAAATAATAATTTTTAGTAAACAATTAGAGCTTCAAATGTATATTCCTAATTCAGATGTTATGATATCAAATATTCCTTTCGATAGCGAATAATTTTCAAACATGTATTTGACAAATAGATTGAAACCTAACAGGAACTGCTACGCCTGGTCAGAGAGGACCTGGGAGTAATGCCAAACCAACTAGTGGGGATTTTACTCCTCTTAGCATGTTCTTAGTCCCGTCAAATGGACAGAGAATTGGTATACGTCTGGGAAATTACAAATCATTGAAAACCATTAATCATTTCTTTTGGGGAAGGGGTATTCATGGTGGAGTGGCTAACGTGCTAGACAGCGAGTTCGAACTCCAGTCGCGCTATGACGTTCACTTTCGGACTAATACGCTAGGGAAAAGTATAAACCCCCTTATACCCACCCCCGCGATGGGTTAGATAATACAACTAATGTTCCTCTACACAAATGGCTTTAGCATTAAATAACCCGCGAAGGTTGATATGTCAATAAACAAAAAGATCCAAACGAAACTACTTATTTCTTTCATTTTAATAGCATTTCATCATGACTACGCAATCAGTCTGGGGTCATAAGTAAACCCCACAAATCCAGGGCACCTCTGGTGGTGTAACGGTTAGCAAGCTGGACTAGCAAACGCTACACGAGTGAGTTCGAGTCTCATTGGGCGCCCCATTCATTCGGCCTTGTGCCACATCGAAGCAAAGAGCTTTGTAAATTACTAAACCGCACGAATCCAAGTTAAATGATAAGACTTTATTTTTATTCGACTAAGTTTTGAATAGTATTCCATCATAGGTTCATTTGATTTTCATCACAACCCCGACTGAATAAACTCACGACAAAAATCAACTTTTACACAGTTTTTACGTTCGGAAACCATTATTTTCCGAAACAGCTGCAGCCCAGTCGGTTGAGGCAGTAGAATACACCGACTGCATCTCTGCAGAAGGATAAGATACCCCCACCCCACTCAAACAAGTGTTCTGGATATGACGCTAACCGATCTGCTGGTAAGGCTCCAGTCCTGGAGCTTTGGGAAATGCAGAGTACCCTTTCATTGCCATTACTCCCAGGTGCACTCTTTTCTGGAGTGAAAGCACCTGAAAGAGTCCTATCTATGGGTCAAATCGAACTGTTTGAAATTTGAACTGAGTACAAACAAGTGACCTATGTCAAATTGAATTGTTAGAAATAGAATTGTTTGACCGTTTAACTGTATGTAAATAAATTAGTCTAATTGAATTGTTAGTTATATTTAACAATCCTTTGAACCATTTTACTGTGTGCGAACAAATAAGTAATATTGAATAGAATTATTAATGTTAAATAGTAAAACTTGAAAGTCTTTGAGTGTGTGCCTAAATTCAATTATTGGTAGTACATAGAAATACTTTAAACCATTTGACTGTGTGCAAATGAATGAATAGTGTTGAATAGAATGATTACTGTTAAATAGCAATAATTGTAACCACTTCACTGTCGGCAAACAAATGATTAATATTGTATAAAATTGTTAGTATTAGATAGAAATACTTGAAACTATTTAACTTTATGCAAAAAAAAAAAAATGAGCTCAGGCTATCAACAAAATGTGTTTATAAATCATATTTGATATATATTTATAAACAGGATTTGGCATTGAATAGTTTATAAGGGTTGATAAGTCATAAAACCCAACCAACCAACAAACAGTTGCTCCTTCTCCCCACTTTTAGTGACAAGATCAATTGTTCTTATTCAAACGTAACTACATAGATGCATCCTTCTGGGCACCTTTGGTGGTGTAACGGTTAGCAAGCTTGAGTTGGAAACCTACACGAGTGAATTCGAGTCTCATCGGGTGCCCCATTCATTCTCCCTTGTACCACATCGAAGCAAAGAGCTTCGTAAATTACTATAAACGTATCCTTCATTACCATATGTCATATCATTTTTACGAGGCAAAACAGATGTAGGTTCGAGTCTCACTAGCAACTTATTCTTAATTTTTTTTTTATTACCACAATTTCCTAATAGCCATAGAATTAAAAATAGGAATGATTGTACCAAAAAGAAATTAAAATTATGATGAAAGAAATGCTTGCATATTTACCACAATATCTAAAGTCTGATTTTTAATTAATAATTTGGAGTAAATTTAATTAACATATCCCATTAAGAAATTAACTTCTTTCCTAGTCTTTTTGGCGCCCAAACATCATGTGAGCTACGATGGCAGACCATTGTTATGTTTATTTGGTCCTTGATATTTCTGACCTTGGGCCAAAAAATTGGTCAGGCGAATCAGTTTAGCTTGGTTTCTTTGTTCAATGGCATATCAACCTTCGTGTGTTATTTAATCCCAAAGCCTTGTAGAAGAATAGCATTGATACGATTTAAACCATCGCTAAGGGGATAAAGGGGTTCAAAAACGTTCTTCAGGGTATTAATCCGAAAGTGAACGATTGGGGTTCGAACACACTTACCTCGAGACGGCAACAAAGCACGTTAGCTATGGCGTCACGGACACTCCTCGACAGGGCATTTAAACATTTAAATCAATCAATCTACTAACATCTATCTATCTATTTAAATCTCTCTCTCTCTCTCTCTCTCTATATATATATATATATATATATATATATATATATATTGTAATGGTTATCGTCGTAAGAAATGGACACGGCGACACAAGTTCAAATCCTGGACGAGACTGATTGCATTTCACATCGCACTAACACCCTTGGGAAAGGTATGAATCCAATTATTCTCCCTCCAGCTATGGGTAAATACTAGGACAGACGAGGTTCTTCAGCCTTGGTGAGGCAACTAGTCTAGGAGAAGAAAAACTCTGAATTGAAACCTGTTAAACTCCGTTTAAAAATTGACCTTGTGTCATATCCTGCTCGAGCAGAGGGGTTGGTAAATAAATATATATATATATATATATATATATATATATATATATGTATATATATATAGTGTGTGTGTGAGTGTGTGTGTTTGGTTAGTTAATTTAATGGCATACGAACCCTTTTAGGTTACGTGATGCCAAATTCTGTTTATACTTTTTAAGTGAATAGATTGTTGGTAATATCTTTCAAACGAACCAGAGGTGATTTGTTTGCACACAGTTAAATGGTTTCAAGCATTTCTATCATACATTAACACTTCCATTTGCACAATGTTAATGGTTTAAAGTATTGCTATCGAAAACAATAATTCAATTTGTTATTAATCATTTGTTTGCACATAGTTAAATCGTTTCCAGTCGAGTAAAGGATTAAACAGGTTTATTTGATCTATACATACTACCACTTCGGCTCAAAGTGGACCTGGGAGTAATGGCAATAAAAGTGATGCAGTTTAATGTCATACTCAGGACACTAATTCTATTCGACCCAAAGATGGGACTCTAACAGGTTCTACCACTCCGGATCAGAGTGGACCTTGGTGTAATGACAATAAAGGGGTACTCCACATTCCCCAAAGCTTCAGAACTGGAGACTCACCACCAGGACACTCGTTATGGTTCGTTTTATCTCTCGGCAAAGATACAGTCGGCGTATTCTGCAGCCCCAGCTGAATGAAGTAGATAGATAGATAGATGTTATTCCAGAAACAAAGTTTTTCTGGAAGTCGATCTAATGTTACAAAAATGCCTCAAAAAGCCAACGCATCAACTTATTTATTTCAATCTGCTCACATCTATCTAAGTTACAGAGATAGATTTAAATCATCTGGCCAATTTTTTGCCTAAAGTCAGAAATGGGAGACACCAAATGATGAAAACAATTGTCCGCTGTCGTAGCTCACACGATGATTGGATGCCAAAAAGACTAGCAAAGAGATTAAAATTTACTAAGCTTTTTTGCTGAGAAGTGGCACGAGACCACATGAATGGGGCACCTAATGAAACTTGAACGTACTCGTTAATTTGTTAATCATTACACCACCCAAGGCGCCCAGACTAAGAAAGAGGTTAAATACTTCATTAGGATATACTCGTATTAATTAAATTTGTGCAAAATTATTAATTAATAATTAGACGTTAGATTTTGTTGTAAATGTACTAAAAATCTATTAACTGTGGTTTTATTTATAGACTGTGACCTTGAAATTGTCAAAAGTTCCTCGCCTAGACCTGATCTATTGCTGAACACACTATGAAACTATGTGGTAGTTTTACAAGTGACCCTCTAATACGGAGATTATAAGGGGTCAAAGAGGCATAAATATAGCCAGAGGGAACCAATTTCAAAGCAATGATTCATTCGAGGTGTGTGACCTTAAAAGGCGGGAGTAATGAAAGATATCTTACGAGGGTAGCCCAAATTTTTCCAACTGTAAATAACGAATTTATGAAAAAAAAATGTAGCTAATTATTTCAGCAGAGAAATCTTCCAAGTAACTGTAATAAAAGAGTTAAAACTGAAATGAATTATAACATAAAACACTCCAAAAGAAAGAAAAATAAATAATAGGATGTTGAGTTTATGGCGACTTTGTCTCCTTATGGATTATTTTTAGTAATTTACTAATTTTTTGTGCCATTATAGAGTACGTACATATTTTTAGAATTTTTTCAATTACTTATTTGAATTCTTTTGAGGATAAAACTTGGTTATCGTCGTGAAATTCGGGATTAATATTTTTGATTTAACGGCTGAAGAACCTAAGATCTCCTTTCTTCGACTACTGAGCTGCTACTGAATTGAAAAGAGATAGCTGGGTATAAAACACACTCGAATTTGGCGACAAAATAAGGAAAAGTTATTTTTTTAGACTCACATGGGTCTTTTTCTATTTTAGATTTGGTGAAATACTTCGGTTAGGGACTGTTATAAGTAGTAGTTCGTGAAGTAGACCTTATTTAATTTTCCCTACGCGATGACTGATTGAAGTCATCGCTTGCTTGATTTGTTATAAATTAAGTTTAGATATATCGTCGACGATTAGTATACTTCGTTGAAAGGGAATGTTGCTGAATACACTATCATTTCGTGTCAGAACATTCGACCTCGAATTTACCAGCTGAAATAAACTATTTCTTCAGTTCATTTAGTCCTAAAATCGTGAGGACACCACCTAGAATATTAGTGACGACGCCATTACTTCTCAGTAATATTTTTGTGTGTAATGTACCGGTTGGAATAAAGTTTCTTCATGCTAAGTTTTTAAATCCGTCATTTTCTGCTTTGGTCGTGAAAACGGCTCGTAAACCATCACTCGTGTTAAATAACTATACGATACTGCATTACTTTCAGTTCTACGTCTGAATGGTATTTGTTTCATGTTGGTTTATCGTCTGGTTGATTATAATTATAATTGCAAATGTAAGTCGGCCAATTAGCATGTCATCAGGTCTTATTGTCGCTTCGATAATCTGCTCGACAATTGGGTCAACTGCTTTTCCGTCTGTTTGTAAATCAGCTGATCTCAAAGTAGTAAGTATCGCCGTCGTCAATGCCTCCACCGCTGCCGCCGCCGTCGTCGTCGTTACGTAGGCCTGCCGAATGGTCTGCCATACAGAGACTGGCTATTAGCCAAGTCTGACAGTGAAAATCTAATACTTATTCTTCTTGAGTCTTTAAATCTGTATTCTCATCTTTTTCTGCTTTATACACATTTCATAATAGCGACTATTACACCATTACATAGATGAAATATCTATAAAGCTAATAATATTTCACTCCTTACGAGTTTTTCACACCAGCCTTAACTGATGGTCTTCCAATAGAGACCGAGTGACAGCAAGTCTCCTCAAGTCTCCGGAACTTTTCTCGGCATTCTAGCCGATCTTAACAATGCTGTAGTTTGGATAGTTCGGCTCGTCCTCTGATTTCAACGCCTTTGTCAAGCCTTTGGGGATCCTTCCGAGTGTACCAATGTCAATTGGTATTACCGTCACCATGTTTCACAGCTTTTTTTTAGTTCCAATTACTTGCTTCTATTTACATTTTCTTGGATTTTCACTTTGTGGTCTGCCAGAACGACAAAGTCCACAATTCAGTAGTTTTATTTTTTTTTTCTAATTATCACTAGGTCTGGTCTTCTAGCTGGGATTAGGTGATCTGTTTGTATCTGAAAATCCCAGAGAATTATAACTATTGTTTTATCTTTGACATTTATCCCTTTGTTACTTTTAATTACAACTCATTGGATTATCAATTTACGATTGTGGGAAATACGACGGATTGAAATCAGCAACAGCAATTATAATGCGTTGGTTTGGTTTCTTTATTTAACGGCATATCAATCTTCGTGGCTTATTTAATGCCAAAGCCTTTCTTGTAGAAGAACAGCTGCAATACTATTCAACTCAGAGCTGAGGGATAAGAGGATTTATATATATTTACACAACCCCTCCACTTGGGCAGGATATGACAGAAGGTCAATTTTTAAGCGGAGTTTAACAGGTTTGAATTCAGAGTTTTCCTTCTCCTAGACTAGTTGCCTCACCAAGGCTGAAGAACCTAGTGTGCCCTACTATTTACCCATAGCTGGAGGGAGAATAATTGGATTCATACCTTTCCCAAGGGTATTAGTGCTATGTGAAATGCAATCAGTCTTGTCCAGGATTTGAACTCATGTCACCGTGTCCATTTCCTACGACGATAACCATTACACCACGGGATTACACAAGGGGATTTATAGCTTTCCAAAGGGTATTAGTCGAAAAGGAAATCTAATTGCTCGGCTAGAGTTTGAACTTGCTTACTTCATGGCTGCGGTTCAACACTAAAGCCGCTACACTACGAGGACTCCCTTGATAGGAATTGACCATACTAACAAATAGTATATGCACAAACTAGAATCCATCCTAGAAAATAAGACCCGTGAATTTCCCAGAGACTTTGAGATATAAACGGATAACTTAAACTCGACCAAATTAACAAACACCGTGTAAAATAACAAGAAAAAAACTGGTCATCAAGTGGATTTTGCTGTATCAGTAAACCACAAAATGAAAACAAAATAAAACGAAAAGGTGGACAAATATCGAGATCTTGCCATGAAGTTGACGGTGGTACCAATGGTAGTTAGTGCACTTGAGACGGTCCATAGAGTTCGGTTAAGGAGATGGGAAGTATTGGAAGTCTGAGGGAGAATCGAGACTATATAGCCCAGATCAGGCGCCTTGGGTAGCGTAATGGATAGCAAGCTAGATTAGCAAACCTACACAAGTGAGTTTGAGTCTCATTGGGTGCTCCATTCATATGGCCTTGTGCCACATCTAAGCAAAAAAAGAAAAGCTTAGTAAATTACTACTACTATATAGACCAGATCATTGTTAAGAATGGATCGAATACTCAGAGAATTCCTGGAGACCTGAGATTTGCTATCACTCAGTCTACAGTGAATAACCACCCGTTTAAACTTGTATGGCAAACTTGAACGGAGTGAAACAATAGACCGACACATTTTAAAGAAGGTGACAACTGGAAAAAAAATTATGTCATCGCACGGATAGACAACGGAAAACTTTATGTTATGATTCAACGAACAACGATAAAAAAAAGTCTAAAGATGTTCAAGGTATCAAAGAAACTTATAAACTTCCTTATGAGAAGGCTGGAAAGTTGAACTATCAGCTGGAGAACAAACTATAGTAGAGGTAAAAATCCAAAGAAGTATCGTCCAGGAAGACTTATTATCGTCTCTTTTATTTGTTGTAGCAATGATGTCACAACGCAATAGAGTAATAAAATGCATTGAAAGCTACAAATTTTCAAAATCGAAAGAAAAGATAAGCTACCTCATGTTTAAGGATCATATTAAAATATTTGCAGAGAATGAAAAAGAATTAACAATCTATAAGAATCTTCTGCTAAGATTTAGGAATGGAATTAAGAATCGAAAAATGCTTCATGCAAAAAAAGGTAAAAAGAAACGACGAATAGAACTACCCAATCAGGAAAACATTAGAACACTCGGAGAAAATGAAATAATGAAAATTAAATGAAACAAGAATTTACGAAGCAGGCACATTCAAGAAAATGGATGTGACACTATATGGTTAGTGCACCAGGCAGACGATCTCTTTGTCTGTTTTGGCGCGAAACCCAAACAAAGGGCTTGAACTCGAGATCTCCCGTGCAACCGGAAGTGGAGGAGGAAAGGAAGGTCCGAGAAAAGACAGGGGGAGTTGACAAAGGAACCCAGAGAGGGCAGTCGACAACGGACAGCAGAAGAGACCAGTCGGCGTGAGATAGCAGTCCAGGGGAAGGACGGTCAGCAGAAGGAGGCAGTGAGGGAAGACAGTCAAAGATGAGTTGACATTCGTAGTGGCTTTTGTAGAAGTTTCGCGAAAAATACACGCCCACCATAGTCTACAAATGCACGATAAGCTGCACAAAATCGTCACACAAAATTCCCTTTCTTGCGCTTGGAGCTGACCCAAGTCCATATTGTTCGTTTGTTCTTTTCCTTCAACTCTCTCGTTTTTATTTTATGTGGCTGTAAAGAAATGTGAAATACCCCGGCAGAACCCACTGGATGAATCACTGGCCATGAATAGTATTAGTTTAAAGAAGTTGGTAAGTGGGGGTTGGCTGCGAGAGGGGTGTATCACACGGAAATGAAAGAAAATATAAGAAAGTAATTCGTCGGATCAAGTAAAATTCTTGAATCCAAACTTTACATCAGTAATCCAATCAAAGGAATAAATATCTGGACAGTCTCCTTTGTAAGATACTCTGGACACTTCTTTGAATGGACAAGGGAAGAAATCAAACATATGGGCCATGGAACAAAGAAATTGATGATGAGATGCAAACCTCATATCGAGGGATGATATAGACCGTATGTAACAAGAAAAGGAGGAAGAGGACTCGCCGACAGCGAGTGTAAAAAAAAAAGAAAACGAAAGGATAAAAATTTATAGAATCTTGCCAGAGAGCTGAAAAAGCTGTAGGACAAGATAGTGATATTAATATAAATTGATATAAATTATACTTGCTGTCATTGGAACGTTCCTAAAAGACCTGGAACGTTCGTTTTGGCACAGTGCACCTCTGTAATATGTAGTGTCATTGTACCCTTACCAAAGACATTAATCCATAAGTTATGAAGACTAATATCCTTATCGTTGATATTTCGATCATTTCTAGAAGACCATTGAACTCTCCGGTCTTCCCGAAACTTATCCGATCCTCTGGAATGAAGCTTTACGATTATTCCTTTTCGAACGAGTATCTTTATCATTGTTGTTTCAGTTACTACGTTTCAATCGATGCCTTTTCAGTTTTCATGAGTCCTATTACAATTCTGAGATGTATATTGTCCATCTTTTATGAATGGTTACAAGTAATATGCGTATTTTTATATTTTTATTTATTTACTTTTTGACCATGCATTCTCAATCATTCCAGAGTGTTCTGTGAAATTTTAAGTAACCTTTTCATTATCTCATAATTTTTTGGAACTAATAACTGGCAAAGGGCTTTATTTTGTCTGAAGTTTCTAGGCTATTATTTCCATAATTTTTAACATGAATATCCTTGTCTTCGTCTGTCCCAGTCGGCTAGGGCTTAAGAATACACCGACTGCATCTCTGCAGAGGGCTAAAACTTCCCCGAACGATGTCCTTGATATATTTGATAGTGAGGCTCCAGTAATGCTGGAGCTTTGGAGAAAGCGGAGTACTCCTTTATTACCCTCGCTCCCAGGTCCACTCAGCCCCGCAGTGGTAGCACTTGATAGGGCCCAATCTGCGGATGAAATAAAACTAAACTGTGTACTTACGCTAAACGGAATTGTTTGAAGTAGAACTATTTTGAAATTTAAACAGTGTACTTTTGCTAAACTAAATTGTTTGAAATAGAACTGTTTATATGTATGATGGAGTTGGCATTAAATAACCTACAATGGTTGATATGACATAAAACCAAACCAAACAAAACCTTGTTTTTGTCATTGTCGATATTAAACACTTCATAAATGCTATATAAATATAGATATACTGAAATTAGATAATAATTATGATTTTTAAAACAGAAGAAAAAAGGCATAGTTTTACTAAAGAAAACTACTTAAAAACATCTCGTACTCACTGACAACACAAAGTAATCATTAAAATGAAGGTCAACAATCAAACCATTTGATTTCAGGTATGAGATGTAATCCTTTTAGATAAAACTTCCGATCCATAATTTTCTTTTTTGATCCAAGTGACACATAGCATAACAGTTATAAGCGTTGGTTCCCTAAGCTTCTAAGGAGACAATCATCTGGAGATTGCAGGTTCAATCCTGACTGCAGGTGAGTAACAATACATGAATTCTTAACACTTGTATCCGGTTATGGCTAACGGAATCAGAACAGGTGAGCCCCGTGGATTCAATAAAGAACGTAGTTCGAAGTTCCGTGAAGGTTCCTGAGTTCGACAAACGCCTAAAAAAGGCCGGAGGATATATCGACCGAAACATTGTGGAAATAACAATAAAGATGAAGACAATAGTCCTAAACCCCTTAATGATAAAAATCATCAGGCTTCGTCTAAGAAACTGAGACAACAAACACATGAAGAAGGCCGGAGGATATATCGACCGAAACGTTGTGGAAATAACAATAAAGATGAAGACAATAGTCCGAAAACCCTTAATGATAAAAATCATCAGGCTTCGTCTAAGAAATTTTGACAACTGATAAACGCCACTTATCGAAATGTACACTTTTTACCGTGGCTAACTGCATCTCTAATCCCTTCCAATTGTATTTTCTTTTCTAAAAGACTTCCGAACATCCGCCTCGAAGATGTTGAATTTCAAACTGATATTCCATATTTCTTTCGACCATAAATTCTCTTTGGTTATTGTGGATTTATGTGCGCCACAATTCCAAGAATTTCAATTTCCTTTAATCTATGTTTTATGGTCTCACCTATTTTCAAACTATACTTACATCATTTCTTATAATTTGATATTGTTCATTGAATGTTGGTGAGACATAAGGCTACATCAATAGATGACTCCTATTTATTAATATATCTTTTTATCCTTGTAATCAAGATCTAAATCCGTGCAACTAGCCTCCCACTAATCCTGGTCACTGTACCAATCTAATAACATATCCTGGTCATAGTATTTGTGTAATAAAATATCCTGATCACGGTACCAAAGAAATAAAATATCCTGTTCACGGTACCAAAGAAATAAAATATCCTTGTCACGGTACCCTCAATCATCCAAGTCAAGGTACTATCAAAGTTTTGATGCAGACGCAGCTATACAAGTGGGACATTTCTAAACTAAAGCTTACAAATTAATTCCTTGCCCAGTCAGCTGGGGCTGTAGAATACACTGACTGCACCTTTGCAGAGGGGTAACCCCCCTAACGAGTGTCCTGGATATGACACTAAACAATCTGATGGTGAGGTTCCAGCAGTGCTGGAGCTTTGGGGAATGCAGAGTACCCCTTCATTGCCATCGCTTCTAGGTCCACTCTGTCTCGGAGTGGTAGCACCTGATAGGGCCCTATCTATGGGTTAAATAGAACTAACAGCATACTTATGCTAAAATGAATTGAGTAAACAGAATAGCTTGAAATAGAAACGTTTTTGACAATTAAACCCTACTTATGCTTAAACTGTGTGCTTATGCTTAACTGAATTATTTCAAATAGAACTGTTTTTCGACATTAAAACTCTATTTACACTAAACTGAATTATTACATATAACTGCTTGAATAGTTTGAAATGGAAATGTTTTTGACAATTAAACTGTACTTATGCTAAGTTTTCAATAGAACAGATTATTTACATAAAAATGGATTTGGCGTTAAATAACCTACAAAGGTTGATATGCCATAAAACCAAACCAAATTAATTCCATATAAACTACAATAGATCGAGTGATCACAATAACACCGTTTGTGAAAGAAAGTTTTCAGTTATGAAATACTACTTTCTACTAAGTTACCACTGTAGGGTATGCATTTTCGTCGGCAATAAACTAGACCTCAGTCATAAGAAGATTGCTCCAAAAATTATGCCTCCAGTGTCGTTACTTTACAAAGTTAGACGGCCCAGTAAACTTGAGCCGTAGAATACACCGGCTGCATTTCTGCAGAAAGTTAAGATTCCTCCCAACGAGTGTTCTGTATGTGACACTAAATCCTCTGATGGCGAGGCTCCAGTCCAGGAGCTTTGGAGAATATGGAGTACCCTTAATTACTATTACTCTCAGGTCACCTCTGACTGAGAGTGGTTGTGTCTGTTAGGGTCCCATCTATTGGTCAACTAAAATTGTTTAGTCATTGACTATACTTGAAACCATTTAACTGCGTGCAAACAAATGACAAATAATAAATTGAATTATTAGTATTAGATAACAATACTTAAAACGATTTAACATTATGCAAATAGAACTATTAGTGTTTGCTAGTACTACCTGAAACAATTTAACTGTACGCAAACAATAAATAGCAATACTTAAAATTATTTAACTGTGTGCCCACAAGAAATAGCAGTACTTGAAACCATTTAACTGTGTGCAAACAAATAAGCTCTAGCTCCTTAAAACAATGTGACCGATAAACTATTCACTTAAAAATCATATATATATATATATATATCCAGTGTTTGGCATTAAATAACCCACAAGGGTTGATGTGCCATAAAACCAAATAACTTAACCTAGCCAAATATAGTTAGATGTTGTTGGCATAGCAGTAAATGTTAAAACTTCCTTCATTAATCAATAAAGTTTTGGTTTTTGTTTGGTTACAGATAACAACTGAGCGACCATCTAACAAAATAGCTTCTGACACGAAAGCAGATGTATTTTATTAAGTTCCTTTATGTGGAAAAAATCTGTAACCATTGACATTTATCGACGCTTGGAAAACGTTTACGGATACTAAGCAGTGGACACGAGCACAGTTAGACATTGGGTGTTACGCTTCACCTACTGCGACACCTATGTGAGTGACCGGTCACGCTGAACAGCGTTGTCTACCCATGAAATGAAGGCACCTCGATCAACTCATCCGGGCTAATCAGGCCAATGAAAGATTGACAACGGAGACAATATTTTCCTGGTAAGAAAACCGATTACCTCAGGAGATTTTTATGAGTATAACATCAAAACTCTTGTAAAAAAAATTTTTGTTGCTGAAAATTTGCTCTATGGAATGGTGCTTGCATGCTTCCTGTATCATAGTTTCAGTCGAAATTTCATGAGATTTGGAATGCTGCTCTTACGAACCTGGCATCTAAGCTTTTGTTCATTGTAAGCAAAAATTCTTTGTCAAAGTTTATGACTATGCAAAAAAGGGTACAAATTTGCTCTATCCAAATACGTTATTTTGTTCTTATTATTTGTTGTTTCTCTGCATATACATTGGAGAGGTTTCAGAGCCACACACTTAATGAGAGCAGACTTAACAAACGCCTGTGATTGAGGGCATTTTGTGAGACTCGAACTCATGGGCAACAATCTTGCTAGCTTAGCGAGCTAACCACTGCACGATATAAGGAAACTTTTCTACAGCACAGTCTTTTCTTGCGGTGAATGAGAGCTCTTCATTTGTTCCAATGAGAAATAAGGAGATGAGGAATTGATTAAGAAGTGACGTTTCTTAATTTCAAATTGTCTAATCACTTCTAAACGCCGAGAAAGTAGTCAGATGAAAACGAAATCTTGCGTTCTATTTGCTTGTTGCCTGACAATAGTTTCTTGCCCTTCCCCACTTCCCGTTCCAAAGCCACGCAATCTTGAGCATGCGTCATTTAAATGGGTATAAAAAGGGTTATAATTTCGCATACAATTTTAAGGATTTTAAAACAATAGAGAAAGAATTATCATTTTAAAGTTAATGCATTCACGTCCTTAAATTAAGTGCTTATCACGCTACGTGATTACTTTTAGAACTATATTTGTTGGGTTTATTTATTTTTTATATGACTTTGTTGCTGAGTTATATCAACCGATTATTGAGTTATTGAAAATGGCTAAATGCTTGTTTGGTTTGGTTTGTTGGTTTTTATGGCATATCAACCTTTGTAGGTTATTTAACGCCAAATCCATTTTTATGTTGATAAGTTCTATTTAAAACAATTCAGTTTAGCATAAGCACACAGTTCAAATGTAAGTACAGTTTAATTGTAAAAAACATTTCTATTTCGAGCTATTCAGTTTAGTCAAGCAAGTCTAATTCAGTTAATTCAGTTTAGTATAAGTACAGATTTTGTTTACAAACAGTTACATGTCAGATCAGTTCTGTTAAACAATTTGGTTTAGTGTAAATACAGTTTTAATGTCAAAAAAACAGTTCAATGTCAAAAAACAGTCCTATTTGAAATAATTCAGTTTAGCATAAGCACGCAGTTCAAATGTAAGCACGGTTTAGTTGCCAAACATTTCTATTTCAAACTATTCAGTTTAGTCAAGCAATTCAGTTTAGCATAAGTATGCCGCTAGTTCTATTTAACCCATAGATAGGGCCTTATCAAGTGCTACCGCGCGGGGCCAAAGTGGACCTGGGAGCAATGGCAATACAGGGGTACTCCGCATTCCCCAAAGCTCCAGCACTGTTGGAACCTCACCATCATATTGTTTAGTGTCATATCCAGGACACTCGTTGGTGGGGTTTTACCCCTCTGCAGAGGTGCAGTCAGTGTGTTCTACAGCCCCAGCCCTAAATGCTCGCATTCGTGTGTCTGCGCAAGCACAAATATATATATATATATATATAAATTGGTATATCTATAAAAATCGGTGATAGGGCATACATAGGTTTAAGTATAAATAGCGTAGACACACATGGTAATATTTCTTTTGTATTTTTGTTGTCTTTTCCGACAATAGTTCATCGTTACAAAGGATTTCGTGAAAAGCTGATATGCTCGAAGGGAAGCAACGAAAAATGAACTGATGACGTAACATATTAATTACTGATAAAAAAAATTAGCAAAAATTTTTAGCAAAAACTAACTCAATACTATCATATTATGGACGATTTTTTTCTTTTTCTCTTTTCTTTTTATTTCTTTTTCTTTTTTCTTTTTCCTTTCCATTTCGAAGCTACGTGGTGCATTCAATAGGTTTCCAGACTTTTTTTGTACAGGCATTTAAAATTGTCGTAGACCCTTGAAAATTCAGTATGCTATTGCTATACATCTTATAAGATGACTGACCAATTTTTATGATTTCAAATTCAAAGGAACAGCTACAGAAGGAATTGGAATACACCCTACTAAACCCTGATTGTCACAGCTGGTGAATTTCAAAAATGGAATCTGGACGTGAGAAGAACGATATGCAATAAAATTGTTTTAAACTTGGAAAAAAATTCCATAGAAATGTATGGAATGCTTCAGACTGCTTTTCGACCATCTTGCATGAACCGAGCATCAGTTTTTGAGTGGCATAAGAGATTCAAAGAAGGCAGGGAGTCTGTGAGGAATTATGAGAGGTGTGTGAGGAGTAAGGTAGTCAATACACCAGAGTTGATTGGCCAAAGGGTTATGGTTAGGGTTACTATGTTGAGGTTTTAAGGGAGTTCAGGAAGATATTCCGTCGGAAGAGGCCAGTACTCTTCAAATCAGGTCAGTAGCATTTCCACCAGGACAATACACCAGTCCACAACTCCATCCTTGTCACAGACTATTTGACCAAGATGGGCATCAAGACAGTTCTTCACCGTCCCTATAGTCCAGACGTTGCTCCCTGTGACTTTTGGTTATTCCCTAAGCTCAGAGTCTGTCGTTATGAGACAATTAAGGAGATGAAAGAGGCTGTGACGAAGGTCATTGACACACTCACACAAGACGACTTCCATGGGGCCTTCCTGAAGTTGTTGGAACAGTAGAACAAATGCATTGCAGCCGGAGGAGATTACTTGGAAGGGGACTAGAGTTTCGTGTATGTACAATCAATAAAAGTGCCCATACGAAAAATGTCTGGAAACTTATTTAATGATCCACGTACATTATAGCCAATGTCTTTGAAGAAGCGGGATACGCTTGAACCCCCGCCCCTCCATCTCTCCCTTAATTTCCATTTTCTCTTTCTCAAAACCTCTTCTCTTCTCATATATCCCTCTTTCTCACTGAAATTAATCCACCTCTGTCGGGTTAAATCTGTGATGAAACCTGATGCACGTGATGGCACCTAGTCTTGACCATCTACACGGATGGTCACAGCTAAAACCAATAACCCCTTCCACCATCACTGAAACCAATATATATATATATTTCCTTCTCTTTTCTTTCTTTGCCTGTCTCTTATCTTTAGACCCTTTCCCTCCCTTTATACCTTTTTACATTTTCACTGTTATTTTATATATTTCTTCAATTGCTAAAATGTAGAAAAAATTAAAAAGGTTTTAGTCTGAAGAAGTTCTTCCTTGAATAAAAAACGAAATATTACTACTAAAACCGTTGTAAATGTTTGATTTATCCACTTTTCCACTTATTTTTATCATCTTGTAAGATTTACCGAAATCTACCATTTCTCCACACACACACACACACACACACACACACATATATATATATATATCATTTCACGCTGAGAGGATTTGTCTGACATCCCACCGTGTCTGAGTGTGGCACAAGGCTGTTTTATGCAGAGGGCCACGCACGAATCGAGGCTCATGCTTGGCAAGTAAAAAAGATTCTTGACCCCGTTGCCATTCCCTAGATGAGACACCTCAGGCACCAAGAAATACACTTAATCCCACTGAAGCGAGCAAAGACCTGGAGGCGCCCCCCTGAGGTAAAGGTGTCGTAGCAAGCACACATCCACCAGGCACGAATGCCAGGCGGTGGCCCGGAGAGGTATGTGAGCAAGACTTCCCTGATATCCAGGATTTCATTGACTCTCTCTCTCTCCCTCCGTCCCTATCATCCATCGCTCCCGGCAGGTCCCCCAAACTACAACCAGAGTCCGCACAGAGCTGATCTAAATAAGTTCTTGCTGGTCGACCAATACTGGCACGTTCATGTGTAGCGGTCGATAGAAGAACATCACTCATGAGTTCACCCTTGCTTCTCCAACAGTGTCCTGTATGTCTTCTCCGACATACTTGGATGGTTTTAGAGATGGGAGGTAAGAGGCCGTACAGCTGTTATTTCGTGGAACGTTGCTTCCGGAATTTGTCTAAACAGCATGTAGCATTCTTGTATAGTTCCCATCTAGCTTTTACTCCATGCGTTTTGCTAGCGTCATGTATATATATGTATATATATGTGTGTGTGTGTATGTGTGTGTGTGTGTGTGCTCGTGGTGTAATAATTATCGTCGTAGGAAATGGACACTGTGATACGAGTTCAAATCCTGGACAAGACTGATTGCATTTCACATAGCACTAATACCCTTGGGAAAGGTATGAATCCAATTATTCTCCCTCCAGCTATGGGTAAATAGTAGGGCAGACTGGGTTCTTTAGCCTTGGTGAGGCCACTAATCTAGGAGAATGAAAACTCTGAATTCAAACCTGTTAAACTCCGCTTAAAAATTGACCTTGTGTCATATCCTGCCCGAACGGAGGGGTTGGTAAATATATATATATATATATATATATATGTGTGTGTGTGTGTGTGTGTATACGTGTGTACATTATATATTTTGGTAAAAATTATTATTTGGATATGTTTTGTTAAAGAGTACAGAACTTTCTTTTTTGTGATCTTGATATGTTTTTTTTTTTTTCTTTTTTTTTAGCTTTCTTACGAGTTTCTTTGTGTCACGGTTCATTTGGTAGAGGAGTTGCCCGAGGTTTAAATCCCAAGCACTTTTGATCATATCGATTGATCATCTTCGGAGGGATTCTTTTGGTGGGTATTTTTTTTTGTTTTTGTTTAGTTTGTGTTTCTTTTCTTTTTTTTCCTTTTTTTCTTTTTTTGGAAAGGTTTATTATTGGTGGGGTGTTTTGATTAGCGTATTAGCAAAAAGTAACATTCTGAAGCCTTTAATCAAACCCATCTCAATATTATATATATATATATATATATATAAGCCGATGGGGATCGGAGAACCTAGCCGAATAAATCTATTACCCAGAAAATTAAGAATTAACGAAATGGATTTTAGAAGAACAGAGTCAGTACATTTCAAACGTGAAAACTAATGGAAATGGGTATTAAAAGAATAAATCGAGGATATTTTTTTCTATCTCTTGATGCGAAAGAAAAAGTGAAGAAATTTAAAAAAGAAATTTTTTACTAAAAGAACAACAGGTAAATCCAGGCGAGACTGTTTGTCTACATAATTTTGAAATCATTATTTCAGTTGTCCACAGATGACGAAGCGAGATCGACGGCGTATTTAACCTTGGAGGCCAAAGCTTTTCCAATCATAACATCCAGGTGGGCTGTCTGGGAAATGACAAAAATTTATATAACATTAAAAGAAATGTAATTCAAGCGCGGAAAATTTGGGATTAATCGCTACGATTTGACGCTTCCTGACGTCATTAGGAAAAAGACCTGCCTCCTTTTCGGATGGAGGTGAGAGGAAATCAAGCCCTGAAGATTGAAGGAGCAGAATTAATTAATATAACCCAAGTAGGAGGAAAGATCAGTCCTTAAGATGGTGGTAGGAGGAAATTGAGCATGAAAACGCAGCAAGTGGAAGGGAGCGAAAATTGATATTGTCGATAGCTTCGCCGACCACCGCCTCCCGGATGGGAGAAAGTGTATATAAGTAAGGATTTTCGTCCCTTGAGTGAAACTAACACGAATCGGCTAAAAAGCTCCATGATACTTTGAGTCTTTACTTTTTACCAGACTCTCTAACACAGAGAAGCTACAAGTAAAAACTATGGAAAGCGAATCTAATACGCTACTTGAAATCACCTTGTACTTTCGAGAGAAGCTGAGATCTAAAGATTGAGGAAGGTAAACATAACCGCTATTTGCCTGATTACTTTCTTAATTGTTTATTCTCATCTGTCCACTCATCGACTGGTGACTTCGATTAGCAATTGCTCTACTGTCTGAATCAAAAAGTAAACGTGGCCAGATAAGCGGATCGATCGTGCCATCCGATGATATAAACAGCCAAGCGGAAGGGTCAGCGGATTGAAAGCGGAATTACCCTAGTGCTTGTGGAAGGTGGGTGTACTGCCACAAAATTATATGGTGCATACAACTATATGGTAGCCATGATGTAATGGTTACCGTTATAGGAAATGGATACGATGACACTAGTTCCAATCCTGGACGAAACTTTACTGATAGCGCTAATGGCCTTTCCTAAGGGCATTAGTGTTATTCTCCCTCCAGCAATGTGTAATAGTTGGGCAGGCTAGGTTCTTTAGCTTTGGTATGGCAACCAGTGTGGGAAAAGGAAAAGTCTGAATTCAAACCATGTAAACTCCGCTTTAAAATAAAATTGCTCAGTCGGCTGGGGCTGTAGAATACACTGACCCCCCCCCAATGAGTGTCCTGATTATGACACTAAATAATCGGATGGTGAGGATCCAGTAATGCTGGAGATTTGGGGAATGCGGAGCACCCCTTCATTGCCATTACTCCCTGGTCCACTCTGGTCCGGCGTGGTAGCACCTGATAGGGTCCTATCCATGGGCTGAATAGAACTAACAGCATACTTACGCTAAACTGAATTGTTTGACTAAACTGGATAGCTTGAAATAGAAATGTTTTTGAAAATTAAACTGTACTTAGATTTAAACTGTGTGCTTATACTACACTCCACTGAATTATTTGAAATGGAAGTGTTTTTTGACATTGAAACTGTACTTACACTAAACTGAATTGTTATATATAGAACTGTTTTGACATTTTACTGTGTAAACAAAATCTATACTTACGTTAAACTGAATTAGCTGACTTAGAGCTGTTTGAATAGACTGAATAGTTTGATATATAAATGCTTTTGGCAATTAAACTGTTTACTCATGCTAAACTGAATTGTTTGAAATAGAGCTAATTATTTACATAAAAATGGATTTGGCGTTAAATAACCAACAAAGGTTGATATACCACAAAACCCAACCAACCAACCAACAATTAAAATTAAACTTGAGTCGTATCCCGCTCGTGTGGAGGGGTTGGGTATATATATATATATATATATATATATATATATATAATTTTCCTATCAAATCAAATAATTTTCAAACAGATCTATCTGACCCATACATAAGGGCCGTACGGGTACTACTACTCATGGTCAGTTCGCAACTGGGAGTAATGGTTAGGAATAAATACTTCCAGCTGTCCTGGGCCCTAGAACTGAAGCCTCACCACCAGATCCAATTAAGTATCTTACTTAATACTGAAGCAATCATATTGCTATTTTTTATTTTATAAATCCTAATCAAAGTTGACGATTTGAATAGCAGCATTTTTCAGTTTTAATTCTCTGATTCCTTAAAAAATAACAGAAAAATATACAGTTTTCTTGGAAAAAGATTTCTTTCTTGAGATAGATAGATAGATAGATAGATAGATAGATAGATAGATAGATAGATAGATAGACTTGGTTGGCAAACTGTCTAGGAGAAGGACAAAATCAGCTAGTCTAGTAAGACATGAATTGGGAACAGCTGCTCCGAAATGAAAAACAACTTTCCGATAAAAAAGACTGGATAAAAAAAAAGAAGTTGGTGTTTTCCAAGACAAAAAGAGACCACTGCATTTGATTAAGATTGGCGCGTCACAATCTTCATTCTACCCCATTCTTAGTTTTTGTAAACATATGTTTCACGGAAATAAAATCAAGACACATTCTTTCCTTATTATTAAAATCTATATGTGAGCGAACTTGTATACGGTATGTATGTATGTATGTATGTATGTATGTTTTGACAGGTGTATATGTACGTATGTGTGTTTTATGAATGCAAGTGTGTGTATGAGTGTGTGTATTTAAGTGTATGTATACGCATTCAAGTCAATGTGTGTATGCTTGTATAAGCAGTTATAGTTGCTTATATGCAAGACATTAACAGACTGAGATAGATAGATAGATAGATAGATATGAAGAGATTTAGATAGATAGATAGATAGATAGATAGATAGATAGATAGATAGATAGATATTGCAAAAAACGTGATGGGGTGTGTGCAGAACAAATCACACACACACACACACACACACACACACACACACACACACACACACACATATATATATATATATATATATATATAAAGAGAGTGAGAGAGAGGGGGGAGATTGCTGAGGAAGAAACGGATACACAACAATTGACATGTAAATAGATATGAACAGACGAAAGAAAAGATATAGATGCATTATATATTATTAGAGCGGTTCACTAAGCTTTCGTTATTAGAATGATTTCGAAGGGTATGAAAGGAAAAGGGAATAGAGAGAGAGAGAGAGAGAGAGAGAGAGAGAGAGAGAGAGAGAGAGAGAGAGAGAGAGAGAGAACAAATATCAGAATAAGCCCGAGAAATAGTGAGAGAGAGAGAGAGAGAGAGACAAATTGATAGAGAGAGAGTTGCGGAAAAGGCGGGACATAGACTGGTGGGCGAAAAGACAATAAAAGGACTTACATAACATTCAGATCTCAGATTCGATCCACAGAAAATCAATATTAGCGACCCGACAGCCAATGTCGATAGACGAGAGGAGGGTTAGATGATTGGATGGGCGGTCGCATATATGAAGAAACATGGAGGGAAGATTATAATATTCGGCTACTCCTCCTTTTAGTCATTGTCCAGTCCACTACTCTGCATCGATTCGTGTTCCGTTATTATGTAACTGATCGCTATTGCTGATCAGTCGATCGATTCATCTATATACTGATTTCGTTTTGCATGGCCTTCTCTCAAAAGTGGAACAGAGCAAGACATTTTTATCTACCTCACTCTCTACTACAACCTGCTCAGATCTATCTATCTATCTATCTATCTCAGTCTGTTCATATTTATTTATCTTACTATTTGTTCTGTTCATATCACTCTATCTGTCTATCTATCTGTCTACATTAGTCTCTTCAACATCTATTTCTCTTTCTGTTATTCTGTTCATATCTATTTATCGATCTTGTCTGATCTCTCTCTCTCTCTCTCTCTCTCTCTCTCTTTATATATATATATATATATACTCACATCTATTTATCTATCTAAGTCTGTCCTGTTTATCAATCTTCTTTACCGCTCCCTCTCCCCCCTCTCTCTCTCTCTCGCTTGCACACACACACACACACTCTCTCTCTCTCTCTCTCTCTCTCTCTATATATATATATATATATATACTCACATCTATCTATCTCTCTATCTCAGTCTGTTAAAGTCTGTTTATCTTTGTGTTTATTTTGTTCATATCTATCTGTCTATCTATAGCTTTATTTGTTGTCACAAAGACACACACACACACACACACACACACATCTATCTCAGTACTCAAATGACAGCTTTCAGAGACAAACGTGGCAGGTGCCCGAGAAATACGAGGTGGAACGATAAAATTGTCGCCCTAGAAAAGATGACATGATTCCATTTCCGTTTAATGAAAACCAGTTTTCTTTTTTTTATTGCAGATCATCTACTAGTTGGCCAGTTGTGTACAAATCCCAAGAGCGATAGGAGCCTTCTATCATGTCTGAAAGTGACACAATGTTCAACGAGCGAGATCGGAGATGCGCCGCTGTACAACACCAGCACCCTCAAAATGCAAATCCGGACGGTTCAATGTGCCCAGGATGATGAAAATAAAGTTTCCGGCTGCGGTTATGGTCTTTGGTGTGGTTTCAAGTGAGGACCACATCATGCCACCTCACATCTTCGAAGTCGGCTTGAAAGTCAACACCAAAGTGTACCTGGATGTGCTGAAGAGTGTGGTGATCCCCTGGTGCAATCAGGTGGCCGGTGGCAGACCCTGGGTGTGGCAGTAGGACTCGACGCCGGCCCACAAGTCCAAAGAGACCCAGGCTTGGCTTCAGAAGGAGTGCTACGACTTTGTACCCTTCTCTCACTAGCCCCCTCCTCCCCCGACCTGAACCCGCTGGTCTACTTCGTTTGGTCATACGTCGAGAACATCACCAACATGACCTCCCACAACACCAAAGCCAGCCTGATCACCGCCATCCGCCAAGTATTAGCCGAGCTCCCGCCGGCGCTTGTGTAAAAGGCATGCTTCCAGTTCCAGATCCGTATCGAGGCGGTGATTGAGGCTGATGGCGGCTACATTAAATAGATGTCAGCTCTACTACATAATCAAGTTACCTGAATAGATTTTTTCAATAGAAGTTTTAAAGCTGTAGTGTTGTTTTCTTTAGGACGACAATTTTATCGTTTCACCCTGTAGCTCTGCTTTGGTTGCATCCAGTGAGGATAGACTTGGCTTGAGTGACCTCTATAGTAAACAAAAAAACCACCTCCTTTTTTATTAATTTTCCTTGGTCTGTTCTAAGTGACAACAGTATGTCTCTATGTTAGGGCCTAACTCACTATTCGAGCAAATAGTTTAAACAATTAATTTTCAAAACACTAAAGCATCCCCACCCACAACATAACAATAGAGAAAGTTTAATAAACTTGGTTTTTGGTATTCCAATTCCATGACTATACATTCATCACATTTGCTAAAGAGCGATTGGTGGTCCACACAAAATTCTTCGTCTGGCAGTCGCCAAATACAAAAATCAAGCCAACATACCAAGACCAACCTTCCCAAATCACATCAGTCTCATAAATACTCAATTAAACGCTTATCTTTTGACATTTTGACTGGTTAAAGAAGAGACTTTCTGGCTACTCATTAATGTTAGTTGTAATATTGTGGCAGCCTTTCCACCCCTGAGAATCTGGTAACCACTTGATTGACCTACAACAAAGGGTCAAACTCGAGAACTCTCACGGTACGTGCGAGAAACGGTTTTTGGGAACGTTTTAGTCTGTAATCATCATCAACAACAAGAAGATATTTTGAATTCAGTGAAACCGAGCTCCTCACCATTGGGATTGGGCCACGATTTCAGGAACAATTGTATCTTTCCGGCATCGACTCAAAAATCTCTCGTCATATCTTTCAAGTATGAAACCGGGCTAGAGAAGGCTGAAACATATTCATAAAGTGAGTGGTATTTTTTGTGACAACGTGTCTGACTTTCCTTTTTACCTCATGTGAAGTTATCGTCATCTCTTCATCTCGCTTTTGTCGACGGCAATTTTAGTCGAGACCCAGAAATACAACTGATGCATGACTGTGTATATGTCCTCATTTAAATGTTTGTAGTCAAAAGATTGAGTGATTGAGTTTAAAGACACGTCAACTGGCTGAGAGTTATTTTATGCCTAGAACCTGCTACGTGATGTCGTTTATATATAACCACGAAGCTTATCATTCTGTTTCATTTAAATTAGAATTCTGATTTGATTCCGAGAAAATTTTTTAAAGAAAAGAATGTAATTTATAAGATTGTCTGAATCAAATTAACAAGTGTGACTTTTTATTTCAAATAATCTAACAACTTGTATTAACTCTCAAACCAAAGTATTATCGGTTGGTTGGTTTTTATGGCATATCAAATTTGTAGGTTATTTAAAGCCAAATCCTGTTCATATATATATTGAATGTATGATTTGTAAACGAATAGTTCGTAGGAAGCCTTTCTAAACGAGCCTGGGCTCACAGTTAAATGGTTTCATCTATTGCTATTTAATACAAATAATTCTATTCAACATTACTCATTTGTTTGCATTCAGTTAAATGGCTCCAAGTATTGCTATGCAGCATTGACAATTCAGTATCAGCCATTTACACACAAATAAATAATTAATTCTATTTGACCGATAGATGGGACTCCTGGTTGAAGTGGACCAGGGATTACTGGCAGTGAAAGTGTACTCAACATTCCTCTAAGTTCCAGGACTGAAGCCTCACCATTAGATGCAGTTTCGTGTCATATACAGGACACTCATTGGTGGGGGGAATTTTCCTCTTCCGCAGAGAAGTAGTCAGCCAAAGCTGCTGATTTATATACAAATAAACTTCCATGAATATTTAAAGATATTTTTTGTAGTGACATTTCCCCTGGAGTCTCCTGAGGCTGTAAATGACAAATGATCCAAATTGCGCCAAGCACCATCATCTTTGTTTGATAATAAGCTACCTTTAATTAAAAGAAGATTATTGTTCACTTGTTGGAAAATGAACAAGAAAAGACTTACGAGGTGCATACGATAAGTTTCCAGACTTTTTTCGTATGGGCACTGAAAATTGTCGTAGACTCTATGTTATTGCTATACATCTTATGAGATGACAGACCAGATTTCAGGTTCAAATAAACAGCTACAGCAGGAATTGAAATATACCCTACTAAAGCCTGATTGTCACAGCTGGTGAATTTCAAAAATTCAATCTGGACGTGACGACACTTTAGAAGAACGATATGCAATATAATTGCGTTTTAAACTTGGAAAAAATGATGCCACAAAAACGTATGGAATGCCTCAGACTGCTTTTGGAGTATCTTGCTTAAACCGAGCATCGGTTTTTGAGTGGCATTAGAGATTCAAGAAAGGCAGGGAGTCTGTGAGAGATGATGAGAGGTGTGGGAGGAGTAAGGAAGTCAATAGACCAGAGTTGATTGGCCAAAGGGTTAGGTTTAGGGTTACTATGTTGAGGTTTTAAGGGAGTTTAGAAAGAGATTCCTTGGGAAGAGGCCTGCACTCTTCAAATCGGGTCAGTGGCATTTCTACCCGGACAATGCACCAGTCTACAACTCCTTCCTTGTCAAGATGGGCATCAAGACACTTCCTCACCCTCCGTATAGTCCAGACCTTGCTCCCTTTGACTTTTGCTTATTCCCCAAGCTCAAAGACTGTCGTTATGAGACAACTGAGGAGATGAAAGAGGCTGTAACGAAGGTCATTGACACGCTCACAAAAAGATGACTTCCATGGGGCCTTCCAGAAGTTGTTAGAACGGTAGAACAAATGCATTCCAGTCGGAGGAGATTACTTGGAAGGGGACTAGAGTTTCATATGTATACTATCAATAAAAGTGCCCATACGAAAAAAGTCTGTAAACTTATCGTATGCGCCTCGTATTTGACAAGTTATCAATATACCAAAATTAAAATCATACATCGACTATCGTTGGCTATTAGTATTCGTTAACTATACGCCAGCGAAAGTAAAATGCTCCCTTATCCCCCAAAAGGGTTTTTTCTGGGTATGATACTATGTGAACGTAATTCTGTGACTGGAGTTCGTACCCATTGATCATAATTCGTCACCTATCTAAATACCCAACAGGGTTATCACTGTTTAACTTCAGTAATCTGAAAGAAACTGACTTTTTCAGCGTGGCGGATTCTAATTCTACCGACACCGTTTTTTGTAGTATTTCATTCATATTGATATTGGTTGTTTTTACATCATATTCTTCCGGTCGTTATTCTGTAATTGTTAATATGCAGTGTGAATCGGGGATAAATGTGTAAAACCTCTTTTATCATAGCTTCGTTTGTGAAATTAAAAAAATAGAATTAATTTTTTTTTAAATTTTTACTAAATCAACTGAACGAAACTTTTTTTCTTTTTTAGTGTTGCTCAGCCCCATTAATCGATATACAAAGGGGTCACCAAGATTCAAATCAGAAAGTTGATATTTATCTATTTCTTTATTGTTCAGATAAATTTCTCTCATACATTTGTAATTATCAATAATTTTCTTAATATTTTTTTACTAGTATTATCCTTCATCTTCCTAATTCTACTTGCTTTGTCAATTATTATGATTAATTAATTTGGCTAGTATAATGTTTGGTTGGTTATTTGTTTGCTTGCGTTTTTATGGCATATCAACCATGATAGGTTATTTAATACACATCTGGTTTGGCCCAGCGGTTAGAGTGTTCGCCAATGGCCCGGGAGACCTGGGTTCAATCCCAGGTCGAGTCATACCAAAGACTTTAAAAATGGAACTTGATACCACCTTGCTTAACACTCAGCATTATAAGGTACGGTTCAAGGGTAAAGTGGAGCAATCCAGGGAATGGAGTAGCGCCCTCCCCTACACCTTGGTGTAGTAGCTATCGAAAAGGGAGCCTTCGGGTCACCCTCGACTATGGTCGCTAACTTTACTTTACTTACTCTAAACGAATAGATTGTACGTAACTTTTTTCAATAAGCCAGTGCACAGTTGTTAAATGCTTTCAAGTATTGCTATGTAATAATAATAATAATTCAATTTGATATCAGTCATTTGTTTCCACGCAGTTGAATGGTTTCGGTTCCTGTGAATGATTAAATATTTCTGACACATAAAAGTTGGATACCTTAGTCGAGAGCGACCCGAAAGCTCCCTTTTCAATAGCTACAACACCGAGGTGTTGGGGAGGGCGCTACTCCTTTCTCTGGATTGCTCCATTTTACCCTCGATACGTACCCTATATTGCTAAGTGTTAAGCAAGGAGGTATCAAGTACCATTTTAAAAGTCTTTGGTATGACTCGACCTGGGATTGAACCCAGGTCTCTCGGACCATTGGCGAACACTCTGCCCACTAGGCCAATGAGCCGGTTAAATGAAACCAAACAAGTTGTACCACTCCGGATAAATGGCAATGAAGAGGTTGTCCGCTTTTCCCAAAGTTTCAGGTCTCAAGCCTCATCATCGGAAGCAGTTTACTGTCATAACGAGGATACTATTTCTTTTTGACCAATAGATGGGACCCTAACAGGTACTACCACTCTGGGTCAGAGAAGATCTGGGATTAATGGCAATGAAGGAGTAGTCCACTTTATCATATCCAGGACACTCACTGCGGGGCGTAGGGATTTTACTCCTCTGCAGAGATGCAATGGGCTGGACTTATATAATCATTACAGCCCAGACTGCTGGGCTGTAGAATATATCGACTAAATCTAAACCATCTGGTCATAAGGTTTCAGTCTTGGAGCTTTGAAGAACCCCTCGATTGCCCTTACTCCCAGGTCCACTCTGACCCGGAGTGATGGTAGATGTTAGTGTTCCATCTATGGGTTAAATAGAAATATTTTATCATTTTCTATCGTTGACACCACTTAACAATGTGCAAACGAATGAATAATGTTAAATAAAATTACAGTTTTAAATAGCAATATTTGAAACCAATTAACTGTGTGCCAACAAATGAGCCTTGGCTCATTTGAAAATTTTTACCTACTATCAATTATTTTTTCAAATTCTATCTATCTATCTATCTATCTATCTAGATAGATAGATAGATAGAAACAGGATTTGGCTTTAGATAAGCAACAAAGGTTGATATGCCATAAAACATAACCAACCAATTACTGTTATTTTTCATCTTCCTAATTCTGATGGCTTTATCATAACCAGTTTTGTTAGTTTGTTTGTTTGTTTGTTGTTTTTTGATTCGTTCGTTTTCTTTTTTCAAGGTTAGGCGGTTTTACGGTGCTGCGAAGGATACCGTTAGTATTTTAGCGGTTAACAGAGAGAGAGAGAAAGAGAAAGAGAAAGAGAGAGCAGGAGAGAGATAGAGAGAAAGAGAGATAGGGAGAGAGAGAGAGAGAAAGAGAGAGAGAAAAGCAGGAGGGAGAGAGCAGGAGAAAGAGAGAGAGAGACCATAAGAACGAGAGAGAGAGAGAGAAAGCAGGAGAGAGAGAAAGAGAAAGAGCAGGAGAAAGAGATAGATAGAGAGAGAGAGAGAGAGAGAGAGAGAGAGAGAGAGAGAGAGAGAGAGAGAGAGAGAGAGCGGAGAAACGATTAGTCGCACTTATATTTTCTGTCAATATATTTTGCTATAATCCGATTATTATTATTATTATTAAAATTATTACAATTATCTTTACAGGAGTTTTTGTTAACAACACACCAACGACATCATCGTTTGCCGTTGCTATTATTATTATTATTATTATTTACATACTGTAACTGTTTCAGGAGGAAAAGGAAGTCTTAAATATCATCTGGGTATTAACCTACTTCTTATAAAAGTGCATCTGTTAACATAACCTCGTAACTTAATAAAAGCTGCGACTAAAATCTATCTCATCCTCTAATGAAATCAACTTTAAAAAAAATAAAACTGTTATTCTGTTTTACTAGGGTGAGTCAAAAGTTTAGCAATATCTTAGTACGTGTTAGTTTGCGCTGCGAATATCATGTAACCGAAGTGGTAAAAGCCGGGAAAGATATCTGCAATAGTTAGTAGTGTCGTGGTAGTTGGTGCTCTGACACGTTGTGCAGTGCTACCCTGCGTGGATGAATTGACAAAATAACTAATAATATTTGTTGTGCGAAAGAAGAAGGCGTAGTTGATCATCATACTGTGATCTGATTGGAGAAGAAATTTCTCCCCTCGGCTTGCAAGAACCTCGGTGATCAGACAAGATTCAATGAAAGCAGTGAGGGATGATGAGAAGTGTGGGAGGAGTAAGGAACTCAAGACACCAGAGTTGATTGGCCAAAGTTTAGGGTTACTATGTTGAAGTTTTAAGGGAGTTCAGGAAGAGATTCCTTGGGAAGAGGCCAGCACTCTCTAAATCGGGTCAGTGGCATTTCCCCCAGGACAATGCACCAGTCCACAACTGCATCCTTGTCACAGACTATTTGACCAAGATGGGCATCAAGACAGTTTAGCCTCCCTATAGTCCAGACCTTGTTCCCTGTGACTTTTGCTTATTCCCTAAGCTCAAAGAAAACCTTAGAGGCTGTCGTTATGAGACATTGACACGCCTACTAGCTGGAGGGAGAATAATTGGATTCATACCTTTCCCAAGGGTATTAGTGCTATGTGAAATGCAATCAGTCTCGGCCAGGATTTGAACTCGTGTCACCGTGTCCATTTCCTACGACGATAACCATTACACCACGGGCGCCTCCATATAAAACGGAAGGCAAAATAAGAAGTGAAACCGCTCCGTTCTTAAGGATTGGCTGAATCAAATTAACAACGAGGTGTTTTTTATTTCAAATCATCTAACAACTTGAACCAAATTATAATTGATTTGTTTATTTGGTTTGGTTTCTTTGTTTAATGGCACATCAACCTTTGTAGGTTATTTAATGCCAAAGCCATTCTCCTAGAAGAACAGTAGTGGTACTCTTTAACCCATAGCTGTGAGGATTAGGGGGTTCATGCCTTTCCCAAGGGTATTTGCCCGAAATTGAACGTAATAGCGCGACTGGAGTTCAAACTCTCTTACTACGATTCCGCAGTCCATCGCTTCAACCATTACGCCACGAGGACACCCTCTTGGTTGGTTGGGGCTTGTGGCATGAGGGTTTATACTAGTAATGTTGTGGGTTATTTAATGCTAAATCTTTTACATAGATATTTTAAATATATGAAAATTGTAAATGAATTGTTTGTAAGTAACATTTTAAACGAGCCATAGCGCATTTATTTGCATACAATTAAGTGATGCCACGTATTCCTGTCAAACACGAATAATTCTATTTAGTATTAATTATTTGTTTGTACACTGTTAAAGGGTTTCAAGTATTGCTCTGTAACAATAACAATTCTATTTGATATCAGTCATTTGTTCGCATACAGTCAGACCCATTCTCCCACTCCCTCATCTCATATCGATGAGATCAAGATGGTTCGCAGATGCCAAGACCTACTCAAAAACAGGAAGACTTTTCTAACCAATTATGCACAGGAAAAAATCATACCTACCAGCATGTCCAGCGTTCATCGCCCATTCCAACATTTTCCTGGATTACAAAAGTCTTTGACTTGAGGCTTATATTCGTATTTTAGGATTTTCCGAGGCATATACATTTTAAAAAAACCCAGACTTATAGGATTTGAACTTCGTCGAAAACAAGGAATGATTCGAAATCTCTCGATGAACGAACGGAACGTGGATTCTGCACAATGTTTCTAATGTCAAGTGACGTAGTTTAAAGCAATGAACGCTGATTCGTTGATCAAACGTCCAATTTTTCTTGTTATAAACAGCCAACTTTTTCTTGTTATCCAAATTTTCCAATGTTTTTATATATTTTTACACTTTTTACACATCCATTGTTAACTCAACATTACTAGTATAAACCCTCATAGCCCTGATGATGGTTCAGTAGAACCAAAACGCTATAGTGTCGACTTTGTTTCTCAATAAAACTCTCCTTCTACTTGGATTACCTTGTTATCAATTTTTCTTTACAAACTGTCGGATTACAATTCATTATTTTCTTCCAATTAAACAGTTATATTTGACCTATAGATAGGATTCTAATAGGTACTACCACTCCGGGTCGCAATGGACCTGGAAGTAAAGGGAAATGAAGGGGTATTCCACATTCCACAAACCCCAAGGTCTGAAACCTCACCCTCAGATGTTGATAATTGTCATACCCAAGACATCGGATCAAAGGATTAGTTGGAAAGTTGAAGAAGGTAACTTTCACGTGCGTATTGAAAAAAAAAACAACTCTTTTTACATTTCATATAGACTCACAGGTCAAACCCACGGTCACAGACAGATGTAACTCAAGGTTAGATTTTAGTTAGCGCACCCTCCCCCCTCCCGCTCCGTGTTGAGTGTGTATTTACACAACTCTTCGCGGGATACGACAAAGTGAAGTCCAACTGGTTTTAATTCATTGTTTTCTTTCTAGACTGATTGCCAAAAACAAGGTAAAAAGAACCTGGCTTGCCCTGATATTTACCCATTGTAACATGACGGCACTAAAATGAATACGAATGAAGGTATAACATTTCGTAAGTACAAAGTGATTCAGTTGTTTCTTAATACGAAAATGTAGTTGCTGTCTGCAACATTACACAACAGTCATCAACGAAACGAGAAAAATAGCATGAAAGAATTACTGGTGTTATTTAGAAACGCTAGAGGTTTAATTCATGCCAGACGAATAAACGCCGCCTTCTTTTCTTCTCCACCAACCAAGACCTCATCCCTTACAGGGCCGCTCGTCTCAACTACCGACTTGAAACTGGAAAGTTCCTGACGAATTCATCGACTACTAACCCACTAAAGACCGTGAAATAACTCTGTTTATATATATTCTTCTAATTATTCTATTAACTAATCTGATGATTTCACGTATCATTAAAACTTCCCAGTGTTACGTCATCCTAATCTCAACTGACATCGCATTCAATTTGTTTATCTTTGATATCCTATCCACAGCCGATTTCAAAACAACCAGTCAACCTCATATCTTGACATACAATAATGCAACTAACACTTCAACTCAAAGTTTTTGCCTAGCTCACAATTTAATCACTAAAACAAAACGATTAACTAATATAATTAATTGCAATCCTTAATTATATTAAACCTTAGCTGTGGAAAGAATAGATGGCACCATGCCGATCACAAGAGCTTTAGCGTAAAATAAAACGCAATCAGCCTCGTCCTGGATTTGAACTCGGATCATCATTTCCAACCACTATAATCGTTATGCACAGTTAGAGCTGTGCTAAAAGTTGTCGTGTCGGTATTTCTCCGTTTAGAAGCATTCCTGGCATCATGTAATGAATCTAGCTCCACCTTTTTTTAAATAAGGCGGCAGGTGATGCTTGAAGGTGACACCCTAAAACTAAGCCCGCCATGATATAATCAGCAACTTTTCGCCTGAAACGGTATTTTTTCTTGAAAAAGCTTCTGACAGGATGCGATACACAGAAAACGGTTGAGGGCCGTGTCTAAAATTTCTCACCAGCACCTTCAGTGTGTATATAGTTGATCACATAATCAGTGATGTATTGTGTTTTCATTTAATCACATCATTTTACTGCCTATATCCCGTAAGAGGTGCCCGTGATGTAATGGTTATCGTCGCAGGATATAGACACGGCGACACGAGTTCAAATCCTGGACGAGATTGGTTGCATTTCACATAGCCCTAATACCCTTGGGAAAGGTATGAATCCGATTATTCTCCTTCCAGCTATGGGTAAATAGTAGGGCAGACTAGGTTCTTCAGCCTTGGTGAGGCAACTAGTCTAGGAGAAGGAAAACTCTGAATTCAAACCTGTTAAACTCCGCTTAAAAATTGACCTTGTGTCATATCCTGTCCGAGCGGAGGGGTTGGTAAATATGATATCTCGTAAGAGTGGATTTTCAAAGTTCTTTCCCAAAAACTTATCCAGAAACAATTTTATTTATATATAAGGGGATGTGAATTCATTCCTTTTCCGAGAAAATTGAGAATTACCTTCTTTTTCATTTTTGGCAATTTGTTTTGAAACGCTATGTCAAATGTGTTGAACTTCCATTGAATGTTTGGAAAAGCACTACCTTTTCTGACTTATTCTCTTCTTGGCTTGACCAAGAAATTTTCAACATTCCAACTTGAAGCGTCCTACGTGTCTAGCGACACTGATGAGTTCTGATACAACGAAACAGTCTGTCGGTGGATGACAATATATATATATATAGGCAGCATTTCTTCATTAATATATATTTCATTGAACATAATAGAAATTTTTGTCTACATATTTTTGTTGATCCTTTCGTATTGCCGTATTGATTTTATAATATTCGGCGGGAATTGGTTGATGAATCTTCCATAGTTATTTATTTCCCAAGCACTTTCTGCCCGACTTTGGGCTATCATCAGGGGAGGATCTGTTTGAAAAGTGATGTAACTTTCGGATATACATTACTACTTTGTAAGAAGAGCGTCTGTACCGTTGCAGTGTGTAGCGTTTACTTTTGAATTAGTTTCTATAAATAGCATCAGTAGCTAATGACATTTAAGAACATTAGCACTGGTTTGAAAATCAATTCTGTTAAGTTTGGGTTGCATGTTTTTTATATGTAATGCCTCGAGAATCTGTAGTTTTTGCTTGTTATTTTGGTTTTCTAATATTGTTGTGTTTTCGGTGAGAATTTTCCGTAATTCTGCTGTTGGGCATGAATGTTTTTTTTTAATGCTGTGCTATGGAATTTGTATCAGAAAGGTGCATTGTAAGTCTCATCGATAGGGTAGTCGAGTTTAAACCAACATATGTATTATTATTTTCGTAGATACAATCTCCTAAAGGACATTTAAATTGATATATAACTTTGGTTTTTTGAAAAAACTCCAATCGAGGGTGAGGAATTATTTTTAATGACTAAGTTGGAGGTTTTAAATTTATTATAATATATAATAAGTTTTATTATTTTATTTTATATATCATCATGTTGTAATGCTCTCATGGATCTCCCTCTCTCTCTCTCGCGACCCGTCACTATCATCCATCTCTTTCGGCGGGTCTTCTAGACTACATCCTGTGTCCATACAGAGCTGTTGTAGATAAGTTCTAGCTGGTCGTCCTACACTTGTGTGTCCGTGTGAAGGGGTCTATAGGAGAACATCACTTATTAGTTTGTCCTTGCTCCTCCAGCAGTGTCCCTCATGTCTTGTTCGTCTAATTTGGATGGTTTTCGAGATGGGTGGTAGATGGCCGTACAGCTGTTGTTTTGAGGGATGTTGTTTCCATGATTTGTTTAATATAGCTCATAGCATCCGTGTACAATTGCTGTCAAGCTTTTTCTCATTAAGCTTAGTTATCATCCAAGTGGTGCATCCATACAGTAGTATGGATACGACCTCTGCTAGGAAAAAATGCGTTTTACTTTATCGGATTGTCATATTTCCATATGACTGATAGCCTATCGATAGCTAGTGGCATATTTATGTCATTTTTGGTAGATGAGACCCTGCTTGCGAAGTAGGTAAACATTGCCAACTAGTTTCAGAGAGCCAACATTTAGAGTGGAGATTAAAATTTAAAATTAAAAGCGTTTTTAATCCATAAAATCTTTACAGTGCTCAATTCACAAAAATCCAGTGCTAAATCCCAATATTTCAAGTATTAAACAAAATATAGATAAGTTGGCGACCGTAATCGAGGGTTACCCAAAGGATCGCTTTTCAATAGCTACAACACTGAGGTGTAGGGAAGGGTACTACTCCTTTCTCTGGATTGCTCCAATTTACGTATTGATACGTACCTTATAGTCCTGAGAGTTAAGCAAGGAGGTATCAAGTACCACTTTTTGAGTCTTTGGTATGACTCAACCTGGGATCGAACCCTGGTCTTCCGGGCCATTGGCGAACACTCTACTCACTAGGACAATTGAAAACAAAACAAACATTCTCAACTTAGAGTTTCACGCTTTCAATCTTTAGGTGAGCAACTATTTAACATGTATGACTTTTTCAAGTGAACGAATATAGATAAAAAAATATAAAAGAAGTACATTTTTTCACTTGAAAATGTCAGGTGTGACGAATACTACCACACTAGAGGATCGAAAGCTTGAAACTCTCAGTTGTTAGTTTTATCCCGTTTTATATGTTTAGTCTAAACTTAAAATATTATGGCGGTGTAATATGTAGACCAGTTCATATGACTCGGTTGCAATATCTCATCTACTGAAAAGGATGTCAATATAGGCATTGGTAAAGCATGGACTTCAATTGACAGGTTAATGACCGTAGGGAAATATGATCTCTGTGATAAAAAGGTAATGGAAATTTTTACAAGCTGTTGCCATATCAGAATTACTGTATGGTTGCACTTCTTGGTTTCTTGAAGAAAAAGCTAGATGGGAATTTCACAAGGATGCTACGTAATGTTTTGAACAAATCCAGGAATCAGCATCCTACAAAATACAGCTGAAGCGCCACTTACCTCCCATCTCTCAAACCATCCAAGTAAAATGCACAAGACATCCTCAGCACTGAAGGGGAAGTAATTACATACTCATGAGTGATATTCTTCTATGGACTCCTACACAAGGACATACCAATGTTAGTCGACTGGATAAAACTTACATTAATGAATTCTTTATGTACACTGGATGTCGTCTAGAAGAATTAGCACGTGCGATGGCCGATGTGGACGGATGTGGAAAGAGATGAAGAGAGTCAAGGAAATCCATTGTCAGCACACTTTCTTGGTTTGGTTTGGTTACTTTTTTTTATGGCGTATCAACCTTCGTGGGTTATTTCATGCCAAAGCCATCCTTTCAGTAGAACATTAGTGGTACTGTTTACCAGGCAATAAGCCACGAGGACACCCCTTCGCCTTGTTGTTGTTGATATATATATATATATATATATATATAGACGCTGTGCATTCAATAAGTTTCCAGGTTTTTTTGTACAGGCCTATAAAACTGTCATAGACTCTTGAAAATTCAGTATGTCATTGCTATACATCTTATGAGATGACTGACCAATTTTTATGATTTCTGGTTGAAATGAACCGCTACAGCAGGAATTAGAATACACCCTACAAAAGCCTGAGTGTCACAGCTAGTGAATTTCGAAAATGCAATCTGGGCGTGAGGAAGAACGATATGCAATAAAATTGTGTTTTAAACTTGGAAAAAATGCCACAGAAACGTATGGAATGCTTCAGACTGCTTTTCAACCATCTGGCATGAATCGAGCATCAGTTTTTGAGTGGCATAAGAGATTCAAGGAAGGCAGGGAGTCTGTGAGGGATGATAAGAGGTGTGGGAGGAGTAAGGAAGTCAATAAGCCAGAGTTGATTGGCCAAAGGGTTAGGTTTAGGGTTACTATGTTGATGTTTTAAGGGAGTTCAGGTAGAGATTCCTTGGGAAGAGGCCAGCACTCTTCAAATCGGGTCAGTGGCATTTCCACCAGAACAGTGCACCAGTCCACAACTCCATCCTTGTCACAGACTATTTGACCAAGATGGGCATCAAGACAGTTCCTCACCCTCCCTGTTGTTCAGACCTTGCTCCCTATGACTTTTGCTTATTCCCTAAGCTCAGAGGCTGTCGTTATGAGACAATTGAGGGGATGAAAGAGGCTGTGACGAAGGTCATTGATACGCTGACACAAGAGGACTTCCAGAAGTTGTTCGAACGGTACAACAACTGCATAGCAGCCGGAGGAGACTATTTCGAAGAGTTTCATGTGTGTACTATCAATAAAAGTGCCCATACGAAAAGTCTGGAAACTTATTTAATGATCCTCGTATATATATTGCTATCGTGTTACACCGAAGTTTAGATTCCCTATCGTTTATCTTCTCGAGTGGCCTCTGTGTTTTAGGGTACATGTTTTAGACTGGTCACCGGGAGATGACTTCCAGCTTCATTACCTTAAAGAAGAAAGGGCTCTGGGCTTCGCTGTTTTAATATTTCCTGATATAGTCTTTTATTTCGAGTTTCGTCGATAAGAAATATTGCCTTTCTTCTCTTGAAACACATAACCTTCATAATAATCAACATTTTGTATTATCTACTTTTAGTGTATTCTATTTCCAAGTACCTCTTTTTAATACGAGTTTCCCTAATTTCCCTTCGCTTAGTCAACACGGCTCAACGAAATAGAATTTTATTCATCTGTTATATAATTGCGGAGGGATTTTTTTATCTAATCATTTTTTCGTTGGTTATATCTTATCTGTCGGTTTAGTTAGGCTTAGATCTATTCGGCTTAGTGCACGGATAGGGGCACACATTAAGCGCATATGTTCACGCTCGCGCGGGGAGGATGTGACAATCACAGATATCATAATAAAAACCCTGGATCGGAAATAGGACTGGGGATGTGAATGATATCATGCCCGGAAGCGATGGGCTGAGGATTTTGGGTAATTTTTGAAAAAAAACCCAGTTAGTTGAGATTCGGACCTGGGCGAAGCGAATTGATTTTTGAGCCTCGGCGAGGCCAGGCGAGTTGGGTCTACGAGATGCACCGCGCGTGGTGGGGTCAGATGGAACAGTCAGCATAGTAAAAATTGTGTCTCCCTCTCTCCTCGTGTCGAAAAACCTAAAAGTCAAGAAGGCAATAAAAGTTTCGTACCTGAACTAAAGAAAGTTGTCAATGTTTCGCGTATTTCGGGACGCTAACTAAACTAAGCGGCTGGAGAAGAAACTAGATGGCAATTACACAAGAATGTTGAGAGCAATATTGAACACCCCACAAGACACCAACTATACGGCCACCTGCCTCCCATCACGAAAACTATACAAGTTAATCGAACCAGACACGCAGGACACTGCTGGAGAAGCAAGGACGAACTCATAAGTGATGTACTCCAATGGACCCCCACATATGGCCAAGCAAAAGCAGGACGACCAGCTCGAACATACATACAGCAGCTATGTGAGGACACAGGATGTAACCCTGAAGACCTACCAGAGGCGATGAATAATAGGGAGAAGTGGCGAGAGAGGGTCAGGGATATCCGTGCTAGCGGTACGACATGATGATGATGATGATGCATGTGAACGTTTCACGTATCCGTATGTTTTATCATATATGAGTATGTTACACATCTTTTGCTATCGTTGTTTTTTTCTTGAATAGCCTCCTTTTATCAAAGAACTGTCTGTTACTGTCTTATTCTGTCCTGCGGCTCCTTAAATTAATATAAGGTTTTCTTGTAAACTGTTTCACACACATGTGTCAAACTCCATTTGGTTCTTTTTCAGTTTTACCCTTTCCCGGCAATTACTAAACCCATTCATAAATCCTAACTTTGCTTCAGGGTTTTAATTGTCGAAAGGTGTTTAGCTAATTGTTGGAGACAATGCACGCATTTCCCTGAAATGGTACAAGCGCTCAATATAAGCTTTCGCCATAATTTGAAGAAAGAATTAAATTAATGTTATTTCTAATGTTATGCAATTACTACATATTTGCTTATATCTAAAATAATATGAATAAACGTTTAAGATAGAAATTAATTGGTATCATAATAATATTTTTTATATCATTTACTTGTAAGCACGTGTAAAATAAGGTGTACATAAGTTTTTTAGCAAGGTAAGATTATTATTATTTTTACATTTCTTTTGAAATAAATTATTTGTTAATCAAAATTTTAATGAAAAGATGTGTAACGATAAAAATTAATGAATGTAGACCTATTTCTGGAAGTTTCTTATTTGCTTTAGAACATTCTAGAACCTTCTTGAAAATTCCGGGATTCTAATTAATTTGGTATAAAAAAATTTTCATGGTTACCCCGACATAAATTCGTTCTGTCGTAATTTGCTACCATCAAAGGAGTATTAAGCCCAAAGAAATTGCATTGAAAGTCAATTTGCCACGTCGAACAGTAGCGTACTTGATAGTAAAGTGGAAACACTGGAGCAACCACACCGAAAAAATTTCTGGAAGTCCCGAAAAGCTTCCATATCAAAGGTGTGCGTTCTTCGAAATCTAAAAAGAAAAAAAAATCGTGATTTATCAAGCAAAGAATTGCCAAATGAGAACAAGCAATATTTTGACATCAATTACCATCTGGCATCTGTTCGATCCATCTTAATTAAGTTTGGTTATCGATTCCAGATGAAGCAAAAATATTTCTAATAGCTGCAATGAAGGGGAAAATATTGCTATAAGCACGTCATCATCAAAATTGGTCCATTGAAGATTGGAAAAAAAGTCTTATGAACTGATGAATTAAAAGTTGAGTTGCCTTATGGAAATGGTCAAAAATGCTAATGATGATAAAACTTTGACACTCCTCGGTGTGATGGTACAGTTAAAAGTACAATATTCTTTATCAGTAATGACGCAGGGGTATTTAGTTTTAGTAAGATAATATTTCTGGCCATGTATCTCGTACAACAAAAGGTTGGTTTCAGTCAAAAGGAATAAAAGTGATGCAGCTAATTTAAACCAAACTGAAGATTTATGAGACATCATCAAAAATATTTTTATGGCAGAAAAATAGCCTATGCAAAATTCTTAATCGTTGAAACAATAAAAGCTTAGAATAATTTGCCCAGTCGACTGGGGCTGAAGAATACACCGACTGTAACTCTGCAGAGTGGTAAGACCCCCTCCCCAATGAGTGTCCTGGATATGACATTAAACAATCTGATGGTAAGGTTCCAGTGATGATGGAGCTTTGGAGAATGCAGAGCACCCCTTCATTGCCATTGCTCCCAGGTCCACACTGGCCCGGAATGGTAGCACCTGACAGAGCTCTATCTATGGGTTAAATAGAACTAACTGCATACTTATGCGAAACTGAATTGTTTGAATTGGAACTGTTTGATTAAACTGAATAGCTTGAAATAGAATTGCTTTTGACAATTAACTGTGTACTTACCTTTAAACAGCGAGCTTATGCTAAACTGAATTGTTTGAAATGGAACAATTTTTGATATTGAAACTGTACTTACATTAAACAAAATTGTTTAATATAGAACTTCTGTGCATATACTAAGCTGAATTAGCTGAATTAGAACTGTTTGAATAGTCTGAATAGCTTGAAATAAAAATGTTTTCGACAATTAAACTGTATACTCATGCTAAACTGAATCGTTTGAAATAGAGCAAATCATTTGTATAAAAATGGATTTGGTGTTATATAACCTACAAAGGTTGATATGCCATAAAATCCAACCAACCAACCAACTTAGAACAATAAAAGTCTCAAAAAGTCTTATGATTTTTTATGATGAATGGATTCTTTTCTTTTGTGTTCAAGAAAGGATATAGATTTATGATCTACATGATTGTAAACAATATTTTTATTAGGATAAACGAGTATTGAATTCAATAATATAAGAGACTATATCTTAATTTTTTGTCCGAAGCCTAGCAATAAGAATTTGCGGATATTCCGCTCCAAAACAATAATATCGATGCAGAAATTTTCATAAATTTGAGTACAATTTTGGAAGGCTCTTTCTGAACCCAGTCAACGATGCGTATTTCTACTAGTATATATATATATATAATCCATGGAATATATTCTGAAACCCCGGGTTTCATGAAGTTTTTTGCAAAACAACAATCATCAGGCAGTTAAGAAGATGGAATGCAGATGGGTTGCAGAATATTTTCCATGGATTATATATATATATATATATATATATATATATATATATATATATATATATATATATATATATATATTTAACGGTAGATGCAATTTGTGCTTAGAAGAGAAAATCTATATTTTAACACATAAGTGGCCTGATAAATTATTAAATAAGAGAAGTGAATTAATAGCTAGATGTAGACATAAGACTAAATTTAAACTATAAAAATTTAAAAAACATAGAAATAGATAGTGAAACCAGGAAAAAAAACGTATCCAACATACACACTAGGAAAAAATAGGTAGCTAATTAAATGGTATCGAAATTAATATAAGCATTAATATTTCTCTTAAAAGTTAATTATCGAACTGAAAAGAAAATAAATGAAACATGAAAAGAAAATAAATCAAACAAATAAAAAAATAAATTACCGTTATTATAACTGACAGAAGAAATTTGAAATTTAAAATAAAACGGAAATTCAATAAAACGAGGAGGTAACTCCTTAATCTCTTCTCCCTCCTCCTCCACCACACGTGTCTATTCTGTTTTAATTAATTATCCATTGGATCTGAAGAAGTCCTTCGTGTTTTTGGTTCACACCAGAAACTGAAAAACAGGATGGAAATAAATTTATAATCCTAAATTAACCGGTCTTTGTTTTTTTCTTAAAGATATATATATATATATATATATATATATATATATTATATAATAGCTCTACCCTAGATATTGAGCACTCTCCTTATTATATTGCACTTGGTTCGACACATACACACAAAGTGATTTAGTGACAACCAACACTATTATAATATGTATATATATATATATATATATATATGTGTGTGTGTGTGTGTGTGTGTGTGTGTGTTTGTGTGAGGTTGCGTGAAGAATACTATTAGTACCATCCAGTACAGGGTCAATTGGTATTTAACAGCATGATAAAGCTATCAATTATTGTCTATGTTATGTGTAGGTTGTGTATGCCAATCCAAGCGTACTTTACCGCAAGAGAAAGATTTTAATTTAGTGTTCCCACTTTTAAAGTTTTTACGATAATTTCCGGAGATGTTAAACTCCGTTATAACACGTGCAGCTAATCTAGGTACCAGTCATAAGGCTCTCGTTCATCACTCAACTACAACCATTGATATCGAGAGAGAGAGTGAGAGAGAGAGAGAGAGAGAGAGAGAGAGTAACACATGAGCATTCCATTATTTCTTCCACTGCTAACTTTGTATAGATATAAAAACTATAAAATTAGTGGGTATAATGGTTATGGTCGTTGGAAGTAGACACGGTGACTCTAGGTTTCTTTGTTTAATGGCATATCAACTCTTTTTAGGTTATTTAATGCCAAATCCATTCTCCTAGAAGAACAGTAGTGGTACTATTTAACCCATAGCTGGGAGGATAAGGGGGTTCATACCTTTCCCAAGGGTATTTGCCCGAAAGTGAACGTAATAGCGCGACTACGCTTACTACGATTCTGCAGTCCATCGCTTTAACCATTACACCACGAGGACACCCCACGTTGACTCTAGTTCAAAACCTGGAAGAGGCTGTTTGCTTTACACATAGCGTTAGTACCCTTAGAAAACGTATAAATTCAACTATTCTCCTTCCAGCTATGGGTAAATTGTAGGGCAAACCGAGCTCTTTAACCTTTATATGGCAACCAGTCTAGGAGAAAGAAAAATCTGAATTCAAACTTGTTAAACTCTGCTTAAAAATTGACCTTGTGTCGCATTCTGGTCGTGTGAAAGAGTTCGGTATATATATATATATATATATATATATAAGGAACTGGAGACATTCTTATTAGCCTCGAGCTTATGTGCTGAATAAGTAAAGACGGAGAGAACAAACTGACTTACAATCAAGTTACCGTGAAAGTACCGGCTCCGGTCAAATCTCCGGAGTTGAGCAGCGATTAGTCTGCTCATTATTTAGATGGGTGACCGCTTCAGAAAAGTAGGTTTTATGTTTGACTAAGCAAAACTTAATAAATAACAAATGCATGGCAACGTAGTACATTTGTGGGGACTTTTATGATAGGCCGCTGGTTTTTTCGTTGATTGCACTATTGCTGCAAAAAAACTTTTTTTTCGATCATAGAATGTCATTATTTGGAAAATACCCCACAGCTGAAAAAATACATACTACACGATAATTTGAGTCTTCTATTGAAAATTGATCAATGAATTGCAGACGAGATATCCCGGGATAATACCCAAGCTCTTTTTTCATTCAATTCACGAAATGACACATTTGCATTGATGTATTGAATTCATGATTTTTTTTTTCTAAATTCCTTCAGAATTGAAGCAAATTTGAAAATATTTTTTTTAAATTCCTTTCAGAGATTCCTGGATCCGGTTTCTTTGTCTAACAGCATATCAACCTTCGTGGGTTATTTTTGGCCAAAGCAATCCTTGAAAAACAGTAAACTCATGGTTGGAGGGAACAAGGGAGTTCATGCCTTTCCCAAGGGTATTAGTCGGGAGGTGACCGTAATAGAGCGACTGGAGCTCGAACTCACTTACTACAATGTTGCAGTTAACCACAACGCCACGAGCAATCCCCCCTTCAAATGTTTCAACATCTAAAAATAAAAAAAGGCGAATTTTATACGAGACCAACTTATATCTGAATATTTATTAGTTTTGTTGAAAAACAGGAGTCGACTTATTCGTGAGGCATTTCTTAATGTCGTTGTTATGTATATGTTTATATGCAAGATCAGTAGTTGCCCATGCAGCAATCTCTCCACGCTATCGGCTTTACTCAAGAGAACATGTAAAAAAAATCACGTCAATATTACTTTCTACTTCACCGTGATTTTTGGACACACACACACACACACACACACACACAAAGACATATATATATATATATATATATATATATACACAAAGAACATTCATAGACACACATAAATTAGCACGGGAGAATAAATTCATATAAGTTCAGTCGTATAAGTAAAGATTAATTAAAAGATATAGCTAATTAGAGTTGTGTAGGAGTTTGTATCTGTGTATAAATATAATAAAAAATCACTTTGAATTTCAAAATAAATAGACAAATATTAGCATAAAAATTATCGATGAGTTAGTGCCTATCAGGCTACGAACTTCTTGATCCACCCTCGGATTGATAAAGATGTTTTCCTTGTTGTTGGCTGAAGCATGCAAATAGGATTTTAAAATGACATCAGCAAATGTTTACGACGATTTTTTTTTTACCCACAAGGCTATCCAAATACGATCTCGACTGAAAATAGAACGGAAGTTTACGAATGCAGACAGGTTTTGCGTGGAGGATTCCGTTTCTTTCAAGGTCAAAAAAATTCAGATAGATAGATAGATATGAAAAGACTGTAAGACATATATACATACATACGTAGATACATTTGGTTTGGTTTGGTTTGGTTTTATGGCATATCAATCACTGTAGGTTATTTAATGCTAAATCAGCTTTATAGATAGATCTTAAATATATATGATTTGTAAACACATTTTGTAATTAACAGTCTTAAACGAGCTTGAGCTCTTTTTTGAACAGAGTAAATGGTTTCAACTATTGATATATCGTAAATGTTGGCGACCGTAGTCGAGGGCGACCCGAAAGCTCCCTTTTCAGTAGCTACTACACCGAGATGTGGGGGATGGCGCTACTCCTTCCCCTGGATTGCTCCACTTTACCCTTGATATGTACCTTATAATGCTGAGTGTTAAGCAAGAAGGTATCAAGTACCATTTTTAAAGTCTTTGATACGACGCAACCTGGGATTGAACCCAGATCTCTCGGACCATTGGCGAACACTCTAACTACTAGGCCAATGAGCCGGTATTTACCGGCTCGTTGATATATAACAGTCACAATTTGTTTGTTTGTTCTGTTTGACCCACAGATTGGACCCTATCAGGGGCTGTCACTCAAGGACAGAGAGGACCTGGGAGCAACGGCAATGAAGGGGTATACCACATTCCCAAAATTTCCCAGTCTCGAACCTCGCCATCAGATGGTTTATGTTACTCCTCTGCAGAGATCAGTCTGTATATTCTACTGCCCCCGCCTATTGGGCTTCATACAAACATATTGATAGATTCATTGATATGGATAGATAAGAACAGAATGTAATAGATAGATAGATAGATAGATAGATAGATATGAGCAACTCGTAATATAAATATTCATGCATACATACATAAATATAAACAGATTGTAATTAATGGATAGATAGATGCATACATATATACACGCATATTGATAGTTTGATCGATCGGGATAAATTACAAACTATGATAGATAGATAGATAGATAGATTTGAACGGGCTGTAATACATACATACATACATACATACATACATACATACATACATATTGTTAATATTGATCGATAGATATATGGATAAATAAGAACAGACTGTCACAGATAGATAAATAGATAGATAGATAGATAGATTGATAGATATTGATTGGCGGTTCAATAGATAGAAGGATAGATATGAACCGACTGTAGTAGATCCTATTTACCCAACCCCTCCGCTCGGGCAGGATATGACACAAGGTCAATTTTTTAAGCGGAGTTTAACAGGTTTGAATTCAGAGTTTTCCTTCTCCTAGACTAGTCGCCTCACCAAGGCTGAAGAACCCTAGTCTGTCCTACTATTTACCCATAGCTGGAGGGAGAATATTTGGATTCATACCTTTCCCAAGGGTATTAGTGCTATGTGAAATGTAATCAGGCTCGTCCAGGATCTGAACTCGTGTCGTCGTGTCCACATCCTACAACGATAACCATTACACCAGGGGTACCTCCGACTGTAGTAGATAGATAGATTGATAGAGAGATACGCACTCAAAGCCAGGTTGGATTAAATGCTTGATAATGGGTAAGTAACTATTGAACCTTATCCACGCGATATCTAAGATGTCTTTAAGTGTAAAAGAAATACAAATAGTAAACCGTTTTGATGAAATTTTTGAAAGATTAAAAGTAGGACTTGTAACTGACAATTTCATTTGTGGAAGTACAAATATTGAATGTGTTCCAAGTGCTTTGATCCACCTAAAACATCGGAATCCAAAATTTCAACTTTCCCCTAACTTCGAACACCGAATTCTGGCTACGTTTAGAAATAATCGGGGGGAAGTATATAAGTTTGGGGATTAATCGTATACCCTGTCGTTACCTCTAAGAATACGCTGACAGCAAGCTCTAGACTATAGGGAGGGTGAAGAACTGTCTTGATGCCCATCTTGGTCAAACAGTCTGAGACAAGAATGGAGTTGTGGACTGGTGCATTGTCCTGCTGGAAATGCCAATGACCCGATTTGAAGAGCGCTGGCCTCTTCCGACCGAATATTTTCCTGAACTCCCTTAAAACATCAACATAGTAACCCTAAACCTAACCCTTTGGCCAATCAACCCTGGTGTATTGACTGCCTTACTCCTCCCACACTTCTCATCATCCCTCACAGACTTTCTGCCTTCCTTGAATTTCTTATGCAACTAAAAAACTGATGCTCGATTCATGCCAGATGGTCGAAAAGCAGTCTGAAACATCCCATACGTTTCTGTGGCATTTTTTCCAAGTTTAAGACACAATTTTATTGCATATCGGTCTTTCTTACGTCCAGATAGCATTTTTGGAATTCACCAGCTGTGACAATCAGGCTTTAGTGGGGTGTATTCCAATTGCTGCTGTAGCTGTTCATTTGAAGCTGAAATCATAAAAATTGGTCAGTCGTCTCATAAGATGTATAGCAATAACATACTGATTTTTCAAGAGTCTACGACAATATTAAATGCCTGTACAAAAAAGTCTGGAAACTTATTGAAGACTCCACGTACATCTTGAAAACGACAGGGCAGAGCTTAGTTTCGAACCTAAACCTCTGGGACCGGAAGAAAAAAGAAGCAGCTATTCTGGCCACGAGGCAAGCCGTTGTTCGTAAACGTTCATGACAAAATTTCCCACGTTCATCAAGATATCAGTTTGTAAACCGATCTTGGGTGGATCAAGGAATTAATATGTACAGTCAGGAAATAAATAAAACTATGCCAAATTGGAATTAGCATTTGAATTTAGAGCCAAGTATAGAATTTATTAACCCAATGAACGTCACACCATCTTAAAGTCTCAAAAAATAACAGATACTACCTTCACTAAATGATCAATCTCTCTCTCCCCCCCCTCTCTCTCTGTCTTCACGAGTCAATCATTATGATACCTTACATAGTTCCCTTAAAAAAGACTAAGAGTTTAGTGTATTTGGACGCAATGTTAAACCACGTTCTAAAAACTAAAGCTAACTGGCATATCCCCTTGTCCTTTCCATAAACAACATGCGTGTCGTAAAGAAGGGAGACCTGCAGAATGGGCAACTATCAATCTGACTGTATCATTGTACTCTCTGTGTTTCTCTTTTAATTTTGATGGAAACAAATAGGAGTTCAAATCCGGAACGAGATTGCTTGCATTTCATTTAGCGCTAATACACTTGGAAAAGGTACGAATCCAATCATTCTCCTTCCAGTTATGTGTAAATAGGTGGACAGGCTGAGCTCTCTAACTTGCGTATGGCAACTGGTCTAGGGGAAGAAAAATTCTGAATTTAAACCAGTTGTCAACCCGAAGAGGAATGAGCTCCGCCAGGTTCTCCCTACCCAAGACATATTTCATGGGTTGTGCCCGCATGATCATACCAGCTAACGGAACGAAGCTTCAACGCCTTCTTCTTCTTCTTCTTCTTCTTCTTCTTCTTCTTCTTCTTCTTCTTCTTCTTCTTCTCTTTATGCCTAGAAGGTGCGTTTGTTTGTTTGTTTGGGTTCTATGGCATATTAACCTTTGTAGGTTATTTGATGTCAAACCCATTTTTACATAAATAGTAATTCAAACAATTCAGTTTGGTATAAGTACACAGTTTTTGTTTACACACAAGTACATGTCAAAGCAATTCCATTTCAAATAATTCAATTTAGCATAATTCTACGGTGTACTTGTGCTAAACTGATTTCTTTGAAATAGAACTGTTTTTTTGTATAAAAATGGATTTGCCATTAAATAACCTATAAATGTTGATATGACCTAAAAAAACTATATTTGTTGTAGTTTTGGTAGAAATGAATTAGAGGCTGATATTTTTATTAGGTTAAATTGTTTTCTTAATCTGATACTTTTTTCTTTGGTAGAAATAAGAAAATTTTGCAGGTTTAGAATATGAACTTCCGTCACGCGTTCAGAAATATTTTGATCAAATGATGTTCCATAAAAACAAAACGACGGAATCTCATCAGAAAACGTCATCATCATCATCATGTCGTGCCGCCAGCACGGATATCCCAGACCCTCTCTCGCCACTTCTCCCTATCGTTCATCGCCTCTGGTAGGTCTTCAGGGCTACATCCCGTATCCTCACATAGCTGCTGTATGTATGTTCCAGTTGGCCGTCCTGCTTTTGCTCGGCCATATGTGGGGGTCCATAGGAGTATATCACTGATGAGCTCGTCCCTGCTTCTCCAGCAGTGTCCTTCATGTCTGGTTCGTCTAACTTTGATAGTTTTCGTGATGGGAGGCAGGTGGCCATATAGTTGGTGCTTTGTGGGGTGTTGCCTCCAGGACTTGTTCAATATTGCTTGCAACATTCTTGTGTTATTACCGTCTAGCTTTTTCTCCATCCGTTTAGTTAGCGTCCAAATAGTGCATCCATATAGCAGTATCGATACGACCGCTGCTTGGAAGAAACTGCGATTTATTTTATCGATGAGGTCTGACTTCCATATGATCGATAGCTTATCGATAGCTGTTCATGCCTTCGTTAGCCGCGATCGATGTCTGCCTCGGTTGATGAGACACTACTTCTTAGGTAGGTGAATTTGTCTACTAGTTTCAGTGAGCTTCCGTCTAATGTGGAAATATCGCCTGTTAGATTAAAGTACATGTATTCAGTTTTGTGTGCATTAACATGGAGGCCAATTTCGGTTAATTACTTCAGCTTAACGAGTATTTGAAATATTGTGAAGAATGCTCAGCGATATTTGTGCATTTGATTTTATTAACTGTTTTTAAGATATGGTTAACGAGCCAACCTTTCTGGCTATTGTTTCTCGTCAACCTGCGATCCTCTCAGAGATGGATTCAACAGGAGATTTCTAAGTGTGTCTATGATTAATTGCCGTAACATAGTCACAGACTTCAATACCAGAATTCCTGGTAATGACGTTTGGATATGACAGCTAACGGAGGCTCCCGCTGGTTATACATTGTGGGTTTGAGAGGACTGTGCGGGAATACTACTTTAGTGGAAACTCGATGACAATGTCCTACAAATAGCACTTTCACAAGCTAAATAACATCTAACATATATGACAAGCTGTTGGCTTCAACCTCTTCTGAGTTTCCAAGAATTCGTACTTCCATCTTCGATGTACTAGATCTGCTGAAGACTAATATTTTCTTAAAAGATCGCCGACCTTAGAACTGCAGACTAAAACCAGAGATGTTCTAAAAAGCATTGCCCAACACCAAGCTGTGTTCTCATTCATTGTTTGATCTTGTAAACGTTCAGCAAATGTTGATGAATATCAGAGAGAGCATTTTTCCAGCATGGAGAAATTTTATGAGACATCTCAGCTTGGCTGATAAACACACACACACACACACACACACACACACACACACACACACACACATATATATATATATATATATGTGTGTGTGTCTGTGTGTGTGAAGAAGTGCATTGAATCAAACAGAATGTATGGAGATGCAGACTTCCAACTGAATCAAAAAATTTGTTATTTCTCATGTATTCAGACAAAACCTTGAAGTCGAAATGCGTCGGCACAATAAACGAACCATCAAACATATATATTTCATCGTTTTTACATATATATATATATATATATATATATATATATATATATATATATATACATGTATATGTCTGTGTGAGTGTGTTATGGGCAAAAAAGTTTGATCTCTACTGCCATACTACCAGCAGTCTATTCTGAAGTGGGTACCTTGCATGGAGGTGCCCGTGGTGTAGTCGTAGGAAATGAAACACGGCGACTCGAGTTCAAATCCTGGACGAGAATGATTGCATTTCACATAGCACTCATACCCTTGGGAAAGGTATGAATCGAAAATATTCTCCCTCCAGCTATGGGTAAATAGTAGGACAGACTAGGGTCTTCAGCCATGGTGAGGCAACTAGTCTAGGAGAAGGAAAACTCTGAATTCAAACCTGTTAAACTCCGCTTTAAAATTGACCTTGTGTCATATCCTGCCTGAGCGGAGGGGTTGGGTAAATAGTACCTTGCATGGTAGAATCGTTAGCTAGGCGCCATTAAATTAATATCTAAACAATTTAAGGGGGCAGGTGTTAGTAAATTTGATCCACATTAGATATCCAATTTAGATGTCTTTGTTCCAAACTAGACTAAACCTAATACCTTCAAAGGAGTACCTGCTATAAAGGGATTATTAGCAAGTTGCTTTTGTAAATTATCTGCTTAAGACTTCGATCCTCATTGGGCACCATATTACTGTCACTTCATTTTGAACTCCAAAGGTCACCTGCCGCATACCAATGGTTACTTAATTTAACTCGGTTTCGACTTTGGTTTCTTTGTTTTAATGGCATATCAACTTTCGTGGACTATTCAATGCCAAAGCTATCCTTGTAGAAGGACTGTAGTTATGGTTTGTTGGTTGGGTTTTATGGCATATCAACCTTTGGAGGTTATTTAACGCCAAATCCATTTTCATGTAAATGATCAGTTCTATTTCAAACAATTCAGTTTAGCATGAGTACACAGTTTAATTGTCAAAAACATTTCTATTCAGTTTATTCAAACAGTTCTAATTCAGCTAATTCAGTTTAGCGTAAGTACAGATTCTGTTTACGCAGAAAAATGTCAAAACAGTTCTATTTTAAACTATTCAGTTTAGCATAAATACACAGTTTAAATGCAAAAATCAGTATAGTGAATGAAGCACGGTTTAGTTCTATTTAACCCATAGATAGGACCCTTATCAGGTGCTACCACTCCGGGTCAGAGTGGACCTGGGAGCGGTGGCAATAAAGGGGTACTCCGCATTACCCAAAGCTCCAGCATTGCTGGAACTTCACCATCAGATTGTTTAATGTCATATCCAGGACACTCATTGGGGGGGGTCATACCTCTCTGCAGAGTTGCAGTCGGTGTATTCTACAGCCGCAACCGACTGGGCAAACAGTAGTTGTGCTATTTAACCCTTAATTTAGGGGCCTAACAAGAAATTTTAGCTAAGCTAACATTATGAAATAAACTAAGAAAATTAATCTCAACTGCATCATGGACCAGTCAGCTGGGACTGCAGAATACACTGACCGAATCTCAGCAGAGGGGTAAGACTCCTCGAACGAGTGTCCAGGATATAATACTAAACAATCTGATGGCGAGACTCCTGTAATGCTTGAGATTTGGGGAACACGGTGTTCCCCTTTATTGCCATCACTCCCAGGTCAACTCTGGCCTGGAATGGCAGCATCTGATAGGGTCCTATGTATGGGTCAAATAGAACTAAAATGTGTAATTACGCTAAACTGAATTCTTTGAAATAAACTTAAAAAAATTTTTTTTTCATCATACAACGTGCGATACCCTGCCCTCATCAGCTGCCAATCAGGGGTGATAACACAGTTTCGGTAGCTCAAGGCCGTACTGCCACTCCTGGTGCTACGAAGCAGCTTTTGCCACCGGACAAGGTCTTTAAAAGAATATATATATATATATATATATATATATATATATACGCCAGATCAATTAAGAGCAGAGATTACATTGGACGTTTCTCTTCATTTTAGTGTGCAGTTTGTGATTTAAAGAAATGCGTTTAATTTCAGCTGTTGATGTTCTTACGCGCTTACAGTAACCGTTTCTTGATGTTACATAATGACACGGGAATGGTGGTTCCGCGTGCATTTCATTCATGCAAATCTGATAGAACTAAAATGTGTAATTACGCTAAACTGAATTCTTTGAAATTAACTGTTTTTACGTTTAACTCTGTGTTTAAACTGTGTGCTTATGCTAAACTGAATTGTTTGAAATAGAACTATTTTGACATATAATTGTGTGTAAACAAAAAAAAATCTATACTCATACTAATCTGAATTATTTGAAACTTTTATCGAAATGAATTTGGCGTTAAGTAACCCGGAAACAGTTGATACGCCGTAAAACAAAACAACCAACTAATCAACTACAACAAAACAAGAATGTTCTCTTAAAAATATATTTATTTTCGGATAATCTATCTTTGCGCAAAATAATTTTAAATGAATACTTTATTGGTCACTCAGTTTCTCTTAGTGAACAAATAAAGAAAGAAACTTTCGTTTAAGATACTGAAAGAATCGACTTCTGTTTTGTAAGTAATTTTTTATTCTGAGGAATCTAGCGATACTATTTGAATATGAGAGTAAGTCAAAAGTTTTACAATATTTTAGTAACGGGAGGCACAATTCACTAGCCACTAATACTTTTGCCGAGATCGTGTCGATGTCCAAACCCGTTGGCCTGAAAGATGAAGAGCTCGTCTCAAACTCTCCGATCTCTGTTCGCCAGGTTTGCTTCTATGGCTTCGAGCACAGCCTCGGAATCTACGGTTTTAGGCCTACCATACATGGCCTGATCATTGAGGTTTTTGCAACCTGAGGAAAATTTCGTCAACTATCCGGTTACTGTTCAATTGTGCTTTCTCATAACAAATATTTTTGGTTGCTTCTGCAGCGTTATGGCCCAATTTGATCTCGTAAAGTATAAGTTCCCGAAATAGGCAACGTTGCACGTTCGTCTATGCAGATTTCAAATCCGACACAGAGTAAAGCAATACACAACTTGTCAACGCACCAAATACCACGATACTACCAAGCACAGCAGGTACCTTTCACGGCTTCATCTGCTTTTGTAACGTGGTGTACGCACTGCAACAAGCGCGTACCAAAACTTTTAGGCCCAGTCAGCAGAGGGGTTGGTTGTAGAATACACAGACAGCATATCTGCGAAGACGTAAGACACCCCCATTGGTCAGTCATCTCATAAGATGTGTAGCAATAACATACAGAATTTTCAAGAATTTACGACAATTTTAAATGCCTGTAAAAAAAAGGTCTGGAGGCACCACGTATTTTGTTTTTTCTACCTGTTTTAGTTTTCGTAGAAATAAATCGGCTACATTACATTCGGGGTGGCTTTCTTTGTTTCCACAGCAGCATATTTTAATTTCAAACGATGGCAGTTGAGAATACAATAACCAAATTTAAAGACCCTTTTTTGTTTGTTTGTTTGTTTGTTTGTTAAATGATGATGTCAATGATATGTGAAGGGTGCGGCGTTTTTAGTTATCAATAATATGACAGGCACGACTAACTTAGATGTTTTTGACTTGTAATAATTCGTGAGAAATGGTCTCAACTTCTATCCTTAAAGAAATGTGCATACATAAAACTGCATAAAAGATTTACTTTGGTCTTGTTTATTTTATGGCATAACAACCCGTTAGGGGTTATTTTATGAGGATATTTGATTCATATTTATAAATGAATCAAATTTGATAATGATCCAACTATTCATGTTTTCATAATTCCGTTGCAATTTTTGTTACTATTTTTGTTACAATTTCTGTTACTATTTTTGTTACAAATTTTGTTACAATTTTTGTTACAATTTTTGTCTGTAATAATTATGCAATTTTTGATTTAGTTTAATTTGATTTCTTCATTTACTGGCACCTCAACCTTCATGGATTATTTAGTGCCAAAAGCCATCTTTCTAGAAATGATAATTTGTATAGTATTAATTTGTTATATGGCACCAAGTATTCTTATCTAATACAAATAATCTGGTTTGATGGTTGGTTTATGGATTTTATGGCATATCAACCCTTGTAGGTTATTTAACGCCAAATCTATTTTTATGCAAATATTCAGTTCTATTTCAAACTATTCAGTTTAACATGAGTACACAGTTTAATTGTCAAACATATTTCTATTTCAAGCTATTCAGTTTAGTCAAACAGTTCTATTTACAACAATTAAGTTCAGCTTAAGTACCCAGTTTAGTTCTATGTAAATCCATTTTATACAAATAATCAGTTCTATTTCAAACAATTCAGTTTAGCATGAGTATACAGTTTAATTGTCAAAAACAATTCTATTTCAAGCTATTCAGTTTATTCAAACAGTTTAAATTCAGCCAATTCAGTTTAGTATAAGTATAGACTTTGTTAAAACACAGTTAAATTTCAAAACAATTCTATATCAAACAATTCAGTTTAGCCTAAGTACAGTTTCAATGTGAAAAACAGTTCCATTTCAAATAATTCAGTTTAACATAAGTACACAGTTTAATTGTCGAAAACATTTCTATTTCAAGCTGTTCAGTTTAGTTAAACAGTTCTAATTCAAACAATTCAATTTAGCATAAGTATGCACTTTAGTTCTATTTGACCCATAGATAGGACCCTTATCAGATGCTACCAGTCCGGGGCCAGAGTGAACCTGGGAGCGATTGCAATGAAGAGATGCTTTGCATCCCCCAAAGCTCCAGCATTTCTGGAACCTCACCATCAGATTGTTTAGTGTCATATCCAGGACACTCGTTGGGATGGTCTTACCCCTCTGCAAAGATGCAGTCGGTGTATTCTACAGCTGCAGCTGACTGGGCAATAAATAATTTTTAATCTACACATAATCATATGGTTTCAAACATTTGTATTTAATACTGATAATTTTTAAAACAGATCTATTTGACCAATATATGTGACCCTGACAGGTACTATTAGCCCAGATCAAAATGGACCCGTCAAGATTTGTAAATGTTTGATAATCATAACTGTTTATATTACAATCACTTTTTTAACCTATAATAATAATAATCGTTTATTGGCACACAATAATGTATGGTCTCAAATATTCCAATCTAATAAATGGTCTCAAATATTCATTTCTCTCACAAATCCCTACACGCAATCATAAGGCGTCAATCATCGACTCCAATTCATTAATAACTACCAGTTGTTATTGGTCTACTGGGTAGAGTGTTCGCCAATGGGTAGGGAGACTGGAGCTCAATCTCAGGTGAAGTCATATCAAAGACTCAAAAAATAGTACTTGATACATCCTTGCTTAACATTCAGCATTATAAGGTATGTTTCAATGTTAAAGTGGAGCAATCCAGGGAAAGGAGTAGCGCCCTCCCCTACACTTCGGTGTAGTAGCTAGTGATAGAGTGTTATGATGACCATTGATCACTCGCTAGTGTTTTAAAAACATAATTTATTTAAATGACACAGAGGCATGCCATGGTCAACCGTTGACAGATGACACAATGTAAAAAAGATGTTTATATTTTAAAAGAATTTCAAAACTCAAAATGATAATATATATATATATATATATATATATAAAATGCGTGAAACTTGGAGTAATGGAATTGTAGTGTCCGTAATTTTACTATTTCTAAGTTTTATCCCATCTTTTCGATTGTAACTTTGAACACTCGTTTGGTGCAATTTTTTATTATTTGACGCTTTTCTATCAATGCATCTTCAGCAACATTTTGACAAAAGGGGGCGGGGGACATAAAGATAGGAGAGGCAGTAGGGCGTGGTCACGTTTAGGTCAAACAGCTGACTATGAAGAAACAACAAATGTAAAATACTTATGATTACAGATTGTGACTTACAGTTCTCAAATTTCAATTTTCCTGAGCGACACAACGATATATATATATATATATATATATATATATATATATATATATATATATATATATATATATAGATATTAACAGACTAGAATTAATCGAAAGATAGGAACAGAGATAGATAGATAGACAGACAGATAGATAGATAGATATGAACAGACTTAGATAGATAGATAGATAGATAGATAGATAGATATGAATAGACTGATATATATATATAGAGAGAGAGAGAGAGAAAGAGCGAGAGAGAGAGAGAGAGAGAAAGAGACAGGGAGAGGAAGGGAGAGAGTAAGTAAGAAAGAGAGAAAGAGAAATGTGAACAGACTTATTATTATTTAATTGATATTATCAAAACAATTATCTTTTCTACTCTGGATCTTGTTGCCTATGATCAAATGTCTGGATTACAAAAATGATACTTCTAAAACAGATGATGGAAATAGGAAATCGGTATAGATTCGCCAAGTTAGGCTCAATATAATTGATTAGAAAATAGCAAGCGCCAGCGAATCCAGGTTCAGGGAGTGTGATGGCGTTCAAATTGATTGCTAATTGGGCGCCAAGCTTCGTATTAGCCGGTCTTTTTTGTTCGACTGAAACGGAATCCTGAAACTTGATCCCCATTGACTGTTTTGCAGACGATGATCAGCTTTTACAAAGTAAATGAATAAATAAATAAATAAATAAATAATTGATCAACACACGGTTGAGGAGGCAAGCTGTGTTTGTGGGGATCAGAAAAGCATTGAAAACAACAACAACAACAGCCACAACAACAATAAATAGGGGTATGTAGTGGCGCTACCTAACGGCTGACTGATGAACTGTTCGACATTTGTGTATGAGAAACTAGTTTGCCGGGTAGTTATCAAATAAACATAGATACAGACAAAGCTTCAGTCGGGTGGAGAACGGGTGGAGAAATAATGCAGACAGGATAATTATTTCATGCCGATATATTGAAAAATAGACGTATAGCAATTCTTTTTTGATCCTGTCAAGGTTGACAATGAAGATAGCAGCTTTTGGAGCAATTGCCTCGGCACAAGAGGAAAATAAATTGCGTGACTATATGAAAGAATTGGCAAAAAGAAATATATTCATTTTTGGTGAAAAGATAACGAGTTGCCACCCCTTATTATCAGGTACTTGAAACCTAATTGTTGCTCGCAAATTTTGGTATTAGATAGAAATACTTGAAACCATATACTGCCCAGTCGGTTGGGGCTGTAAAATACTCCGACTGCAGAGGGGTAAGACCCCACCAACGAGGGTCCTGCATATGACACTAAACAATCTGATGGTGATGGAGCTTTGGGGAATGTGGAACACCCTTTCTTTGCCATTGCTCCCAGGTCCACTCTGGTCCGGAATGGTAGCACCTGATAGGGCTTTATCTATGGGTTAAATAGAATCAAACTGCATACTTATGTTAAACTGAATTGTTTGAATTAGAACTGTTTGACTAAACTGAATAGCTTAAATAGAAATGTTTTCAACAATTAAACTCTACTTACATTTAAACAGCGCGCTTATGCTAAACTGAATTGTTTGAAATGGAACTGTTTTTGACATTGAAACTGTTCTTACACTAAATTGATTTGTTTAATATCGAACTGTTTTGACATTTAACTGTGTGTAAACAGAATCTGTTCGTATACTAAACTGAATTAGCTGAATTAGAACTGTTTTGACAATTAAACTGTGTACTCATGCAAACCTGAATTTTTTTAAATAGAACTGACTACTTGCATAAAAATGGATTTAACATTAAATTATAAGGTTGATATGCCACAAAACTCAACAACCAACCAACCTACCAACCAACCATTGAAACTATACAACTGTATGCAAATTGTTAGTGTTGAAGAAGGAATACTTTGTATCATATAATTGCGTGCCGGGCACCTTTGGTGGTGTAACGGTTAGCAAGCTTGACTAGCAAACCTACACGAGTGAGTTCGAGTCTCATTGGGTGCCCCATTCATTCGGCCTTGTGCCATATCGAAGCGAAGAGCTTCGTAAATTACTATAACTGCATGCCAAAACAATGCATTTTCCAAAAACTGCAAAGAAACGTTGAAAATAGAGATATGATTACAATAAATTAGTTACAAATTAATCAAATTTACGCATTAAATAACCCACAAGTAGTTGATATGCCGTTAAATAAATAAACCAAATTATAATATTCTAGAAAAATGTTTCTATCGCCTTCGATTGATTAAAGTTTAGTTTGAAATCATGATCGAAGCTCGGACGGTGGTAGACGAAGGAGCGAGAACTACGTGAATTCGAGTGATATATATATATATATATATATATATATATAAATGTGTGTGTGTGTGTGTGTGTGTTAGCATATCTATCTATCTATCTATCTATCTATGTCTGTTCATACATATCAGTTTTGCATAAAAAATTTAGAAAAACTTCTCATTTGCAGATTTTAAAGATTTTACCCTTTCATGAATGAAATCTTTAATCTCTTTTCCGGAATATCTGACGGGAGATTCACTGAAACCAGAAAATAAAACTGCTTTTATAGAAAGTTTTCTATTTATTTTCTTCGTTTTACGATGCAAAATGGCTAAGATATATTAATATGATTCATATAAAAAGTTTTCTCTTAACATGAATGTTGATCAATAACATTTTGGACGTAAAATTCAAGGATCATTTGACCCTATTGTACATAAAAAGAGTTTTTTTGTTAATTCAATTTATTCAAATAAATATTATTGAATATAAGTTTCTCTTCCAGAATTGACATATTTTTCCGAGTTGATATTCATTACGCTGTTCAGAACAACCACTTGAAGAACGAAAATCCGACATGTTTGATTGTGGAATCGTCAATCTTTAAACCTACTCTCATTTGCGGTCTAAATATGCAGTAAATGATTACAATGCCAAGGAGGCGCTCGTGGAGTAATGATGGCAGGAAATGGAATCGGTGATCCGAGTTCAAATCCTAGACGTGACTGTTCGTTATAGCCCTAACATCTTAATGTACCCTCTGCTATGGTTAAATAGTTGAGCAGACTTAACTCTTTAAGCTCGGTATGATAGTCTTGCAGAGGAAAATCTTTAAATTCAAACCGCTGAAAAACTGACCGGTTGTTATATTCTGCTCATCGTAAAGAATTTGAGTAAATAAATACAGTGTAATGTGTTGAAGTATCGGTTCTTCACTTTCAACAAACCACTGTTCAGTCCTTCATCGAAATTATTTGTTGTTAAATACATTTTTTTCTTTCTTGGTGTTCAGTTTGTCGTACTTATCCTGTATCGCAGTAATCCTGTCGAGTGGGTAAGAAAACAATATTAGTTTATTTTCAAGAGATCTTTCCTCAATGCAATACCTGCTTAGCAGAGTTGAATTTAACGCTTGACGCTTGAGGCACCCCAAAATGGGGAATGCCGACGGGACGAAGCATTTTTTTTAAATGACTACGTATTATTTTCCATTTGTGTGTGGCTCTCTACATTAAGGTGACCTTATGGTGACTCTGACTTCGAGGGAAGTTGAATATATATATATATATATATATATATATATATATATATTACAGCTATCGATAGGCTCTCGATCATATGGAGATCAGACCTGACCCATAATATGAAACGCAGTTTCTTCCAGGCAGCGGTTGTATCGATACTGCTATATGGATGCACTACTTGGACGCTAACTAAACGTCTGAAGAAGAAGCTAGACGGCAATTACACAAGAATGTTGAGAGCAATATTGAACAAGCCTTAGCGGCAATACCCCACCAGACACCAACTATACGGCCACTTGCCTCCCATCACGAAAACTATACAAGTTAGTCGAACCAGACACGCGGGATACTGCTGGAGAAGCAAGGACGAACTCATAAGTGATGTACTCCTATGGACCCCGCATATGGCCAAGCAAAAGTAGAACGACCAACTCGAACATACATACAGCAGCTATGTGAGGATACGGGATGTAGCCCTGAAGACCTGCCAAAAGCAATGAATGATAGGGAGAAGCGGCGAGAGAGGGTCAGGGATATCCGTGCTAGCGGCACGACATGATGATGATGATGATGATGATGTATATATATATATTTGATTCATGGAATTTAGACTGCGACCCCTGGGTTTCATGGAGTTTTTTGCAAAACAACAATCACCAGGCAGTTAAGAAAATGAAATGAATTTTCTTATGAATTTTCATTTTCTTAACTGCCTGATGATTGTTGTTTTGCAAAAAAAAAAAAAAAAAGAACTCCATGAAACCCAGGAGTCGCAGTCTAAATTCCATGAATTATATACATCTAATATATATTTATTTATTATCATTATTATTATTATTATACAATAGCTCTATCCTAGATATTGAGCACTCTCCATATTATATTGCACTTGGTTCGACACAAACCCAGTAAGTGATTTAGTGACAACCAACACTGTTATAATATATATATATATATATATATATATATATATATATATATATATATATATAAGCTGTTTGCATTTCACATAGCGCTAATTATCTTTTGGGAAAGATATGAATCCAACTATTCTCCCTCCATCTATGGGTAAATAGTAGGACAGATTGAGCTCTTTAACTATGGTATGGCCACTGGTATAGAAGAAGGAAAACTCTGAATTTAAACCTGTGAAACTCCGCTTTAAAATAAACGTTGAGCAGCATCCTGCACGTACAGAGGGGTTGGAATATAAATCCAGTGGGTAGGAGTATCCAATGTGAGTGCTTAATGCCAAATGCTATCGACGTATTTGGGATTAAGAATAAATCAAATCTCAATGAGCAGAGCCAAAATGTTTTTTATATAAAAATTAATTGAAAAAAATTCAGTTCTTTGGTGTCATTATAAATTTATTTCAGGTCTATGATGACCCTCTTCAGATAGTGAATAAAGATATTATTTGGGTGTGTTTATATTGCTTCCGGCGAGAATAGAATTTAAACATTTTTTCCAATTTTTTTAATAACAATAATTATATATATATATATATACACACACACACACACACACACACACACATATATATATATATATATATATATACACACACATTAATTTTTTAAAATTTTACGGTGGAAATATCCTTATCTATTATTATTAGATAATATGTTTTTACATTCCTCTTTTAAAAATAACTGTTACCCCTAATTTAAATATTACTGAAATTAAAAAAAAACAGTTAATACTGAAAACTTTAATAGTGACTTGCGACTCAATTAAAATTATAGAAAAACATCTATTCATAATTCGGTTGAAATTGTTATGTAATATAGATATTAAATAATATAATCTGTAATGTCAGGAAATAATAATTCAATGCTAACACAAAATGTTATCAAATATACGTACATATATATACATTTATATATAGAGAGAGGTTCACACAACAGATGGAGACACAGACTTCTTCGACATTGTTGCTGGATCCTGCGAGAGAATCTATGAGCACCATAAATGTTCATAATCTTCTTAAACTACGAACTTCGAACGTCAATAGATCTAATTTTAAAAAATAACTTAACACTAAAAAAGGGAAGAAGCAGACGATACCCCGAAGAAACTATTACGGATATGGACAATGCAGATGACAGCGTTTCTTACAAATACATCTACCCAAGCCGTTTCCCGGAAATCCTGGGGGCAACACCCCTACGAAACAACAGCTATACGGATACTTACTTCCTATCTCTAAAACCATTCAAATAAAATGAACAAGACATGAGGAACACGACTTGAGAAGCATGGACGAACTCGTAAGTGACGTTCTCCGATGAACCCTTACTCATGGACGTACTAGTGTGGGCCGACCAACAAGAATCTACCTACCACAGCTCGGTACAGATACAGGTTGCAGTCTGAAAGACCTGACGGGAGCGATGGATGATAGGGACGAATGGCGAGTGAGAGTGAGGGAAATCCAAGCTAGTAGCACGACCTGATGATGATATACATATATATATATATATATATACACACATGTATACACACGAGGTGTGATAAAAAATATAACAAAGATGCGATTGCAGAGGTGTTTCAGCCAATAAAAAAATCTTGAGATAAATACTTGTATGTTGAATGGCAATGAGAGTATTTGGAAGAAAATTGATATTTTAACCTTTGTTCATTTCTTTTTCGGTAAATATAACTTCAGTCTCGATACTTTTTGAACACCTCTCTCTCTCTCTCTCTCTCTCTCTCTCTCTCTCTCTCTCTCTCTCTCTCTCACACACTCACACAAATACACACTCACATATACACACACTTTATTTCTCTTTTTCACTTCTGTCTGTCTATTTCTTTTCATATTGATAACCGTTACACCTTCACGCATCTATCTATCTATCTCAGTTTATTCCTCAACATCTATCGACTTATCTCTGTTCATATCTATCTATCGATCGATCTATCTATTCTTTCTTTCTTTCTTTCTTTCTTTCTTTCTTTCTTTCTCAGAAATATTCTTTCTTTAATCCTTCATACTCTCGTCTTTCTTTCTTTATTTATTTCTTTCTTTCTCAGAAATTTTCTTTCTTTAATCTTTCATACTCTCGTCTTTCTTTCTTTCTTAGCATGAGCACGCACATATGAATGTGTCCCTGCATGTATGTATATCTTTATACGTTCATTTTACTACGTATGTATTTCTTTGTCTGTGAATCCGGGTATTTGTGTATGTATGTGTATATGTGTGTGTGAGGGGGGCATGTGCGTATGCATGTGACTATGCATGTGTGTCTGTATGTGTGACTGGGTATATAACTATTTGTACCAACATGCGTGTTTCTGTAGGCATATGTCACTGTGTGACAGGTCTGTAGGTCTGTCCCTGCATGCGCGCCTGTGTGTATCTCTGTGTACCCGTAAACGGGATGAGTTGAGAGAAACGTTTTATCCTAATTGATCTGTCCAAATATTGATTTTTGAACACAAAAAAAATTCTGCTTTTATTTTTCATTTGAACAACTAATTAATAACTATTTTAATGGAAAAAATTGTCATAATAAATGTAATTCTAATTAAGCAATTTGTGCGAATATTTTCCTTTGTTTTGGCTTCAGGTTAATTTAAATAATTAGTGTTTGCCTTAATTAACTAGAATGTTGGAGGAATACACAATTCGATTTTTTTTCATAACTTTTTCTATTAATTGATATTGAGAAAAAGTAAGATCAGCAGCCAAAATGGACATTAAGAATTTTATTTTGAAAGAAATAATAATAATAATAATAATAATAATAATAATAATAATAATAACCCGGACCCTTTCTCAAGAGGAACAGAGACGAACTTGAACAAATGGACCAAAGAACAAGAAAACTAATGACAATGCATAAGGCTTTACATCCCAGAGACGACATTGACAGACTATATGTTTCAAGAAAAGAAGGAGGAAGAGGACTTGCCAGCATTGAAGACAGCGTTGACGCATTGATACAACGACTCGAAGACTATATAGAAAAACACGAAAGAGGACTCATTACAGCCACCAGAAACGATACTGATAACACGATGACAACAGAATGATAATAAATAGGAAACAAAAATGGGAAGGAAAACAACTTTATCAGTTTTTAAACAACGACTAATACACAACATCTCACACGACAAAAACTGGACATGGCTAAGAAAAGGAAACTTTAAGAGAGAAACAGAATCTCTCCTAATAGCAGCACAAAACAACGCCGTAAGAACCAATCATATCAAAGCGAGAATAGATAAGACTCAAACAAATAGCAAATGCGGGCTATGTGGTGGAAATTTACTAAGCTTTTTACTTAGATGTGGCACAAGGCCATATGAAAGGGGCACCCAATGAGACTCGAACTCACTCGTGTAGGTTTGCTAGTCGAGCTTGCTAACCATTACACCACCAGAGGCGCCTTGCGGGCTATGTGGTGACAGAGACGCAACCATCAATACATAATAAGCGAATGCAGCAAATTATCACAGCGGGAGAATAAGGCGAGACACAACTAGGTTAGTAATGTGATCCACTGGGAAATGTGCAAGAAATTCAGATTTGACCATACTAACAAATGGTATATGCACAACCCAGCACCTGTCCTAGAAAATGACACGCATAAACTTCTATGAGACTTTAACATACAAACGGATCACCTAATCCCAGCCAGAAGACCAGACCTTATAATAATTAACAAAAAGAAGAGAATTTGCAAAATTGTCGACTTTGCTGTCCCAGCGGATCACAGAATAAATCTGAAGGAATGTGAAAAGAAGGATAAGTACCTCGACCTTGCTAGAGAATTGAAAAAGCTACGGAACATGAAAGTAACGATTATGCCAATTGTGATTGGTGCTTTAGGCACAATCACTAAAGGATTATTAAAAGGCCTGGAGGAGTTGGAAGTTGGTGGACGGGTAGAGACTGTCCAAATGACAGCATTGCTGAGAACGGACAGAATCCTGAGACGAGTCCTGGAGACTTGAAGAGACTTGCTGTCACTCAAACTCCAGTGAAAAACTATCAGCTAACACTGATGTGAAAAACTCTAAAGGAGTAAATAATAATAATTGTCGACTTTGCTGTCCTGTCTGACCACTGAATAAAACTGAAAGAATGTGAAAAGAAGAATAAGTACCTCGGCCTTGCCTGGGAATTGAAGGAACTATAGAACAAAAAAGTGTCGATTGTACCAATTGTGATTGGTGCTTTTGCCACAGTGACTGATGGATTATTAAAGGGCCTGGAGGATTTGGAAGTTGGTGGGCGAGTGGAGACCATCCAAACGACAGCATCATTGAAAACGGCCAGAATACTGAGATGAGTCCTGGAGACTTGAGGAGACTTGCTGTCACTCAGACTCTAGTGAAAAACCATCAGCGTTAGCTGATGTGAAAAACTCTAAAAGAGTAAATAATAATAATAATAATAATAATAAATGAGACGCATAAAATTCTCTGGGACTTTGAGATCCAAACGGATCACCTAATTCCTGCCAGACAACTAGACCGAATGTGGATTAATAAGAAAATTAGAAAAAAAAAAGAAAGAATTTGTTATTTTGTGGATTTTTTACGTTCCGCTTGACCACCGAGTGAGAATGAAAGAAATCAAAAAGAAATCAAAAGAATACACAGACTGCACCTCTGCAGAGTGGTATGACCCCACACCCAACGAGTGTCCTGATATGACATTAAACAATCTGATGCTGAGGTTCCGGTGATGCTGGGGCTTTGAGAAATACGAAGTACCCCTACATTGCCATTGAATTTAGCGTTAAATAACCTACGATGGTTGATATGCCATAAAACCCAAACAACCAATTGCGCAGTCGGCTGGGGCTGTAGAATACACCGACTGCTTCTCTGCAGTGGGGTAAGAACCCCCCCCCCGAACGAGTGTCCTGATATGACACTAAACAATCTGATGGTGAGGTTCCAGTAATGCTGGAGCTTTGGGGAATGCAGAGTACCCCTTCATTGCCATTGCTCCCAGTTCCACTCTGGCCCGGAGTGGTAGTACCTGATAGGGCCCTATCTATTGGTTAAATAGAACTAACAGCATACTTATGCTGAACTGAATTGTTTGAGTAAACTGAATAGCTTGCAATAGAAATGTTTTCGACAATTAAAGCGTACTTACATTTAAACTACGTGCTTATGCTAAACTGAATTATTTGAAACAGAACTGTTTTTCGCCATTAAAACTGTATTTACATTTAACTGAATTGTTACATGTAACTGTTTGAAATAGAAATGCTTTTGACAATTAAACTGTGTACTTATACTAAACTGAATTGGTTTAAATAGAATAGATTATTTACATAAAAATGGATTTGGCGTTAAATCACCTACAAAGATTGATATGCCATAAAACCCAACAAACCAAACCAAACCAAACCAAAAAGATTGGCAAAGAAAATTGTCTCCAAATGCTTGGAGAAATAAATCAGAAAAATTGGAAATCAGAGGAAGAATCGAAACGATCCAGACCACAGCATTGTTAAGATCAGCTAGAATACTGAGGAGTGTTCTGGAGACTTCAGAAGGTTTGCTATCATTCAGACTCCAGTGAAAGACCACTTGCTTTCGTTGATGTTAAAAACTCACCCGAAGTAAAATAATAATAAGGAATATACCATCAAACAAACGAAAATGAAAGACCAAAATAAAATAGGAGTACAAGAAGAAGAACAACAAAACTTCCTGAAACTAAAATCTACAGAATAAAATCTCAACAACGAAATAAATGCATTAGTCGTCCTTCCACCCCGCCTTGTATTCTGGGGCTTTCTCAAACTAGAGAAAAGAGAATCTCAGAAATATCGGCATTAGAATAAAGAAATTGATAACTACACAGTGCCATACATCAGAATAATGATATCAATAGACTGTGTGATAAAAATGAAAATAAGAAGTGGACTCGCAAGCATAGAGAATTTTATAGTTGGAACATTTAAAAAAGCGTGAAAAATATATTCACAAGACCAAATGTTACGAAAGGGTCGAAATGGTTGGCAAAATAGTTGCGTGAAGAGAGGGTCGGAATAGACATGGGAATCACTAAGATTTACATCTTATTCTTTTTCTTAAACTTAGCTTCCTGGCCGGATTCCCTGGTCTTCTATCAGGAGCTTCTTCGAGTGGTCTTGGATATATCTTGGTTTCCATGTCTACTTCTGTTCTTATAAATGGACACAAAGATTTTGTTTGATTTTCGACGTCTTAATTCCCCCAAATTCCCACATTAACTGCACTGCTGAAGAAATGGCCTTTTTAGGTGTCCGTTCGTTACGGTGCTCTGGACTGTTCTCTTTAACTCTACCTAACTGACCCATCCTCACGACTGAACCAACCAATCAGAGAACAGCTAAAAAGGTCAGCCAGTGGTCAAATTTTAACAATCATATCATCGGTTATTTTCCATGAATCTACTTTTAACGAATTAGAAATTAACGTTTAAATTCATATATTTTAAATTTTAATCTTAACAAAATTAATAGGCAACCAATTCATTAAGTGACATAAAAAGAGATTGATTACAGAAGCCATTGCCCAGTCGGCTGGGGCTGTAGAATACACCGACTGCTTCTCTGCAGAGGGCTAAGACCACTCCTAACGAGTGTCTTGGATATGACACTAAATAATCTGATAGTGAGGTTCCAGTAATGCTGGAGCTTTGGGAAATGTGGAGTACATCTTCATTGCTATCGCTCCCAGGTACACTCTGGCCTGGAGTGGTAGCACCTGATTGGGTCCTATATATGGGTCAAATAGAACTGAAGTGCGTACTTATGCTAAACTGAATTGCTTAAAATAGAATTGTTTTGACATTTAAATTGCGTACTTATGCTAAACTGGATCGCTTGAAATAGAAATGTTTTGTCATTTAAACTACTTACTTAATATAAACTGACTTTTTCAAAATGGAACTGTTTTTGTATGCTAAACTGAATTGTTTGAAATAGAACTGTTTTTGACATTGAAACTGTACTTACGCTAAACTGAATTGTTTGAACTAGAACTGTTTGACTAAATTGAATAGCTTGAAATAGAAATGTTTTGATAATTAAACTGTCTACTCATGTTAAACTAAATTGTTTGAAAAAGAACTGTTTATTTGTATAAAATGGATTTGGTATTAAATAACCTACAAAGGTTGATATGCCATTAAACCCAAGCCAACAGAAGCCATTAATTGCTATAGCAATTAGAAAGCAATTTTTTAATGTCTCGAAAAGCAAAATGGGAAAAACAACAATATGTATACTTTTAACAAAAAACTAGGGACATTACACATTGCTGATCTAAATATGGGTACGAGGGGGAAACCTCAAAAGGGAAACAGATTCTGTATTAATATTATTAATGATAATGGACCCAAGTAAAAGTAGATTATGTGGTGAAATAGACGAAACAGTTGATTACATAATCAGTGAATACAACAAACTGGCACAAACACAATTCAAGAGTAATCATGACTGGGTGGGAAATGGAATCTAATGGGAATCGTGCAAGTGTAAAAAATCTGGCCATACTAATAAATGGTATATGCACAAACCAGTGTCTGTCCGAGAAAACGAGACTCAAATTCTCTGGGATTTTGAGATACAAACGGATACCTAAATCTCAGCAAGAAGATCAGACCAAGTAATAATTTAAAAGAATAAAATGACTTCTCCTCTAATTGATTTTCCTATTCTTGTAAACCATTGAGTAAAAATAAAATAAAACGAAAAGATAGTAAATCTTGCCGTAAAAGTTGCCGTGAAACATGACTGTGATATCAATTGTAGCTAGTGTTCTTGGAAGGTCAACGAAGACTTATGATACTGTGGGAGCTGGAGATCAGAAGAAGAATCGAGATTATCCAGACCACAGCACTATAAAAACCAGCTAGAATACTTAGAAGAGTCCTGAAGACCTAAGGAGACTTGCTTTTACTTAGACGTCTGAGAAAAACCGCGATAAAACGTGTATGAAAAACTTGCAAGAGTGAAAATAACGAACAAATGGTATATGCACAAGTCAGAATCCGTGCTAGAAAATGAGAGACACAAAATTCTTTTGGATTTTGAGATACAAACAGATCACCTAATCTCAGCCAGACGACCAGACCTTGTGATAGTCAACATCAAAAAAAGAGAACCTGTCCAATAGTGGACTTTGCCGTCCCGGCTAACCATTGGATAAAATTAAAAGAAAGTGAAAAGAAAGATAAGTACCTACACCTTGCTCGATAACTGAAAAACTATCGAACATTAAAGTGACAGGGATACTAATTGTAATTGACGCGCTATGTACAGTCACAAAAAGACTGGTACAGGGATTGGAGGACTTGGAAATAAGAGGACAAGTGAAGACCATCCAAATTACAGCGTTGTTGAGATCGGCCAGAATACTGAGAAGAGTCCTGGAGACTTGAGGAGACTTGCTGTAACTAGACACCCATGAAGAATCATCAGCTAACGCTGATGTGAAAAACTCTCAAAAGAGAAATAATAATAGCCAAACGTCACAATCGAAATTTAGAATATCCATGGAGTATTTTTTCTCCAAGCCGAGGTCGTATCGATACTACTGTATAGATGCACCACATGGACGCTAACTAAACGTATGAAGAAAAAGCTTGACGGCTATTACACAGGAATGCCGTGAGCAATATTAAACAAGTCCAGGGGGCAGCACCCCACAAAGCAGCAGCTGGACGGCCACTTACCACCCATCACGAAAACTATCCAAGTTAGACGAACCAGACATACGGGACACTGCTGGAGATGTAGGGACGAACTCATAAGTGACGTACTCCTGTGGACTACTTCACATGGACGAGTAAAGGCAGGACGACCAGCTAGAACCTATATACAATAGCTCTGTGCCGATACAGGATGTAGCCTTGAAGACCTACCGGGAGCGATAGACGATAGAGACGGGTGGCGGGAGAAGGTCAGGGAGATCCACGGTGGCGGTGCGACATGATGATGATGATGATGACTGGACAATACGAAAATCACCATCACTGAATTCAGAAATTTAATCGGGTCAGCTGTTGAGGTCGTTGGTAACAAAACCGAAACGAAAGTAACAGAGAGAGAGAGAGAGAGAGAGAGAGAGAGAAAATCTTAGTAAATCTCCGTTGTACCATATTCACAATTAACGCTATGTGCGAAATGGACATATAATGTTCATAACGATAGAACATAGGAATCTCGAAATTCGAAAACACGTAACGACCTCCTGTTCAGGTACAAAACCTTTTTATTAACTTTGAGTTAAAGGTTTCGACGTAAGGAGGAGAGACACCATCTTCTACGCTTGTCTTATTCATTTGGCCCCCATCTCGTGCGGCCCCCCATAGGGCACACGTTCGCCTCGCGTCTGCGAGCTCCAAAAGTCGATCGTCCTCGTCCAGTGTCCAATCTCAACTCTCTAACTTTCTTCAAATCTCCACAAACCTCTGTGCGCTTCCGGTGCTTGACCTCCCTTGCACTCCGTCACCCGTTTTGTCTCGGAGTATTGTGACATCTGAGTGACACCTCTATACGCCCGTGCGCGCCTGCGCTAACACCTGCCTCAATGTTGCACCCAACTAACCCATGTGCTGAGCCGAAAGGTTCTCAGCCTAACTAAACTCAAAGGCATGAACCGAAATCCCTCGGCTATTATATAACATCCGTGAATTACTTAAGACATCCTTGTAGAAGGAAAGTGGTGATATTATTTAAACCCTATTTGAAAGGATCAGGGACTTTATATCTTTCAAAAGAATATTTATCCAAAAGGAAACGTAGTGTGGCTGGAATTCGAACCTAAGAAACGGGATTTCGTGTATTTAAGAAGTTAAGAAAATTTTCAACCACGTTACTGAATTTGAAAGTTAAATCAATTTGAACGGGAAAGGCAACTTAATCATCAACCAGAAGTCATTATTCCAAACACTTGAGGACGCTAGTTAAAGCTTATTAACACAAGGTGCCCGTAGTGTAAGGGTTATCGTCGCAGGAAATGGACACGGCGACTCGAGTTCAAATCCTGGACGAGAATGATTGCATTTCACATAGCACTAATACCCTTGGGCAAGGTATGAATCCAATTATTCTCCCTCCAGCTATGGGTAAATAGTAGGACAGACTGTGTTCTTCAGCCTTAGTGAGGCAACTAGTCTTGGAGAAGGAAAACTCTGATTTCAAACCTGTTAAACTCCGCTTAAAAATGGACCTTGTGTCATATCCTGCCCGAGCGGAGGGGTCGGGTAAATAGGATTAACACAAGCTCCTGAACAAGTAAACGCATTTTGGTCTAAAGTTTTGAGACCAAAATCCTGATGGTCTGAATTTGCTAAATCTAGTGAGAATGGAGGATGCGGTAAAGTTGTCATCCCAGTGAGGAAATGGCTCAAAGAACAATCAACAGAATTTTTATGAGGCAGATATAGATGATCTTATTCGAAGGTGAAATATTGCTATTGAGAGACACGGTGACTATGTTGAGAAGCGGGGATGTAATCCCCCGAGGATCAGCTTCATTTTTATGTATTATTATTATGTTTCTGTTTCAGTTGTATTATTCTAGTACTAGAGAAAAAGACATTACTTTTTAACTCACCCTCGTATATATTTCTAACTTTATCAGTATGATGGGGTAAATGTTTGTATTTAAAAAAATATATCAAATACCACTCCAGGAAGAAAACCATCTCCGAGCCATATGAAAGACCAATTCACTATCATAAACAAAGATGTGTTTACTTGTCTTCTGTAGGCGCCCTAAGTGTAAGTTGGCGATCTGATGGTTTGGTTTGGTTTGTTAGGTTTTATGGCATATCAACCTTTGTAGGTTATTTAATGCCAAATCCATTTTTATGTAAATAATCAGTTCTATTTCAAACAATTCCGTTTAGCATGAGCACACAGTTTAATTGTCAAAAGCATTTCTATTTCAAACTATTAAAGCAGTTATATATAACAATTCAGTTTAGTGTAAGTCCAGTTTCAATGTCAAAAACAGTTCAATTTCAAATAATTCAGTTTAGCATAAGCACGCAGTTTAAATGTAAGTACGGTTTCAGTTTAGCATAAGTATGCCGTTAGTTCTATTTAACTCATAGATAGGGCCCCATCAGGTGCTACCACTCCGAGTCAGAGTGGACCTGGGAGCGATGGCAATGAAGGGGTACACCACATTCCCCAAACCCCCAGCATTGCTGGAACCTTACCATCAGATTGTTTAGTGTTATATCCAGGACACACGTTGGGGGGGGTCTTAACCCTCTGCAGAGAAGCAGTCGGTGTATTCTACAGCCACAGACGACTGGGCACTTGGCGATTTTAGTTCAAATACTGGACAAGACAGTATGCCTTTCATTTCATACTAATATCCTTGGGCAAGTCATGAATCTATCTGTTTTCCACTAGCAACGTGTAAATAGTAGGGTCGACTGAGCTCTTTAACCTTAATTAGGAAATCAAACTAGGAGAGATTAACTCTGAATTCAAACCAGTTTTGCTCCGCTTAAAAATTGACCTTGTGCCACATCTTATTCGTGAAAGAGTGACTGGTGAATTCTTTTCTCAGACTGACAAATGACAGCGGATATTTAAGATCTCTGGGACTCTCTTTGTAGAATGGTTAACGTCGGAGGAAATGGACACGGTGACCCGAGTTCAAATCTTGGATTAAGCCTTTTGCATTTGAGTATTAATTCTATTGCAAACTTTGGTCCTCATTTTGGTAGTTCTTTTTTTTTTTTTTTTTTTTTTTTTTCTCACTACGTTTCGTCCCAAATTTCACCTCTGGCCGTCTTCAGGTGATTAACCACGACCTCGGATAATCACCTAAAGACGGCCAGAGGTGACATTTGGCCGAAACGTAGTGAGAAAGAGAAAAAAAAAAAAAACTACCAAGATGAGAACAAAAGTCCGCAATAAAATTAATACTCAGATTAAGAAGCCTCATCTCAAAAAGGAATCCCAATAAAGACCGTTTGCATTTCTTTTAACGATTGTACTCTTGGGACAGGTATGCATCTAATTATTTTTCCTCCAGTAATGGGTAAATAGTAGGGTAGACTAGGCTTTTTAACCTTGGAATGGCAACCGGTCTAGGAGAAGGAGAGCTATGAATAACAACCAGCTAAACTTCTCTTAAGTAATTGACCTTATGCCACATCCTACTCATGAAGAGGAATTGGTTTGGCTTCTTTGGTTTAATGGCATATCAACTTCTGTGGGTTATTTAATGGCAAGTTAATCCTTTTAGAAGAACAGCAGTGATTTTATTTAACCCATAGCTTGCAGGATAATGGTGTTAATCCTTTTCAAAGGGTATTGGTCCGAAAGTGAACCCAATGGTGCAACTGGACTTTGAATTTGCTTATTTCAAAGCCGCAGTCCAGTACTTTAGCCATTACGACTCAGGGGCTACCCCCAGAGGTGGGTAAATACTTAAACTTTCCAAACATATCATACAAACTGCATTCTACTTAGACATGGTCATCTTCATTGATGCAACCATCAAATGATCGTGTGGGAATTACTAATACTCTTGAAGGACATCTTGCGGAAGCACATGAGAGGAAGTTCACCAAATTCTAGGAGATTGTGGAACAGTAGGAACGGGGTTAAGTGGGTTTTCAATGAGCCAATAGAAGTTGAGTGTCAGTGGTTTGCAGGGTCCAACAGTAACTGCTAAAAGAGAGGCCATGACAAACACCGCGGAAAAAGCCACTAAATATTCAAGATAGGAAGTGATCAATTCAAGCTAAGTTATTTGGATGAGGGAAGTCTGATGATGAAAAGCATGAACCTAGGAACATCCCTGACGACGCATCCAAGCGTCCCTTTGGGATCTGTTTTTAACAATGCTTGTTATGAAAATCAGGTATCGAAATCTTAATTCACCGGAGCTTAACCACTGATTCCGGGTTCCATTTGGAATAGCTCCGTGTTTGTTTTTGGTCACTTAAAAAAGTGAAGTTTCAAAGAAAACATGATAGAAATGTTGACGGGCGAAAAGATTGTCATTTGATCCTAGTGACAAAAGAACATGTGATCAACACGTTGTCATCGTTTGGTTCTAACATTTATGAATGGGTCAATTATTTAGGTCGGTCATCTCGGTTTTTCATCGAGAAGAGAAAAGTCTTCATTTTTTAAGGAAAATATTATAGCCCCTAAAAAGGGGCTTATAAAACGTTAAACGCAAAAACACAACATCCGCTCAGCAGTACTACAAGAAATGTAACTCACTGAATGAAAATGCAAATTTTCTGATTGCATGCCTCAATCAAAAATAAACTTTTACCTCATATGCATGTCAAACCATTTAATTAAGAGTTGGTAAGAGAGCCTTATATAATATCGGGCTCCACTGATTGGGCTTTAGTAAGCGCAGTTAAATTCAAGTCAAGCCCAAATCAATGGAAAGAAATATGAAATAAATATTGTACCAATCTGACATGTAACAAGCAACTAGTTGCTAAAAAATATTCAAAACCCAGGCTTTTCACTTGGTCAAGAACACTGACCTTTCCCGTACCGATGTAAGACATAGAGGTATTTTAACCCTCAACGAATTCCTAGAATGGTAGATAGGATCAATATGTCACCCTCATCTTTGAATATAGGTGGGTGCTGCTTTCGTCAAAAGCTATTTCGCTAACAAAGCTTGCAAAGAGTTCAATTCAGACTGAGTGCTGCGCTGCATTGGTGGCGTGCCAAACTTAGGGTCATGTGGAAAATACCAGCTAGGCATTCACTTTGAGTATTATGATGAAGCTAATATTACGTAACATTGTAAACGAGTGGACACAGGGTGCGAGTAGATGAATTATACTAGCTTATTTCTCTATTCTATTGTTCGTATAATTTTGACTGGCATCTTCTTTCTTCTTTTAATTTTGGTTGCTTTCTTACGATGTTTCCTCTTGATGCAAAGCTCTTCGAACGAATTGAGCACTCTGGTATCTGGTAAGGCAAAAATGTAAACAAACGAAGGCTGCTACTTAATGCCTCATAATTCCCGAGCTGACGTGGTTCCCTCGTTGGCTGAGCAGTATGATACTAAGTCTAACGTATAGTTGGGCGGGTTTGGATCCCATCTTCAAGCGTACTACGTGTCTAGCCACACTGAATAGTTGTGATACAACGAAACAGTCTGTCTGTGGATGACTATATATATATATATATATATACCAATCTCACCACACAAGCAAGGTCTGTTTTAGCGGAGTTTAACTAGTTTAAATTCAGAGTTTTCCTTCTCCTAGACCTGAAATAAAATATGAGGCGTGTTCAGAAAGTATCGAGACTGAAACTGTATTTATCTTGACAGAAATGAACAACGAACGAAACGATAATTTTTGAAAAAATCTGCATGACATTAAACACGCTTATTCCAGCGAGATTTTTTGTTGGTCGAGGCACCTCTCAAAATTCTCTTTTGATCTGTTATGATACTGGGTGAACATATTTCTTTTCGTTCTCAAATCTCATCCTTCGGGGGAATTTCTAGCTTAGAAAACATGAAAAAGATGCTCACTGCTAGGACAGTAGAGCGGAGAAGATACTGCACTCACACAATCTTGTGTTTCTCTAAAAAAAACTACTGTTAAAAAATATTGTCTGACATCGTAAGTTTTTCTTTAAATTGACGCAGATTCATTGTGACGTCCAGACATGAAAACATAGGTTTATCAGCTGTGCACCCATCTAGACTGTACTCTAGACGTCCAGACATCATCTCTGTATCGTATAAGTTACTCAGCTGGGCACATGTCTTCGTTTAAATTCAAAAAATAAAAAGTTCAATCTCGATCCCTTTTGATAATTTCTCACAAGCTATTAGCAGTACTAGTGTGTAAAATAATAACAAACATGGTGAGAGATTATCGTTTTTTATAGTATCCAATATATATATATATATATATATATATATATGAAAGTAAATATGGATTAAAATCCGACAGTATGAAGGTAGCAGAAAAAACATAATTCAAATAGGTGAATATATTATGATGTAAAGTCGACGTTAACGTTTCGGTTTCAGTAACCATCATCAGGACTTGGATATTAAAATAGTTCACATAGCGATGGATTCTTGCTAAGATGACGGGAGCAAATGACAAATATACAACGAAAAGATACGTAAACGTGCACATAGCGTTCATAATCTAAAAGTCATAAGAACGTGTCTGGCACGTGGAAAGATATTTGAAAATGTTGGATTTCCCAAAGAAACGAGACAAATGGATGATTCTTAACGATCTATACACATGAAAACTTACTTTTCGTTGCACATTTCTCGATAAACGGGAGTTTTTGTCTCGTTTCTTAGCGTCCATGTGGTGTATCCATACAGAAGTATTGACACAACCACCGCTTGGAAGAAATCTCGTTTTATTTTATCGTTTCTTTTGTTTAATGGCATATCAACTTTTGTAGGTTATTTAATGCCAAAACCATTCTCCTAGAAGAACAGTAGTGGTACTATTTACCCCATAGCTGGGAGGATAAGGGGGTTCATACCTTTCCCAAGGGTATTTGCCCGAAAGTAAACGTAATAGCGCGACTGAAGTACGAACTTGCTTACTACGATTCCGCAGTCCATCGCTTTAACCATTACACCACGAGGACACCCCCCTTATTTTATCGGATAGATCAGATTTCTATATGATCGATAACCTATTGATAGCAGTCCACGTCTTTGCTTGGTCTTCATTAACATCACTTTCAGTCGATGTATGTTAATTTGTTAGTTGGTTGTTTTGTTTTACGGCGCATCAACCCTTTTTGGGGCATTTAATGCCGAATTGAATTTCAAACAATTCAGTTTAGTATAAGTATAGTTTTTGTTTCCAAACAGTTAAATTTCCAAACAGTTCAGTTAAATGTTTAAACAGTTCTCTTTCAAATAATTCAGTTTAGCATAAGTACACAGTTTCACTGTCAAAAACAGTTCTATTTCAAACTATTCAGTTTAGCATGGGACGTATGTGAACTTGTCTTTGGAGAAATTATTATGTTGCGCCTATCACAGTCAGTCCGCTTCGAACTCTGATCTCTTATTCTGGGGGAAGAGTTCGTGTGGTGTGATGGTTAAAGTACTGGACTACAGTTCAGAAGGAAACGAGTCACGCTATTTCTTTTACTTTCGGATTGATACCCTTGGAAAAGTATGAACACCCCTTATCGTTCCAGCTATGAGTTAAGTAGTATCACTGCTGTTCTTGGTACTAAATAACCCTCGGAAGTTGATGTGCCATTGAATAAAGAAACCAAACCCAACTCTGGTTGGGAAGCTGCAACTGCTTCAGCTATTGGTTAGATTTCTTTTGTATTTAGGTTCTAATACCGACAGATACAGACAAACAGATTTTGCTTTTCATTTGCGTTAAGATGATCACTGTGTTTTTTTTGTTGTTTTTTTTGTTCGTCGTCGACATTCTAATTTGGACTACCTTTTGTTTTGTGTCGATGTGGGTAGTAGAGTGTTAGGTTCACAATCGGAATTCATAGGTTTATTAATGCTTCATGTGTCCACATGCTGTGCCAAAATTCGCCAGCAGGTAAGACATATTAATTTACCGAGTTGATTTTACTTCTATTTGAAACAGGAACCTATTTGTAAACACCCCAGAGGCACTAATCTACTTTCTCTGATTATAGAAAACGTTGTAAAGAAAACGTTAGACATAAAGAGGGGAAATACAAAGAAGAAGAAGAAGAAGGTGGGAAAGGTTGAGATGATAGGCGAGACGACGGGAAAGGGGTTGCGAGAAAGAGAAAAACTAAGAGAGAAATGGAAAGAGTACTGAGAGAGAGAGAGAGAGAGAGAGAGAGAGAGAGAGAGAGAGAGAGAGAGAGACTTATACAAGGAAAATGTCTCCGAGAAAGCAGAAAGAGAAAGTCCATATCTTCAAGTCAAGAGAAAGAAAAGACACAGAAAGATGGGGAGTAATCAGAACGGAAAAAGAAAGAAGCAAGAATAAACACAGTAAAAGCAAGAGAAAGGGAAAGATTGAGACATACAGAGAGAGAGAGGGGGGGTATCCAGAACCGTTAAAAAAAAGAAAATGTAGATAAATAGACAAAAGAGTGGCAGAAAGAAAAAAAAGGAAGCAATGTTGAAAGAAAAGGCGGAGATTAGAAATTAAGAGTAAGCAACGAGAGAGAGAGAGAGAGAGAGAGAGAGAGAGAGAGGAGGGGAAGACAGACCGACGAAAAGACAGATGTTGAGATGATAAAAATGTCGCGGACAAAGCAGAAAGAAAAGGTCCGCACACAGGGAGTCAAGAGAAAGAGAAAAACGTCAACTTCAGGGAGAAAAGTTTTAGACAAGAGAGAAGGAAGAGAAAGAGAGACACTGTGAGAGATAAGCAAGCATCACGAGGAGAGAGAGAGGGGGAGGAGGAAGGGGCTTAAACGAACTAAGAGACGATAGAAAAGGAAATGTTGAAAGAAAAAGCAAAACCGATTGTCATGTCCTCAAAATGTTTCGGCCGTTGTACTCTTTAGCCTTCTTTAAGTGCCTATTATATTCGATAACCTTCCTGGAGTTTTGAAATCAATCAGTTATTCAATCACCAATGGTAGATTGTTCTCATTTCGCTAACCACCCTAGTGAATATATTGAAACTGTTTATTCTTCATAAATAATTTATCTTGGTAATATACGTTCTTGATTTTTCCTCTTAACCAGAATATACAAAATATGTCCACAAAGAAACCGAACTTTGAAAAAGAAAAGAAAATGTATTGCTTTATCTTTGATTTAACAAGTAGCAAGTCATATCTCCCTGGGAAGTATCCTTGAACCTTACTTATTTGTGTTCATAAATGATCTCTCAAATACTGTTAAACGTGTTACACAAAAACTGTTGATGGAACGAGAATATTTTCCTGCATTAAATGTCAGTTTTCTTGAAGCTTTAGACGGATGATTGACAGATCAAGTTTAATACATCTAAATGTTTGGTGCTTAATATTGAAGAAAATAATCTTAAACAGTAATACTCTATGAGAAAAAGTATAACAACCTCATTACTCCACACACAGCGTCTGGGGACCGGCGGTCTAGTCTTCCTTTCTGTCGACATACAGGATTTAGTTTGGATTCCATTCGTTCCGATATCCCAATCTCCGGACAGCTCCCGGCAGAGGTGTGTATTATAATTCGAAACTGTAAAAGCTTGGTACCAATTTCAGTCGTCGATCAACCAGTCTAGTTCTTGAAGTGTTGTTATTCTTACCGACGAAGAAAGATGTCTTTCCTCCAGAGTCAGTAAGCCATAGTATCTATTCTTGTGACGACTTCTATGAATGAAATAAGTCGAGTTTCGTCGATGGAATAAGAATGCCAGTCTTAGTTACATATGTAACATAGCCTTACATGAATACGTTATGTGTAAAATAGACATATTCATACCGGCACGCAAAACGTTCATAATGTCCGTGGAGGTGCCCGTGGTGTAATTGTTATCGTCGTAGGAAATGAACATGGCGATACGAGTTCAAATCCTGGACGAAAGTCATTGCATTTCACATAGCACTAATACCCTTGGGAAAGGTATGAATCCAATTATTCTCCCTCCAGCGATGGGTAAATAGTAGGATAGACTAGGTTCTTCAGCCTTGGTTAGGCAACTAGCTTGGTTAGGCAACTAGTCTAGGAGAAGGAAAACTCTGAATTCAAACCTGTTAAACTCCGCTTAAAAAAATTGACCTTGTGTCATATCCTGCCCGAGCGGAGGGGTTGGTAAATAGGATAATGTCCATAACGCACATATATATAACATAGGAATCCCGAAACACGAAAAACGCTTACGACTTCTTAGTTCAGGTACGAAACTTTTTATTACCTTTGAGTTTAAAGGTTTTTCGACAAAAGGAGAGAGATACCATCTTTCTATGCTGACTTTTCCATCTGCCCCCCGCCAACACGTGCGACACCTGCCGCAAGGCCACCGGCAGAACTCAACTCACTGACTTTTCTCAATTCCCCCCAAATCCTCCGTGCACGCTTCCGGTGCATGACGTCATTCCCATCCCCAAGTCACATTTTATATCTGGGATTTTTATTTTGACATCTCTGAATGACATCCTTACCGCACGCACGCGCGTGAACACCTGCGCTCATGTTGCACCTTACTAACCCATGCGCTAAGCGAAAGGTTCTCAGCCTAACTAAGCCGAAAGGCAAGATATATAAAACAAAATCCCTCGGCCATTATATTACACATATAGACGATTTAATAAGAATGAATAAAAAGAATCTACAATCGAATATATATTGGCATTTTATTACACAAAAGAACACAAAACAACGATCTAGAATCTGATCTAATGTGTTAGCAAAATTCAATCTGATCATCAACGAATGCCAGGGTTTTTGCGAATGTACGCCTTTTGCGTGTTTGCTGGTCTGCCTTCCTGAGCTCATAAAGCCTGTTTGTCTGGGCTGACAAAAATGGCTATTTATATGCATCCTCTACCCACATATTAAACTGACTCACACACTGAAACAATTCTGTTTTAAAGTCTGGGTCAAAATATCATTTCCTGTTTTGATCTTTTGCTCAAACGAACCTAAACATATTTGACTAATTTTCTCGCCTGAAATCCAAAAACATTTGCTCCATCCTGTCCGATCCGAGACCACACCTGGCTTCGACAAAAAAATTCACGCCTGAGAAAATTAACAATATCTAATCCCATATCATCTCGTCCGAATCGTCGCCTTGTGAAAATTACAATACTCTCCAAAAATATTACAAACTATGATACTCTCCAAAAGCTAGTTAACTTGTTACCAAAGTTATTCCAATCAGAGAGAATTGTTTCTGACCACAGAACTGGGAAAAAGTCTGGATGTGAATCTCTCGCACAAGTCCTTTTTCCCACCCAGTCGTGCCTAATTATAATTATTACTTGCGAGTTTTTCATATCAGCGCTAGCTGATAGTCTTTCAATGGAGTCTGAGTAATAGCAAGTTTCTTCAGGTCTCCAGAACTCTTCTCAGTATATTGACCGATCTTAACAATGCTGTCGTTTGGGTGGTCTCTGCTCATCCTCTGATTTCTAAATCTTCCAGTCCCTTTTTCAATCCTTTGGGGATTGTTCCGAGTGCACCAATTACAATCAGTATCACCGTCACCTTCATGTTCCATAGCTTTTTTTAGTTCTCTGGCAAGGTCTAAGTACTTATTTCTCCATTCGTTTTCTTTGATTTTCATTCTGTGGTCCGCCGGGTAAGAAAATATTATTATTATTATTATTATTATTATTATTATTATTATTATTATTATTATTATTATTATTATTTTACTCCTTTGATAGCTTTTTATACCAGCATTAGCTGATTTTGTCTCACAAGAGTTTGAGTGACTGCAAGTCTCCTCAGATCCCCAGGACTCTCCTTAGTATTCTGAATGATCTTAATAATGCTGTAATCTGAATGGTCACCACTTGTTCTCTTATTTCCAAGTCTCTTAGTGCCTTTACTAACCCTTTGGAGATAGTAACAGAGAATTTCAAAAAGCTTTAGTGGTGACGGTGATACCAATAGTAAGTGGTGCACTTGGAACAATCCCTAAAAAATTTTCCCTTCTTTAGCAAGATCTAGGTACTTATCTCTCTTTTTGCTTTCTTTTATATGCTTTTTGAGCAAATTTACTATATGATTGATCATTTCGTTTCTATCACCACATAACTTACATATACTATTCGGTTGTAGCTTGACTATTTTTGGCTTTCACATAGTTGGTCTTTATGGCGTTGTTTTATGCTGCTATAAGAAGAAATTCAGCTTCTCTATTAAGATTTCCTTTTCTTAGTCATGTCCAAATCTTCTGGTGTGTGAATTCGCTTATTTGTCGCTTGAAATGTCCGTACATTTATTTTTCTTCCCATTTTTTTGTTTTCTAATGTTGTTTTTCTGTTGATCCTTGTTTTTTTTTTTTTTTTTTTGGTCATTGTAATTAGTGTTCTTTGCTCTTTTTTAGGTTGTCTTCGAGTCGGTGTATCGATGTATAGATGCCATCTTCAATGCTTGCGATTGCCCTGTCAGCTGAGGCTGTAGAATACATTGACTGCACCTCTGCAGAGGGGTAAGACCCCCCCCCATGGTTCTCCTGGATATGACACTAAACTGTCTGGTGGTGAGATCCCAGTAATGCTGGAGCTTTGGGGAATACGGAGTACTCCTTCATTGCCATTGTTCCCACGGCGACACGAGTTTAAATCCTCGACGAGATTGATTGCATTTCACATAACACTAATATCCTTGGGAAAGGTATGAATCCAATTAGTCTCCCTCCAGCTATGGATAAATAGTAGGACAGACTAGGTTCTTCAGCCTTGCTTAGGCAATTAGTCTAGGAGAAGGAAAACTCTGAATTCAAACCTGTTAAACTCCGCTTACAAACTGACCTTATGTCATATCCTGCCCGAGCGAAGGGGTTGGTAAATAGGATTCAAATTAGATATCACATGACTCTTATTTGAGGGCCATATGATATTCACTGCCCATGGATCATTTTTAAGAAGATGCAAGTCATTTTGATCGTAATATGGATACAGAAACATGCAGACACATTCAAATATATATATATATATATATATATATATATATATATAATATCCAGTCAGCGTCAAAAGACAGTGGGTGTGGATTATTCTTTTATAGAATATATGAGGAATATCATATAAATCTATGTGAGTGCACAATGTATAGCTATTGTTAATCCCTTATTCATTCGCTGGGATATTACAAAATTTACATTCAGTGCGTTTATAGTGTAATCGGATGGAAACTCAAACCTGGTTAAGTCGTCATTATAGATTTATTTCGGCGGAGAATATTACTATACTCTCCGTCTCGTCAGATGACTTTTACATGCTTTTCTCGAAGTTGCAGAACTGTAATTCCACATTTGTTGTTCTGCAACTTCGAGAAAGGCATGTTAAAAATCATCTGACGAGACGGAGAGTATAGTAATATTCTCCGCCGAAATAAATTTATAATGACGACTTAACCAGGTTTGAGTTTCCATCTGATTACACTATATATATATATATATATATAGAGAGAGAGAGAGAGAGAGAGAGAGAATTGTTATGGTACCTACCTTACGGACTATAATGAACTCTTCCTATTACCGGGAGAGTAGTCATCTCGGTTTAAGTTAATCTTCAGCCTGGGCACTTCCGGTGCTGTAACGGTTAGCAAGTTGGACTTGCAAACCTACATGAGTGAGTTCGCGTCTCATTGGGCGCACCATTCATTCGGCCTTGTGCCACATCGAAGCAAAGAGCTTTGTAAATTACTAAGTTAATCTTCAGCCTAACAATTTGGCAGTCAGGCTGACGTTCAACACTCTTTTACCTATGCTGTATTTATACTTTCATTCAATATACTTGTTTCATGTTATCCCGAGTTTGTGTCTTTCTTCCAGACCTTTTACTGGTCCACAACAATAATATATAGATATATATAAGATAGATAGATAGATATGATATATATATATAGAGAGAGAGAGACTAGTATGATATTTTGAGTAAAGGAGGTAGAGTTAATACTTGACACTAGGGCCCTGGGAAATATGTTAGTAGCGGTTGCAGGATTCACCAACATCACCCATAGAGATATAAATAAAACAAACGTAATAATTACTGAAAAAAACACTTTAAGATATAAAAGGTCAAGTAGGACAAGTAACCCATGAACTCTTTGGACCAGGCACATGGGAATTAAAAGGGACGATTAAGTAACTGATTAGGAGATAAACTTAAAGTGTACAAAGACTTAAAAAGCTACCGTGAAAGCACACATGGTGAAATTGGGGATGGGCCGAGGAACGATACATCCACGTTTTTATATCTTTCTTTATTTCTTATACCTTTCTTTATTCGCCTGATCATCCACCCATTCATCTTTTTCTTTACCTTTTCATTTTTAATTCTTTTTTTATATATCAAAATTATTCTTGGTGATTTCACTAAAAAAAGCGTGTAAGCCATCTAAAGAGGCGTAAACAAAAATCTCGTCGAAATAAATTTATAATACCACTATAAATGTGGTTGAGTTTTCTTTCATTTACGTTTCAGGTCCTGGCGGCAACACCCCACAAGGCACCAACTATACGGCCACCTGCCTCCCATCACGAAAACTATCCAAGTTAGACGAACCAGACATCCAGCAGCTATGCAAAGATATGGGGGTGTAGCCCTGAAGACCTTCCAGAGGCGTTGAACGATTGGGAGAAGCGGCGAGAGAGGGTCAGGAATATCCGTGCCTGTGGCACGACATGATGATGATGATATATATATATATATATATATATATATATATATATATATATATATATATATATTAAACCAAAATACGGACAATCCGCTGTCAGTGTTTTGGTTTATCAACTTTTCCACTTATTTTTCTCATCTTGTCAGAATTGCCAAAACCTACTATTTCTCTCTCTCTCTCTCTCTATGTGTATATATATATATATATATATATATATATATATATATATATATATATATATATATATAACAACATATATACAAGATAGCTGAATAAATTTTCAAAGATGAATTTTGTAAATTGTTCATTAATATTTACATTTTTTGTGTTGTTTCTTAATATTTTTTGCCCGTGGTTAAATGATATCAAGTATTCTTGTCTAATACAAATAATTTTCACATAAATACATTTGATCCGTAGATGGGACCCTAAAAGGTACTACTGATCCGGATCAGATTGTAACTGGGATTAATGGTAATGAAGGGGTAATTCACACTCTCCAGATCTCCAGAACTGATACCTCACCATCAAATACAGTTTAATATCAATCGCTGGACGTCCCATTTATGGGTTGAGTCTTACCTCTCTGCAAGGAATACAGACAACGTTTTCTCAGCCCTGCAGTAATTATGCCATGAATTTTATCATTGTTGAATTGCATAAATACCACTATAATATTATGATGCACTTGTGTGGGAAAGGTCGGACAGCAGACGTGTTGTTAATCTGTTTTTTTATGGATATATAAATATCATTCTCTTCTTTCCTTGGGACGCAAAATTTACACTCCTAGGTTGGTTTGTAAATTCAACAGTATTATCAGATAGATAACTTCTAATTCTTCTCTTTTCATCCATATTGACAATTTGACCCCCCCACACACACACACTTTTTTTTCTCACTCCACTTGACACTTTTCCACTCTGGCTTATTCAATACATTTATCTATCAGTCTGTCTGTCTCGCTTGACCCGCTTAGACTTTGCTAAAGCATTAATTTTATTAATAAAAAGCGATACTTCAGCATGTATATTTACGAGGTCTGTCTGAAAAAAAAAAATAACGAAACTAGATGCACTATATGAGCTATAGGCGAAAGATGGATAGGCAGATTATGCAATCATTTAACATGATATCTTGGGAGTATATAACTGTAATCTTAGCTTTTTACAACCATTACAGGGAGACCTTTAACAAGCAGGACTGAGGTCAACGTCGATCGGATAAAGCAGGTGATGTGTGACAATCGCTGGTTGACTGTTAGGATAATTGCAAGTCAACTCGACTTGAAAAAACTACAGAAGAAGAAAGTAACGGAATTGGACGAAACATGGCCATACTAGAACAATCTTTCTATTCATATGATCTTGCTTCGTACGTTTTTTTTTTTCCTTTTCCCTAAACTCAAGCGGTGCGTCAAGGAGACCCGTTTTAAAAGCGTGGAGGCATCCCAGAAGAATCCTTCCAGCTGTGGAAAGAAACGTGGCAGAAAAGGATAGGAAAATACATAAGACTCGAGGGTGATTACTTCGAAAGAGAAACCATGTAGTTTGCTGCTTGGAGTTGTAATAAATTGTTTGTGACACCAGTCTCATTACTTTTCCGACACACTTCGAGTATAATTGAAAATGTGACACATACGAACAATAGGTACAAACAAGCGTATTAATATGTAGATTCTTGACCCATACCATTTTTGGTAAAGTTAGCACGAGCGAACAGGTACCTAAATTTGTGAATTAATCAAGTACATATTGACACCGATTGTTGAGTAATGGTTGTGAGCCTTTGCCAATGGATGATGATCTCACTGAGTGTCATAAAACTGCAGCCATTTGCAACACTGACTTGAGCTTTGTTACAATCAAACTTTCGGCAAAAGTAAGTGTCTGTCGTTTAGAATACGCTGACTGTATCCTCGACAGAACAGTAAGACTGCTTCAAAACAAGGGGTGTCGTCGGTATAACACTAAAATATCTGAAGTTGAGGTTCTAGTAATGCTAGAGCTTTGAGGAATGCAGAGTATCCCTTCATTGGTATCGCTCCCAGGTCAACTCAAGCCCAAATTGGTAGCACCGAATAGTGTCCTATCTATGGGTCAAATAGAGCTAAACTGCGTACTTATGCTAAACTGAATTGATTGAAATTGAACTGTTTTGTATGGTAAACTGAATTGTTTGAATTCAAACTGTTTGACTAAACTGAATAGCTTGAAATAGAAATGTTTTGACAATTAAACCGTGTACGTATGCAAAACTGAATTATTTGAAATAAAACTGTTTATTTGTATAATAATGGATCTGGTATTAAATAACCTACAAAGGAGGTGCCAGTAGTGATAGTAGGTGCCAGTGGTGTAATGGATACTGTCGTAGGAAATGGACACGGCGACACGAGTTAAAATCCTGGCCGAGACTAATTGCATTTCACATAGCACTAATACCCTTGGGAAAGGTATAAATCCAATTATTCTCCCTCCAGCTATGGGTAAATAGTAGGGCAGACTAGGTTCTTCAGCCTTGGTGAGGTAACTAGTCTAGGAGAAGGAAAACTCTGAATTCAAACCTGTTAAACTTCGCTTAAAAATTGACCTTGTGTCACATCCTGCCCGAGCAGTTGTATGTAACAATTCGGTTAAGTGTAAATACAGTTTTAATGTCGAAAAACATTTCTTTTTCAAATAATTCAGTTAAGCATAAGCACGCAGTTTAAATGTAAGTACGGTTTAATTGTAAAAGTCATTTCTATTTCAAACCATTCAGTTATACTCAAACAATTCATTTTAGATTAAGTATGCTGTTAATTCTATTTAACCCATAGATAGGACCCTTATCAGGTGCTACCACTCCGGGCCAGAGTGGACCTGGGAGCAATGGCAATGAAGGGGTACTCCGCATTCCCCAAAGCTCCAGCATTGCTTGAACCTCACCATCAGATTGTTTAGTGTCATATCCAGGACACTCGTTAGGGGGGGGTCTTACCCCTCTGCAGAGGTGCAGTCAGTGTATTCTACAGCCCCAGCTGACTGGGCAATACACAGCGTTAAATGTTAGACAGTTTTATTTCAGATAATTCAGTTCAGCATAAGTACACAGTTTAGACGTCAAAAACAGTTCTATTTTGAGCAATTCAGTTCAGCACTAGTACGCAGTTCCAATGTCAAAACAGTTTTATTTTAAACAATTCAGCTTAGCATAAATACGCAGTTCAAATGCAAAAATCAGTATAGTGAAAGAAGCACGGTTTTGTTCTATTTAACCCATAGATAGGACCCTATCAGGTGCTACCACTCCGGGCCAGAGTGGACCTGGGAGCAAAGGCAATGAAGGGGGTACTCTGCATTCCCCAAAGCTTCAGCATTGCTGGAACCTCACCATCAGATTGTTTAGTGTCATATCAGGACACTCGTTGGGGGGGGGGGTCTTACCTCTCTGCAGAGAAGCAGTCGGTGTATTCTAAAGCCCCAGCCGACTGGGCAAACAACTGTGTGAATTATTTGTATTAGATAGGAAAACTTGATCTCATATAACCATAGATTATTTGTATTAAGAATAGTTACTAGACGTCACAATTATTTACAAAGGATTTATTATTAGTTACTTGAAATCACGGGTCAAATAAATGACTATTTTTTTTTTCAAATTTTCATCATACAACGTGTGAAAGCACGTGCGATACTCTGTCCTCATCAGCTACCAACCAGGGGTGATAACACAGTTTCGGTAGCTCAAGGCGGTACTGCCATCCCTGGCGCTATCAAGCAGCTTTTACCACTTTTGACTATTATTAAATAGAAATAATTAGTACCATAGAATTATTTGTATTAGATAGGAATACTTAAAACCATACAATTGTGTAAGCAGTCTATTAGTTCCCATCTTTAACTGTTGGACATTCATGCACAGAACTTGACGGATGAGCCTTTTTAAAACTCCCAAATGCATTTTGTTGTACCCCTTGAAAGTGCGATTAAATGTAATCGACGATCCGATCTTAAATCCTCAGGGAGGTTGCTTTTATTTCACATCATTCTAATACCCTGAAAAATTCATTAATCCAACTATTCTCCCCCCAGAGCAGACTGGACCCAATCATATTGAAAGTTTTTAACCTTTACTAATCGTCTTAAAGACCAGATACACCCCTTAAACAGTCTTTTACACTGACGGTGGAATATTCGGCAGGACAATACACCCTGTTACACTATACGAGTTGTAGGGAATGGTTTCTGTTAGAAGTCTTCGTTGTATTATCCTGAGAACTTACGGAACATGTTTGCTCAGCAGAACATTATACACATAACCTGTTGCCAATGTTCTCGCACCAAATCTCAAAGAAAACGTTTATGTGTTGTAGAATTCAAGCCTGATTGAATTAAAACTGTTTGGGATGACATGGAGGACCGACACTTTAATTGGCTAGCGATTATTATATTTTGCTTCATAGCTGTAATTATAGTAAAGAGTAAATTCCATTTTCTTGACTTTTTTTACACATATATATACGTCTGTGTGTGTGTGTGTGTTTAAACGTCACAAACAAGATGTGACACAAGAGCAAAACGTAAATTTAATTTTCTTGACTTTCTTACGCATATATATATATATATATATATATATATATATATATATATATATATATATATATATACGTGTGTGTGTGTGTGTGTATTTACCATGTCCCTCCGCCGCCAACAAGATGTGAAATAAGGTCAATTTTTAAGCGGAACTGGTTTTAATTCTACTTCAAGACCGGTTCCCATACCAAGGTTAAAGAACCCAGTCTGCCCTACTATTTACGCACAGCTAACGGAAGAAAAGTTGGATTCATAGTTTTCGCAAGGATATAAGCGCTATGTGAAATACAAACAGCCTCATCCAGGATTTGAACTTGGATCGCTAAGTTCATTTCCTATCACGATAACCATAAAGCCAAGAGGCTCATAATACGCTTTCTAACAACTTTCCTAGTTGAGGAGTTAGACGCTCTCAAAAAGGGATGTCTTGGATATGATACTAAACTTCTGGATATCTGGGGAGTGTGGTGTATCTCTTCCTTGCCACTTCTCCAAGTTCACCTCTGGCTCGGAATGGTAATACCTGTTAGGATCTCAACTATGGATCAAATAGATATGTTTAAGAATTGTTCGTATTTGATAGGACCGTGTATTAAAAAAAAAACTCTAAAAATAGCAACCACAAGTATGAACGTACAATGAACGCGATTTCTTAACCTATAGGCTTAAAATAACCCTTGACAGGATGACATGTCATTAAAGTCAATCCATCAATCAGCCTCCATGAACAAGAGTTCACTGTATTTTTCTATTGGGCATCAATTCTCTCTCTCTCTCTCTCTCTCTCTCTCTCTCTCTCTCTGCCTGTCGATCTGTCACTATATCTCAGACTATCTATCTATCTATCTATCTATCTCATATACACGCGCACCGTGTCTTTCTTTATACATCTATCTCTCTGCTGCCTCTCATATTCACTAACTCACTCACACACAATCTCTCTCCCTCCCTCCCTCCCTCCCTCCCCCCTCTCTTCGTATACCTATCTCTCTTTTTCTGTCTCACACGCACAGACACACACGCACGCAAGATTCTTTTCATAAAAGATGAAAACTTCTTTCTAAACCAAAAATGCCAGGATATTATTACTCCTAATAGAGTATTATACGATCAACACGGATATTATTAGATATTATTCATTGACAAACTCTACAGGATTCCATTCGATTCAAATAGTATCTGTTTTGATTGTGAATGCTTCATCAGAAATTATATATCCTGGTATCTTTGGTTGGGAAGAAAATTAACTTTTACCGAAATTTTTTGATGTGCACTTATTTCTGGGCGATAGGATATACAGTATCAAACATGAATAGTGAAGGGAAGGAGAGAGAGAAGAGCTAAATGTGAATTTCTTGCAAGAATCAATCTCAGTCGAAAATCTGAACAGGTTGATATAGCCAAGGAGATCGATAATATGAAGACTTAGATATGAGCAAAATCTTTTATATACAAAGCAAAGAACAAGTCAAGATAGATCAATACATATACAAGAAGTGATTGGGATAAAAACAAAAAAAAAAGATAGTGAAAAATTTTGTTTGAGAGAGAGAAGGGTATGAGAAAAAAGGGAGACAGTCAGTAACTGAATGAGAAAGAGAGAGAGAGAAGGAGAGAGAGAGAGAGAGAATGTGTGTGTGTGTGTGTGTGTGTGCGTGTGTGTGTGTGTGTGTAAAAGAGAGTGAATAATAATCTATGAAGTAAGATATGAAAATGATGAATATCAGATAGATAGATATTTACGGACAGGATGATTGAGAGATAGATGAACCTGTGGAGATATATAAGAAAAGGTTGACTATCAAGCAAATAAACTGATAGATAGATAGATAGATAGATAGATAGATAGATATCACGCTTTCTTATGCACGTGGGCAGCTTTGTGCCAGTTTGGGTATGAAATAAATCTTCAAACGCGTCGAGTCAGTGAAGTGCATGTAGCCTCGTCCTCATGAAGTCAAGGGTACCTTAGCCATCGACTTCCCCACTTCCAACCATCTTCCCATGAAGAGCGGGAAGAAGTGCGGGAGAAGGAAAAGGGAAGGGAGAGAATAAAGAAAAAGAAAAACAGAGGGAGGATAAAGGAAGAGAGTAAGAAAAAAAAGAGAGAGAGAGAGAGAGAGTATAATTTGTGGGAGACAAAGATTGTAAATTGAAATAGAAAGAGAGGGACAAGAAGAAGAAGAAGAAGAAGAAGAAGAAGAAGAAGAAGAAGAAGTTATAGTAGTAGAAGTAGCAGTAGTAGTAGAGAAGCAGCAATATCGGCGTTTACTGCAACAATCGAGTTTGTAGTATCAAATAATATTGTTCGAAAATTTGGCGCGGTCACAGTGACCCCCTCCCCACACGACAATAAGTGTTTACTGTAGTTTTCTATTGGGCATCTATTTTCTCTCTCTCTCTCTCTCTCTCTCTCTCACACACACACACACACACACACACACACACACACAAACACACACTCTCTCTCTCTCTCTAACTGTCTGTCTGTCTGTCTGTGCCTGTCTGTCTGTCTGTCTCTCTCTGTCTATCTATCTATCTAACGCTTTCTAACAGACTATCTATCTACATATCAGTCTCCGTCTTGCATTCAAACTTTCTCTCTCTCTCTCTCTTTCTGTCTCTGTCTCTGTCTCTCTCTCTCTCTCGCACACACATTGTCTCTTTCTGTCTCACTCACACAACCGCACACACTCTCTCTCTTTGTGTCTTTGTCTTTATCCTTTTCTATCTCTCAATCACACACACGCACTCTGTAACTCTCTCTCTCTCTGTCTCTCTCTCTATATATATATGTTTCTTACACGCACTCTCTCACACACGTTCTGTATCTCTCTCTCTCTCTCTCTCTCTCTCTGTATATCTATCTCTCTGTCTCTGTCTATCTCACACACACAGACACAGAAACGGACACATGCTCTCACTCTCTATTTCTGTCTCTGTCTCACACACTCTGCCACTCTATTCTCACTCTCTCTTACATACACACAAAATCTCTCTTTCGGTCTCTCTTACACACACACACACACTCACACTTTCTTTCTCTTTCTCTTTCTCTATCTCACTTTCCGTCTTTTCCTCTCACTCTCACACACTCTGACTCTCTTTCTATCTCTGTCTCACACACTGCCTATCATCTACCTTCTCTCTCTCACACCATGAACTCTTCACCCATTTTCTATATATCTTTATGTTCTCTCTCTCTCTTTCTCGCACACACACTTTCTTTCTCTCTCTTTTTCAATCCCTCTTTCCGTCTCTTTCTCTCTCTCTCTCTCTCACCCTCACTTTCGCTCTCTATCTCTTTCAATCCCTATTTCTGCCTATCATCTATTTTCTCCCCCCTCTCCCTGTCACGCATAATCTCTCTCTATATCTCAGTCTCTCTTTCTGTCTTTCTCTCGCACACACTCTCAAACTCTTTCTTATTCCTCCCCTCTCTCTCTCTCTTTCTCTCTCTCTTTCTGCCTCTGTCTCACACTGCCTATCATCTATTTTCTCCCCCCTCTCCCTGTCACGCATAATCTCTCTCTATATCTCAGTCTCTCTTTCTGTCTTTCTCTCGCACACACTCTCAAACTCTTTCTTATTCCTCCCCTCTCTCTCTCTCTTTCTCTCTCTCTTTCTGCCTCTGTCTCACACTGCCTATCATCTATTTTCTCCCCCCTCTCCCTGTCACGCAAAATCTCTCTCTATATCTCAGTCTCTCTTTCTGTCTTTCTCTCGCACACACTCTCAAACTCTTTCTTATTCCTCCCCCTCTCTCTCTCTCTCTCTTTCTCTCTCTCTTTCTGCCTCTGTCTCACACTGCCTATCATCTATCTTCTCTCTCACGCATAACTTCTCTTGATCTCTCAATCGCCCTTTCTATCTGCCTCTCTCTCTCGCATACTCACACTCGACATCTTTCTCACTCACTCTCTCTCTCTCTCTCTCTCTCTCTCATACACACGCGCACATTCTTTCTTTCTCTCTCTCTCTTTCTCTTTCTATCACTTCTTATTTCTGCCACTGTCTCACACATTGCCTATCATCTATCTTCTTCCTCTCTCTCTCTCTCTCTTTCACGCATACGCATAACCTCTTTCTATCTCTCAATCACTCTTTCTCTCTCTCTCTCTCTCTCTCTCTCTCTCATTTCCTATTTCTGCCTGTTTCACACATTGTCTATCACCTATCTTCTCACTCTCTTGCACAACTTCTCTCTATCTTTTAATCTCTCTTTTTGTTTGTCTCACTCTTTCTCTCTCTCCCTCTCTCTCTCTCCCTCTCTCTCTCTCTCTCACACACACGCACACACACATACGAAGACGTACTGGCAGCATCCATCTTTTCTCGTGTCTCTCGCCTCCTCCTTCTCTTCTTTCCTCTCCTCTTCCTTCCACTGGTAAAGAGCGCTTTTTCACAGTCCACCAGGGAGAATAGTGACCCTGGACCTGACCCTTACTTTCTAACTCACTGTCCCTCATCTAGATCAATAACGTCTGTCTGGCCGAGTTTATTGTCTATTGTCAGTTCGCTTCGCCACTTACTCTCGTTTCCGGGGTGCTTTTGTCTGATGTGTCAACCATTCGTCTACACGGCTTTTTCTTTTATTTGTTTTTTTCGTTTGTTTCTTTTCTTCATTTCATTCCTTCTTTGATTATTTCATTTGTTTTAAATGTTGTTTTCCTTCCTTTCTTCCTTCGTTCACCTCTTCTTTTTTTTCCTACTTTTCTTTTTCCCTTTCATTTTTTTAGTTTTATTATTATTTTTTTCCTTTCTTTTTTATCCAATTCGCTTGTTTTTTTGTTTTTTTTACTTTCTTATTTTCTTTCTTTTTTTCTTTCTTTTTTCTTTCTTTCTTTCTTTCTTTTTGCAAAATGCTTTTATTTCATTAGTCAATTTCCGTTAAATTTCTTTCTTTCTTTCTTTCTTTCTTTCTTTTCTTCTTCTTACAGAATGCTTTTATTTCATTGGTCAGTTTCGTTAAATTTCTTTCTTTCTTTCTTTCTTTCTTTCTTTCTTTCTTTCTTTCTTTCTTTCTTTCACTCGTCTTGCAAAATGCTTTTATTTCATTGGTCAGTTTCCATTAAATTTCTGCCTTTCTTTCTTTCTTTTTTTCTTTCTTCTTGCAAAATGCTTTTATTTCATTGTTCAGTTTCGTTAAATTTCTTTCTTTCTTTCTTTCTTTCTTTCTTTCCTTCTTTCTTTCTTTCTTTCTTTCTTCTTGCAAAATTATTTTATTTCATTGGTTAGTTTCCGTTAAATTTCTTTCTTTCTTTCTTTCTTTCTTTCTTTCTTCTTGCAAAATGCTTTTATTTCATTGTTCAGTTTCCGTTAAATTTCAGTCTTTCTTTCTTTCTTTCTTTCTTCTTTCTTCTTGCAAAATGTTTTTATTTCATTGGTCAGTTTCCGTTAAATTTCTTTCTTTCTTTCTTTCTTTCTTTCGTCCTTTCTTCTTGTAAAATTCTTTTATTTCATTGGTAAGTTTCCGTGAAATTTCTTTCTTTCTTTCTTTCTTTTGTTCTTTCTTTCTTTCGTTCGTTCTTTCTTCTTGTAAAATTCTTTTATTTCATTGGTCAGTTTCCGTGAAATTTCTTTCTTTCTTTCTTCTTGCAAAATGCTTTCATTTCATTGGTCAGTTTACGTTAAATTTCATTCTTTCTTTCTTTCTTTCTTTCTTCTTGCAAAATTCTTTTATTTCATTGGTCAGTTTCCGTTAAATTACTTTCTTTCTTTCAGTCTTTCTTTCTTCTTGCAAAATGCTTTTATTTCATTAGTCAGTTTCCGTTAAATTTAATTCTTTCTTTCTTTCATTTTTTTTTCCTGGAAAATGCTTTTATTTCATCGGTAAGTTTCCGTTAAATTTCATTCTTTCTTTTTTTCTTTCTTCCTTCCTTTCTTTCTTTCTTTCTTTCTTTCTTTCAAAATGCTTTCATTTCATTGGTCAATTTCCGTTCAATTTCTTTCTTTTTATCTTTCTTTCTTTTTTTCTTCTTGCAAAATGCTCTTATTTCATTGGTCAGTTTCCTTTAAATTTCTGCCGTTCTATCTTTTTTTCTTAATGCATAATGCTTTTATTTCATTGGTCAGTTTCCGTTAAATTTCTTTCTTTCTTTCTTTCTTTCTTTCTTTCCTTCTTCCTTTTTTTCTTCTTGTAAAATGCTTTTATTTCATCGGTAAGTTTCCGTTAAATTTTCTTCTTTCTTTCTTTTTTTCTTTCTTTCTTATTTTCTTTCTTTCCTCTTTTCTTTCTTTCTTCCTTCTTGCAAAATGCTTTCATTTCATTGCTTTTATTTCATTGGTTAGTTTCCATTAAATTACTTTCTTTCTTTCTTTCTTTCTTTCTTTTTTTCATCCTGCAAAATGTTTTTATTTCATTGGTCAGTTTCCGTTAAATTTTTTTCTTTCTTTCTTTCTTCTTGCAAAATGCTTTTATTTCATTGGTCAGTTCCCGTTAAATTTCTTTCCCTCTTTCTTTCTTCTTGCAAAATTCTTTTATTTCATTGGTCAGTTTCCGTTAAATTTTTTTCCTTTCTTTCTTTATTTCTTTCTTTTTTCTTCCTGGAAAATACTTTTATTTCCTCGGTAAGTTTCTGTTAAATTTCATTCTCTCTTTCTTTCGTTCTTTCTTTCTTTCTTCTTCCAAAATGCTTTGATTTCATTGGTCAATTTCCGTTAATTTTTTTCTTTCTTTCTCTCTTTCTTTCTTTCTTCTTGCATAATGCTTTAATTTCATTGATCAGTTTCCGTTAAATTTCTTTCTTTCTTTCTTCTTGCAAAATACTTTTATTTCATTGGTCGGTTTCCGTGAAATCTCTTTGTTTCTTTGTTTCTTTGTTTCTTTCCTTCTAGCAAAATGCTTTTATTTCATTGGTCAGTTTCCGTTAAATTACTTTCTCTCTTTCTTTCGTTCTTTCTTCTTGCAAAATGCTTTTTTTTCATTGGTCAGTTTCCGTTAAATTTCTTTCTTTCTGTCTTTCTTTCTTTCTTCTTGCAAAATCCATTTATTTCAATGGTCAGTTTCTGTCAAATTTCTTTCTTTCTTTCTTTCTTTCTTTCTTTCTTTCTTTCTTTCTCTGATTCTGTCTTTTTTTTTCTTTTTAGAAAATGCTTTTATTTCATCGGCAAGTTTCCGTTAAATTTCATTCTTTCTTTCTTCTTGCAAAATGCTTTTATTTCATTGGTCAGTTTCCGTGAAATTTCTTTGTTTCTTTGTTTCTTTTTTTCTTTCTTTCTTTCTTTCTTTCTTTCGTTCTTTCTTCTTGCAAAATGCTTTTTTTTCATTGGTCAGTTTCCGTTACATTTCTTTCTTACTTTCTGTCTTTCCTTCTTTCTTCTTGCATATTCTTTTATTTCATTGTTCAGTTTCCGTTAGATTTCTTTCTTTCTTTCTTTCTTTCTTTCTTTCTTGCAAAATGCTTTTATTTCATTGGTCAGTTTCCGTTAAATTTCTTTCTTTCTTTCTTTCTTTCTTTCTTTTGTCTTGCAAAATACTTTTATTTTATTGGTCAGTTTCCCTAAATTTCCTTCTTTCTTTCTTTCTTTCTTTTTTCTTTTTGCAAAATGCTTTCATTTCATTGGTCAGTTTCCGTTAAATTTTAGCCTTTCTTTCTTTCTTTCTTTCTTTGATTCTGTCTTTTTTTTTCTTTTTAGAAAATGCTTTTATTTCATCGGCAAGTTTCCGTGAAATTTCATTCTTTCTTTCTTCTTGCAAAATACTTTTATTTCATTGGTCAGTTTCTGTTGAATTTCTTTCTTTCTTTCTTTCTTTCTTTCTTTCTTCCTTTCTTCTTGCAAAATGCTTTTCTTTCATTGGTCAGTTTCCGTTTATGTACAGGACATTGGCCTAGCGGTTAGAGTGTTCGCCAATGACCCGGGAGACCTGGGTTCAATCCAAGGTCGTGTCATAACAAAGACTCAAAAAATGGTACTTTACACTTAGCGTTATAAGGTACGGATCAAGGGTAAAGTGGAGCAATCCTGGGAAAGGAGTAGTGCCCTCCCCTACACCTTGGTGTAGTAAGCTATCGAAAAGGGTGCCTTCGGGTCACCCTCGACGATGGTCGCCAACTTTACTTAATTTCCGTTAAATTTCATTCTTTCTTTCTTCTTGCAAAATGCTTTTATTTCATTGGTCAGTTTCCGTTGAATTTCTTTCTTTCTTTCTTTCTTTCTTTCTTTCTTCTTGCAAAATGCTTTCATTTCATTGGTCAGTTTCCGTGAAATTTCTTTCTTTCTTTCTTTCTTTCTTTGATACTTTCTTTCTTTCTTTCTTCTTGCAAAATGCTTTCATTTTATTGGTCAGTTTCCTTTGAATTTCTTTCTTTCTTTCTTTCTTTCTTCTTGCAAAATGCTTTTATTTCATTGGTCAGTTTCCGTTAAATTTCTTTCTTTCTTTCTTTCTTTCTTTCTTCTTGCAAAATGCTTTTATTTAAATGGTCAGTTTCCGTTAAATTTCTTTCTTTCTTTCTTTCTTTCGTCTTGCAAAATGCTTATATTTCATTGGTCAGTTTCCGTTGAATTTTTTTCTTTCTTTCTTTCTTCTTGCAAAATGCTTTTATTTCATTGTTCAGTTTCCGTTTAATTTTTTCTTTCTTTCTTTCTCTCTTTCTTTCTTTCATCTTGCAAAATGCTTTTATTTCATTGGTCAGTTTCCGTTAAATTTCTTTCTTTCTTTTTTTCTTACTTTCTTTCATCCTTCAAAATGCTTTTATTTCATTGGTCAGTTTCCGTTAAATTTCTTTCTTTCTTTCTTTCTTTCTTCTTGCAAAATGCTTTTATTTTATTGTTCAGTTTCCGTTAAATTTCTTTCTTTCTTTCTTTCTTTCTTTCTTTCTTTCTTTCTTGCAAAATGCTTTTATTTCATAGGTCAGTTTCCGTTAAATTTCTTTCTTTCTCTCTTTCTTTCTTTCTTTCTTTCTTGCAAAATGTTTTTATTTCATTGGTAAGTTTCCGTTAAATATCTTTCTTTCTTTCTTTCTTTCTTCTTGGAAAATGCTTTTAGTTCATAGGTCTGTTTCCGTTAAATTTCTTTCTTTCTTTCTTTCTTTCTTTCTTTCTTTCTTTCTTTATTCATTTATTTTTCCTTAACAAACATCCATAACATATTTACATTTTCAAATGCCTTTTATCAACTTTCTTTCTTTCTTTCTTTTTTTCTTTCTTTCTTTCACCATATCTATCTATCTATCTCATTTGTTCTGTTCTGTTCTGTTCTGTTCTATCTTTCTTTCTTTCTATTTAGCTCTTTTATTTGTTTTATTCATGTGTATGCATTGTCTTTCTTCTTCTTCTTGTTTTTTTAATTTCATCATTTCTGACTTTCTTCTCTTTCTTAATTTGATTTAATTTTTTCCCTTTTCCAAAGTTTTTTATTCCCTTCTCTCTCTTTAATTTCCTTTCATTCTTTTTTTATTTCTTTTTCTTACTTTCATTTCTTTCTTTCATTTATCTTTTTTATAAATATATCTTTTTATTTATTGGTCTTGTCGTGAATGTTTCCCTTCCAGTAATAAAAGAAAGAAGAGACTTCTTTTCCACTTTCTTTTTGTTTTAGCACCATCTTCTTTTTGAAATTTAGTTGACTTTCATTCATTCATTTTTTTCTGTCGTGCTTTCTTTTTTTTCTTTCTTTCTATTTTAGTTTGAAATTTTTTTTTATCCATTTGTCTTGTTTCTTTCCCTTTATTTTTCCTTTCTTTATTCAATGAATTTGTTTTATGCCTGCGTTTCCATTCATTTTCATCTTTATTTATTTTTTCCTCCGTTTTTCCATCCCTAATTTAAACAGCTTTCTTTCTTTCTTTCTTTCTTTCTTTCTTTCTTTCTTTCTTTCTAGCATTCATCGATTGGTTTCTCAGGCTTTTTTTTCTTTCTTTCATCATTCATTCGACTGTTATAATTTTCATTCATTCTTTCGATTTGTGTTCCTCTCTTTTCTTTTCTTTGTCTTTTTAAAAAAATTTATTTGCTTTTTCCATTTTTTCGATTTTTCATACTTACTTTTTCTTTCTTTCTTTCTTTCTTTCTTTCTTTCTTTCTTTCTTTCTTTTGTAATATTACTTTTATTTAGACATGTGTTTTAAATGTTTCCTCTTTTTTCTCATCATCCCTTTTCTTTATATTCTTCTGAATATCTAATTCATTATCTCAACCCTCTCTGTCTATTTGTCTGTCTATCTGTCTCTCTCTCTCCCGTTCACGTTTTACTTAAACCTTTTTTTCTTAACTCTGATTTTATTGTTCCTCTTTCGTTTAAAATTTTTCCTTATTCCTTCGCATTTTTCTTTTTTCATCTTTTTAAAAAAAAATTTTCTAAATCAGGCTTTTCTTTTTCTATTTTTATTATTTTCATTGCCTTTTCTTTTCATTTTCATTCTTTTTCACTTATATATATATTCAGATTCTAGATTTGGTCTGATGAAGATATTGGCAAAAAACTGACAGTCACCAAGTGTTCTTGGCTGTGTCTACACTATCCCAACTTAGATACATATGCTCTATCATTAATACTGAACACTCTTTATTTATGAATATAGCAAAATACATTATGTGTGCGTGCGTGTGCGTGTGCGTGTGTGTGTGTCCGTGTGTGTGTGTGTATGCACGCGCGTGCATGCAAAGAATGTGAGAGAGAGCTGGTCTGAAAATAATGCCTAATATTTATTTTAACAGAGACTACAACAAATGCAGGAACACCATAGCACCTTTGGATAGAGCACGTGTTAAGCTTTAAAAATATTAATTTCTACATAGCCTCTACGGTAACAGTACGATATTCATCCTGAATATTAAAATTTAAAACTAACAATAGGCGACTCTGCTATTCAGATACGAAAGAGTCTTTATTCTGACTGTCTACATTTTTACCTGTCCGATGGAACCACTAGGAGAGATGGTGACCTTGTAAGGGTTTATGAACGAATCTCACTTGCAGCTACAAATAGGCACCCACTCCTCGACCTGATTTATTTGCACTAACGTCTAACCAAACTTCTCTCTTTGGATTTCAAACTCAACTCCCCCTCCCGATTTTTTTTCTTATATATCTTCTTAATTATTGCATCAGCAACTCATATCAAAACACATGTCATTAACTTTTATTTAAGTTAAATCAATCTTATCCTAAGTCCGCGACAATATTTGCTTAATTTTAACTACATCTGGCCTCAACAATAATTTGAAAACACGTCAGCCCACGATCTACAAACAATCTTATCCTAAGTCGACGACATGACCTTCTTACTTTTAACTACATCTGGCAATGATTTGAAAACACGTCAGCCAGCGATCTACAAATCAATCTTAAACTACAATATTTGCTAACTTTTAACTACATCTGGCCTCAACAAGGATTTGAAAACACGTCAGCCAGCGATCTACAAAACAATCTGCCAAGCCTGACATCTTGTCACACATAAAAGAATTACACCATTTAAACTTTTTCGACGAAGTAGACTTACACTGAAACATTTGAAACCAGTCTACAACTTTACCAAGTTAAAGATTAAAATAATTTATATAATCAATTATCAATGAAACTGCAACAGATACGCCGTCAACACCATCGTACAGTTTTTAGCTGCAAAACACAATTACCTTTAATACCGTTAGCATCATTGTCTATGCATTTTTACTCCTAGTAAACAAGAGCCGAGTGAGATGTTTTGAGTGACTTCAGGGATGACGAGAGATCGGGGCGTCCCCAAACGAATACTGCCTCTTGAAAATCTGTACCTCAGCGCCAAACAGCCAATATTTTATTGTACATTTCTAAAGCGTCTGAGTTTGGGCACGATGGGAATTGAATGTTTGAATATGAAATCGTACCACACTCAAAGTGTGTTGAAAATATGTGGGCTCATTTTTTTTCGCCAGTTTAATCATTGTTCCACTCGCCGAATTACTTCTAGTAACTTCCTTCTTTTCCCCGAGATAAAATTCAAACTGAAAAGTCTCCATTTTGACTTCGTGCAGGAGATACGGGACGAATCACCAATGGTGTTTAACGCGCTTAAAAATCAGCGGCTGCAAGCAGAACTTGAATATGTTCAAAGTGAGCAAGATTAGATTTACGGTAATTATTTGTGTATAAAACGCATTTATGTATAACACTCACCTTTAACTTTGGACTATGAAATTCTGGAAAAAAAATCTTGAATATAATACGCACTGAATTTTTAGAATTTGTAGCAGCTTAATTTTATCGGTTCGGATTAAAAACAAGAATTGATTTAGTTGACATTATGCTTTAAAACATGATTTACCGAGCATTTTGCACATCCCATCCAAATTTTGATGCGGTATGCGGATGGAAATCAGTTTATGATATAGCTCTTATGTATAATACGCACCCCGAAATTTTTGGTCTGAAAGATCTGAAAAAATAGTGAATCTTAGATACAATTATTTACGGTATTGACCTCGGTTATTTAAATTCATTGTTGTAACCTCAGAGTCATTACTAGAAAAGAGACACAGTAATTTGCTTAATAGAAAATGGGTCTTTCTAGGTAATGTGATCAAAAGATCCTGAAACTGCCGTTGTTGCGAAAAAAAAGTGAGTACGAGACAGTATCTATTATGTGTGGGGGAGTAAAAACTAGTTAGTTCAGTTTCAGAGAACCTTTCCTCTTGGAAGCACGTTCTCCCTCGTCAAAAAGAGATAAGGACTACGTTGATTGCCTGGCGCCTGAAGCGACACTGAAAGGAAATGCTGAAGGAATTTTTGCACTTGCCTCTCGATGGGACTTCCTTCCTGAATTAATCCGACTTGGGTTACATTCCAAAACAGTGAGGTGGGATTGGTTGAATACTGTTATGCGCGCATAAAAAAGGGTGTGCTAATAATTTCAAGTTCAAATGAACAGCTACAACAGCAATTGGAATACATCCTACAAAAGCCTGATTGTCACAGCTGGTGAATTTCAAAAATGCAATCTGGATGTGACGACACTTTAGAAGAACAATAATAAAATTCTGTTTTAAACCTGGAAAAAATGATACCACAGAAACGTATGGATTGCTTCAGACTGCTTTTCGACCATCTTGCATGAATCGAGTATCAGTTTTTGAGTGGCATAAGAGATTCAAGGAAGCCAGGGAGTCTGTGAGGGATGATGAGAGATGTGGGAGGAGTAAGAAAGTCAATACACCACAGTTGATTGGCCAAAAGGTTAGGGTTAGGGTTACTATGATGAGGTTTTAAGGGAGTTCAGGAAGAAATTCCGTCGGAAGGGCCAGCACTCTTCAAATCAGGTCTGCGGCATTTCCACCAGGACAATGCACCAGTCCACAACTCACCGTCCCTATAGTCCAGACCTTTCTCCCTGTGACTTTTGGTTATTCCCTAAGCTCAGAAGCTGAGACAATTGAGGAGATGAAAGAGGCTGTGACGAAGGTCATTGACACGCTCACACAAGAAGACTTCCATGGGGCCTCCCAGAATTTGTTGGAACGGTACAAGTGCATTGCAGCCGGAGGAGATTACTTCGAAGGGAACTAGAGTTTCATGTGTGTACTATCAATAAAAGTGCCCCTACAAAAAAAGTCTGGAAACTTATTTAATATTCCTCGTATTTTGACAATGTGGAGGAGATCCACGCCAAATAGCTTATGGTGCTTGAAATGCTGAAAGGTCAAAACTTTCCAAGCGTGTCAGAAGTATTTCTATTCAACTTGACTTCTTCGAAGATAATGGTGGTCAAATTTGAAAAAAGAACAAAATAAAGTTTTTCAGAAGTCCCAGAATTTTTTGATCGCATCATATTAACACGCCTGTCCCGACTAACGTTTTTTTTTTTTTTTTTTTTTTTTGTCACTGCGTTTGGTCTTTTTTTTTTCTTTTCGTGACTGTCGTATACAGAAATTGAACTCACGAGGGAAATAGGGCATATTTTATGAATTATTATAATTATTCCTCTTCGCTTCAAACCAGTCAATTGACAAAATACTGTTTGATATCCCATCTTTCACGAGATAAACACGTGCTCGCCAGGTTTCAAAATAACCGACTAAGCTATTGTCTCTTGGGATCATCAGATCTGAGAATTTCGGAGATGTAAACCTAAATTCTACTTTTAGCATCAGAAGTTCTTAAATAGAGTTAATTTCCACACTTGAATTACTGAACTGTTTATGATCACAGAAAGTTTTCTTATTTCATCCTTGTGATAGCATCTTTGTAGTTTCTACCCTTCTGAAAGAGTTTGCGAACGATGAGTTACTACACAAACTGACTAGGATACAACATGGGATGTAATGATTAGCAAGCTAGACAGTCATATCTTTACTTGTGAGTTCGAGTCGCACTGAGAGCGCCATACTTTTGTTAAAGCTTTGTAAAAAAAACTGCACAAGCTGAAAATATTCCTAATAAAGATTTGTATTATTATCGCAACTTTTTCATCGTAAGTAGTGTTCACCATTGGTTCGGAAGACCGGGGTTCAATCCCAGGTCAAGTCATACTAAAGACTCAACAAAATGGTACTTGATGCCGTCTTACTAAGCACTCAGTACTATAAGGTAAGGATCAAGAGTAAAGGGGAACAATCGATGGAATAGAGTCGCACCCTTCCCTACACCTCGGTGTAGTAGCTAGTGAAAAGGGACCATTCGGGTCACCCTTGACTAAGGTCTCCAACTTTACTTTAGGGAGTGGAGTAGCGCCCTCCCTTACGCTACAATGTAGTAGCTATTAAATAGGGAGCCTTAGGGTCACCCTCGACTAAGGTCACCAACTTTACCTTAGGGAATGGAGTAGCGCCCTCCCCTACACCTCAGTTTAGTTGCTATTGAAAAGAGAGACTTCGGGTCCCTCTCGACTAAGGTCACCAACTTTACCTTAGGGAATGGGGTAGCGCCCTCCCCAACACCTCATTTTAGTAGCTATTGAAAAGGGAGCCTTCAGGTCACCCTCAACTAAGGTCACCAACTTTATTTTTACTTTACTTTGATCGTACCACACATACACATATTCCCTAGTCGGCTAGGGCTGTAGAATACACCGACTGCGTCTCTGCAGAGGGATAAGACTCCCCCAACAAGTATCCTGCATATGACACAAAACAATCCAATGGTGAGGTTCCAGTAATGTGGGAGCTTTGGAGAATGCGGGGTACCCCTTTATTGCCATCATTCCCAGGTCCACTCTGGCCCGGAGTGGTAGTACCTGACAGGATCCTATCTATGAGTCAAATAGAACTAAACTGTGTACTTATGCTAAACTGAATTGTTTGAAATAACATTGAAACTGCTTACTTATGATAATCTGAATTGTTTTAAATAGAACTGTTTTTGTATATTAAACTGAATTGTTTGAAATAGAACTGTTTATGCTAAACTGAATTGTTCAAAATAGAACTGTTTTGACATTTAACTATACTGTTTTGACATTTTACTGTTTGTAAACAAAAACTATACTTATACTGAACTGAATTGTTTGAAATCTGATTCGGCGTTAAATGACCCAAAATGGTTGATACGCTGTAAAATAAACCAACCAACATATATATAAATTCACCTACCTAGGAAGTAGCGTCTCATCAACCGAAAAAGACATCGACACACGACTGACGAAGGCATGGACGGCTATCGATAGGCTCTCGATCATATGGAAATCAGACCTAACCGATAAAATGAAACGCAGTTTCTTTCAGGCAGCGGTTGTGTCGATACTGCTATATGGATGCACTACATGGACGCTAACTAAACGGCTAGAGAAGAAACTAGACGGAAACTACACAAGAATGTTGAGAGCAGTATTGAACAAGTCCTGGTGACAACACCCCACGAGACACCAACTATACGGACACTTGCCCCCCATCACAAAAACTATACAAGTTAGACGAACCAGACACGTGGGACACTGCTGGAGAAGCAAGGACGAGCTCATAAGAGATGTACTCCTATGGACCCCCACATATCGCCGTGCAAAAGCAGGACGACCAGCTCGAACTTACATACAGCAACTATGCGAGGACACAGGGTGTAACCCTGAAGACCTGCCTGAGGCGATGAGTGATAGGGAGAAGTGGCGAGAGAGGGTCAGGGATATCCGTGCTGGCAGCACGACATGATGATGATGAGGATATATATATAATTAATACAGTGGGAACACAGTCATGGTGACAGTCAATTTCTCGCTTATGTGATCATTAGACTTGGGCTTGGTTTGCTGATCACATAGGTGAGAAACTAACAATCATCGAACGCCCTTGACGCTGGGTCTACACACTTCAAACTTAGGTGTATATGGACTAGCACTGATATTGAGCACTGTTCATTAATGTTGTAAATTACATTATCAATCTTATATATATATATATATATATATATATATTGTCATCCACTGACAGATGTTGAGTTCTATCAGAATTCTTCAGCGTGGCTAGACAGGCTAGATTCCCGAAGTTTGAATCGAAACCCAGTTGACTCAAACGCCAATCCAAGATTCTACCACTCAGCCACAAGGAAACTTGTGCAAGCGAAGGAAATTTAAACGCTTATGTATCACATTCGTTTTTGTTTACATGTATCCGCTTAACAGTTACCGAGAGTTTGATTCATATGAAGAGCCTTGCATTACGCTAGTGGCAACCATTTACTTCCCTCGCTATCACTTTTGTTTTTGTTTAAGTATATATATATATATATATTATTTACTTAATGTTTCTTTAAACAGAACAAGCTACAGTAAAAGTTCTAGAATCCGGCTATCTTTTAATCTGACAATATATCTTATTCCTTTGCTAATCCTATTTCATCGTGGGTGAGTCTACGAGGCGTAATGGCTAACGTGTGAAATTGCGGCCTCGAAGTAAGCGAGTTCGAACTCCAGTCGCGTACACTTTCGGATTAATACTCTATCGGAAAGTATAAAACGGTTTCTACCTATAATTTATCACTACTGTTCTTCTGCAAAGATAGCTTAGGTACTAAATAACCCACAAAGGTTGATATACCATTAAACAGAAAGAAAACAAACCAATTTTATCATCATTGGTCCCGTAACCTTTTTTGGTTATGGGTGAGCTACTGATATGGCGTGTCTTAGAGAGGAATAGCTTGATGGAGCCCATCCATCTCCAGGTCTACAGCTGGTTTAAATTCAGTGTTTTCATTCTCCTGGATCGGTTGCGTGCCAACGTTAAAGAGCCCCATCTACCCTACTATTTACCCATAGCTGGAGTGAGAATAGTTAGATTCATGCATTTCTCAAGGTTATTAATGCTATGTGAAATGCAAACAACCATGTCCGGGATTGAACTCAGATTGTTGAGTCCTCTTCCAACTTGGATAACTGTTACACTAAGAATGCCTCCAATTTACTATTTGGTTTGGTTTGGTTTGGTTTTATAGCATATCAACCATTGAAGGTTATTTAATGCCAAATCCATTTTCATACATATGGACAGTTCTATTTAAAAAATTCAGTTTAGCATTAGTAAGCAGTTTAGATGTCAAAACAGTTCTATTTCTAACAATTCAGTTTAGCATAAGTACACAGTTTTGTGTTATTTGATCCAGAGATAGGTCCCAAATAAGGGCTACCACTCCGGGCCACATTGGATCTTGGGGCGATGTCAGTGAAGGGGAACTCTGCATTCTCCAAAACTCCAGTATTACTGGAACCCCACCATAAGACATTTTAGCGTCATATCCTCGACCCTCGTTAGAGGAGTCTTATTCCTCTGCAGAGAAGCAGTCGGTGTATTTCATAACTCCATCCAATAAATAAAATGCTTTAATCAAACATTCTGAAAAAAAAGAAAAGAAAAATGTCTTATTCATATTTACTTTTTTTTTCAAAGATTTCAACACACAATAAAAATCACCTGATTAGACCTCCCACAAGATTAGCCTGGTCGGCTGGGTATATAGAATACGCCAACTGTATCTCTGTAGCGGAGTAAGACTCCACACCCCGATAACGAGTTCCATGGATATGACATTAAATAATTTGATGGTGAGCTTTGGAGAATGCAGAGTACCCTACGTTGCCATCGCTCCCAGGTCCACTCTGTCCTGGAGTGGTAGCCTCTGATAGGGTCCTATCTCTGGGTTAAATAGAACTGTTTGACATTTAAACTGAGTGCAAACAAATGACTTATACTAAATTGAATTGTTTGTAATTGAACTGTTTGATCATTAAACAGTGTGTAAATAAATGATAGGTATTTGATTGAATTGTTAGTGATACATTACAATACTTGGAACTATGTAATTTTGTTGTCTAATTAACAAATCATATTTTTTTCATCAAAAAACGTGTGAAAGCACGTGCGATACCCTGCCCTCATCAGTCGCCAACCAGGGGTGATAACACAGTTTGGGTTGCTCAAGGTGGTACTGCCACTCTTGGCGCTACCAAGCAGCTTTTGCCACCGGACATATATGAATAAACCGGATTTGGCATTAAATAACCTACAATGGTTGATATGCCATAAACCCAAACCAAACCAAACCAAACCCAGTCATGTTGGTCTGTTAAAATGACACGCAGACAATCGACCAGTTTTAAGAAAAATTGTAGAAATGACAAAGAGGCATACCAAGGTCATCTGTTGACAGCTGACACTATGTAAACAAAGTTGTTTATATTTAAACGGGATTTCTAAACTCAAAATTGGCATGTTGAGATTGTATTGATTCCTCATGTTAACCCAATGACGTGACAACAAGTGGATATAAATAAAAGCCAGCAAATTTCAGTCAGTGTGCTGGAGAGAGAGAGAGAGAGAGAGAGAGAGAGAGAGAGCAGGGGAGGGCAAGAAGAAACACGTTAAAACAAAAGATAGACAAAGACAAAGACAAAGAAAGAGGAAGAAAAGTGAAAGAGAAGCAATCAGAACAGTGAGAGAAAAAGCAAGGTAAATCTTGGATTAAAAGAAGAGGGATAAATATCCAAAGAGAGAGAGAGAGAGAGAGAGAGAGAGAGAGAGAGAGAGAGAGGCCAGGTGAAGCATAAGTTGAAACAAGAGAGATGCCGAAACAGAGAGAGAGAGTGGCGGGGAGTTTGGAAAGTTTTCAAATAAGGAAAGATAACAGACAAAAAATTAGTATTTAACCTACTCACGCCTTCAGTCGTCGAAATTGACTGATAACTTTCCAACAACCTCTAAGAAAATAAATATCAAGAATTTTGTGCACGAAACCTGTTGTTGCTGTTGTTCTCCCAATTTTAAAGACATCGCCTTCATCACTTTACAATACTCGACCGTCAATCCGATGTTCCGTGTATCCAGTGCTTTGACGGCGAATTATTTTTCAATAGATATATTCGATCCATAGATGTTACCAGTCCGGGTCAGAGTGGAGCTGGGAGTAATGTCAACAAAGGAGTACTGCACACTCTCCGGATCTCAAGAATTACAGCCTCACCATCGGATGCAATTTAGTGTCATACGCAGGACACAATTTTTTAAAGGATTTTAACCCTCAACAGGGGGTAAAATTAGCGTATTCTAAACTCCGCCAACTGGGCGAAAATATCGAATCAATCTTTTTTTTATACAATGTGTGTGTATGTGTGTGTGTATGTGTGTGTGTGTGTGTAAGCCAGCCGAAGATTTGTGTTATAAAAACGAGAATGTATCTCCCGTCTATTTTTTTAAAATTTCGGCATTTTATTTATTTACTTGTTTATTTTTTGTATCTCTTCCAGAGGAATAAGTTCCCCCACCCCACACCACCAAAAAAATGTGGTGTTCTGAGGTATGACACTAAACTGCATCTGATGGTGTGGCTCTATTTCTAGAGATCTTGAAAGAGTTGAGAATCACTTCATTGTCATTACTCCCATCTCTACTCTAACTCGGACTGGCAGTTGCTGTTAAGGTCCTATTTATGGGTCGAATACATCTCTTAAAAAAATTTTGAATTCGATAAGATCATGTGTAAAAAAAAACTCACTTAAAAAACAACGAAACAAAATATGTAAATATAATTGTACAATGAATGGAATTCCCTAATTTTGGGGCATAAAATAATCCCAGATTAGTTGAAATGAAAATCAATCAATTATAGTTGCGAGCGTCTGTAGAATGTGTGTGGATCAAGATTAGGGAAATAAGAATTCATACTGACTAAATAAAATCGCCGGAAGACTGGTGTTAATCTCAGCTGTGTTCAGAGGATAAAATGTAGACCTAGTGTGAAATTCAGAAAAGGGGATGTTAAATGGCTTTGTTTGTTTTGTAACGCGTTTATTAATATCCTTCGAAACGTTTTTGTTTTTTTCTTTTTATTTATGTGCCTTTTAAAGTAATTTATTACTTACGAAAATCTTCACCAAATATTAGAGGTCACGGTGTGTATCTTACGTACGGTGTGTGCCTCAAATTTGAAGCTAAGATTTTGATCTCAGAAAGTCGCATGATACGTGAGTATATATATATATATATATATATATATATATATATATATACGTGATGCATTCAATAAGTTTCCAGACTTTCCAGGCATTTAAAATTGTTGTAGACTTTTGAAAATTCACTATGTTATTGCTATACATCTTATGAGATGACTGACCAATTTTTATGATTTCAGGTTCAAATCAACAGCTACAGCAGCAATTGGAATACACCCTACTAAAGCCTGATTGTCATAGCTGGTGATTTTCAAAAATGCAATCTGGACGTGAGGACATTTTAGAAGAACGACATGCAATAAAATTCTGTTTTAAACTTGGAAAAATGCCACAGAAACATATGGAATTCTTCAGACTGCTTTTGGAGCATCTTGCATGAATCGAGCATCAGTTTTTGAGTGGCATAAGAGATTCAAGGAAGCCAGGGAGTCTGTGAGGGATGATGAGAAGTGTGGGAGGAGTAAGGAAGTCAATACACCAGAGTTGATTGGCCAAACGGTTAGGGTTAGGGTTACTATGTTGAGGTTTTAAGGGAATTCAGGAAGAGATTCCTTGGGAAGAGGCCAGCACTCTTCAAATCGTGTCAGTGGCATTTCCACCAGGACAATACACCAGTCTACAACTCCATCCTTGTCACAGACTATTTGACCAAGATGGGCATCAAGACTTCCTCAGCCTCCCTATAGTCCAGACCTTGCTCCCTGTGACTTTTGGTCATTCCCTAAGCTCAGAGGCTGTCGTTATGAGACAACTGAGGACATGAAAGAGGCTGTGATAAAGGTCATTGACACGCTCACACAGAGGACTTCCATGGAGCCTTATAGAATTTGTTGGAACGGTACAATAAGTGCATTGCAGCCAGAGGATATTACTTCGAAGTAGATGTGTGTACTATCAATAAAAGTGCCCATACGAAAAAAGTCTGCAAACTTATTTAATGATCCTCGAATATATATATATATATATATATATATAACAAAGTTTTTTTATTTTTCATCGAAAGGTAATTGTAGGTAGCTGTTTCTATAGAAACTGATTTTTTTTTTATTCAATTTGAATTTTTGTTCATTTATTTTTTTTTTTTAATTTCATTGTTGTAGTAAGGGACATTTCATAGCATCACCAAACAACGAAATAGATAAAAACAATAATAATAATATTAAAACATGAATTTATTTGAGTCTCTATAAGATTGTTTTATAGAAATAAAACCAAAAGGATTTTTATCGTGAAAATTTAATGAAAATCATTTGAACAGTTTTAGCAATAATTGAATTTATTTTATTCACTAAGGTGAGTTAAAAGTTTTGTAATATTTTGGAAGTACGTAGGGCATAATTTGGCAGTTTCGGGTGATATTTGCCGAGGGTATGAAGATGACGAACCACATTGGACTATGAGATGCCGAGTTCGAATGCTGCTTTGACCCTATTTCTTATAGCCCAGTCTTGGAATCCATTGATTTTGGTCTACCCTACCATGTCTTATAGTCAAAGTTTTAGCAACTTATGCGCAATTTCTTGAGCTATATTGTTTAACTTCCGAATTTTTATTGCTTGTCATATGTTCTATTCTTTGAATTAAAAATGCTTTTTTTATTTGTCATCAAGACATAAAATTCTACTTTTTATTAAGTCACAATGAGCCAACGTTGAAAAGTGTGATTGATTGATCTTAACGGGATGTCTACCTGTACAGGGGTATTTTATGTCGAGAGGTTAGAGGATAGCGTTCATTTTACGTTCATACAATCATTTTTTATGCAGGAGATTCTTAAAAAAAACTTTTGCACACGGTTAAGTAACATCAAGTATTCCTATCTAATACAAATAATTTGCACACAGTGGTCTGATTTCAAGTATTCTTATCTTATACGAATAATTTTATGGTTTCAAGAAATCTTTTCTATTCGATAATAGTCATTTGTTTGCCCGAAGTTTTATAGTTTCAAGTAATTAATAATAATAATAATAATAATAATAATAATAATAATAATAGAGACGAAATTACACAATTATTGAATGCAGTAAATTATGACAAAAAGAGTATAAGACTAGACATGCCTGGATTAGGAAGGTGATCCACAGGCAATTGAGCAAGGAATTGAAATTTGACCCTGCTACCAAATAGTATATGCACAAACCAGAATCCGACCAGGAGATTGAGACGCGCAAGCTTCTAAGGGATTTTGAGATACAAACGGATCACCTAATCTAGGTCAGACGACCAGACCTAATGATAGTCAACAACAACAAAAAAACCCTGCCGAATAGTGAACTTTGCCGTCCCGGTGAACCACAAAATACAATTCAAAGAAAAGGGAAAGAGAAATAAGTACTTAAAGCTTTCCAGAGAACGAGAAAAACTATGGAACATGAAGGTGACGGTGATACTAGTTGTAACAGGTGCACTCGGAACTATCCCCAAAGGCTTGGTAAGGGAGCTGGAAGAGTCGGAAATCGGTGGACAAGCCGGGACCATCCAAACTACAGCATTTTATAGATCGACCAGAATACTGAGAAGAGTCCTGGAAACTTGAGTAGACTTGCTGTCAATCAAATTCCAGAGAAAGACCATCAGCTCATGCTGGTGTGAAAAACTTGCGAGAAATAATAATAATAATAATAATAATAATAATAATAATAATAATAATAATCCTTAGAAAAAAATCATAGCTTCAAATTACTATTCTTAATGGAAGTAATATTCAGTTATATAGCATTAAGTATTTCGATCTGAAAAGAATAATTTTTAAAAAGATATATTTGACCCATAGATGGGACTCTAACAGGTACTACTTCTTCAGATCAGAGTGGACGAATGGCAGATCTCCAGAACTGCAATCTCACCATCCGACGCAGTTTAGTGTTATACTTAGAACATCGTTGAGGAGGGGATCTTACTCCTCTTCAGGGGATACGCTCATCATATTCTAAGCCCAGCCAACCCGGTGTAAATGTATATCAAAACAAACTCACAAAGGTAATTATTATATAGATTAATGTTATTTGAGATCTTTTCATTTCCGCTCGCCTCACCAACTTCCGCTCCCCTCCATCACCAACTTCCGCTCCCCTCCATCACCAACTTCCGCTCCTCTTTTACTCATGCATCTATTTATCTTTACTTCTTTTCTTCCGTTTTTATCTTCATCTTAGTTGTTTGTAATTCTAATCAAAAACAAAAGGGGAAAAGACCGTCCATCATTCGGAGCCGACGCTGAGATGACATTTCAATTTAGTCCCGATAATTTCGTTATCGGTAAGTCATGTCAGGTGCCAATTCTATGCGTTCAAAATAGATTAGTTTCGTCTGTCGGCTAACAAACGGCCCAAGCTCATATTTCTGGAAACTTATCAATAATATGAAAGTAAATGAAACGAATGATTCACTTTTGGACTAATACCCTTGGGGAAGGTTTTGGACCCCCTTATTACCCGAGTAATGGATTAAATATTATCACTGCTATTCTTCTACAAGGATGGTTTGGGCATTAAAAAACCCACGAAGGTTAATATGTCATTAAACAATGAAGCCTATGAAGCGGAGATATATATGAAACAATCGCTCAAAAAAGTACTGTTATCAACAGCGTTAAATTACTAAGCCAATGATATTTCTTGTTACATAAAGGTTGGATATGACTTTAAAAGAATATAACATATACTGATATTCTAAATATCTTATATGCAGAGTGTAGCATATTTGTTATGATTAATACTACCGTGATTATTAGCGTATAAGAGAAGCCATTTTTCCAGATTTTTCAGCTGAAAAGTAAGAGGTGCGTATTATACACGAACACTAAATACTAACTTCTTTGTCCGGCCATATATGTCGCCATATTCAGGACGGCATGACTGAAAGTGAATTACTATGACACGCATAAGTATTGGATACATGTTATTTTCTGTTATAACTCTAGTTTATGTTTGCCAAAAAAGGATTCAACCATGAGTTTTTAATTTTCCTTCCACATACAACTAAAACAACTTTACGAGATATTACTTACCAAATATCAGGCAAAATGGCGAACATAAACTAGAGTTATAACAGAAAATAACATGTATCCAATACTTATGCGTGTCACTGTATATCTATCGTCCAAACTAATGTGTAATAAATACTTATGTTTTATACTTCTACAGAGTAAGAGCCACTAAGATATATGTGTGTTTATAATTTGTTTTTTCTATTGTAAACTTATTTTCATCATAAGTTTGTTACATTTTCCTGTGAACATGTTACCTTTTGCTCTAAATACGGAGTAAATTTTGTGTTTTGAAATATTATATAAACTATTATAATTAAACGAAAAAGTTTTTGTCGATATAGACCCTAGAAAAAGTTAAACAAATGTTAAATTTATATTAAATTTAAGAGCAACTCATACAAAAAGTCAACGCGTGTTATACATGAGAGGTGTTTTTTTTTCCAAAATTTTGTTACCGGAAGTTTAGGATGCATATATACAAATGCCTATTATAATTCTGGTACCTTTTGTGGCGAGTAGTTACGATAGAATAAGTATTGTCGTAGTTATCCTTTTTGAAAAAGACATTTTTTTGTGGAAAAAGAAATATATGTTCCTCTCAAGAAGGAATTCAAAAGCATTTTGTAAATTAACAAACTTTTATTGACACGACAGCAAGACAGGAACGATATAAAAAGAGGAAACGTGTGTATATGGGAAGTTTATTTTATGGTACGGGTGAAGGCGGGCTTAGTGTAGCGGTTATCATCGAAGAAAATTAAATAGGCGACCCAAGTTCAAATCCTGGACGAGGTTGTTTCCATTTCACTTCGAGCTAATTCCCTTTGGAAAGGCATGAAACCATATGTTCCCTCCCTACCACCTAAGGAAAAAAAAAAAATAGAAGAACGGCCTGGGTTTTTTAGTCTTACAAATCTAGGAGAGAAAGTAATTTTCTCTTATTTGAAACACGAGTCGTTGCTCTATATTTAATGCACCATATTTGCTTGCACGCAAACTACAATATATACAGAATGCTCACTAATAAGACAGATTAGGTTCTTTAACCTAGGTTAGACATCCAGTGAACAAGAAGGAAGACTCTGAATTCAGATTAGCTTTACTCTGCTTAAGAATTAATCTTGGGTCGTATTCTGTTCGAAAAGGGTCCACTGGGAGGGAATAAAAATATAGGGGCTCACAGAGGGTAAATATACTAGTTTGCATTTAAGAACCCCTTCATAATAGTAAAATAAACATTGCTGAATTCAGTAAACTATTTGCCAGATATTGAAAACTGTAGTAAAATATCCCAATCTTCATGTAACTTTTACAAGCTTTTCTAAGTTCGTATATTGTGGAAACTGAGATTGGCCATGCGTATTAGTTACTCAACAAGCAAAGAAACACTTTGAACATAGAACTTGCTGATTTCACACTCAAACTCACAGCAAATCGTGATCCCCTCGATGCCCACCAAACCCATCCTTCCCATTAAAAAATAATTCAAGAATTAAAATGTGTTTGCATTTATAGTTTACTGATTCTTTCTTCATGTAGATTATATTAAACACTGGCAAATTAGTTAGGTTTTGTAATTTAGAATTCAGTTAGTTTATTTGGGGTGAATATCTTGTATATCCATAAATGAAGAGGCAATAACGCTTTTTTATAATTATATATATATATAAACTCTCTCTTTATTACTCGCAAGGGTCGAAGTTGGCCGTGAGTGAGAGAGAGAGAGAGAGAGAGAGAGACAAAGGACTCGCACACAGACTGACGGAGGACTGCTATATTGACCATATTCAGGGCGCCACTTTGTGCTTCTTCTACTTCTTCGCCGGTGGTCATTGCTCCCTGCCCTTCTGATTGCAACTCTGACTGACAGATTGTTTTGTCTGTGGATAACTGTGTATAGATAATTTCATAACGTCTACGTATTCCCGTTAACCTTCCAGCTGTCAACGCACGTGACCTGCTTCCGCTGTTCTCTTGTTTGCACAGGTGAAAAATCCTGTTTTAGAAATCCCTCCTTCAAAGGTCAATATGTAACAAATGGAAATTAAATTTGGTTACAAGGAATGGATCTAGAGGTATGGTTTTGTTTGGTTTCTTTGTTTAATGATAAATCAATCTTCGTGGGTTATTTGATGCCAAAGCCATCCTTGTAGAAGAACCGAAGTGAGGCTATCTTAGTTAGGCCAAGAATATTTTATAAAAAAAAAAACTTTTCTCAATTCAATAACTCTTTCTTTTGTACATTGATTTCATTTGATAATTTTACAATGTGGTCACATTCTGTCACGCGTTATTTTGATCAAATCAGTTTAAATGAGGAGAAATGATATTTTTAAGAAAACGTGATCTGAACCAGTGACATTTAGAAAATGAAAAAAAGAAAATAGCAGGAAATGTAGCGTGACTGCTACTTCACAAATATTTGAAATTGAGAAAATTTTCTGCCTTATTCATACTTTTGATTTCATCACCTATTTCGGAAAAATAGTTGACTAGCTAATCTCGTGGACCTTTGGTTCTAATTTCGAACCTTTCGGGATAGGGTATTTTTGTTTTTGTTCTTTTTTCTTTTTCTTTTTTTCGTTATTTTTTTTATTTTCGGCGTCACATTAGACGCAATAAATTCAAGGGAAAGCAAAATAACAACAGCAGCAACAACCGTATTGCTGGACCCTACGTTTTATTTTCTTAGAGAGAAAATTGGAATCTCAAATCAATTGTGACAACGGGAGGAAATTTTAGAATTTTCTGTTCCAGAGATGTGTTGTGACGGTAACAAATTTTTCTCCCGTATTATGTGTTCGTTTCTTTTTTCTGGTTCCCTCAATTCTCTCTCCGCCACCCCTCTCTCTTGATAACATTTGTAAGCTTCTATTTATATTTAATGCCTACCTTCTGCCAAGCCGTTCGGTTGGCGCAGTGAACATATTTACATTTTAAATTCACATGTTGAATTTCAAAATCTCTTTTAAATATAAACATCCCTGTTTACATTATTATCTTTTAATCAGACGACCTTGGCATCCTTTCAGTTATAAAATCACGTTTACAAAACCGGTTGATTACATAACAGCGTCCTATTAGTGATGCCTTGTGTCATAATTGATGGGAAAAATATTTACTTTGAAAGCTACAAACAGAGCAATGATCAGAAAACTAAATTCAAAGATTACTGCTTATAACTTTGATAAACGTTAAATTCTCCAAATAGGTGACCTTGTACCAAACTAGACTGAATTTAATAAATATAACCATAGGAGTGTCTACTATAAAGTGATGGTGAACAAGTTGCAAATAATAAGGTACCCAATGAAGAGCGGTCTCCTTGGTAATCCAAGGAGACCGATCTTCATTGGGTACCTTATTATTTGCACCCTTTTCAGATTGGGATGTGATCAGTAAATATTGAAACTGAAGCGTTAACGTTGGTTATTTTTGTTTGTTTGTTTGCTTTATTATTTTTTTTTCAATTTAAATGAAGACGTGTGAACAGTGAAATAACATATATAATAATGGGACGATGTCTAGATGTCCAGACAAGTCAATGCCGATCAGAATTTTTTGAAAGCTTAAATCGTTTTGAACGAAATATTTTGATTGATTGATTTGAACGGCATGTCAACCCGTCTGGGTTATATTGAGCATAGAGGTTTGGCAACTGCGTTCATTGCACATTTTTATTTACATGTGTGTGTTGTTCATTTAGAGATTTTATAAACGATAAATCAAATATTTCCAATACAAATAATTTGCACACAGTCGTCTGGTTTCAAGTATTCCCATCTAACACTAATATTTGTATGGTTTCAAGAAACAATTCCTATTTGATAATAAATGGTTTTAAGTAATTCTTTCAATTGCCCAGTCGGCGAGAGCTATAGAATACACCGACTGCATCTCTGCAGAAGGGTACCCCCTATGAGTGTCCTGGATATGACACTAAACAATCTGATGGTGAGCTTCCAGTAATGCTGGAGCTTTGGGGAATGCAGAGTACCCCTTAATTGCCATTGCACCTACGTCCACTCTGGCCTAGAATGATAGCCCCTGAAACTGCATACTTATGCTTAACTGAATTGTTTCAAATAGAACTGTTTTTGACTTTGAAAATGTACTTACGCTAAACTGAATTGTTTAATATGAAACTGTTTTGACATCTGTGTGTAAACAAAATCTGTACTTATACTAAACTGAATAGTTTGAATTAGAATTGCTTGACTAAACTGAATAGCTTGAAATAGAAATGTTTTTCACAGTTAAACTATACTTACATATAAACTGCGTACTTATGCTAAACTGAATTGTTTGAAATAGAACTATTTTCATAAAAATGGATTTGGCGTTAAATAACCTACAATGGTTGATAAGAGGATCATTAAATAAGTTTCCAGAAACTTTTCATATGGGCACTTTTATTGATAGTACACACATGAAACTCTAGTCCCCTTCGAAGTAATCTCCTCCGGCAGCAATGCACTTGTTGTACCGTTCCAACAACTTCTGGAAGGCTCCATGGAAGTCTTCTTGTGTGAGCGTGTCAATGACCTTTGTCACAGCCTCTTTCATCTCCTCAATTGTCTCATAAAGACAGCCTCTGAGCTTAGGGAATAAGCAAAAGTCACAGGGAGAAAGGTATGGACTATAGGGAGGGTGAGGAACTGTCTTGATGCCCATCTTGGTCAAATAGTCTGTGACAAGGATGGAGTCGTGGACTGGTGCATTGTCCTAGTGGAAATGCCACTGACACGATTTGAACAGTGCTGGCCTCTTCCCAAGGAATCTCTTCCTGAACTCCCTTAAAAACTCATCATAGTAACCCTAACCCTAACCATTTGGCCAATCAACCAACTCTGGTGTATTAACTTCCTTACTCCCGCCACACCTCTCATCATACCTCACAGACTCCGTGCCTTCCTTGAATCTCTTATGCCACTCAAAAACTGACGCTGGTCGAAAATCAGTCTGAAGCATTCCATACGTTTCTGTGGCAAAACAGAATTTTATTGCATATCGTTTTTCTAAAGTGTCGTCACGTCCAGATTGCATTTTTTAAATTCACCAGCTGTGACTCTCAGACTTTAGAAGGGTGTATTCCAATTGCTGGTGTAGCTGTTCATTTTAACCTGAAATCATAAAAAATTAGTCAGTCATCTCATAAGATGTATAGCAATAACATAGTGAATTTTCAAGAGTCTACGACAATTTTAAATTCCTGTACAAAAAAAAGCCTGGAAACTTATTGAATGTACCACGTATGCCATAAAACCAAACCAAACCAAACCAATTCTTTCGATTTAATAAAAGTCATTTTTGCAAACATTGATATTATTTAATGTATTCTTATCTAATATGAATAATTTGTAAACATTTTCTATTTGGCACATAGATAGGACACTGATAAGTACAATCATTCCGAGTGAGAATAGACCTGGGGGTAATGACAATAAAGGGGTACTCTACTCTCCCTAGATCCAGAACTAGAGCCTCATCACCAGATGTAAGTAAAAAAGTAAAAGGAAAAATTGTTGAAATAGGTGTGCAGAATGGAAAAAGGGCTGTTTTTTGCGGACTCCTGAGTTCGACATGAAACATCCGAAGAAGACCGAAGGACATATCGTCTAAAACGTTTTGATTATAACATTAAAGATGAGGTTAATAGTCCGAATATTATAAGTAATGATATTTTGAACGCCTTCTTAGAGAACTGCTTTCCGTTGAACGTTCGTGACTTAAGGTTGAAGGTCATTGCATAAGAGTTGGAAATCTTTACACGTTTCAATAACAATGGATTCCAAAATATTTATGATTACAATTCGTACAAAATAATTTTTTTATGTCAGGGTTTACAGTACCGATCAAAAACAAATACACTCACTAACAATTTTTTTATGAAAATTAAATTTTCTTCTAAATCAAAGAAAACAGGATTTTATTATTTCTAGTAGCGTAACGGTTATCGTCTTAGGAAATGACGTCAGCAACGTGAGATCAAACCTGAATGTGGCTGTTTGCCTTTCATTTCGCCTTAATGCCCTTGAAAAGAGCATGAATCAATTTCTTTTCTCACCAGCTATCGATAGATAGTAGAACAGACTGGTTTCTTTAGTCTTGGTAAGACAACCAATTTAGGAGAAGGAAAACTCAGAAATTCAAACCAGATTTTATCTACTTGAAAATTAACCTTGTGTCACATCCTTTTTGTACTAGCAGCTGATAGAAAAAGGTCTATTCGGTCGAGGCGTCTCGATGTAACTAAGAGAGTGGTTCTCTTTGGCTCCAGAAAGACCCTCTTTTTGAGGCATGCACTGAATTCTCTTCCAGGTAGAGGCCATCTGGGACACTTACTTTTGGCATTTTTTTAATCCCCACAGATGTAATATAAAATCGTATCAATTTTTTTTTTCGAGATTAACATAAAGGGCGACATATTTAGCGCCATATTCAATTCAGAGATTATAATGGGGTGGTTAACTTCGAACATTGAACTTGTTGTTTCTTTACCATCACAATCACGGACACCAGATGAAATTTATTTTGGTATTGTTGTATCGTATACTGTATCGTTATTAACAACGAGGAACTCGTATGTATATAAAAATATAAAATTATATTTTTATTTTCGGCGATGATACTTGTGTGGAGCAGAAAAGCAATCGCAGAGAGTTCGCGCACACGGAGGAGCTATCGGGAGACGGAATAGCCAGTGAACAACTGACTTTAGCCGAAATTCGGGAACTTACATAGTCTACAACTCTGACGTGACCTGCAGCAATTTCTCTTTTTCGTTAACTATGGTTACGCCCACATCTCACTTCTTTGCTTTCCATTGGCTACTTGCCCAACCCCGGTTCTGTGGGCGTACGCATCTGTCACTATCACCGAATTCGACCACGCCCACAGTTCAGGTGATTTTCCGATATCTTCGACCAGATGCATCTGTTTTCAACATCCACCGTATTCACAGCACCTGTGAGTATGGTGACATTTCGGCAATCACTTTGTTAATATTATCCTTGAGCGGATGTAGCTGTCTCAACATCTTCTGATACACAGCACATGTGGACATGCTGACATTTCGGTAATCACACCGGTCTTATCAATCTATCTGTTAACAACATCCGCCGTACTCACACCCGCAGGTCACGTTAATATATTACAGTATTCTGTCCAACAATTTGCTCCGAAATTTCCATGTTTAACCACAATGTGCGGTGGGCAGGGGATGATAAGGAAGGGGACGATGAGGGAGGGGTCAACTAGCTCTCTTCTTGCTTACTGACCTCAGATCATACAAGAGCCCAAATCCTCTGATTATGACAATCATTAAAAACTATTTCATCCCCCAGTAGAAATCCTCCTCTGTCAATTTTATCACCTATTAAAATCTGCCTGACCCTATCAAATTGTGTTTATCTATTCTTTTGATATTACAACACGCATCTGGAACGAGCTGCTGCAGACATTGACATCCATCTCAATGCACACAAAACGGAATACATGTGCTTTAATCAAACAGGCGACATGTCCACACTAAACGGTAGCTCTCTGAAACTAGTAGACAAGTTCACCTACCTAGGAAGTAGTGTATCATCAACTGAGACAGACATCGACACGCAACTAACAAAGGCATGGACAGCTATCGATAAGCTATCGGTTATATGGAAGTCAGACCTCACCGATAAAATGAAACGCAGTTTCTTCCAAGCAGCGATTGTATCAATACTGCTATATGGATGCACTACATAGAAGCTAACTAAACAGATGGAGAAAAGGCTTGACGGCAACTACACAAGAATTCTGCGAGCAGTATTGAACAAGTCCTGGAGGCAGCACCCCACAAAGCAGCAGCTGTACGGTCACCTACCACCTATCACGAAAATTATCCAAATTAGACGAACCAGACATGCAGGACACTGCTAGAGATGTAAAGACGAACTCATAAGTGATGTACTCCTATGGACCTCTTCACAAGGCCGAGCAAAAGCAGGGCGACCAGCTCGAACCTACATACAGCAGCTCTGTGAGGATATGGGGTGTAGCCCTGAGGACCTGCCGAACGATAGGGAGAGGTGACGAGAAAGGGTCAGAGATATCCGTGCTGATGGCACGACAAGATGAAAATGATTCATCCGTATAAATACGTACACATTCACTATATCCAATAAACCCGTACGGATAAACTCACCCCACATAAGTATATATATATATATATATATATATATATATATATATATATATATCATATATGGAGGTGTTTGCTAACCCCTCCGTATGCGTAGGATGCGGCAACTGCTCTGTTTTTAAGCGGAGTTTAATAGGTTCCAATGCAGAATTTTTCTTCTCCTAGATTGGTTGCCAAACCAAGGTTAAAGAAACAGTCTACCCTACTATTTGCTTGTAGCTGGTGAGAGAATATTTGGATTCTTACATTTCCCAAGGGTATAAACGCTATATGAACTGCAAACAGGTTCTTTCAGGATTCGAACTCAGGTTATCGTTATCTGTCTCCAACGACAGTTACCATCACATTACCAGCGCCGACACACACACACACACACACACACACACACACACACACACACACACACACACACACACACAGTGACACACACAGTGACACACACACACACACACACACATATATATATATATACGCTATGCATATGTACTTATATATATATATATATGTATATATATATACTTATCTACATGCATGTACATCATTGCACCTCTGTGTACCTAGTTGCAAGAAAGCTTATTACAGTACTGATATAAATCTTCATAGATGTGAGTGGCAATTACATGAGAATGTCTGAGAGACAGACAGATAAAACAACAAAAAAACAGATATGAGTTGGGGAATGACGAAAAGAAAATGGAGTTCCTGACAATAAATCAAACAAGAAAAAAAAAACCGCATCAAATTGCCTCATCTGCACTTTTTCCAAACGAAATGCATGAAGAAAAACACCAACAAAAACATAACAAAACATTCTATTTTAGGAAAATAGAAAGAAGACTTCTAACATCCACGTATACACCGAGACACTCTAAAACATTTAATAGTTAACCAGCAAGATTAGCGGACCATGTTCGTGAGTTCAATTCTCATTAAATGCTCAATACTTCTGGCCTTGTGCCACAACTAAACTAATCTTAGTAAATAATTATTTATGCATGTGTATACAGATTTCATCTCGTATCAAAATATGTAAAAACAAAATCTATTAATAAATAAAATATACAAAATATTTATAACAAATTTTTATCGTAGCATTTGACATAAACAATAAATTTTAACTGAAGACTGTACTTAGCAAACTAAATGTGCAATGTGAAGCCAATATATATATATATATATATATATATATATATATATATATATATATATATAAGGATGATTCAATAAATGAGAATTCTTTTGAAAAGAGAAAAATAAGTTGTTTTTTTCATGAATTTTTCATAAATGTAAAGATTGAGTTGTTTAGAATTGTCTTATAGTAAAAGTTATTTTAATCTCTCAAAGAATATTTGTTTTCGGTCTATTTAAAATAGTGGTAAATCAAGCAGAGGGGTTCAGGCTTGAACAGAGGTCTGTCATCAAATGTTTGTTGGTTGAGAAGTGCAAACAATATGAAATTCTGAGAAGAATGTGTGATGTGTAAGAAGAAGCATGTTTTAGTCAGTAATTCTAAGAAATGGGCTCATTAAGTTTGCAACTATGAGCCAGAGTTAAAAAGAATAGAAAAAAACCCACAATTGTTACATAGAATTTTATTTATGAATATACGTATGAATAATGCCTCATCTGACGATATATATGTTCTTTCTATATTGGTTTTGCGACCAAAACTAGAGATACCAGTTTGCACTTCTCGATTCTTTCCTGACCAAAACCAGACATACCAGTCTACGCTTCAAGATTCTTTCTCGACCAAGATAAGAAAGCCAAGTCTGCGCTTCTCCTAGATTCTTTCTCGACTAAAACCAGAGATATCAGTCAGCGCTTCTTCTGGATTCCTTCTCGATCAAATCAAAAGAGTACAGATGTGCTTTTCCTTGATTCTTTCCCAAACCAAGACAACATAGTTCATTAGATGCTATTAATGGTGGTATACAGACTGAGCTCTAGGTGTGCATATGTTTGGACATATGAGTGGGTAGGACTGCATGTATGTGAGTATGTATGTTCATGCAGGTGTATGTATGTATATGGTTGTGAGTTGACCAAAATTATGTATATACATATGTATGTGTATGTGTGTGTCCAAATAGGGGCCGAGACATATTTACGTGTGAGTCACTAATTCCTCTTTGCTAGAATAAAAAACAGATTTCAAATAAAAGTGGATCAACGACTTGAAAAATTTCATTATTACACCTTTTAATGTCGCCTGCACACCGGTTGTCTGCCAGTATTACTATGTCCAGTCTGTGGGTTGTCAAAAGTCTGGAAATAGAAAGTTTCACCCTTTGATATATACAAGTAAAGTCGGTTTACTACTAGACCAACACAGAAGGTATACAAACGCTGAAAGTCAGACAGAGGAAAGACAAACAGACGGAAATACAGAGAGCAGAAAATCTAGTAGTCAGCCTTAGTTAAAGGAATTATGGAGCCAAACGTGAGGACGTCACAAACCGTCATTTTGTCATAGAAACTTTCTCTTTTCTTTAAACAATATTAACACAGTTTTTTTTTTTTTTTTTTTTTTTTTTTTTGTCTTTTCATTCTTCTTTGTGGAACCGTCTCGGACTCGTGCATTTCAACTTAATCTGTTGAAAACCAACAAACAAAACTTGGGATAAGGTCTCATTCTGCAAAGTGCATGCCCCGATTTGTATTTCCACTCTCAGTCTGAATTTCCACTAGATTCCTTTTTAAATAAGACAAGAGAGCCCAGTCTGAGATTCTCCTGGGTTTGTCCCAGGCAAGAAAAAAAAGACAGTCTGCATTTTTTCTACATTTTTTCACGACGAAGAAAAAAGAGCCCATTGTGCAAATGTCTAAGATTCTTTGCAGACAGAGAAAATAGATCCCAATGCGGGCTTCCAATTGATTCTTCTCCAAACAAGAAAAGGAAACAGTCTAAACTACTCCGGTATTGTTCTTGACAATCAGTCTGCGTTTCCCCTAGATTTTTTCTCGACCAAAACGAGAGATTCCAGTGTGCTATTCTCCTAGATTTATTCACGACCAAGACAAGAGAGCCCAGACTGTGTTTCCCCTAGGTTCTTTCCCGGCAAAAACGAGAGATGCCAATGTGCTATTCTCTTAGATTTATTCATGACTAAGACAAGAGAGCCCAGACTGTGTTTCCCCTAGATTCTTTCCCGACCAAAACAAGAGATGCCAGTGTGCTATTCTCTTAGATTTATTCACGACCAAGACAAGAGAGCCCATACTGAGTTTTCCCTAGATTCTTTCCCGACCAAAAACGAGAGATGCCAGTGTGCTATTCTCCTAAATTTATTCACGACCAAACAAGAGGGCCCAGACTGTGTTTCCCCTAGATTCTTTCTCGACCAAAACAAGAGATGCCAGCGTGCTATTCTCCTAGATTTATTCACGACCAAGACAAGAGAGCCCAGACTGTTTCCCCTAGATTCTTTCCCGACCAAAACGAGAGATGCCAGTGTACTATTCTACTAGATTTATTCACAATCTGGAAAAGAGAATACAACACAAAATTTTACGCATTAAGTCAGAAAGCAAATGGAACGATCGAAATACGTTATATCTTATGAAATGACATTTTGAAAAAAATCAACATTTACTAGACTTGCAACTCGGTTATCCCAACTGAATTATAGCAACTGGGTTATGCCAACCACAATATGGTGTCCTAACCTCTTGATGATCTCAGCTAATATAGCCAACTTTTTAGGTAGGTTACATGAGTTTTTTTCAAATGCATTTCATTTCTATCTCCAAATCTAAAAATAAATCTGAGTGAATATTTTCGTAATCATCAAAATACTTATATCTAATAAAACGTCATTCGGAAAAAAAAACTTGCTTTAACCAGGAGAATCACGGCCACAACGAATTGTTCTCACCACTAGACAATCATGGATAACATAGGCAATAGTTCAGAGACTTCACATAAAAGATTATTTTCCAACGAATTTTATTTCTATCGCCTAATCTCCGAATAAATCAGAGGGAATATACTCCGCATTATCGAAAACAACACTAATTATGGTAACCAGAATTATCCAAAACCACAACGTGGGGGGTCCTAACCAGTAGACAATCACGGTTAATTTCGCCAAACATTTTGAGATTTCATGTGAAAAATAATTTTCTAATGAATTTTATTTCTATCACGTAAGTGACATAAAAATCAGAATGAATATTATCGTAATCATCGAAATACAATGAACCTAATGACAAAAACAAAATTTACCGTAATCAGGACTCGAACCTGGGCTGCAACGTCAAGACCGACCCATTTGACGATCATGGAGAAAATAGCCAATTAAGAATCATTTCAAAGTAAAAATTTATTTTGCAATGAATTTTATTTCTATCACCAAATTGATATAAAAATCATTGTGAATCTTCCCGTAATCATCAAAATACGTTATATCTAAAGAAATGTAATATGGGAAAAAAACTTGCTGTATTTAAGATTCGATCCTGGGTTACCACGGTCACAATGCGGTGTTCTAACCAGAAGACGCTCACGGATAACATGGTCAAAGGTTCATAACTTTTATGTAAAACATCATTTTGGAAAGAATTTTATTTCTATCACCAATGTTACATAAAAATCAGAGTGAATCTTCCAGCAATCATCGAAACGTATTATATCTAATGAAATGTCATTTGGAAAAAAAAACTTGCCGTAAAATGGATTCGAAGCTGTGTTGCCACGGAAAAAACGTAAGGTTCTAACCATTAGACAGTCAAAGTTAAGACGATCAACTCTTTTTAAGTTTCCAGTAAAACATTTTTTACCAAGGAATTATATTTCTATCTCCAAAGTGACAAATATCATAGTTAAACTTCTCGTAATCATCGAAATACGTTATATCTAATAAAAAACAACAACATTGGCAATACCATCATCATGATGTTATGCAATCGGCACGGATGTCCCTGACCCTTTTTCGCCACCTCTCCATATCGTTCATCGCTTCCGGCAGGCCCTCAGGGCTACACTCCGTATCAACACAGAGCTGCTGTATGTAGGTTCGAGCTCGTCGCCCTGCTTTTGCTCGACCATATGAAGGGGTCCATAGGAGTACATCACTAATGAGCTCGTCCCAACTTCACCAGCAGTGTCTTGCATGTCTGGTTCGTCTAATTTGGATTGTTTTCGTGATGGATGGTAGGTGGCTGCTGCTTTGAAAAGGTCCTGGCAATACGAAGGAAGCAAAACTGGGTCACCTCAGCTACAGCAAGGTGTCCTCATCATTAGATGATCACATTTATCATAGTCAACAGTTTTAAGTTTCAAGTAAAATATATTTTTTCAAAGAATTTTATTTCCATTAACAAAGTTACTTAAAAATCAGGATGAATCATTCCGAAATCATGAAAATTCGTTACATCAAAATTTTTCAAAGAATTTTTATTCAACACAAAAAGTAAAATGTGAATCTTCCGCTAATCATCGAAATACTTTATATCAAAAGAGTTGTCATTTGGAAAAAACAAAACTTGCCGTAACCAGCATTCGAACCTAGGTTACCACTGTCAAAACGTAGGGTCCTAACAACTAGACGATCACTGCTAACACGTTTAACAGTTTGACAAAGTCACCTAAACAATAATTTTTCAATTAATTTTTTATCAATCACAAAAATTAAAAAGATGTCAATGCAAATCTTCTCGTAATCATAGAAATACGTTATATCTATAGAAATGTCCTTTGAAAAACAAGATTTGAACCTGGGTTACCAGGGGCACAACGCTGGATCCTAAACACTAAACGATCACGGCTAACACATTTAACTGTTGGCCACAATCACCTGAACGATTATTTTTCAATGAATTTTTTATCAATCACAAAAATTAAAAAGAAGTTATTGTGAATCTTCCCGTAATCATCGAAATACAGTATATCTAAATAAATGTTATCTGGAAAAAAACAAAACCTGCCATAAACAAGATTCGAATAAGGGTTACCATGTCCACAACGTGGGGACTTAACCACTAGATGATCACGGATAACATGTTTAACTGTTTGCTATAAAAACCTAAACGATTATTTTTCAATGAATTTTTTATCAATCACTAAAATTAAAAAGAAGTCATTGTGAATCTTCCCGTAATCATCAAAATACGTTATACGAGGGGTATACGATAATTTTCAAGACTTTTTTCGTATGGGCATTTAAAATTGTCGTAGACTCTTGAAAATTCACTATGTTATTGATCTAAATCTAATGAGATGACTGACCAATTTTCATGATTTCAGCTTAAATGAACAGCTACAGCAGGAATTGGAATACACCCAACTAAAGCCAGATTGTCACAACTGGTGTATTTCAAAAATGCTATCTGACACCTTAGAAGAACGATAGGCAATAAAATTCTGTTTTAAACTTGGAAAAAATGATGCCATAGAAACGTATGGAATGCTTGTAACTCCTTTTCGACCATCTTGCATGAATCAGGCATCAGTGTTTGAGTGACATAAGAGATTCAAGGAAGGCAAGGAGTCTGTGAGGGAGGATGAGAGGTGTGGGAGGAGTGAGGAAGTCAATACACCAGAGTTGATTGGCCAAAGAGTTAGGGTTAGGGTTACTATGTTGATGTTTTAAGGGTGTTCAGGGAGAGATTCCTAGGGAAGAGGCCAGCACTCTTCAAATCGGTTCAGTGGCATTTCCACCAGAACAATACACCAGTCCACAACTCCATCCTTGTCACAGACTATTTGACCAAGATGGGCATCAAGACAGTTCCACACCCTCCCTATAGTCCATACCTTGCTCACTGTGACTTTTGCTTATTCCCTAAGCTCAAGGGCTGTCATTATGAGACAATTGAGGAGATGAAAGAGGCTGTGACGAAGGTCATTGACACGTTCACACAATTGGACTTCCATTGGGCCTTCCAGAAGTTGTTGGAACGGTACAACAAGTGCATAGAAACCGGAGGAGATTACTTGGAAGGAGATTAGTTTCATGTGTGTACTATCAATAAAAGTGCCCATACGAAAAAAGTTTGGAAAATTATCGTATGCATCTCGTATCTAAAGAAATGTCATTTCGAAAAAAAAACCCTACCGTAACAAGGATTCAAACATGGGTTACCACGAGCACAACGTGGGGTCCTAACCACTACATGGTCATGAGCAATACGTTTAACTGCTTGATAAGATCCTCTAAGGGATTATTTTTCAAAGAATTTTTATCAATGACAAAAATTAAAAAGAAGTCAATTCGAATCTTCCCGTAAACATCGAAATACGTTATATCTAAAGAAGTCATTTCGAAAAAAAAAAAATAACCGCTTCCAGAATTCGAAACTCGGTTACCATGTCCACAACGTGGGGTCTTAACCACAAAATGATCACAGCTAACAGATTTCGCTGTTTGCCATTAAAATATGCACGATTATTATTCAATGATTTTTTATCCAAAAAAAATGTTTTTAAAGTCAATGAGAATCATCCCGTAACCATCGAAACACATTATATCTAAAGAAATGTCATTTCGAAAAAACATAACATACCGTAAACAGGATTCGAACTTGGGTTTAATTCTTTGTGTCCTTCACCTAAACAATTACTTTCAATGAATCTTTTATCAGTCACAAAAATTATATAGAAACCATGACGAATCGTCCCGTAATCATCGAAATACATTATATCTAAAGAAATGTCAATTGGACAAAACAATACCTGCCATAACCAGGATTCGAACATGGATTACCACGACCACAAGGTGGGGTCCTTACAACTAGACGATTACAGCAAACACGTTCAATCCTTTATCACTTCCACCGAAACAATTATTTTTAAATAAATCTTTTATTAATCACAAAAATAATAAAGAAATCATTACGAATCATCCCGTAAACATCAAAATACATTATATCTAAAAAAAATGCCATTTGGACAAAACAAAACATGAGTAAGCAGGATAAGAACCTGGGTAAGCATGGTCAGAACATGGGGTTCTAATCACTAGATGATTACGGCTACCACTTTTAAATATTCGTCACCTTCACCTAATCGATTATTTTTCTATGAATCTTTTATCAGTCACAAAAATTATAAAGATATCATTACGAATCATCCCGTAATCATCGAAATACAATATATCTAAAAAAAAAAAATGTCATTTGGACAAAAAAAACTACCATAAAAAAGATTCGAATCTGGGGTACCAAGGCCACAATGTGGGGTTCTAACCACTCAACGATTACGGATAACACGTTTAACTATTTGTTGCCTTCACCTAAACGATTATTTTTCAATGAATCCCTTTTATCAGTGACCAAAATCAAAAATAAATCATTACGAATCAACCCGTAATCATCGACATACGTAACATCTAAAGAAATGCAATTTGGAGAAAACAATATACGCCACAAGAAGAATACGAACCTGGGTAAGCATAGTCACAACGTGGGGTCTTAACCACTAGACGATTACGTCTAACACTTTTAATTCGTTGCCAGGTTAACCAAAAGGATTATTTTCCAATGAATTTTTTTATTAGTCACAAAAATAACAACGTCATCATTTCAAATCTTGCAGTAATCATCGATTTCCATTTGGACGAAACAATACCTGCAATAACCAGGATTAAAATCCGGGTTTCGACAGACACAACGTGGGGTCCTAATCGCTAGACGATTGGGGTGAATACGTTTAACTATTTTTCGCCTTCACCTAAACGATTATTTTTCAATAAATCTTTTATCAGTCACAAAAATTAAAAAGAAATCATAACGAATCATCCGGTAATCATCGAAATACATAATATCAAAAGAAATACCAGTTGTACAACAAAAAAAAAACACAAAAGCAGAATACGAATCTGGGTGCACATGGTCACAATATGGGGTCGTAATCACTAGACGATTACAGCTATCAAGTTTAATCTTTGTCACATTCACCTAAACGATAATATTTCAATGAAATTTTTGTTAGGCACAAAAATTGAAAAGTCAACATTTTGAATCTTCCCGTTATCATCGATATACATTTTACCTAAATAAATGTAATTTGGACAAAAGTAAAAGAAAAATCATATCGAATAATCCCGTAATCATCGAAATTTTATATCTAATGAAATTCCATTTTGACAAAACAAAACCGGCAGGAAAAAGGATTCGAATCTGGGTTACCACGGCCACCACGCGGGGTCCTAACCACTAGACGATTACGGCTAACACATTAGACTGTTGAGCGGCACCTTCCAAACGATTATTTTTTAATGAATCTTTTAGGAGTCACAAAAGTTAAAGAAAAATCATAACGAAACATCCCATAACCATGGAAATATTATATATAAGGAAATTCTATTTGGACCAAACAAAACCTGCCGGAACCAGGAATCGAACATGGGCCAACACGGCTAAAACGTGGGGTCCTAACCACTAGACGATTACGGATAACACATTTAACTATTCGCCAGCATATTCTAAAGGATTATTTTTCAATGAATCTATTATCAATCACAAAGTTAAAGAAAAATCGTCACAAATCATCCCGTAATCATCGAAATATTATATCTAAAGAAATTCCATTTTGACAAAGCAAGACCCGCCGTAACCATGATTCGAATCTGGGTTACCACGGACACAACGTGGGGTCTTAACCACTAGACGATTACGGCTAACAAATTTAACGTTTCACCACCGTCATCTAAACGACTCTTTTTCAATGAATCTTTTATCAGTGACAAAAGTTAAAGACAAATCATACCGAATCAACCCGTCATCATCGAAATATTATATCTAATGAAATTCCATTTTGACAAAAATAAACCTACCGTAACCAATATTGGAACCTGGGTTACCAGGGCCACAACACAGGGGCATGACCCCTAGACTATTACGGCTAACACATTGGAGGTGCCCGTGGTGTAATTGTTATCGTCGCAGGATGTGGACACGACGACACGAGTTCAAATCCTGGACCAGACTGATTGCATTTCACATAGAACTAATACCCTTGGGAAAGGTATGAATCCAAATATTCTCCCTCCAGCTATGGGTAAATAGTAGGGCGGACTAGGTTCTTCAGCCTTGGTGAGGCGACTAGTCTAGGAGAAGGAAAACTCTGAATTGAAACCTGTTAAACTCCGCTTAAAAATTGACCTTGTGTCATATCCTGCCCGAGCAGAGGGGTTGGGTAAATTGGATTACAGCTAACACATTTTATACCAAACCTCCCGACCCCAATCCCCAGTCACGGCGCCAAATATACCAATTACGGTATCTCTTTGCCACAGCCTTGTCCGCCTCCCTACAATCTCTTTGCTACAGCGCGCGAAAAAAAACAGATCAAAAGTTCCTTCCAGGAAAGCGACCATGCACTGCCCTGCCCCACGCTGTGATTCTTTAAAAGTAAGGTCGATGGCCACGTCTGAAAGGAAGAGGGGTTACTGGCAGCTGAAGACTGGACTCCGAAGGGTACATATATTGCAGAACAAAAAAAAAAAAAAATAACTCCGACTTCTGCAGTAGACAATAAAAAAAAAGATTTTATAAAACTTTAAAGTTACAAATGGCAACAAAAATCTGCGGGTGTGACGTATAATGGTCCAAGGCGGCGGCCTGACGAGGGTTAAGTTCTCTTAGCAACAAATTGTCCCAGCGGCGGACTGGCGATATATGAGTTGGCAGCGCAAAGCACAATTCCAATCTGTTGGTCCCTGTCTGGTCTTCGTCTGTTACGTCTGGAACCGAACGGCTTCGCTCTCCTGCCACCAACTACTGAGTTCGAAAATCAGCCTGTTTATATAATAATTGCCAATATTCTGGGGTAGGTTCTGACTGAGGCAGGGGTGATCTCCATAACGTTATCAAAAAGGGTCCAACCCTCTTTTCACTACTTCCACAGAGTCGTCCCTCTCACTACCCTCGTAGTGAGGACTACGGGAGGATAACTTTCCTCCTACCAACATAGTTTCTCTCATTTTACTGCTTATGACATCATCATGCCAGACAGCCTTCACACCATCAAAAAAGATTCCCTTGTTCAACTTTCAACACCTTTTCTCCCTGTCACTGCAATCAGGTGAGAGACACAGGTCACGGGTTATCTTCTCTGATTGTCAAATTTCTAATTTTCATTTTTTTTTTTTTTCAGGCTTCGGAATTGTTCATGATATCCTAAAACAACATATTTTTTCTTTCTTCCTCTATTTGCGATTTTACTTGTAACCGACGTGGTCACCCCCATTACCTGTCAACATCTCTCCATTTTCTGTTTTGACTATTGTCAAAAATTCTTTTTCAGAATTTTCAATTCTTTTTCCTAGACATTTCAATTTTACACTTCTTGGCAATTATATTTGGTTGTGACAAAACAAAATCTGCTGCAAGCAGGATTCGAACCGGGGTTACCACGGCCACAACGTCGGGTCCTAACCACGAGGCGATCACGGCTAAGTCACCATACAATCTGCCACTATCTTCTAAACAATTATTTTTTAATGAATCTTTTATCAAACGCAAAGTTAAAGAAAAATCATACCGAATCATCGCCGAAATATTATATCTAATGAAATTCCATTTTGACAAAACAAAAACTGATGCAACCAGGAATCGAACCTGGGTTACCAACGCCACAACATGGGGTCATTACCACTAGACGATTACGGCAAAGTCATCTTACAATTTGCCACCATCTTCTAAACGATTATATTTTAATGAAACTTTTATCAAACACAAAGTTAAAGAAAAATCATACCGAATCATCGCGTAATCACCGAAATATTATATCTAATGAAATTCCATTTTGACAAAACAAAACCTGCCGTAACCAGGATTCGAACCTGGGTTACCACGGGCACAACATGAGGTCCTAAACACTAGACGATTACCGCTAACTCATCTTACAATTTACCACCATCTTCATAACGATTAATTTTTAATGAATCTTTTATCAAACACAAAGAAAAATCATACCGAATCATCGCGTAATCACCGAAGGCGCCTCTGGTGGTATAATGGTTAGCAAGCTCGGCTAGCAAACCTACACGAGTGAATTCGAGTCTCATTAGGTGCCTCTTTCATATGGACCTGTGCCACATCTAAGCAACATGATAAGTAAATTTCCATCGCATAATCACCGAAATATTATATCTAATGAAATTCCATTTTGACAAAACAAAACCTGCCGTAACCAGGATTCGAACCTGAGTTACCACAGCCACAACGTGGGTTCCTAACCACGAGAAGATTACGGCTAACTGATCTTACAATTTGCCACCATCTTACATACGATTATTTTTTAATGAATCATTTATCAAACACAAAGTCAAAGAAAAATCACACCGAATCATCGCGTAATCACCGAAATATTATATCTAATGAAATTCCATTTTGACAAAACAAAACTTGCCGTAACTAGGATTCGAATCCGGGGTACCATGGCCACAACGCGGGGTCCTCACCACTAGACGATTACGGCTAAGTCATCTTACAATTTGCCATCATCTTATAAACGATTATTTTTTAATGAATCTTTCATCAAACACAAAGTTAAAGAAAAATCATACCGAATCATCGCGTAATCGCCGAAGGCACCTCTGGTGGTATAATGGTTAGCCAGCTCAGCTAGCTAACCTACACGAATGAGTTCGAGTTTCATTAGGTGCCCCTTTCATATGTCCCTGTGCCACATCTAAGCAAAAAGCTTAGTAAATTTCCATCGCATAATCACCAAAATATTATATCTAATGAAATTCCATTTTGACAAAACAAAACGTGTCGTAACCAGGATTCGAACCTTGGTTACCACGGCCACAACATGGAGTGCTAACTACTAAACGATTACGGCTAACTATTCTCACAACGGCTGGTATCTTATAAACAATTATTTTTTAATGAATCTTTTATCAAACACAAAGAAAAATCATACCGAATCATCGCGTAATCACCGAAATATTATATCTAATGAAATTCCATTTTGACAAAATAAAATCTGCCTCAACCAGGATTCGAATCTGAGTTACCACGCCCACAACGTCATGTCCTAACGACTAGACGATTACGGCTAAGTCATCTCACAATGTGCCACCATCTTCTAAACGATTATTTTTTAATGAATCTTTTATCAAACACAAAGTTAAAGAAAAATCACACCGAACCATCGCGTAATCACCGAAATATTATATCTAATGAAATTCCATTTTGACAAAATAAAATCTGCCGTAACCAGGATTCGAACCTGAGTTACCACGCCCACAACGTCGGGTCCTAACGACTAGACGATTACGGCTAAGTCATCTCACAATGTGCCACCATCTTATAAACGATTATTTTTTAATGAATCTTTTATCTAACAAACAGTTAAAGAAAAATCATACCGAATCATCGCGTAATCACCGATATATTATATCTAATGAAATTCCATTTTGACAAAACAAAACCTGCCGTGACCAGGATTCGAACCTGAGTTATCACAGCCACAACGTAGGGTTCTAATCACGAGGAGATTACGACTAACTGATCTTACAATTTGCCACCATCTTCGAAACAATTATTTTTTAATGAATCTTTTATCAAACAGTAAGTCAAAGAAAAATCATACCGAATCATCGCGTAATCACCGAAATATTATATCTAATGAAATTCCATTTTGACAAAACAAAACATGCCATAACCTGGATTCGAACCTGCGTTACCACGGCCACAACGTTGGGACCTAACCACTAGAAGATTACGGCTAAGTCTTCTTACAATTTGCCACCATCTTATAAACGATTATTTTTTAATGAATCTTTTATCAAACACAAAGTTAAAGAAAAATCATACCGTATCATCACGTAATCAGCGAAATATTATATCTAATGAAATTCAATTTCAATAAAACAAAATCTGCCGTAAACTGGATTCGAACCTGAGTTAACAAGGCCACAGTGTGGGGTCCTAACAACTAGACGATTACGGTTAAGTCATCTTACAATTTTACGCCATCTTCTAAACGATTATTTTTTAATGAATCTTTTATCAAACACAAAGAAAAATCATACCGAATCATCGCGTAATCACCGAAATATTATATCTAATGAAATTCCATTTTGACAAAATAAAATCTGCCGCAACCAGGATTCGAACCTGAGTTACCACGCCCACAACGTCAGGTCCTAACGACTGGACGATTACGGCTAAGTCATCTCACAATGTGCCACCATCTTCTAAACGATTATTTTTTAATGAATCTTTTATCAAACACAAAGTTAAAGAAAAATCACACCGAACCATCGCGTAATCACCGAAATATTATATCTAATGAAATTCCATTTTGACAAAATAAAATCTGCCGTAACCAGGATTCGAACCTGAGTTACCACGCCCACAACGTCGGGTCCTAACGACTAGACGATTACGGCTAAGTCATCTCACAATGTGCCACCATCTTATAAACGATTATTTTTTAATGAATCTTTTATCAAACACAAAGTTAAAGAAAAATCATACCGAATCATCGCGTAATCACCGATATATTATATCTAATGAAATTCCATTTTGACAAAACAAAACCTGCCGTGACCAGGATTCGAACCTGAGTTATCACAGCCACAACGTAGGGTTCTAATCACGAGAAGATTACGACTAACTGATCCCTCAATTTGCCACCATCTTCGAAACAATTATTTTTTAATGAATCTTTTATCAAACAGTAAGTCAAAGAAAAATCATACCGAATCATCGCGTAATCACCGAAATATTATATCTAATGAAATTCCATTTTGACAAAACAAAACATGCCATAACCTGGATTCGAACCTGGGTTACCACGGCCACAACGTTGGGACCTAACCACTAGAAGATTACGGCTAAGTCTTCTTACAATTTGCCACCATCTTATAAACGATTATTTTTTAATGAATCTTTTATCAAACACAAAGTTAAAGAAAAATCATACCGAATCATCGCGTAATCACCGAAATATTATATCTAATGAAATTCCATTTTGACAAAACAAAACCTGCCGTAACCAGGATTCGAACTTGAGTTACTACAGCCACAACGTGTGGTCCTAACCACGAGAAGATTACGGCTAACTGATCTTACAATTTGCCACCATCTTCCAAACGATTATTTTTTAATAAATCTTTTATCAAACACAAAGTCAAAGAAAAATCATACCGAATCATCGCGTAATCACCGAAATATTATATCTAATGAAATTCCATTTTGACAAAACAAAACCTTCCGCAGACAGGATTCGAACCTGGGTTTCCACGTACACAGCGTGGGGTCCTAACCACTAGACGATTACGGCTAAGACATCTTACAATTTGCCACCATCTTATAAACGATTATTTTTTAATGAATCTTTTATCAAACACAAAGTCAAAAAAAAATCATACCGAATCATCGCGTAATCACGGAAATATTATATCTAATGAAATTCCATTTTGACAAAACAAAACATGCCGTAACCAGGATTCGAACCTGGGTTACCACGTCCACAGCGTAAGGTCATATCCACTAGACGAATACGGCTAAGTCATCTTACAATTTGCCACCATCTTATAAACGATTCTTTTTTAATGAATCTTTTATCAAACACAAAGTTAAAGAAAAATCTTACCGAATCATCGCGTAATCACCGAAATATTATATCTAATGAAATTCCATTTTGACAAAACAAAACCTGCCGTAACCAGGATTACCACGGCCACAACGTGGGGTCTTAACCACTAGACGATTACGGCTATGTCATCTTACAATTTGCCACCATCTTATAAACGATTATTTTTTAATGAATCTTTTATCAAACAAAAAGTTAAAGAAAAATCTTACCGAATCATCGCGTAATCACCGAAATATTATATCTAATGAAATTCCATTTTGACAAAAAAAAAAACCTGCCGTAACCAGGATTCGAACCTGAGTTACCACAGCCACAACGTCGGGGCCTAACCTCAAGAAGATTACGGCTAACTGATCTTACAATTTGCCACCATCTCCTAAACGAATATTTTTTCAATGAATCTTTTATCAAACACAAAGTTAAAGAAAAATCATACCGAATTATCGCGTAATCACCGAAATATTATATCTAATGAAATTCCATTTTGACAAAAAAAAACCTGCCGTCAACAGGATTCGAACAGGGGTTACCAGGTCCACAGCGTGAGGTCCTAACCACTAGACGATTACGGCTAAGTCATCTCACCATGTGCCACCATCTTATAAACGATTATTTTTTAATGAATCTTTTATCAAACACAAAGTTAAAGAAAAATCATACCGAATCATCGCGTAATCACCGAAATATTATAATTAATGAAATTCCATTTTGACAAAACAAAACCTGCCGTAACCAAGATACGAACCTGATTTACTACAGCCAAAACGTGGGGTCCTAACGACTAGACGCTTACGGCTAAGTCATCTTACAATTTGCCACCATCTTCTAAATGATTTTTTTTTTAATGAATCTTTTATCAAACACAAAGTTAAAGAAAAATCATACCGAATCATCGCGTAATCACCGAAATATTATATCTAATGAAATTCCATTTTGACAAAAAAAAACCTGCCGTAACCAGGATTACCAGGGCCACAACGTGGGGTCTTAACCACTAGACGATTACGGCTAAGTCATCTTACAATTTGCCACCATCTTATATACGATTATTTTTAAATGAATGTTTTATCAAACACAAAGTTAAAGAAAAATCATACCGAATCATCGCGTAATCGCCGAAATATTATATGTAATGAAATTCCATTTTAACAAAACAAAACCTGCCGTAACCAGGATACGAACCTGGGTTACCACGGCCACAACGTGGGGTCCTAACCACTAGACGATTACGGTTAAGTCATCTTACAATTTGCCACCATCTTATAAACGAGTATTTTTTAATGAATCTTTTATCAAACACAAAGTTAAAGAAAAATCATACCGAATCATCGCGTAATCACCGAAATATTATATCTAATGAAATTCCATTTTGACAAAAAAAAAAAAACCTTCCGTAACCAGGATTCGAACCTGAGTTACCACAGCCACAACGTGGGGTCCTAACCTCAAGAAGATTACGGCTAACTGATCTTACAATTTGCCACCATCTCCTAAACGAATATTTTTTAATGAATCTTTTATCAAACACAAAGTTAAAGAAAAATCATACCGAATTATCACGTAATCACCGAAATATTATATCTAATGAAATTCCATTTTGACAAAACAAAACATGCCGTAACCAGGATTCGAACCTGAGTTACCACAGCCACAACGTGGGGTCCTAACCACGAGAAGATTACGGTTAACTGATCTTACAATTTGCAACCATCTTCTAAACGATTATTTTTTAATGAATCTTTTAGCAAACACAAAGTTAAAGAAAAATCATACCGAATCATCACGTAATCACCGAAATATTATATCTAATGAAATTCCATTTTGACAAAACAAAACCTGCCGTAACCAGGATTCGAACCTGAGTTACCACAACCACAACGTGGGGTCTTAACCACTAGACGATTACGGCTAAGTCATCTTACAATTTGCCACCATCTTATAAACGATTATTTTTTAATGAATCTTTTATCAAACACAAAGTTAAAGAAAAATCATACCGAATCATCGCGTAATCACCGATATATTATATCTAATGAAATTCCATTTTGACAAAAAAAAACCTGCCGTAACCAGGATTACCACGGCAACAACGTGGGGTCCTAACCACTAGACGATTACGGCTAAGTCATCTTACAATTTGCCACCATCATATAAACGATTATTTTTTAATGAATCTTTTATCAAACACAAAGTTAAAGAAAAATCATACCGAATCATCGCGTAATCACCGATATATTATATCTAATGAAATTCCATTTTGACAAAACAAAACCTGCCATAACCTGGATTCGAACCTGAGTTACTACAGCCACAACGTGGGGTCCTAACCACGAGAAGATTTCGGTTAACTGATCTTAAAATTTGCAACCATCTTCTAAACGATTTTTTTTAATGAATCTTTTATCAAACACAAAGTTAAAGAAAAATCATACCGAATCATCGCGTAATCACCGAAATATTATATCTAATGAAATTCCATTTTGAAAAAAAAAACCTGCCATAACCAAGATTTGAGCCTGCGTTACCACAGCCCCAACGTGGGATTCTAACCACTAGACGATTACGGCTAACTGATCTTACAATTTGCCATCATCTTATAAACGATTATTTTTTAATGAATCTTTTATCAAACACAAAGTTAAAGAAAAATCATACCGAATCATCGCGTAATCACCGAAATATTATATCTAATGAAATTCCATTTTGACAAAACAAAACCTGCCGTAACCAGGATTTCCAGGGCCACAACGTGGGGTCTTAACCACTAGACGATTACGGCTAAGTCATCTTACAATTTGCCACCATCTTCCAAACGATTATTTTTTAATGAATCTTTTATCAAACACAAAGTTAAAGAAAAATCATACCGAATCATCGCGTAATCACCGAAATATTATATCTAATGAAATTCCATTTTGACAAAAAAAAAAAAACCTTCCGTAACCAGGATTCGAACCTGAGTTACCACAGCCACAACGTGGGGTCCTAACCTCAAGAAGATTACGGCTAACTGATCTTACAATTTGCCACCATCTCCTAAACGAATATTTTTTAATGAATCTTTTATCAAACACAAAGTTAAAGAAAAATCATACCGAATTATCACGTAATCACCGAAATATTATATCTAATGAAATTCCATTTTGACAAAAAAAAACCTGCCGTAACCAGGATTACCACGGCAACAACGTGGGGTCCTAACCACTAGACGATTACGGCTAAGTCATCTTACAATTTGCCACCATCATATAAACGATTATTTTTTAATGAATCTTTTATCAAACACAAAGTTAAAGAAAAATCATACCGAATCATCGCGTAATCACCGATATATTATATCTAATGAAATTCCATTTTGACAAAACAAAACCTGCCGTAACCAGGATTCGAACCTGAGTTACCACAACCACAACGTGGGGTCTTAACCACTAGACGATTACGGCTAAGTCATCTTACAATTTGCCACCATCTTATAAACGATTATTTTTTAATGAATCTTTTATCAAACACAAAGTTAAAGAAAAATCATACCGAATCATCGCGTAATCACCGATATATTATATCTAATGAAATTCCATTTTGACAAAACAAAACCTGCCGTAACCTGGATTCGAACCTGAGTTACTACAGCCACAACGTGGGGTCCTAACCACGAGAAGATTTCGGTTAACTGATCTTAAAATTTGCAACCATCTTCTAAACGATTTTTTTTAATGAATCTTTTATCAAACACAAAGTTAAAGAAAAATCATACCGAATCATCGCGTAATCACCGAAATATTATATCTAATGAAATTCCATTTTGAAAAAAAAAACCTGCCATAACCAAGATTTGAGCCTGCGTTACCACAGCCCCAACGTGGGATTCTAACCACTAGACGATTACGGCTAACTGATCTTACAATTTGCCATCATCTTATAAACGATTATTTTTTAATGAATCTTTTATCAAACACAAAGTTAAAGAAAAATCATACCGAATCATCGCGTAATCACCGAAATATTATATCTAATGAAATTCCATTTTGACAAAACAAAACCTGCCGTAACCAGGATTTCCAGGGCCACAACGTGGGGTCTTAACCACTAGACGATTACGGCTAAGTCATCTTACAATTTGCCACCATCTTCCAAACGATTATTTTTTAATGAATCTTTTATCAAACACAAAGTTAAAGAAAAATCATACCGAATCATCGCGTAATCACCGAAATATTATATCTAATGAAATTCCATTTTGACAAAAAAAAAAAAACCTTCCGTAACCAGGATTCGAACCTGAGTTACCACAGCCACAACGTGGGGTCCTAACCTCAAGAAGATTACGGCTAACTGATCTTACAATTTGCCACCATCTCCTAAACGAATATTTTTTAATGAATCTTTTATCAAACACAAAGTTAAAGAAAAATCATACCGAATTATCACGTAATCACCGAAATATTATATCTAATGAAATTCCATTTTGACAAAAAAAAACCTGCCGTAACCAGGATTACCACGGCAACAACGTGGGGTCCTAACCACTAGACGATTACGGCTAAGTCATCTTACAATTTGCCACCATCATATAAACGATTATTTTTTAATGAATCTTTTATCAAACACAAAGTTAAAGAAAAATCATACCGAATCATCGCGTAATCACCGATATATTATATCTAATGAAATTCCATTTTGACAAAACAAAACCTGCCGTAACCAGGATTCGAACCTGAGTTACCACAACCACAACGTGGGGTCTTAACCACTAGACGATTACGGCTAAGTCATCTAACAATTTGCCACCATCTTATAAACGATTATTTTTTAATGAATCTTTTATCAAACACAAAGTTAAAGAAAAATCATACCGAATCATCGCGTAATCATCGATATATTATATCTAATGAAATTCCATTTTGACAAAAAAAAACCTGCCGTAACCAGGATTACCACGGCAACAACGTGGGGTCCTAACCACTAGACGATTACGGCTAAGTCATCTTACAATTTGCCACCATCATATAAACGATTATTTTTTAATGAATCTTTTATCAAACACAAAGTTAAAGAAAAATCATACCGAATCATCGCGTAATCACCGATATATTATATCTAATGAAATTCCATTTTGACAAAACAAAACCTGCCGTAACCTGGATTCGAACCTGAGTTACTACAGCCACAACGTGGGGTCCTAACCACGAGAAGATTTCGGTTAACTGATCTTAAAATTTGCAACCATCTTCTAAACGATTTTTTTTAATGAATCTTTTATCAAACACAAAGTTAAAGAAAAATCATACCGAATCATCGCGTAATCACCGAAATATTATATCTAATGAAATTCCATTTTGAAAAAAAAAACCTGCCATAACCAAGATTTGAGCCTGCGTTACCACAGCCCCAACGTGGGATTCTAACCACTAGACGATTACGGCTAACTGATCTTACAATTTGCCATCATCTTATAAACGATTATTTTTTAATGAATCTTTTATCAAACACAAAGTTAAAGAAAAATCATATCGAATCATCGCGTAATCACCGAAATATTATATCTAATGAAATTCCATTTTGACAAAACAAAACCTGCCGTAACCAGGATTTCCAGGGCCACAACGTGGGGTCTTAACCACTAGACGATTACGGCTAAGTCATCTTACAATTTGCCACCATCTTCCAAACGATTATTTTTTAATGAATCTTTTATCAAACACAAAGTTAAAGAAAAATCATACCGAATCATCGCGTAATCACCGAAATATTATATCTAATGAAATTCCATTTTGACAAAAAAAAAAAACTTTCCGTAACCAGGATTCGAACCTGAGTTACCACAGCCACAACGGGGGGTCCTAACCTCAAGAAGATTACGGCTAACTGATCTTACAATTTGCCACCATCTCCTAAACGAATATTTTTTAATGAATCTTTTATCAAACACAAAGTTAAAGAAAAATCATACCGAATCATCGCGTAATCACCGAAATATTATATCTAATGAAATTCCATTTTGACAAAACAAAACCTGCCGTAACCAGGATTACCACGGCCACAACGTGGGGTCTTAACCACTAGACGATTACGGCTAAGTCATGTTACAATTTGCCATCATCTTATAAACGATTATTTTTTAATGAAACTTTTATCAAACACAAAGTTAAAGAAAAATCATACCGAATCATCGCGTAATCACCGAAATATTATATCTAATGAAATTCCATTTTGACAAAACAAAACCTGCCGTAACCAGGATTACCAGGGCCACAACGTGGGGTCTTAACCACTAGACGATTACGGCTAAGTCATCTTACAATTTGCCATCATCTTATAAACGATTATTTTTTAATGAATCTTTTATCAAACACAAAGTTAAAGAAAAATCAGACCGAATCATCGCGTAATCACCGAAATATTATATCTAATGAAATTCCATTTTGACAAAACAAAACCTGCCGTAACCAGGATTACCACGGCCACAACGTGGGGTCTTAACCACTAGACGATTACGGCTAAGTCATCTTACAATTTGCCATCATCTTATAAACGATTATTTTTTAATGAAACTTTTATCAAACACAAAGTTAAAGAAAAATCATACCGAATCATCGCGTAATCACCGAAATATTATATCTAATGAAATTCCATTTTGACAAAACAAAACCTGCCGTCGCCAGGATTACCACGGCCACAACGTGGGGTCTTAACCACTAGACGATTACGGCTAAGTCATCTTACAATTTGCCACCATCTTCTAAACGATTATTTTTTAATGAATCTTTTATCAAACACAATGTTAAAGAAAAATCATACCGAGTCATCGCGTAATCACCGAAATATTATATCTAATGAAATTCCATTTTGACAAAAAAAAACCTGCCGTAACCAGGATTACCAGGGCCACAACGTGGGGTCTTAACCACTGGACGATTACGGCTAAGTCATCTTACAATTTGCCATCATCTTATAAACGATTATTTTTTAATGAATCTTTTATCAAACACAAAGTTAAAGAAAAATCATACCGAATCATCGCGTAATCACCGAAATATTATATCTAATGAAATTCCATTTTGACAAAACAAAACCTGCCGTAACCAGGATTACCACGGCCACAACGTGGGGTCTTAACCACTAGACGATTACGGCTAAGTCATCTTACAATTTGCCACCATCTTCCAAACGATTATTTTTTAATGAATCTTTTATCAAACACAAAGTTAAAGAAAAATCATACCGAATCATCGCGTAATCACCGAAATATTATATCTAATGAAATTCCATTTTGACAAAAAAAACCTGCCGTAACCAGGATTACCAGGGCCACAACGTGGGGTCTTAACCACTAGACGATTACGGCTACGTCATCTTACAATTTGCCACCATCTTCCAAACGATTATTTTATAATGAATCTTTTATCAAACACAAAGTTAAAGAAAAATCATACCGAATCATCGCATAATCACCGAAATATTATATCTAATGAAATTCCATTTTGACAAAACAAAACCTGCCGTAACCAGGATACGAACCTGGGTTACCACGGCCACAACCTGGTGTCCTAACCACTAGACGATTACGGTTAAGTCATCTCACAATTTGCCACCATCTTTTAAACGATTATTTTTTAATGAATCTTTTATCAAACACAAAGTTAAAGAAAAATCCTACCGAATCATCGCGTAATCACCGAAATATTATATCTAATGAAATTCCATTTTGACAAAACAAAACCTGCCGTAACCAGGATTACCAGGGCCACAACGTGGGGTTTTAACCACTAGACGATTACGGCTAAGTCATATTACAATTTGCCACCATCTTCCAAACGATTATTTTTTAATGAATCTTTTATCAAACACAAAGTTAAAGAAAAATCATACCGAATCATCGCGTAATCACCGAAATATTATATCTAATGAAATTCCATTTTGACAAAACAAAACCTGCCGTAACCAGGATTACCAGGGCCACAACGTGGGGTCTTAACCACTAGACGATTATGGCTAAGTCATCTTACAATTTGCCATCATCTTATAAACGATTATTTTTTAATGAAACTTTTATCAAACACAAAGTTAAAGAAAAATCCTACCGAATCATCGCGTAATCACCGAAATATTATATCTAATGAAATTCCATTTTGACAAAACAAAACCTGCCGTAACCAGGATTACCACGGCCACAACGTGGGGTCTTAACCACTAGACGATTACGGCTAAGTCATCTTACAATTTGCCATCATCTTATAAACGATTATTTTTTAATGAAACTTTTATCAAACACAAAGTTAAAGAAAAATCATACCGAATCATCGCGTAATCACCGAAATATTATATCTAATGAAATTCCATTTTGACAAAACAAAACCTGCCGTCACCAGGATTACCACGGCCACAACGTGGGGTCTTAACCACTAGACGATTACGGCTAAGTCATCTTACAATTTGCCACCATCTTCTAAACGATTATTTTTTAATGAATCTTTTATCAAACACAATGTTAAAGAAAAATCATACCGAGTCATCGCGTAATCACCGAAATATTATATCTAATGAAATTCCATTTTGACAAAAAAAAACCTGCCGTAACCAGGATTACCAGGGCCACAACGTGGGGTCTTAACCACTGGACGATTACGGCTAAGTCATCTTACAATTTGCCATCATCTTATAAACGATTATTTTTTAATGAATCTTTTATCAAACACAAAGTTAAAGAAAAATCATACCGAATCATCGCGTAATCACCGAAATATTATATCTAATGAAATTCCATTTTGACAAAACAAAACCTGCCGTAACCAGGATTACCACGGCCACAACGTGGGGTCTTAACCACTAGACGATTATGGCTAAGTCATCTTACAATTTGCCATCATCTTATAAACGATTATTTTTTAATGAAACTTTTATCAAACACAAAGTTAAAGAAAAATCCTACCGAATCATCGCGTAATCACCGAAATATTATATCTAATGAAATTCCATTTTGACAAAACAAAACCTGCCGTAACCAGGATTACCACGGCCACAACGTGGGGTCTTAACCACTAGACGATTACGGCTAAGTCATCTTACAATTTGCCATCATCTTATAAACGATTATTTTTTAATGAAACTTTTATCAAACACAAAGTTAAAGAAAAATCATACCGAATCATCGCGTAATCACCGAAATATTATATCTAATGAAATTCCATTTTGACAAAACAAAACCTGCCGTCACCAGGATTACCACGGCCACAACGTGGGGTCTTAACCACTAGACGATTACGGCTAAGTCATCTTACAATTTGCCACCATCTTCTAAACGATTATTTTTTAATGAATCTTTTATCAAACACAATGTTAAAGAAAAATCATACCGAGTCATCGCGTAATCACCGAAATATTATATCTAATGAAATTCCATTTTGACAAAAAAAAACCTGCCGTAACCAGGATTACCAGGGCCACAACGTGGGGTCTTAACCACTGGACGATTACGGCTAAGTCATCTTACAATTTGCCATCATCTTATAAACGATTATTTTTTAATGAATCTTTTATCAAACACAAAGTTAAAGAAAAATCATACCGAATCATCGCGTAATCACCGAAATATTATATCTAATGAAATTCCATTTTGACAAAACAAAACCTGCCGTAACCAGGATTACCACGGCCACAACGTGGGGTCTTAACCACTAGACGATTACAGCTAAGTCATCTTACAATTTGCCACCATCTTCCAAACGATTATTTTTTAATGAATCTTTTATCAAACACAAAGTTAAAGAAAAATCATACCGAATCATCGCGTAATCACCGAAATATTATATCTAATGAAATTCCATTTTGACAAAACAAAACCTGCCGTAACCAGGATTACCAGGGCCACAACGTGGGGTCTTAACCACTAGACGATTACGGCTACGTCATCTTACAATTTGCCACCATCTTCCAAACGATTATTTTATAATGAATCTTTTATCAAACACAAAGTTAAAGAAAAATCATACCGAATCATCGCATAATCACCGAAATATTATATCTAATGAAATTCCATTTTGACAAAACAAAACCTGCCGTAACCAGGATACGAACCTGGGTTACCACGGCCACAACCTGGTGTCCTAACCACTAGACGATTACGGTTAAGTCATCTCACAATTTGCCACCATCTTTTAAACGATTATTTTTTAATGAATCTTTTATCAAACACAAAGTTAAAGAAAAATCATACCGAATCATCGCGTAATCACCGAAATATTATATCTAATGAAATTCCATTTTGACAAAACAAAACCTGCCGTAACCAGGATTACCAGGGCCACAACGTGGGGTTTTAACCACTAGACGATTACGGCTAAGTCATCTTACAATTTGCCACCATCTTCCAAACGATTATTTTTTAATGAATCTTTTATCAAACACAAAGTTAAAGAAAAATCATACCGAATCATCGCGTAATCACCGAAATATTATATCTAATGAAATTCCATTTTGACAAAACAAAACCTGCCGTAACCAGGATTACCAGGGCCACAACGTGGGGTCTTAACCACTAGACGATTATGGCTAAGTCATCTTACAATTTGCCATCATCTTATAAACGATTATTTTTTAATGAAACTTTTATCAAACACAAAGTTAAAGAAAAATCCTACCGAATCATCGCGTAATCACCGAAATATTATATCTAATGAAATTCCATTTTGACAAAACAAAACCTGCCGTAACCAGGATTACCACGGCCACAACGTGGGGTCTTAACCACTAGACGATTACGGCTAAGTCATCTTACAATTTGCCATCATCTTATAAACGATTATTTTTTAATGAAACTTTTATCAAACACAAAGTTAAAGAAAAATCATACCGAATCATCGCGTAATCACCGAAATATTATATCTAATGAAATTCCATTTTGACAAAACAAAACCTGCCGTCACCAGGATGACCACGGCCACAACGTGGGGTCTTAACCACTAGACGATTACGGCTAAGTCATCTTACAATTTGCCACCATCTTCTAAACGATTATTTTTTAATGAATCTTTTATCAAACACAATGTTAAAGAAAAATCATACCGAGTCATCGCGTAATCACCGAAATATTATATCTAATGAAATTCCATTTTGACAAAAAAAAACCTGCCGTAACCAGGATTACCAGGGCCACAACGTGGGGTCTTAACCACTAGACGATTACGGCTAAGTCATCTTACAATTTGCCATCATCTTATAAACGATTATTTTTTAATGAATCTTTTATCAAACACAAAGTTAAAGAAAAATCATACCGAATCATCGCGTAATCACCGAAATATTATATCTAATGAAATTCCATTTTGACAAAACAAAACCTGCCGTAACCAGGATTACCAGGGCCACAACGTGGGGTCTTAACCACTAGACGATTACGGCTAAGTCATCTTACAATTTGCCACCATCTTCCAAACGATTATTTTTTAATGAATCTTTTATCAAACACAAAGTTAAAGAAAAATCATACCGAATCATCGCGTAATCACCGAAATATTATATCTAATGAAATTCCATTTTGACAAAACAAAACCTGCCGTAACCAGGATTACCAGGGCCACAACGTGGGGTCTTAACCACTAGACGATTACGGCTACGTCATCTTACAATTTGCCACCATCTTCCAAACGATTATTTTATAATGAATCTTTTATCAAACACAAAGTTAAAGAAAAATCATACCGAATCATCGCATAATCACCGAAATATTATATCTAATGAAATTCCATTTTGACAAAACAAAACCTGCCGTAACCAGGATACGAACCTGGGTTACCACGGCCACAACCTGGTGTCCTAACCACTAGACGATTACGGTTAAGTCATCTCACAATTTGCCACCATCTTTTAAACGATTATTTTTTAATGAATCTTTTATCAAACACAAAGTTAAAGAAAAATCATACCGAATCATCGCGTAATCACCGAAATATTATATCTAATGAAATTCCATTTTGACAAAACAAAACCTGCCGTAACCAGGATTACCAGGGCCACAACGTGGGGTTTTAACCACTAGACGATTACGGCTAAGTCATCTTACAATTTGCCACCATCTTCCAAACGATTATTTTTTAATGAATCTTTTATCAAACACAAAGTTAAAGAAAAATCATACCGAATCATCGCGTAATCACCGAAATATTATATCTAATGAAATTCCATTTTGACAAAACAAAACCTGCCGTAACCAGGATTACCAGGGCCACAACGTGGGGTCTTAACCACTAGACGATTACGGCTAAGTCATGTTACAATTTGCCATCATCTTATAAACGATTATTTTTTAATGAAACTTTTATCAAACACAAAGTTAAAGAAAAATCATACCGAATCATCGCGTAATCACCGAAATATTATATCTAATGAAATTCCATTTTGACAAAACAAAACCTGCCGTAACCAGGATTCGAACCTGGGTTACCACGGCCACAACGTGGGGTCCTAACCACTAGACGATTACGGCTAAGTCATCTTACAATTTACCACCATCTTATATACGATTATTTTTTAATGAATCTTTTATCAAACACAAAGTTAAAGAAAAATCATACCGAATCATCGCGTAATCACCGAAATATTATATCTAATGAAATTCCATTTTGACAAAACAAAACCTGCCGTAACCAGGATTCGAACCTGAGTTACTACAGCCACAACGTGTGGTCCTAACCACGAGAAGATTACGGTTAACTGATCTTACAATTTGCCACCGTCTTCTAAACGATTATTTTTTAATGAATCTTTTATCAAACACAAAGTCAAAGAAAAATCATACCGAATCATCGCGTAATCACCGAAATATTATATCTAATGAAATTCCATTTTGACAAAACAAAACCAACCGTAACCTGGATACGAACTTGGATTACCACGGCCACAACGTGGGGTCTTAACCACTAGACGATTACGGCTAAGTCATCTTACAATTTGCCACCATCTTATATACGATTATTTTTTAATGAATTTTTTATCAAACACAAAGTTAAAGAAAAATCATACCGAATCATCGCGTAATCACCGAAATATTATATCTAATGAAATTCCATTTTGACAAAACAAAACCTGCCGTAACCAGGATTACCACGGCCACAACGTGGGGTCTTAACCACTAGACGATTACGGCTAAGTCATCTTACAATTTGCCACCACCTTATATACGATTATTTTTTAATGAATCTTTTATCAAACACAAAGTTAAAGAAAAATCATACCGAATCATCACGTAATCACCGAAATATTATATCTAATGAAATTCCATTTTGACAAAACAAAACCTGCCGTAACCAGGATTACCACGGCCACAACGTGGGGTCTTAACCACTAGACGATTACAGCTAAGTCATCTTACAATTTGCCACCATCTTATATACGATTATTTTTTAATGAATCTTTTATCAAACACAAAGTTAAAGAAAAATCATACCGAATCATCACGTAATCACCGAAATATTATATCTAATGAAATTCCATTTTGACAAAACAAAACCTGCCGTAACCAGGATTCGAACCTGGGTTACCACGACCACAACGCAGGGTCCTAACCACTAGACGATTACGGCTAAGTCATCTTACAATTTGCCACCATCTTATATACGATTATTTTTTAATGAATCTTTTATCAAACACAAAGTTAAAGAAAAATCATACCGAATCATCGCGTAATCACCGAAATATTATATCTAATGAAATTCCATTTTGACAAAACAAAACCTGCCGTAACCAGGATTCGAACCTGAGTTACTACAGCCACAACGTGGGGTCCTAACCACTAGACGATTACGGCTAAGTCATTTTACAATTTGCCACCATCTTATATACGATTATTTTTTAATGAATCTTTTATCAAACACAAAGTTAAAGAAAAATCATACCGAATCATCGCGTAATCACCGAAATATTATATCTAATGAAATTCCATTTTGACAAAACAAAACCTGCCGTAACCAGGATTCAAACCTAGGTTACCAGGGCCACAACGTGGGGTCCCAACCACTAGACGATTACGGCTAAGTCATCTTACATTTTGCCACCATCTTATATGCGATTATTTTTTAATGAATCTTTTATCAAACACAAAGTTAAAGAAAAATCATACCGAATCATCGCGTAATCACCGAAATATTATATCTAATGAAATTCCATTTTGACAAAACAAAACCTGCCGTAACCAGGATTCGAACCTGGGTCACCACAGCCTCAACGTGGTGTCCTAACCACTAGACGATTACGTCTAAGACATCTTACAATTTGCCACCATCTTATATACGATTATTTTTTAATGAATCTTTTATCAAACACAAAGTCAAAGAAAAATCATACCGAATCATCGCGTAATCACCGAAATATTATATCTAATGAAATTCCATTTTGACAAAACAAAACATGCCGTCACCAGGATTCGAACCTGGGTTACCACGGCCACAACGTGGGGTCCTAACCACTAGACGATTACGGCTAAGTCATCTTACAATTTGCCACCATCTTCTAAACGATTATTTTTTAATGAATCTTTTATCAAACACATAGTCAAAGAAAAATCATACCGAATCATCGCGTAATCACCGAAATATTATATCTAATGAAATTCCATTTTGACAAAACAAAACCAACCGTAACCTGGATACGAACCTGGGTTACCACGGCCACAACGTGGTGTCTTAACCACTACACGATTACGGCTAAGTCATATTACAATTTACCACCATCTTATATACGATTATTTTTTAATGAATCTTTTATCAAACACAAATTTAAAGAAAAATCATACCGAATCATCGCGTAATCACCGAAATATTATATCTAATGAAATTCCATTTTGACATAACAAAACCTGCCGTAACCAGGATTCGAACCTGGGTTACCACGGCCACAACGTGGTGTCCTAACCACTAGACGATTACGGCTAAGTCATCTTACAATTTGCCACCGTCTTATATACGATTATTTTTTAATGAATCTTTTATCAACTACAAAGTTAAAGAAAAATCATACCGAATCATCGCGTAATCACCGAAATATTATATCTAATGAAATTCCATTTTGACAAAACAAAACCTGCCGTAACCAGGATTCGAACCTGAGTTACTACAGCCACGACGTGGGGTCCTAACCACGAGAAGATTACAATTAACTGATCTTACAATTTGCCACCATCTTCTAAACAATTATTTTTTAATGAATCTTTTATCAAACACAGAGTCAAAGAAAAATCATACCGAATCATCGCGTAATCACCGAAATATTATATCTAATGAAATTCCATTTTGACAAAACAAAACCTGCCGCAACCAGGATTCGAACCTGGGCTACCACGGCCACAACACGGGGTCCTAACCACTAGACGATTACGGCTAAGTCATCTTACAATTTGCCACCATCTTATATACGATTATTTTTTAATGAATCTTTTATCAAACACAAAGTTAAAGAAAAATCATACCGAATCATCGCGTAATCACCGAAATATTATATCTAATGAAATTCCATTTTGACAAAACAAAACATGCCGTAACCAGGATTCGAACCTGGGTTACCACGGCCACAACGTGGGGTCCTAACCACTAGACGATTACGGCTAAGTCATCTTACAATTTGCCACCATCTTATATACGATTATTTTTTAATGAATTTTTTATCAAACACAAAGTTAAAGAAAAATCATACCGAATCATCGCGTAATCACCGAAATATTATATCTAATGAAATTCCATTTTGACAAAACAAAACATGCCGTACCCAGGATTCGAACCTGGGTTACCACGGCCACAACATGGGGTCCTAACCACTAGACAATTACGGTTAAGTCATCTTACAATTTGCCACCATCTTATATACGATTATTTTTTAATGAATCTTTTATCAAACACAAAGTTAAAGAAAAATCATACCGAATCATCGCGTAATCACCGAAATATTATATCTAATGAAATTCCATTTTGACATACAAAACATGCCGTAACGAGGATTCGAACCTGGGTTACCACGGGCACAACGTGGGGTCCGAAACACTAGACGATTACGGCTAAGTCATCTTACAATTTACCACCATCTTATATACGATTATTTTTTAATGAATCTTTTATCAAACACAAAGTTAAAGAAAAATCATACCGAATCCTCGCGTAATCACCGAAATATTATATCTAATGAAATTCCATTTTGACAAAACAAAACCTGCCGTAACCAGGATTCAAACCTAGGTTACCAGGGCCACAACGTGGGGTCCCAACCTCTAGACGATTACGGCTAAGTCATCTTACAATTTGCCACCATCTTATATACGATTATTTTATAATGAATCTTTTATCAAACACAAAGTTAAAGAAAAATCATACCGAATCATCGCGTAATCACCGAAATATTATATCTAATGAAATTCCATTTTGACAAAACAAAACATGCCGTAACCAGGATTCGAACCTGGGTTACCACGGCCACAACGTGGGGTCCTAACCATTAGACGATTACGGCTAAGTCATCTTACAATTTGCCACCATCTTCTAAACAATTATTTTTTAATGAATCTTTTATCAAACACAAAGTCAAAGAAAAATCATACCGAATCATCGCGTAATCACCGAAATATTATATCTAATGAAATTCCATTTTGTCAAAACAAAACCAACCGTAACCTGGATACGAACCTGGGTTACCACGGCCACAACGTGGGGTCTTAACCACTAGACGATTCCGGCTAAGTCATCTTACAATTTGCCACCATCTTATATACGATTATTTTTTAATGAATCTTTTATCCAACACAAAGTTAAAGAAAAATCATACCGAATCATCGCGTAATCACCGAAATATTATATCTAATGAAATTCCATTTTGACAAAACAAAACCAACCGTAACCTGGATACGAACCTGGGTTACCACGGCCACAACGTGGGGTCTTAACCACTAGACGATTACGGCTAAGTCATCTTACAATTTGCCACCATCTTATATACGATTATTTTTTAATGAATCTTTTATCAAACACAAAGTTAAAGAAAAATCATACCGAATCATCGCGTAATCACCGAAATATTATATCTAATGAAATTCCATTTTTACAAAGCAAAACCTGCCGTAACCAGGATTACCACGGCCACAACGTGGGGTCTTAACCACTAGACGATTACGGTTAAGTCATCTTACAATTTGCCACCATCTTATATACGATTATTTTTTAATGAATTTTTTATCAAACAAAAAGTTAAAGAAAAATCATACCGAATCATCGCATAATCACCGAAATATTATATCTAATGAAATTCCATTTTGACAAAACAAAACCTGCCGTAACCAGGATTACCACGGCCACAACGTGGGGTCTTAACCACTAGACGATTACGGCTAAGTCATCTTACAATTTGCCACCATCTTATATACGATTATTTTTTAATGAATCTTTTATCAAACACAAAGTTAAAGAAAAATCATACCGAATCATCACGTAATCACCGAAATATTATATCTAATGAAATTCCATTTTGACAAAACAAAACCTGCCGTAACCAGGATTCGAACCTGGGTTACCACGGCCACAACGTGGGGTCCTAACCACTAGACGATTATGGCTAACTGATCTTACAATTTGCCACTATCTTATAAAAGGTTATTTTTTAATGAATCTTTTATCAAACACAAAGTTAAAGAAAAATCAAACCGAATCATCGCGTAATCACCGAAATATTATATCTAATGAAATTCCATTTTGACAAAACAAAGCATGCCGTAACCAGGATTCGAACCTGGGTTACCACGGCCACAACGTGGGGTCCTAACCACTAGACGATTACGGCTAAGTCATCTTACCATTTGCCACCATCTTATATACGATTATTTTTTAATGAATCTTTTATCAAACACAAAGTTAAAGAAAAATCATACCGAATCATCGCGTAATCACCGAAATATTATATCTAATGAAATTCCATTTTGACATACAAAACATGCCGTAACCAGGATTCGAACCTGGGTTACCACGGGCACAACGTGGGGTCCTAACCACTAGACGATTACGGCTAAGTCATCTTACAAATTACCACCATCTTATATACGATTATTTTTTAATGAATCTTTTATCAAACACAAAGTTAAAGAAAAATCATACCGAATCATCGCGTAATCACCGAAATATTATATCTAATGAAATTCCATTTTGACAAAACAAAACCTGCCGTAACCAGGATTCGAACCTGGGTTACCACGACCACAACGCGGGGTCCTAACCACTAGACGATTACGGCTAAGTCATCTTACAATTTGCCACCATCTTATATACGATTATTTTTTAATGAATCTTTTATCAAACACAAAGTTAAAGAAAAATCATACCGAATCATCGCGTAATCACCGAAATATTATATCTAATGAAATTCCATTTTGACAAAACAAAACCTGCCGTAACCAGGATTCGAACCTGAGTTACTACAGCCACAACGTGGGGTCCTAACCACTAGACGATTACGGCTAAGTCATTTTACAATTTGCCACCATCTTATATACGATTATTTTTTAATGAATCTTTTATCAAACACAAAGTTAAAGAAAAATCATACCGAATCATCGCGTAATCACCGAAATATTATATCTAATGAAATTCCATTTTGACAAAACAAAACCTGCCGTAACCAGGATTCAAACCTAGGTTACCAGGGCCACAACGTGGGGTCCCAACCACTAGACGATTACGGCTAAGTCATCTTACATTTTGCCACCATCTTATATGCGATTATTTTTTAATGAATCTTTTATCAAACACAAAGTTAAAGAAAAATCATACCGAATCATCGCGTAATCACCGAAATATTATATCTAATGAAATTCCATTTTGACAAAACAAAACCTGCCGTAACCAGGATTCGAACCTGGGTCACCACAGCCTCAATGTGGTGTCCTAACCACTAGACGATTACGTCTAAGACATCTTACAATTTGCCACCATCTTATATACGATTATTTTTTAATGAATCTTTTATCAAACACAAAGTTAAAGAAAAATCATACCGAATCATCGCGTAATCACCGAAATATTATATCTAATGAAATTCCATTTTGACAAAACAAAACATGCCGTCACCAGGATTCGAACCTGGGTTACCACGGCCACAACGTGGGGTCCTAACCACTAGACGATTACGGCTAAGTCATCTTACAATTTGCCACCATCTTCTAAACGATTATTTTTTAATGAATCTTTTATCAAACACATAGTCAAAGAAAAATCATACCGAATCATCGCGTAATCACCGAAATATTATATCTAATGAAATTCCATTTTGACAAAACAAAACCAACCGTAACCTGGATACGAACCTGGGTTACCACGGCCACAACGTGGTGTCTTAACCACTACACGATTACGGCTAAGTCATATTACAATTTGCCACCATCTTATATACGATTATTTTTTAATGAATCTTTTATCAAACACAAATTTAAAGAAAAATCATACCGAATCATCGCGTAATCACCGAAATATTATATCTAATGAAATTCCATTTTGACATAACAAAACCTGCCGTAACCAGGATTCGAACCTGGGTTAACACGGCCACAACGTGGTGTCCTAACCACTAGACGATTACGGCTAAGTCATCTTACAATTTGCCACCATCTTATATACGATTATTTTTTAATGAATCTTTTATCAAACACAAAGTTAAAGAAAAATCATACCGAATCATCGCGTAATCACCGAAATATTATATCTAATGAAATTCCATTTTGACAAAACAAAACCTGCCGTAACCAGGATTCGAACCTGAGTTACTACAGCCACGACGTGGGGTCCTAACCACGAGAAGATTACAATTAACTGATCTTACAATTTGCCACCATCTTCTAAACAATTATTTTTTAATGAATCTTTTATCAAACACAAAGTCAAAGAAAAATCATACCGAATCATCGCGTAATCACCGAAATATTATATCTAATGAAATTCTATTTTGACAAAACAAAACCTACCGTAACCTGGATACGAACCTGGGTTACCACGGCCACAACGTGGGGTATTAACCACTAGACGATTACGGCTAAGTCATCTTACAATTTGCCACCATCTTATATACGATTATTTTTTAATGAATTTTTTATCAAGCACAAAGTTAAAGAAAAATCATACCGAATCATCGCGTAATCACCGAAATATTATATCTAATGAAATTCCATTTTGACAAAACAAAACATGCCGTAACCAGGATTCGAACCTGGGTTACCACGGCCACAACATGGGGTCCTAACCACTAGACAATTACGGTTAAGTCATCTTACAATTTGCCACCATCTTATATACGATTATTTTTTAATGAATCTTTTATCAAACACAAAGTTAAAGAAAAATCATACCGAATCATCGCGTAATCACCGAAATATTATATCTAATGAAATTCCATTTTGACAAAACAAAACCTGCCGTAACCAGGATTCAAACCTAGGTTACCAGGGCCACAACGTGGGGTCCCAACCTCTAGACGATTACGGCTAAGTCATCTTACATTTTGCCCCCATCTTATATGCGATTATTTTTTAATGAATCTTTTATCAAACACAAAGTTAAAGAAAAATCATACCGAATCATCGCGTAATCACCGAAATATTATATCTAATGAAATTCCATTTTGACAAAACAAAACCTGCCGTAACCAGGATTCGAACCTGGGTTACCACGGCCACAACGTGGGGTCCTAACCACTAGACGATTACGGCTAAGTCATCCTACAATTTGCCACCATCTTATATACGATTATTTTATAATGAATCTTTTATCAAACACAAAGTTAAAGAAAAATCATACCGAATCATCGCGTAATCACCGAAATATTATATCTAATGAAATTCCATTTTGACAAAACAAAACATGCCGTAACCAGGATTCGAACCTGGGTTACCACGGCCACAACGTGGGGTCCTAACCATTAGACGATTACGGCTAAGTCATCTTACAATTTGCCACCATCTTCTAAACAATTATTTTTTAATGAATCTTTTATCAAACACAAAGTCAAAGAAAAATCATACCGAATCATCGCGTAATCACCGAAATATTATATCTAATGAAATTCCATTTTGTCAAAACAAAACCAACCGTAACCTGGATACGAACCTGGGTTACCACGGCCACAACGTGGGGTCTTAACCACTATACGATTCCGGCTAAGTCATCTTACAATTTGCCACCATCTTATATACGATTATTTTTTAATGAATCTTTTATCCAACACAAAGTTAAAGAAAAATCATACCGAATCATCGCGTAATCACCGAAATATTATATCTAATGAAATTCCATTTTGACAAAACAAAACCAACCGTAACCTGGATACGAACCTGGGTTACCACGGCCACAACGTGGGGTCTTAACCACTAGACGATTACGGCTAAGTCATCTTACAATTTGACACCATCTTATATACGATTATTTTTTAATGAATCTTTTATCAAACACAAAGTTAAAGAAAAATCATACCGAATCATCGCGTAATCACCGAAATATTATATCTAATGAAATTCCATTTTTACAAAACAAAACCTGCCGTAACCAGGATTACCACGGCCACAACGTGGGGTCTTAACCACTAGACGATTACGGTTAAGTCATCTTACAATTTGCCACCATCTTATATACGATTATTTTTTAATGAATTTTTCATCAAACAAAAAGTTAAAGAAAAATCATACCGAATCATCGCATAATCACCGAAATATTATATCTAATGAAATTCCATTTTGACAAAACAAAACATGCCGTAACCAGGATTCGAACCTGGGTTACCACGGGCACAACGTGGGGTCCTAACCACTAGACGATTACGGCTAAGTCATCTTACAAATTACCACCATCTTATATACGATTATTTTTTAATGAATCTTTTATCAAACACAAAGTTAAAGAAAAATCATACCGAATCATCGCGTAATCACCGAAATATTATATCTAATGAAATTCCATTTTGACAAAACAAAACCTGCCGTAACCAGGATTCGAACCTCGGCTACCACGGCCACAACGTGGGGTCCCAACCACTAGACGATTACGGCTAAGTCATCTTACAATTTGCCACCATCTTATATACGATTATTTTTTAATGAATCTTTTATCAAACACAAAGTTAAAGAAAAATCATACCGAATCATCGCGTAATCACCGAAATATTATATCTAATGAAATTCCATTTTGACAAAACAAAACCTGCCGCAACCAGGATTCGAACCTGGGCTACCACGGCCACAACACGGGGTCCTAACCACTAGACGATTACGGCTAAGTCATCTTACAATTTGCCACCATCTTATATACGATTATTTTTTAATGAATCTTTTATCAAACACAAAGTTAAAGAAAAATCATACCGAATCATCGCGTAATCACCGAAATATTATATCTAATGAAATTCCATTTTGACAAAACAAAACATGCCGTAACCAGGATTCGAACCTGGGTTACCACGGCCACAACGTGGGGTCTTAACCACTAGACGATTACGGCTAAGTCATCTTACAATTTGCCACCATCTTATATACGATAATTTTTTAATGAATCTTTTATCAAACACAAAGTTAAAGAAAAATCATACCGAATCATCGCGTAATCACCGAAATATTATATCTAATGAAATTCCATTTTGACAAAACAAAACCTGCCGTAACCAGGATTCGAACCTGGGCTACCACGGCCACAACGTGGGGTCCTAACCACTAGACGATTACGGCTAAGTCATCTTACAATTTGCCATTATCTTATATACGATTATTTTTTAATGAATCTTTTATCAAACACAAAGTTAAAGAAAAATCATACCGAATCATCGCGTAATCACCGAAATATTATATCTAATGAAATTCCATTTTGACAAAACTAAACATGCCGTAACCAGGATTCGAACCTGGGTTACCACGGCCACAACGTGGGGTCCTAACCACTAGACGATTACGGCTAAGTCATCTTACAATTTGCCACCATCTTCTAAACGATTATTTTTTAATGAATCTTTTATCAAACACAAAGTCAAAGAAAAATCATACCGAATCATCGCGTAATCACCGAAATATTATATCTAATGAAATTCCATTTTGACAAAACAAAACCAACCATAACCTGGATACGAACCTGGGTTACCACGGCCACAACGTGGGGTCTTAACCACTAGACGATTACGGCTAAGTCATCTTACAATTTGCCACCATCTTATATACGATTATTTTTTAATGAATCTTTTATCAAACACAAAGTTAAAGAAAAATCATACCGAATCATCGCGTAATCACCGAAATATTATATCTAATGAAATTCCATTTTGACAAAACAAAACCAACCGTAACCAGGATACGAACCTGGGTTACCACGGCCACAACGTGGGGTCTTAACCACTATACGATTACGGCTAAGTCATCTTACAAATTGCCACCATCTTATATACGATTATTTTTTAATGAATCTTTTATCAAACACAAAGTTAAAGAAAAATCATACCGAATCATCGCGTAATCACCGAAATATTATATCTAATGAAATTCCATTTTGACAAAACAAAACATGCCGTAACCAGGATTCGAACCTGGGTTACCACGGCCACAATGTGGGGTTATAACCATTAGACGATTACGGCTAAGTCATCTTACAATTTGCCACCATCTTCTGAACGATTATTTTTTAATGAATCTTTTATCAAACACAAAGTCAAAGAAAAATCATACCGAATCATCGCGTAATCACCGAAATATTATATCTAATGAAATTCCATTTTGACAAAACAAAACCAACCGTAACCTGGATACGAACCTGGGTTACCACGGCCACAACGTGGGGTCTTAACCACTAGACGATTCCGGCTAAGTCATCTTACAATTTGCCACCATCTTATATACGATTATTTTTTAATGAATCTTTTATCCAACACAAAGTTAAAGAAAAATCATACCGAATCATCGCGTAATCACCGAAATATTATATCTAATGAAATTCCATTTTGACAAAACAAAACCAACCGTAACCTGGATACGAACCTGGGTTACCACGGCCACAACGTGGGGTCTTAACCACTAGACGATTACGGCTAAGTCATCTTACAATTTGCCACCATCTTATATACGATTATTTTTTAATGAATCTTTTATCAAACACAAAGTTAAAGAAAAATCATACCGAATCATCGCGTAATCACCGAAATATTATATCTAATGAAATTCCATTTTTACAAAACAAAACCTGCCGTAACCAGGATTACCACGGCCACAACGTGGGGTCTTAACCACTAGACGATTACGGTTAAGTCATCTTACAATTTGCCACCATCTTATATACGATTATTTTTTAATGAATCCTTTATCAAACACTAAGTTAAAGAAAAATCATACCGAATCATCGCGTAATCACCGAAATATTATATCTAATGAAATTCCATTTTGACATAACAAAATCTGCCGTAACCAGGATTCGAACCGGGGTTACCACGGCCACAACGTGGGGTCCTAACCACTAGACGATTACGGCTAAGTCATCTTACAATTTGCCACCATCTTATATACGATTATTTTTTAATGAATCTTTTATCAAACACAAAGTTAAAGAAAAATCATACTGAATCATCGCGTAATCACCGAAATATTATATCTAATGAAATTCCATTTTGACAAAACAAAACCTGCCGTAACCAGGATTCGAACCTGAGTTACTACAGCCACAACGTGGGGTCCTAACCACGAGAACATTACGATTAACTGATTTTACAATTTGCCATCATCTTCTAAAAAATTATTTTTTAATGAATCTTTTATCAAACACAAAGTCAAAGAAAAATCATACCGAATCATCGCGTAATCACCGAAATATTATATCTAATGAAATTCTATTTTGACAAAACAAAACCTACCGTAACCTGCATACGAACCTGGGTTACCACGGCCACAACGTGGGGTCTTAACCACTAGACGATTACGGCTAAGTCATCTTACAATTTGCCACCATCTTATATACGATTATTTTTTAATGAATCTTTTATCAAACACAAAGTTAAAGAAAAATCATACCGAATCCTCGCGTAATCACCGAAATATTATATCTAATGAAATTCCATTTTGACAAAACAAAACCTGCCGTAACCAGGATTCAAACCTAGGTTACCAGGGCCACAACGTGGGGTCCCAACAACTAGACGATTACGGCTAAGTCATCTTACATTTTGCCACCATCTTATATGCGATTATTTTTTAATGAATCTTTTATCAAACACAAAGTTAAAGAAAAATCATACCGAATCATTGCGTAATCACCGAAATATTATATCTAATGAAATTCCATTTTGACAAAACAAAACATGCCGTAACCAGGATTCGAACCTGGGTTACCACGGCCACAACGTGGGGTCCTAACCACTAGACGATTACGGCTAAGTCATCTTACAATTTGCCACCATCTTATATACGATTATTTTTTAATGAATCTTTTATCAAACACAAAGTTAAAGAAAAATCATACCGAATCATCGCGTAATCACCGAAATATTATATCTAATGAAATTCCATTTTGACAAAACAAAACATGCCGTCACCAGGATTCGAACCTGGGTTACCACGGCCACAACGTGGGGTCCTAACCACTAGACGATTACGGCTAAGTCATCTTACATTTTGCCACCATCTTCTAAACGATTATTTTTTAATGAATCTTTTATCAAACACAAACTCAAAAAAAAATCATACCGAATCATCGCGTAATCACCGAAATATTATATCTAATGAAATTCCATTTTGACAAAACAAAACCAACCGTAACCTGGATACGAACCTGGGTTACCACGGCCACAACGTGGTGTCTTAACCACTAGACGATTACGGCTAAGTCATCTTACAATTTGCCACCATCTTATATACGATTATTTTTTAATGAATCTTTTATCAAACACAAAGTTAAAGAAAAATCATACCGAATCATCGCGTAATCACCGAAATATTATATCTAATGAAATTCCATTTTGACATAACAAAACCTGCCGTAACCAGGATTCGAACCTGGGTTACCACGGCCACAACGTGGTGTCCTAACCACTAGACGATTACGGCTAAGTCATCTTACAATTTGCCACCATCTTATATACGATTATTTTTTAATGAATCTTTTATCAAACACAAAGTTAAAGAAAAATCATACCGAATCATCGCGTAATCACCGAAATATTATATCTAATGAAATTCCATTTTGACAAAACAAAACCTGCCGTAACCAGGATTCGAACCTGAGTTACTACAGCCACGACGTGGGGTCCTAACCACGAGAAGATTACGATTAACTGATCTTACAATTTGCCACCATCTTCTAAACAATTATTTTTTAATGAATCTTTTATCAAACACAAAGTCAAAGAAAAATCATACCGAATCATCGCGTAATCACCGAAATATTATATCTAATGAAATTCTATTTTGACAAAACAAAACCTACCGTAATCTGGATACGAACCTGGGTTACCACGGCCACAACGTGGGGTATTAACCACTAGACGATTACGGCTAAGTCATCTTACAATTTGCCACCATCTTATATACGATTATTTTTTAATGAATCTTTTATCAAACACAAAGTTAAAGAAAAATCATACCGAATCATCGCGTAATCACCGAAATATTATATCTAATGAAATTCCATTTTGACAAAACAAAACATGCCGTAACCAGGATTCAAACCTAGGTTACCAGGGCCACAACGTGGTGTCCCAACCTCTAGACGATTACGGCTAAGTCATCTTACATTTTGCCCCCATCTTATATGCGATTATTTTTTAATGAATCTTTTATCAAACACAAAGTTAAAGAAAAATCATACCGAATCATCGCGTAATCACCGAAATATTATATCTAATGAAATTCCATTTTGACAAAACAAAACCTGCCGTAACCAGGATTACCACGGCCACAACGTGGGGTCTAAACCACTAGACGATTACGGTTAAGTCATCTTACAATTTGCCACCATCTTATATACGATTATTTTTTAATGAATCTTTTATCAAACACAAAGTTAAAGAAAAATCATACCGAATCATCGCGTAATCACCGAAATATTATATCTAATGAAATTCCATTTTGACAAAACAAAACCTGCCGTAACCAGGATTCGAACCTGGGTTACCACGGCCACAACGTGGGGTCCTAACCACTAGACGATTACGGCTAAGACATCTTACAATTTGCCACCATCTTATATACGATTATTTTTTAATGAATCTTTTATCAAACACAAAGTTAAAGAAAAATCATACCGAATCATCGCGTAATCACCGAAATATTATATCTAATGAAATTCCATTTTGACAAAACAAAACATGCCGTAACCAGGATTTGAACCTGGGTTACCACGGCCACAACGTGGGGTCCTAACCATTAGACGATTACGGCTAAGTCATCTTACAATTTGCCACCATCTTCTAAACGATTATTTTTTAATGAATCTTTTATCAAACACAAAGTCAAAGAAAAATCATACCGAATCATCGCGTAATCACCGAAATATTATATCTAATGAAATTCCATTTTGACAAAACAAAACCAACCGTAACCTGGATACGAACCTGGGTTACCACGGCCACAACGTGGGGTCTTAACCACTAGACGATTCCGGCTAAGTCATCTTACAATTTGCCACCATCTTATATACGATTATTTTTTAATGAATCTTTTATCAAACACAAAGTCAAAGAAAAATCATACCGAATCATCGCGTAATCACCGAAATATTATATCTAATGAAATTCCATTTTGACAAAACAAAACCAACCATAACCTGGATACGAACCTGGGTTACCACGGCCACAACGTGGGGTCTTAACCACTAGACGATTACGGCTAAGTCATCTTACAATTTGCCACCATCTTATATACGATTATTTTTTAATGAATCTTTTATCAAACACAAAGTTAAAGAAAAATCATACCGAATCATCGCGTAATCACCGAAATATTATATCTAATGAAATTCAACTTTGACAAAATAAAACCTGCCGTAACCAGGATTCGTATCCACTAGACGATTACGGCTAAGACACTTAACTTTTTACCAACGTCATTTAAAAGATTCTTTTCAATGAATCTTTTATCAGTCACAAAAGTTTAAGAAAAATCTTAAGGAATCATCCCGTAATCATATTTTTATACCATACATTTTCGTTGATGCGTCGGGATGAGTCGTCAGGGATTTTTCTTTTGGGTTCATGGGGGGTTATGGGTCTTGCAACATCAGACGCCCTCACTCAAATGAACCACTTGGCATTGATCTTACTCCAACTCCCATCCCGGCAGGTTACCTGCACATCCACACAAGGAGAAAAAAATGACCACAGAAAAGGCTCTATATATAATTTGGCAACAGCCAATCAGAGCTAAGCTCTACTGATGACCTCGAAGTCTTTCCTTTAAAAATCGGCAGGCCACTTTACTCTGCTTCTTTGTCACAATGACGTCCTTTTGAAACGGAAGGCGTGGATACACACCAATTGTCGTTTTTGGTACACACTCTATTTGACTCTCATTCTGACCATAAATATCAGAAGCTGATAGACATTCAGGCGCTATCGAGACAGCAAGAACTACAACGAACAGGATTTTACTTCATCTCATTGTGACGACTTCTCCCGGCTGGACTAAATTTCTGACCTTGTTTGGAATCTGAGTTAAGTCATTTTTTTGCCTCTTTTTTTAGTTTTTCTTATCACCCTTTTAGTTTAGGTGTCCCATCATTTATGGACGGCCGGTCAGATGGCTCGGCCATAAAGGCCTCATTCTCCCCAAATATGGGTGACCCTGCCCCCCAGAAAAAGAAAAAGAAATCACACTCCTCCAAAAATGCCCCTCCCCCTGACCAAAAAGAAAAATCTCCACATAAAAAACTAGCCTCCCCTGACAAAAATGCCCCTCCCACTGACAAATCACCATTAGCTGAAAATGCCCCAGAACAAGAAAAAGAAAAACCAGAAAATAGTTGGACAGCGCCTCCAAAATTTCAGGTCGACGTCGAGGACTTACTCCAGCGGGCAAAGGCCATCTCCAGCGAAGTGCATGAGCATGGGCTTATGTTCAATTTGGAGGAAGTAAGGCAAGACCAAAAAAAAAAAGAACGGTGTTTGTCTTTGTTGTGGATAAACGGTTATGCAAGATCGTGAAACCCGCCAAAGACATGGTCTTTCCAGCCTGGGCGTAAAGGCACAAGCTATAATAGCTGGTACCTCTTGCGCGTTCTGGGATATATTGGTACCGACCGTTGAAGAAGCCGTCGCCCTAACCAAAAAACCCTTGGAAAACAAAGAATATTTTTTCCGGACTGAATACATGGGGCGGCGGCGGACCACGGTATCAATATATGAGGTCCCTAGCTTCCTCAGAGACACAAATTTAGCTGCCTATATGCTACAATTTGGTGACATCGTCTCAGCGACTCATGACGGAATGCGTGGGGAATGGAGGTTCGACATTATGTTGGATGTCAATACCTTCTACTCCGTTCCCAACTGGTTGGAGGTGGAAGGGCGCAGGCTTCCTGTTATCGTTTCAGGAATGAAACCCGCCTGTTGGCACTGTGGCGAGATTGGTCACCTCTCCGCAGTTTGTCCGGGGAAGATGGCCCCGAAAAAGCCCGACCAAAAACTCGGTACCCTCCCACCTGTTGTTTCAAACACTGAAAAGAGGCTCCCGTAGTCTCGCCCACATCAGCGGGTATAAAAAAAACCCACCCCCTTCGTCTCCTACGGTTAATACCGAAGATTCAGGGGCCGAGTGGCTGACTGTGGGAAAAGGTGGGAGGAAGCTCCAACCTGCGGATCCTCACTCGCGAAAGTTGACCCAGGTGGGCACCAACAGTCCACCCACCTCACAAGCAAAGTCCAACATCAGTAGCTCTCCTCCAGCAAAAACATATGCCCAAAGGACATCTTCCCCCAAACTTAAATACCCACCCAAGACCCCACCTAAACAGCCCACTCCTCCCAGGGTCAGATCTTTTAGCCCAGGCTGGGAGAAATTTGAAAAACTTCTTGACTTCAAAAAGCGGCTGGACCAAGAGCGCAAATCGTCTCCACGACCAGAGCCCCCTCATTCCACCCCTTCATCTCCAAAACAGCTGCGCATCATTAGACCACCATCCACGCCACCCCAAAGATCCATACCACCACCATTGATGACCATTTTAATACCAAAGAAAAAGGGACCCTCCCCCTCTGCTGCGGTTAGATTCACCGCCAATTAAACCGTCTCCACCAGCAACAGCAGCAACACCTTCATCTCCGAGCACAACCCCAAAGAAACGGCAGCGGAGTTCATCTATAGACAGTTCGGGGGATGAGGTCCCAAAACACCAAAAAAAGAAAGAAAAACAAAGACATCATTCGGGAACCAGCATCTGCCGGGTGGATGAGGGGGCCCTGGATCGTCTCTACAACGTCCAGCCGCAACTCCTAAAGGATTTGAGGGTCCTCCACAATTTTAAGGAGGTAAATGGACGAAATGTGGAGGACCCCAAAAATTTCCCGAACTCATGGATCACCACCGTCATTCGAAAGGGCCGAGGGTCGGAAGGTGTCATGAAAATGCTCGGAGAGGCAAACGAGGCCCTCGGCCCGATATATTTCAAAGACAATCTCATTTCTTGTAAGGGTCTCGTTGGGAGGGTCCCTGTTGTTTTGCACCCCTCCCTTTATAGGGCCCTAAAATTAACCTATCCGCGGGACGTCGAGGGTCTCGCTCATGACGGAGCCATCACTAATGAGATGGCCACAAGATCCATGAGCCAGACCGTCGGTGTCCTGGCCCCAGCCATGTTTAGTTCGGGCACTCAACCCCTGTAAATGTTCATGATGGATTTAAGGTTGGCTAGCTTAAATGGCTGCGGCCTGAGGTCGGATTCTAAACGATCCCAATTATTTTTATACCTCCAGCGTCGCGGCATTGATATATGTTGTTTACAGGAGACTCACTTTGACTCCAACTTCCATGAAAGTATTCTGTCGAGGGACTATTTGCCCTTCTCAGCATACTTTGATGGTCGTTTCAGAGGTGTCACCTGGCTGATAAGTAGACGTTTGGACGCTACGTGTGCTCTTGTTCTTTCAGATCCGGCGGGCAGACTTTGTGTTCTGGACATTACCATAAAGGATAAGGCGTTTTGGCTGATTGGGGTTTATGGACCCAATGTTACCAGTGAGCTCCCTGCCTTTTTCCGGTGCATCGAGCCGTACGTTGTTCCATCAAAGCGGATAATTTTAGTGGGAGATTGGAACGCCGTCCTTGATCCCAATTTAGATAGAGGGGCTATTAGTGCAGGTACCTTGGGTGCCAGATATTTTCGTGATTTTGTCCAGCAACTTGATTTCGTTGACAAATTTCGCGAAAGGCATCCAAATAAGATAGCTTGGACTTGGACCGGTAGGGGCGCCTCGGCTCAGCTTTATAGCTATTTGGACCGAGTGTTAGTTAAGCGAGTCGACTTAGACTATTTAGGTGGTCCAAGTTTCGATCCCTATAAAAATTCCGACCACAAATTCTTATGTGTCGATTAGGTTAGATAAGGCTAGATGTAGGATGTCTGGTCACTGGAAGTTCAACTGTTCCCTTTTGGCGGAGGATGACTTCCGGAACCAGCTAGAATTAATGATAAAGTGGGAACTGACGGGGCTATTATGGGAAATAGGTGGTGGGCTAACCTTAAGGATAGCATTAGATCCTTTGCTGCCGACTATGGTAGGAGACTCAAGTCAGCTATGGTAGCGGAGCAAAGGTCGATTAAGGATAAGCTAGATAGGGCGATTTTGGCGGGAGATAGTGGGCAAGTTAACGTAGCTAAGGCCGAGCTGACCTCCTTGTAAATTAAGGAGTACCAAGCTCTTGTAGTTAGGGCTAGGTTAAAAAGAATGTCCTGCGAGGCGACGAATATGGCCCAGGAATTACGGGCCGAGGAACTCAGGCATGCGACAGATCGGCATATCGCCAGTGTCACATCGCCGAATGGGCAACGTCGAACTACAAACGAAGCCATATGTAGGAAGTTCCGGCAGTATTTCTTGAAGCTTTTTACCAGGGAGCCCTATCTTTCCGACTTCCCTCGCCTTTCGGCGAATGAAGCGGCTGGGTATGAGTGGTGCATAAAGGAGGAGGAGATTCGGGAAGCACAGAAGTCGGTCGGGCTGGATAAGTCTCCCGGAATTGATGGACTGCCCTATGAAGTGTACTTGAGGCTGTCGCACATATTTGTCCCCTTACTGGCAACTATCTATGACAACTGGATGAGGCAGAGTACCATACCCAGACGCTTCACCAGGGGTATAGTGAAGTTGCTTCGTAAGAACAAACATGGTAGTGATGGGATTAGTAACTTTCGCCCTTTAACGATGTTAAACACTGACTTAAAGATTTTGGCGAAGATCCTAGCTAACTATTTGCACACTGTCCTGCCTAGTCTGATTTGCCCCGAAAAGACTTGTGCTGTGAAGGGTAGGACTATCCAGGACAGTCTTCATCTGATCAGCACGATCGTAGAAAAAGTCGACGGAAATGCCGCGCTGATCAATTTAGATCAGCCCAAGGCCTTTGATAGGGTTGACCATGCTTTTCTGGAGGCTGTCTTGTCTGCAGCCAGCTTCGGGTTGCATTTTCGCACCTGGATACGTCTCCTTTATGCGTCCCCCGGAGTCATGGTGGAGGTGAATGGGGTAAGGTCGGAGCCTTTTACTCTGACTCGATCGATTCGTCAGGGTTGCCCGTTATCGCCCATGCTCTACATCCTTGCGTTAGAGCCTTTTCTGCGCAAGTTAAAGGCGAACCCGACCCTACGCGGCCTCACGTTACCTGGCGCCAGTGAAGTAGCCAGGTGCACTGCATACGCTGACGACGTCAGCGTGCTTGTAACGAGCAGTGCCGAGGTGAAGGAGGTGAGCAAAGAAATCGGAAGGTACGAAGCTGTGACAGGGGCCAAGATTAACCGCGAAAAGTCTGTCGGCTTGCGGTTGGGCTCGTGGAAAGGCTGTGCTCTTCCCGGCCCCTTCATTTGGAAAGACTGCCCGTGCAAGATACTCGGCGTCTGGTTCGGGCCTGATCTTCAATTGGAGAAAAATTGGTCGGAAGTACTGGAAAAGGTCGAAGCTGCAACGGAGTTGTGGCTACGAAGGCGGCTTTCCCTAAAGAGTCGGGCTGAGGTGTGCTGTTCGCACATCTACTCCCTTGTCGTCTACCGACTTTCAGTGCTTCCTATCCCGCCCACCATCCTATTCAAGCTGGAAAGGATTCTCTTCCAGTTCGTCTGGGCTAAGAGGTTTCCTTTGGTGCGGCGGGAGATCTGTTACCTTCACCCTTCCGAAGGCGGTCTAGGTGTGCCGAACGTCGAGGCACGGCGCCATACTTTGCGCCTTACTTTCCTAGACCGGATGTGTTCACGAGATACGGCGGCGGGAACCGTCTGGAAAGAAGACGCTAAACAATCTTTCCCGTCGCAAAGAAGTGTGCATTCAGCTGACGGGGAGACCCACCCTTTGCCCAGACGCGAGTGCCCCTTCTATCGCGAATGCCGGCATGCGTTGAAAGTTCTCTCTCGGCTGCAGACAGGTCTCTCTGACAGCCGGCCGTTGTCGAGTAGGGCATTATATCGTTGTTTAGTTGGGGGGGCGCTAGCGATGGTCTGATCGGCGAGCTCGGTGTGACGGAGGCGGAGGGTCGCTTGCTGTGGCCTTGGGCCCCCAGGATGAGGTGTCTCAATAACGATGAGGCTTCCCTCACCTGGCTGGTCATTCGGAATGCCCTCTGGGTCGGCAAGAAATTGTTTTCAGCGCGACAGGCTATTTCACCAGAGTGCGGCCGGTGCGGTGGTTTGGAGGAGACTATTGGTCACGCCTTCTTTCACTGCCCGGTCGTGCGACCGCTGTGCAAGCTTCTTGAAGGCTACATGGTTCGCATCCTCAATGGAAAGTTCTTCGTCCTGGAAGCCAGTTCTGTGTGCAGCAATGTGGTACCGAAGTTGAACAGACAGGAACATTATGTGTTTCTCTGCTTACTCGGTGTTATGCGTGTCGTGATTTGGACGACGAGAAAGGAGGAACTCTACGAGGATGAGTCTTTTTCTTCTCAGATCCTGGTGGCCTTTTTCAAGCATCAAATCAAAGTCAAAATCAGGTCGGAGAGAAAGAGACTCTCTTTACTGGAGTTTGGCAAAAGGTGGGTGACTGTTGCGCGCTTGTGTCGCGTTGTAGGAGCTAGCCAGAGATGTAAGGATCTTGGGTTACCGGAAGGACATGACCACCCAGCCCAGGTAAGTTAGATTTTAGGCCATTTTGATTTAGTTTGTCCTATTTTAGTTAACTTATCTAGAGTATGTGAGGTCATTGGCCCCCTTTTCTTTTTTGTCCCCTTCTCTTGTTCCGCTTTCCCTTCCCTTCCCCTTTTTAGATGACATGGATTGGAATTCTCCAGGAGTGCGATGGAGTGCTTATGCTATTTCATTCATTTATTGTTTACTTATATTATTTACCATTTACTTATGTATTTACTTATTCTCCTTCGGCACTATTTTCGACTGGTTAACTCCTTTTTCTGCTATGTTTTAGTATGGGGAGAGGGACCCCATACTAACCATCATAAGTTAGCGACCATAGTCGAGGGTGACCCGAAGGCTCCCTTTTCGATAGCTACTACACCAAGGTGTAGGGGAGGGCGCTACTCCATTCCCAGGATTGCTCCACTTTACCCTTGAACCGTACCTTATAATGCTGAGTGTTAAGCAAGGTGGTATCAAGTTCCATTTTTAAAGTCTTTGGTATGACTCGACCTGGGATTGAACCCAGGTCTCCCGGGCCATTGGCGAACACTCTAACCACTGGGCCAATGTCACTGTGTATATACTCTGTTCATCTTTCGTTTTAGGGGATTTGTATATTTGTATATAGCTTTTGTTGAATTTCTAAATTATTCCTCTCCCCTCACACTGTAAATATGGGATTAAGTTTAGAAATCCATGGAGCACTTGTGTTGTTTTGGTGAACGTAGTTTGATAGTGATATGCTTGATTGAGGTATTTTGGTGTTTTCATTTTGGAGATATGTATTGGTCAGTGAATGAGTTTAGTTAAGTTAGAGTTTAGGATAGTGCTGACCAGCCTTCCCCCTCTAAATTTGCCAAATTTGTACATTTTTACAATAAATAATCTTTGCCACAATGACGTCGTTATTCGGCTATTTGTTCACTCCGGTATGTATTGTTTCCTTTTTTTTTTCTTTTTTTTATCCCCTTTTTTTTATACTTACAGAAAAAATAAAAATAAGAATAAATAAATTAAAAAAATAAATAGAATAAAAAAATTAAAAAATCAAATATCAAATTGTGATTAAAACAACAAACTCCTATATAAAATTGATATACGTTTAGTTTTGTTTTAAAACTTATTTCCATTAAATACTGTACATAAATATACAATTACGAACTAAAACAGACGCCGCGCATTACTATTCGTTAAAACTTCCTAATCGAACGGTTTACGAATGAGAAAAGACGAAAAAAAAATTTAACCAAAAAAAAAAACTTTTTATTCAAATTAAAAAAAAAAAATCTGTACATAAATATAAAATTGTGATCAAAACAACAAACTCCTATATAAAATTGACATACGTTTAGTTTTGTTTTAAAAATTATTTTCATTAAATACTGTACATAGATATACAATTATGAACTAAAACAGACGCCGCGCATTACTATACGTTAAAACTCATTGAACGGTTTACGAATGAGAAAAGACGAAAAAAAAACCCAAAAAAAACCCCGAGTAATACGTTGGAATCTTCACAAAAACATTGTCGTTTAAAATGCTATATTTACAAAATGGCTAAAACGTCTAAGATATTAATCAATTAGATGAACTGATTTCAAATGAACGCTTAAAGCCTAATACAACCACACACCTTCGCGCGCAAAAAAAAAAAGAATAAAAAATAACAGATAAAAATAAAATAACTAAATAAAATCTAACAAAATGTATATATCTTTTAAATAAGACGTGCTTTTTTCCTTTTTTTTAACCCCCCTTCTAATAATCACCTATCTACAACCCCAACTATCCGCCCTTCTGATCCACAACCAATTCGTTGCTCTTTCAGCAGCAGTGGTTATATTTTTCAGGGCCTTTCGTTTTACCGCTCCTGAAATGCCAATGCTTGATAACGCTTTACTCATCGACCTTGCGTTAAATCCGCGACATCCCACTTCAACTGCCTGGCATATTGCCTGCCAACCATTCATTCGACATTGCTCTACTAGCGGCTCATATTTGGCTATCTTTTTTTCGTGTGTGGACTCCATGTTTTCTTCCCATGGGACTGACAATTTCCACATTATCACCTTCTTTGTGGAATTTGAAAACATTACTATATCTGGTCGGAGCTTTGTCTCCACAATATGCGCTGGAAACTTCGTCTGCTTTTCCAGGTCCACCAACAATTGCCAATCTGGCGCCGATGATAACAGCGTTACTTTATTTTTTGTCTGCGGCTGTTTCGAGCTTCCCGCTCTAATAAAAATAACCTTATGTCTTCCGGGACAGAATCTGTTCGATTTTAATGCCTCAGATACCACTCCAGCAATAACTTTGAGGACCTGGTCATGTCGCCAGCGATAACGCCCTTCACTCAATGATCTTGGGCATCCTGATAGGAAATGCTGTAGCGATCCTTTACCTCCGCACAACTGACATGCTGGGGTATCATTTTTGCCCCATGTGTGAAGGTTTGATGGGCTTAGAAGAACATCGTAAACTGCCTGGATCTGGAATCTGAGCTGGCTTAAGTCGACCTTCCACAAGTCCGACCAGGTTATTCGCCGCCGAACATAATTTTCCCATCTGGTCCAGGCACCCTGTTGAGACAGTCCGACCATCTTTGCCAGCCTGGTCTCCTCTATAGCTTCTCTTACTTCTTTTTGCAAGAGAGCCCTTCTTTCTTTCCCTCTGGCGTTGTCTATCCTGGGACTCAGATAATATCCCAGGCCTCTTGTCCCACTGGCCACAGTACCGACAATAGCCTTCTGCTGCAATCTCTCTTCCGCAACCTTCAGTTCCCTGGCAGCGCTCCACTTCCTTCCTGTGCGGATTTCAATTCCTGCTCCTGATACCTTTAGGTCTCTGGAATCTCTAGACAAAATCGCCTCTCTTGTGCGTGTTACCACAAACTCTTCTTTGAGACCCCTGAAAAGAAGTTGGATCGCATTGATGGTCCCGTATAAAGCCGCGCTACTTTGGCTCTTTGGCAAACCCAACCATCTCCTTAAATAGCCGCTAATTTTCCTTTCCATTCCTTCTACCGTAGTAATAGCCACCTCGTATAACATGAGTGGCCATAATATCTGCGGCAGAATTCCGTGTTGATACAACCACACCTTAAACTTGCCCAGCAATCCTGACTTATCTTTCTTCCTTAGCCAATCATCAAGGTCGCCCCCCCCCTATTCCTTTAATTGCTGCTTGATCCTTAGTACTGCTGTCGAACCACTTGCTAAGACTTTTTACAGGCTTCTCAGTCACAGTTGGGATGAATTCGCCGGCGATTGTGAACCGTGCCGTGCTTTTAATCTTTCCCTTTTGTAGTACTAGGAACCTAGATTTTCCTGGTTTAAACCTCATGCGGGTCCATACTATGAGTTTTTCAAAGCCCCTTACTATCCATTTACAGCCTATGACTGATGATGTTGTCATGGTAATATCGTCAATGTATGCTCTCAATGGAGGTTGCCGTATTCCGGACTTTATTCTTGGACCCCGACACTCCACTTCCGCTGACTTGATTATCATATTCATCGCAAGGGAGAAGAGAGTGGCTGAGATCGTACATCCGGTTATAATTCCCCTCTCTAGCCTGTGCCAGTCCGATGTCTTGGTACCCGACGTAACTCTCAGATTGAAGTTATTGTAATTATCTAAGATAAGGTTACTGAGGGAACTTGGAACATGATATCTGCGGAGTGTCTCTTCGACCACTTTATGCAGGATTGAACCGTACGCGTTTGCCAGGTCTAGTCATAGCACTGTTAAATTTCCATTGTTTTCTCTAACTTCACGTATAAGCTGCGATACCACGCCAGTATGTTCAATGCAACCTGGCATTCCAGCGACACCTCCTTTCTGTACTGAAGTATCAATGTACTCGTTCATTATTAGGAACTTAGAAAGGCGCCTCGACAGAATGCTGAAGAATATTTTCCCTTCTGTATTTAGTAGCGATATTATCTTGAATTGGTCGATTTCTTTGGACTTTTCCTCTTTTGGGATCCACACACATTCGGCTTGCCTCCACTGATCCGCAACTCTCCCCCTCCGCCAGATTGTCCGCAATACTTTCCATAATAACTTTAGAATGCCAGGACATCGTTTATAAACTGTGTTCGGAACTCCATTCGGACCTGGAGCGGCGTTTGTCCTAGCTGCCTTAACCACTTCTTGAATTTCCTTCCATGTTGGAGGTTTATCATTAAATTTCAATGGAAATATTATATCTAAAGAAATTCCATTTTGACAAAACAAAACCTGCCGTAACCTGGATTCGACCTGGGTTACCACGGCCACAACTGGGGGGGTCCTAACCACTACACGATTACGGCTAACACGTTTAACTCATCGCCACCATCTCCGAAACGATTATTTTTCAATGAATCTTTTATCTGTCACAAAAATTAAAGAAAAATCATAACGAATAATGCCGTAATTATCGAAATATATTATATTTTAAGAAATTCCATTTTCACAAAACAAAAATGGCCGCAACAAAGATTGGAACCCGGGTTACCACGGACATAACGTGGGGTCATAACCACTAAACGATCACGGGTAACATATTTAACTAATCACCATCATCTCCTAAACGATTATTTTTCAATGAATCTTTTATCAGTCACACAAGTTAAAAAAATGATTTTTAACAAATCATCCCGTAATCATGGAAATACATTATATCTAAGGAAATTCCATTTTGACAAAACAAAACAAAACCCGCCCTAACTAGGATTCGAACCTGGGTTGACGCGGCCACAACTGGGGGGGGTCCTAACCAATAGACGATTACGGCTAACATATTTAACTAATCCCCACCATATCCTAAACGATTATTTTTCAATGAATCTTTTATCCGTCACAAAAGTTAAAGAAAAATCTTACTGAATCACCCCTTAATCATCGAAATACATTATATCAAAAGAAATTCCATTTTGACAAAACAAAACGTGCCGTAACCAGGAATCGAACCTGGGTTACCAGGGCCACAACGTGGGGTCCTAACCACGAGATGATTACGGCTAACACATTTAACAATTCGCCACCATTTTCTCAACGATTATTTTTCAATGAATCTTTTATCAGTCATAAAAGTTAAAGAAAAATCATACCGAATCATCCCGTCCTCATCGAAATATTATATCTAAGGAAATTCCATTTTGACAAAACAAAACCTGCCGTAACCAGCATTCGAACCTGGGTTACAACATGGGGTCCTAACCACTAAACGATTATGGCTAACACATTTAAATATACACCACCATCTCCTAAAGGATTATTTTTCAATGAATCTTTTATAAGTCACAAAATTTTTTTAAAAATCATTACGAATCATCCCGTAATCATCGAAATACATTATATCTAAAGAAATTCCATTTTGACAAAACAAAATCTGCCGTAACCAGGATCAGAAACTGGCTTACATGGCCACAATGTGGGGTCCTAATGACTAGACGATTACGGCTACGACGTTTAACTATTAGTCCCCTTCACCTAAACGATTATTTTTCAATGAATTTTTCATCAGTCACAAAATTTAAAAAGACATCATTTCGAATCTTCCCGTACGCATCAAAACACTATGTCTCAATGAATGCCTTTTGGACAAAACAAAAACCTGCCGTCACCAGGATTTTAACGTGCGTTACCACGGCCACAACGTGGGGTCCTAACCACTAGACGGTTACGGTTAACACGTTTATCTATTTGTCACCTTCCCCTAAACGATTATTTTTCAATGAATCTTTTATCAATCACAAAAATTATTAAGACATAATTACGAATTATCCCGTAATCATCGAAATACATTTATATCTTATGAAATGCCTTTTGGACAAAACAAAATGTGGGTACGTAGGATACGAACCTGGGCAAGCATGGTCACAACAGGTGGTTTTTATCACTAGACGATTACGGCTAACACGTTTATTCCTTTGTCACATTTACCTAAACGAATATTTTTATCACTAGACGATTACGGCTAACACGTTTATTCCTTTGTCACATTTACCTAAACGAATATTTTTATCACTAGACGATTACGGCTAACACGTTTATTCCTTTGTCACATTTACCTAAACGAATATTTTTATCACTAGACGATTACGGCTAACACGTTTATTCCTTTGTCACATTTACCTAAACGAATATTTTTATCACTAGACGATTACGGCTAACACGTTTATTCCTTTGTCACATTTACCTAAACGAATATTTTTATCACTAGACGATTACGGCTAACACGTTTATTCCTTTGTCACATTTACCTAAACGAATATTTTTATCACTAGACGATTACGGCTAACACGTTTATTCCTTTGTCACATTTACCTAAACGAATATTTTTATCACTAGACGATTACGGCTAACACGTTTATTCCTTTGTCACATTTACCTAAACGAATATTTTTATCACTAGACGATTACGGCTAACACGTTTATTCCTTTGTCACATTTACCTAAACGAATATTTTTATCACTAGACGATTACGGCTAACACGTTTATTCCTTTGTCACATTTACCTAAACGAATATTTTTATCACTAGACGATTACGGCTAACACGTTTATTCCTTTGTCACATTTACCTAAACGAATATTTTTATCACTAGACGATTACGGCTAACACGTTTATTCCTTTGTCACATTTACCTAAACGAATATTTTTATCACTAGACGATTACGGCTAACACGTTTATTCCTTTGTCACATTTACCTAAACGAATATTTTTATCACTAGACGATTACGGCTAACACGTTTATTCCTTTGTCACATTTACCTAAACGAATATTTTTATCACTAGACGATTACGGCTAACACGTTTATTCCTTTGTCACATTTACCTAAACGAATATTTTTATCACTAGACGATTACGGCTAACACGTTTATTCCTTTGTCACATTTACCTAAACGAATATTTTTATCACTAGACGATTACGGCTAACACGTTTATTCCTTTGTCACATTTACCTAAACGAATATTTTTATCACTAGACGATTACGGCTAACACGTTTATTCCTTTGTCACATTTACCTAAACGAATATTTTTATCACTAGACGATTACGGCTAACACGTTTATTCCTTTGTCACATTTACCTAAACGAATATTTTTCAATGAATTTTTTATCAGTCACAAAAATTCTTAAGAAATCATAACGAATTTTCCGGTAATTATCGAAATACTTTATATCTAAAGAATTGTCATTTGGACAAATCAGAATCTCCTGTAATCAGGATTCGACCCGGGGTTACCACGGCCACAGAGTAAGTTCCTAACCACTAAACGATTACCGCATATACGTTTAACTGCTGGTCGTAATCATCTAAACGATTATTTTTCAATGAATTTTTTATCTGTCACAAAAATTAAAAAGAAATCATTACGATTCTTCCCGTGATCATCGAAATACATTATATCTAAAGAAATTTCATTTGGGAAACCCAAAACTTGCGATAACCAGGAGTCGAACATGGGTTACTACGGTTATATGGGGGGGGGGGTCCTAACCAGTAGACGATAATGGCTAACACGTTAAACGGAACGCTTAAATCTTTTAAACGATTATTTTTCAATGAATTTTTTATCAATCACAAAATATTTTTTTAAAAAGTCATTGTAAATCTTTCTGTAATCATCGAAATATATTATATCTCAAGAAATGTTACTTGGAATAAACAAAACTTGCCGTAATCAGGATTTGAATCTGGTTTACTTCGTACACAAGGGTCCGAAACAGTAGACGAACACAGCTAACATGTTTAACTGTTTTCCAGGATAACCTATACGAATATTTTTCAATGAATTTTTATCAATCACAAAAATTAAAAAGAAGTCGTTGCGAATCTTCCTGTAATCATCGAAATACATTATATCTAAAGAAATGTCATTCGGAAAAAAAACTAAGTCTGTCGTAAGCCCATTCGAACGAAAGTTACTACAGCCACAAAGTGGGGTTTTAACCACTAGACGATCAAGGCTAACACGTTTAACTGTTGGCCATAGTTACCCAAACGATTATTTCTTGATGAATTTTTTTATCAATCACAAAAATTAAAAAGAATCATTGTGAATCTCCCCGTAATCATCGAAATACATTATATCTAGAAAAAATGTCATTTGATAAAAACAAAATCTACAGTGACCAGATTCGAACATGGGTTAACACGACTACGACGTTGTTTCTTAACCATTCGACGATCACGGCTAACACTTTAAACTGTTTCCCACACTCACTTAAACGATTATTTTTCAGGGTTTATTTATCATTCACAAAAATTAAAAATAAGTCATTGTGAATCTTCCCGTACTCGTCTAAAATACGTTTTATCTTTAAAAAATGACATTTGTAATAAACAAAACTTGCCGCAACCAGGATTCGAACGTAGGTTTCCACGGTCACAATGTGGGGTTTTAAGCAGTAGACAAACACGGCTAATTATTTGCCGCGATCAACTAAACCATTATATTTCAATGAATTCTTTATCAATCACAAGAATTGAAAAGAAGTCTTAGTGAATCTTCCTGTTGTCATCGAAATACGTTATATCTAAAGAAATATCATTTGGAAAAAACAAAACTAACCGTATCCAGGATTTGAACATGGGTTACCACGGCTACAACGTGGGGTCCTAACCACGTTATGATCACGGCGAATATATTCAATTTTCATCAATCACAAAAATTAAATGAAGTCATTGTGAATCTTCCCCAAATCATCGAAATACGTTATATCTCAAGAAGTGTCATTTGGAAAAAACAAAACCTGCCATAAGCAGGATTCGAACTTAGGTTACCACGGCCACAATGTAGGGTCCTAACCACTAGACGATTATGAATAATATGTTTAACTGTTAGTCACAATCACCTAAACGATTATTTTTCAATTAATTTTTATTCAATCACAAAAATTTTCAAGTAGTCATTGTAAATCTTACCGTAATCATCGAAATATTTTACATCTAAAGAAATGTTATTTCGAAAAAAAAAAGCTTGCCGTAACTAGGATTCGAACCTAGGTTACGACGGCAAGCACATAGGGTCTTAACCAGTAGACGAACACAACTAACATGTTTCACTGTTTGTCAGAATTACCCAAACGATTATTTTTCAATGAATTTTTTTATCAATCACAAAAATTTAAAAGAAGTGATTGTGAATCTTCCCGTAATCATCGAAATACGTTATATCTAAAGAAATAACCCAAAACTTGCCATAAGCAGGATTTGAAACTGGGTTTCCGCGGGCACAACGTGGAGTCCCAACCACTAAACAATCAAAGTTCACTGTTTGCCTCATTCACCTAAACTATAATTTTTCAATTATTTTGTATCAAACAAAAAATTAAGAAGACGCCATTCTGAATCTTCCCGTAATCGTCTAAAATACCTTACACTTAAAGAAATGTCATTTGGAAAAAACAAAATTTGACGTAACCAAGATTACCATAGCCACAACGTGGGGTCCTAACCACTTGACAATCACAGTTAACATGTTTAACGGTTGGCCACAATCGAAAAAACGATTATATTTCAATGAATTTTTTTCATTCACAAAAATTAAGAAGTCATTGTGAATCTTCCCGTAATCATCGATATACTTTATATCTAAAGAAAAGTAATTTCGAAATAACAAAAATTACACCACCCAGGATTCGAACTCGGGTTACCACGTCCACAACGTAGGGTCTTAACAACCAGAAGATCACGGATAACAGGTTTAACTATTCGCTGCTGTAAACGGAAATGATTTTTTTAATGAATATTTTATCAATCACAAAAATTAAAAAGAAATCATTGTGAATCTTAACGTGATCATTGAAATACGTTATATCTAAAGAAATGTCATTTGGAAAAAACAAAATTCGTTGTGTTCATTCGAACCTGGGTTATCACGGCCATAACGTTGGATTCTAACCACTAGACAATCACGGTAAACACGTTTGACTGTTTGCCACAATCATTTAAACGATTATGTTTCAATTCATTTTTTACGAATCACAAAAATTAAAAAGAAGTCATTGTGAATCTTCTCATAATCATCGAAATACGTTATATATAAAGAAATGACATTCGGAAAAAACAAAACCTGCCGTAACCATGAATCGAACCTGGGTTACTACGGCCTCAAGGTGGGGTCCTATCCAATAGACGATCACTGTTTACCATAAACACCTAAACGATTATTTTTTTTCAATGAATTTTTTATCCAACAAAAAAATTAAAAAGAAATCATTGTGAATCTTCCCGTAATTATCGAAATACGTTATATCTAAAAAAATGTCAATTGGAAAAAAAAATTGCCGTAACCAAGATTCGAACATGGGTTACCACAGCCACAATGTGGCGTGTTAACCACAATACGATCACGGCTAACACGATTAAAGGATTGCCGCAATTACCTAAACGATTATTTTTTGATGAATTTTTTATCAATCACAAAAATTAAAAAGAAGTGTTTGTCAATCTTCCCGTGGTCATCGAAAAACGTTATATCTGAAGAAATGTCATTTCGAAAAAAAAAAAAACTTGCCGTAACCAAGATTTGAATGTTGGTTACCACTACCACAACGTAGTGTCTTAAACGCTAAACAATCACGGCTAACAGTTTCCTACAACAACCTAAATGATTATTCTGCAATTAATTTTTTATCAATCACAAAAATTAGAAAGAAATCATTGTGAATCTTTCCGTATTCATCGAAATACGTTATATCTAAGGAAATGACATTTAGAAAAAAAAAATCCGGCCGTAACCAGGATTCGAACATGGGTTACTAGGGCCTCAACGTGGGGTCGTGACCACAAGACTATCATGGATAACACATTTAACTGTTTACCAAAATCATCTTAACGATTATTTTTCAATGACTTTCTTATCAAACACAAAAATTAAAAAGAAATCGTTGTGAATGTTCCCATAATCATCGAAATACGTTTTATCTAAAGAAATGACATTTGGAAAAAACCGAAACTAGGATTCGATTCTTTTTCTCAACTGCCACAACGTGGGGGGGGTCTTAACCACTAGACCATCACGGCTAACGTGTTTAACTGTTTATCTCAATTAACTAAACGATTATTTTTCAGTGAACTTTTTTATTTAACACAAAAATTAAAAAGAAATTATTGTGAATCTTCCCGTAATCATCGAAATACGTTACATCTAAAGGAATGTCATTTGGAAAAAACAAAATTGTTGTAAATAGGATTCGAAACTCGGTTACCACGGATACAACGTAAAGGGGGGTACTAACTACTAGACGATCACGGCTAACATCTTTGACTGTTTACCAGAATTTTTTATCTAACAGAAAAACTAAAAAGGAATAATTGTGAATTATCGAAACGCGTTATATCTGAAGAAATGTCATTTGGAAAAAAACAAACTTGTGGTGATCCGCCTTCAAAACTGCGTTACAATGGCTACAACATGAGGGGGGGGTCCTAGCCGCTAGACGATCGCGGTTAACCTGTTTAACTTTTTGTATCATTTATGTAAACCATTTTTTCAATGAATTTTTTTATGTATCACCAAAATCACAAAGAAATTATTGTGAATCTTCGCGTAATCATCGAAATACGTTACATCTATATAAATGTCATTTGGAAAAAACTAAACTTGCCGTAACCAGGATTCGAACCTTGGTCAAAATTGCCAAAATATATGGGTCTTAATCATCATAACGATTGTGGATATTACGGGCTATTGCTTATAACTCCCTAGCGTGACCTTATTTTTTTATGACTTTTATTTCTCTCAGGAAAGGTATATAAATTGAAGGTATATAAAAATATAACTTGAAGGTATATAAATTGAAGGTATATAAAAATCAATGTGAACATTTCCGTATATTATCGAAATACATTACATCTAATGAAATGTCATTTGGAAAACAAAACTTGCTGTAACTCGGATTTGATCCTGGGTTACCAGGGTCACAACGTGCTTTTCTAACCACTAGACGATCATGGTTAACAAGGTTAAACAATTATATGTTTTCAGGAAGAAATCATTTTTCTATAGATTTTATTCCTATCGCCAATGTTACATAAAAATCAGAGTGAATCTTTCCAATCACGTCTAATATTGTTAATTGTAACTGTGCTTCCCGTAAAAGATTAAATTTCCGTAATGATCAATATATGTATTATCTAATGAAATGACATTTTGGGAAAAATCAATTCTCGCCGTGACCAGGATTTGAAGGTGGTTTACTATGGTCACAACATGGGGTACAAACCACTGCAAGATCACGGGTATAATAGCTAACTCTCGTCTGACATCACATATTAGTTTGTTTGTTTTTTTTCGAATGAAATTCATGTCTATTATGAAATTTACACATTGCCCAGTGAACCAATTTCTGTAAAGATTAAAACATGTAATGTCTAATGAAATGAGATTTTGAAAAAATAATGTACTACTCTTCTGACCAGGATTCAACTCTGGTTTACCGTGACCACAATGCGATGATCCTAACCACGTGCCGATCTTGGTAAGAATTGGCAACTATAAGCAGATGTTATATATTAGATTTCTTTCCAATGAAATTTATCTTTATAACGATATTTACCCAAAATTGACCACTGCCATGAGCAGGATTCAAATTGGGGTTATCACGACCGTAATGTTTGGGGGTCTTACCTACAAAACGATCACGACTACAATCACTGATTATTTCCCGGCGTCACACATTTGGTTTTTTTTTTTTTTTTTTTTTTTTTTCAGATGAAATTTATTTCCATCACAAAATTTGACATCAGAGTTCAAATTCGAAAGATTGAAATACGTAATATCAAATGAAATGGCACCCTGAAAAGAAATCAGCAATTGTCGTGACCATAGCGAAAATTCCCTTTTCATCAAAATACATTATAACAAATGAAAATATAGCTTAAGAAATTGATACTTTTCGTGTCCGGGATTCGAAACTGAGTTACCATGATCACAACGTGGGCTTCTATAAACTAGACGATCATGTTTACGTAATATCTAATGAAATGACATTTTGAAATAAAATCAACAATTACCGTGAACGGGATTCGAACATGGGTTACCACAGCTGCAACGTGCAGTCTAAGCCACGAGACGATTACGAGTACAATTGGTGTAATATCTATTGAAATTACAGATTGATAACAAATTACATTAACCATAACCAGAATTCGAACCGGGATTACCACAGCTACAACGTTGATCCTTAGCCACAAGACGATCACAGCCACATTTGCCAACCGTTGCTTAAAGTCAAATATTTGATTTTTTTTTTCCAATCAATTTAAATACTATCAGGAAACTTATTCATTAACTTATCGTTGAAATTCCCGTTTTATCAAAATACGGAATATGTAATAAAATTACAATTTAAGTATAAATTTATACGTGCATGTTCAGGATTCTAACTTGGGTCACGATGGCAAAAAATTGAGCGGGACCCCAACTACTAGACGGTCTTGAGTACAGTCGCCGATTGATATCTGACATCATATATTAGATTTTTCAAATGAGTTTTATTTCTTTCAGGAATTTTATGCATCTGTTCTTACTGCAAATTACATCGAAATGCGTAATATCAAATGAAATTACAGTTTGAATAAGAATTGCCACTTGACCAGGATTCGAACGTGTGCTAACACAGTCCCGATGTAGGACCCTTACAAACGGACGATCAGGGCTACAGTTACCGACAGAGGCCTGATGACATATATTAGATTTTTTTCCAATAATTGTATTTCTATCAGCAATTCCATGCATTATGTCAGAGTAAACATTCCGGTTTCATCTAAATATCTAATGAAATTAAAGACTTGGCATGACCAGGATTCGAACAAGGATCACCACGAATAAAGCGTGGGGTCCTAAACACTAAACATTCACAGCTACGATTGCTAACGGCCACCGGCTGTTACATATTACATTTTTTGCAATGAACTTTATTTCTATCAGGAATTGTATGCATAAGCTCTTTGTGAAAATTCTAGTTTCATCCCGTATGTAATATCTAATTAAATGACAATGTGAATATAAATTGTCGTGACCGGGATTCGAACCTGGGTTACGATGGCCAAATATTAGACGATCATGGGTATAATTGCTAACAGCTGTCTATCACATAGATCTTTTCCAGTAATTTTATTTCTATCGGCAATTTTATGCATTAGATAATGGGGCAAATTCCTTTTTCATCGAAATTCATAATATCTAATCAAATTACAGTATGAATAAGTATTAACACTCTCCGTGTCCAGGATTAGAACCTGGTTTACTTGGTCCACAGTGTGAGGTCCTAAACATAGTTACTAAAGTTTAACATCACAAATTAGATATTTTTCAATAACTTTTAATTTTATCAGGAATTTTATGCATTAACTCATAGTACAAATTCCCGCAACATCGAAATACGTAATATCTAATGAAATTATAATTTGAATAAAATTGAACACTTACCACCACCAGGATTCGAACCTGGGTTACCACGGCCGTGGTTTTAAGCACAAGACGATCATGGTTATAATTGTCAACTTATGCGTAATATTGCATATTAGATTTCTTTCATTGAATTATAATTCTCTCAATAATTTGATGCATTAATACATAGTGCGAAATCCTGTTACGACGAAATACGTTTAATCTCATGAAATTGCAGATGGAATAAGAATTAACACTTGCCGTGGCCAGGTTTCGAACCGGCGTAACCAATATTATAACGTCGGGTCCAAATCACTTGACGTTTACGGCTTGAAGTGCCAACTGATACCTGCTGTAACATCTTAGATTTTTTCCTATGAGTTTTAATTCTATAAGGAATTTTATGCACCAACGTAGAGTGTAAATTTCTTTTATATCGAAATACCTAATATCTAATTAAATCTAATGAAATTACACTTGTCGTCACCAGTATTCGAACCAATGTTACCACGGCAACAACATGAGGTACAAACTACTTGACGATTACAGCTTGAAAAGCCAACAGATGACTGACGTACCATTTTGAATTTTTTCGAACCTGGGTTACCACGGCCTCAAAACGGGTTTGTAACCACAGCAGGATCATGGATAGACGCGCCCACTCAATACCGTTCACATATTTTTTCTAAAATTTTTCATTCTATTAGAAATGTTATGTATTAACTCTATAAACTAGACGATCATGTTTACAATTGCCAACTGTTGTCGGACGTCACATATTTGATTATTCCCAATGAAATTTATTTCTATCAAAAATTTTAGACATTAATTCCTCGTGCATATTCCCGTTCCATCGAAATACCTAATGAAATAACAATTTGAATAAAACTAAACTCATGTCATGATCAGGATTCGAACCTGGGTTATTGCAACCACAACGTGGGGTCGTAAATACAATACAATAAGGACAAGAAAACCCAACTGTTTCCTGTTGTCACATATAAGATTTTTCTAATGAATTATTATTGTTTGAGAATTTTATGCCACGACACAAAGTGCAAATTCCCGTTAAATCGAAGTACGTAATATCTCATGAAAATCCAGTTTGAATTAAAATTGACACATGCTGCGATCATGGTTCAAATCTTGGTTACCACAACAACAACATGGGGTCATAACCACTTGAAAATCACTGCTGAAAGCTTCAACATTTTTATGCCGTCACATAGTAGATTTTTCTAATGGATTTCAAGTCTATGGTCACATCTAAGCTATAACAGAAAATGTAAATCCCGTTATATCGATGTACGCAATAAAATTCCAGTTTCACTCAAAGTTAACACTTGTCGTAACCAGGGTTCGGACATGGGTTACCACAGCCACAAAGTGTGGTCCAAACCCTTCATAACATAAAGCCATTCTCCTAGAAGAACAGTAGTGGTACTATTTAACCCATAGCTGGGAGGATAAGGGGGTTCATACCTTTCCCAAGTGTATTTGCCCGAAAGTGAACGTAATAGCGCAACTGGAGTTCGAACTCGCTTACTACGATCTCGCAGTCCATCGCTTTAACCATTACACCACAAAGACACCCCCTTTTTTCTTTTTCTTTTTCTTTTTATTTTTATATAAAAAGTGTGTATATATATATATATATATATATATATATATATATACTTTTTATATATATATATATATATATATACTTTTTATATATATATATATATATATATACTTTTTATATATATATATATATATATATACTTTTTATATATATATATATATATATATATACTTTTTATATATATATATATAAAAATATATATATATATACTTTTTATATAAAAATCAAAATAAATATATATATAAAATATATAAAGATGAATATATATATTTAAAATACGTGACTTCAAACCCTTTAAATCAGCATGAAAAATGAACTACTGATAGAACAATAAATTCTAAATAATATCAGTCAATTCTCTACCTTCGGTAATTTTTTTAAAAATAACTAACGCCTGTAATTCTTAATCGTGTGATATCTCCCAAAGTAGTTTTAAAGACATATAAGGAAAGATTGGTTTGGTTAGGTTAGGTTTATTTGTTTATAAACATATAAACACTTTATGAGATAGCAAGTATTCATATCCAATACAAATAATGTATACACAGTTGTATGGTTTCAAATATTTCTATTACTAATAGCTTATATGTCAATTCACACACACATATATGTGTGTGTGTGTGTGTGTGTGTGTGTGTGTGTGTGTGTGTGTGTGTGTGTGTTATTCAGTCCAGTTAAACCGGAGTCGGGAATAATTCCGTCAGGACAAAAAATCATTCAACTATAAACATTTAAATTTTCCTGGTAAAGAGCTCAATAATTCCTTTAAGAAAAAACAACAAAAAAAAACCGGTCACATTAGGATTATAAATTTATTTCCATCCTGTTATGGGTATTGATATGAATCAATAACACAAAAAATAGCAGGACTTCTTCAGATCTAATGGATAAAATTTATCCATTAGATCTGAAGAAGTTCTGCTATTTTGGGGAACAGGGGAGTCCATTATCGACGCTCACAGCATAGTGGTAGAAATTCGACTAAAGACACATATGGCACAGGAAAATATTTTGTTATAAAAGCTAAATATCTGGAATCATATATAGATTGTTGTTGATTGCCATATTGTCATTTCCCCTAAAATGTTTTATATTGTTAATAATTATGTCTAGAATCAAAAATATATTTTGTTGTGACGTTTTTATTTTGTTGTTGATTGCCATATTGTCATTTCCCCTAAAATGTTTTATATTGTTAATAATTATGTCTAGAATCAAAAATATATTTTGTTGTGACGTGTCTTCAGTCTAGAATGCATTCAGTTGTTCAATATTCCTATGTGTTAGTAATGTCAAATATATCTTTGTCAATAACATCTCCGTGTCTGCTAACTGAAATGTTGTTTATAATTGCTGCGTATCTAGAGTTTAAATTGATTTTTTCTCTTAATAATTGCCATGTGTCTGGAGTCTCAAATATATTCTGTTGTTGATTATTCGTCAGATTCTAAAGTGAGCGTTCCCAACCTCGGAGCCACATGGCTTCAATGATGTAATTTCGTGCTCCTTGAAAATATACACGTCAAACCAAAAAAAAAAAAAAAAAAAAAAAAAAAGGAAAGAAAATGAAATCGTTTCTTTTATGATAAAGCAGCTGTCAGATTAGGAAATATAAATCTAACTTTTATGTTCTACTTAGGTGAATCCATGCTTGTAGGCCCACCTAACCTTGTCTGATCGTCGAGATTCTTGCACCCCGACGACGAAATTTATTGAATTATCTGGTTACTATTACCTTTCATACAACAAATGTTTTTTGGTTGCTTTCTCGGCATTATGTCTCGCTGAGCTCGTAAAGAATAAATTCCTCGAATTAGATTACATTGCACGTTCATTTGTGCAGCTTCCAAATCACACACGCAGTGTAGCAATGCACAACATGATAGCGCACCATCTATCACAATACTACCAACCAGAGCAGGTTCTTATCACAGTTTATTCTACTTTGTTCATGTGATATACCCGCCGAAAACTAGTACCTACCAAAACTTTGTATCGTTGAACACAGAAGAAAATTTCATTTAATATTCACTTCGGAATATGTAAAGAAAAAATGGAGCTTTATTCAATGAGAGTGAGCCAAAAAATTAAACATGAAGAGTGACATATGGATATATTTTCTGTTTTCACTGGCGTATTGTAATGGTTGGTTGGTTGAGTTTTATGGCATATCAACCTTTGTTGGTTATTTAATGCCAAATCCATTTTTATAAAAATAGTTCTATTCCAAACAATTCAGTTTAGCATGAGTACAGTTTAATTGTCAAAAACATTTCTGTTTCAAGCTATTCATTGATTGATTGTTTGGGTTTTATGGCATATCAACCTTTGTAGGTTATTCAACGTCGAATCCGTTTTTATAAAAATAGTTCTATTTCAAACAATTCAGTTTAACATGAGTACGAAGTTTAACTGTCAAAAACAAGTCAAGTTTATGTGGATACTAGATACCGTCAAGAGTACTTACCTAGAACGATGATCTAATTGACTGATGCATGAATATTTAAGGTAATTAAGGTACGAGCGCTTAGCCAAGTAAAATTCATCTCTTTTCAATTCATCTCTTTTCAATTACCAGTGGCTAAATTCAGATTTTAATCATTTTCTTTTAGAATTTGATAAAAAGAACGAGGCTGCCAGTAAATTGGAAGAGTCCCCTGTAGATTTGAATAAAGGTTAGAGGGATTAGAAATCTGAAGAAGACTTGAAACTTTCCAAATCAAGACATTTTTAAGATCAGCAAAAAATATTCACCAGAGTCCTATATTATATAGCCGTAATACAAATACAAGCGGGACTCAAATACACAGGCGAAAACAGACGAATACAAATACAACATACAGGCGGTCTCTTTTGCTTCATGTACGAACGGTTTTATTAACTTCTGACTTTGGTTCTTCGACACGAGGAGAGAGACACAATTCTTACAAGTCTTTCGTATCATACTATGCAAACACCAACCCCAACGTTCGGCACATCTCGTGGCGTTTTAGATCTCAATTCATCTTCACTGGTCGGGACCCGAAAAACTTAACCGCTGCCGCCGCCGCCGCCGCAACGGTAGAAAACTCAACTCAATGGCCAAAGCTCAATTATCTGTCTGCATGGTCCAATCTCAAATTATCAACTGCATGGTGGGACTTCAACTTCTCCACACCATGGTCGGAACTCAACTTCTCCACACCATGGTCGGACCCCAACTGAATCTTTTTTTAAAATCTTCCAAATTCTCAGCTCATCTCTTCTGGGCGTGACATCATCCACACTCCAGTCCCATTTCCTGTCTGGGGTTTATTATGACAATGGTGATTGTCATATCCTTTGCGCACGAGCGTAAATTGCACCAATTGACTACACACCTGAACTCTGAACCCGAATAGTTCAAAGCCCAACCAAACTGAATGATAAAATATAATTAATGAAAATGATTAGAATAAAAAATCCTTCCTAAATTATATAACACCTAGAGATTTGAGGAGACGCTGTAAATCAGGTTCGGGTGAAAGACAACCAATTAAAACTGGTGGGGACGCAACAAAATAGCAGATGTAGATTATGTAACGACAGAGACGAAATAATAATAATAATAATAATAAGCGAATCCAGTAAATTAGCGAAGAGGGAGTATAAGACTAGACACGACTGGGTGGGCAAGGTGATCCACTAGGAATTGTGAAAGAACGTGAAATTGCATTATTCTACGAAATGGTATATCCACAAACTAGAATCCGCCCTGAAGAATGAGACGCAAGAAATCCTCTGGGATTTTGAGACAAACAAATCACCTAATCTCTGCCAGAAGACTAGGCCTTGTGATAGTTTACAAAAAAGAGAACCTGCTGAATAGTGGACTTTGCCGTCCAAGTGGATCACAGAACTGATTATTTACATAAAAATGGATTTGGCATTAAATAACCTACAAAGGTTGATATGCCATAAAACCCAACCAACCATCAAACTCCAGTGAGAAACGATCAGCTAACGCTGGTGTCAAAAACTCTTGAAAGAGACAAGTAAATAATAGCAACCTTTGATCTGGAAGTTTTAAATTATTTTCTCAGCAAAATTATTTCGTATTTTTAATACATTTACTGTTATCAGTTATTCGAAATTAAAACCATATAAAAGTAAGAATATTTTAACATTTCTTTTTCACAGCTCATCTTGTTTCAATAAAATTGATTTTATTGTAATTACGTATTCATAAAAAAAAAAAAAACGGAATAAACCAATTTATACTTTTATTGGAATGAAAATAAAAACTCCTGTATGAAAGTGACACTAATTACCTTTTTTTCGTTTGTAATCTAGTTTCTTAAAATATCGGTTAATTCTGAGTGAGGAAGACAAAAAAAAAAAATCAGAAAATAGGTACTAAAAGTTCATTTTAACAATTCAAACGAATTCCGGGAGTTGTCTGAATTTCTGACACGAAGCTTCAGGGTTTTCGGACTATTGTCTTCATCTTTATTGTTATATTCCCAATGTTTCGGCTGATATGTCCACCGGCCTTCTTCAGGTGTTTCTTGTCGAACTCAGGAGCCTACACGGAACTGCGAACCACGTCCTTTATTTAATTCACAGGAGTCGCTCGCTCAGATTCCATTGATCATAACTGGTTTCAAGTGTTAGGTATTCCTGTATTGTTACTCGCTTGCAGTCAGGATTGAACCTGCAACCTCCAAATGATTGTCTCTTAGAGCTTAGGGAACCAAAGCCTATAACCGTTACGCAATGTCTTCTACTGGACACATAGGCGTTGGTTCCCTAAACACTTGCCTAACCATCTCATAAACCAACCAAGTAAAAGGAACGAAATATGCTGGTGAAGTAAGGCAGACCTTATTAGCGACATTCTCTTATGGAATCCTTCACATTGAACGCTCCCGTGTTAACCGACCAGCGAGAAATAACATACTTCAACTCTGTTCGGACAGAAGATGATATTTTGAGGACCTGCCAGGTGTGATGGACGATAAGGATGGATGGCAAGAGAAAGAGAGAGAGAGAGAGAGAGAGAGAGAGTCAATGAATTATCTGCTATTAGCTCAACTTTATAATGATGACGATAATGATTATGACTATTAACTATATTTTTTACAAATTGCTTATTACCATTTGGATCTTGAAATTAATGATATCTTGAAACTAGGGCGGATTTCGGTAGAAAATAAATGTATGTGTATGTGTGAGTGTGTGTGTGGTCTTCACCATATATCATCATCAAGCTATGCTGATAGCACGGTTTCTTTTGGCTCTCTCTCACCATCCGTCCCTATTGTTATCAGTAATAGCATTCAATAAACATAAATATACGGTTCTTTGGTTTACACACACACACACACACACACACAAACACACACACATATATATATAGTTTGGATTACTAGTATGAAAAACCAAAATGGCTTCCGGAGAAATAGATCCACAACCTCACAAATATTGACCATCCGTAGAATCCTTGAAGGTGTTCGGGCAAAAAACCTTCAGGCGACATTACTATTTGTCGACTTTACCAAGGCCTTCGATTCCATCCACAGAGGGAAAATGGAACTAATCCTACTAGCATACGGCCTACCAAAAGAAACCGTAGCAGCAATAATGATTCTCTACAGAAACACAAAAGTGAAAGTACGTTCACCAGATGGAGACACGGAATACTTCGACATTGTTGCAGGAGTTCTACAAGGAGACACGCTAGCCCCATACCTCTTTATGATCTGTCTAGACTATGTGCTTAGAACTTCGATCGACAAAATCAGAGAAAATGGCTTCGAGCTGACTAAGAAAAGAAGCAAAAGGTACCCCGCAAAAACAATCACAGACGCCGACTACGCTGATGACTTGGCGTTACTGACGAATACGCCTAATCAAGCAGAGATACTACTGCATAGTTTGGAACGAGCCACTACAGGCATTTGCCTCCATGTCAATGCGCACAAAACTGAATATATGTGTTACAACCAAACGGGCAACATTACCACACTAGACGGAGCCTCTCTGAGGCTGGTGGACAAATTCACCTACCTAGGAAGTAGCGTCTCATCAACCGAAAACGACATCGACACACGACTGACGAAAGCATGGACGGCTATAGATAGGCTCTCAATCATATGGAAATCAGACCTGACCGATAAAATGAAATGCAGTTTCTTCCAGGCAGCGGTTGTATCGATACTACTATATGGATGCACTACATGGACGCTAACTAAACGGCTGGAGAAGAAACTTGACGGTAACTACACAAGAATGTTGAGAGCAATATTGAACAAGTCCTGGCGACAACACCCCACGAGACACCAACTATACGGCCACTTGCCTCCCATCACGAAAACTATACAGGTTAGACGAGCCAGACACGCCGGACACTGCTGGAGAAGCAAGGACGAGCTCGTAAGTGATGTACTCCAATGGACCCCCACATATGGCCAAGCAAAAGCAGGACGACCGGCCCGAACTTACATACAGCAGCTATGTGAGGACACAGGATGTAACCCAGAAGACCTGCCGGAGGCGATGAACGATAGGGAGAAGTGGCGAGAGAGGGTCAGGGATATCCGTGCTGGTGTCACGACATGATGATGATGATGATGACTAGTATAATTTATAAAAATGAAATATGCATTTTTTCTTAGTTTAATGGTATACCAGCTTTCATGGAGTACTTAATGCCAGCGCCATCCTTGAAGAAGAACTGCAGAGGTACTTTTTGACTCATAGCTAGAGATGGACAAAGTTCTCCATTGCTTTTCCAAAAGTATTAAGACGAAAGAAAACGTACAAGCGAGGCTAGACTTCGAACTTGCTCTCTACGATATCCCAGTCCAGCTTGTTAGCCAGTACATCACCGGAAAATGTTTCGATTATAAAAGGAACATTTTCTGACTTGTTCTTGTATTTTTTGTTTGTTTTTATGTTTATTTTTCCATTTATGTTGGCAATGCATGCGGTATTTCGTTAAAAAAAAACATATTTAAGTTCTTTTTTTCTTTTCTTTTTTTTTTTTTTTTTTTTTTCTTTGGCTCAGTCGGTTGGGGCTGCAGAATACACCGACTGTATCTCTACAGTGGGTTAAGACTCCTCCAAAGAGTGTCCTGAATATGAGACTAAACAATCTGGAGCTTTGGGGAATGCTGAGTACTTCCTTTATTGCCATCGCTCCAAGGTCTACTCGGACGCGGAGTGGTAGCACCTGATAGGGTCCTATCTATGAGTCAAAAAGAACTATTTGACATTTTAAAAGTGTACTCATGCAAAATTAAATTGTTTGAAATAGAACTGTTTGATCATTTAACTGTGTGTAAAAGAAATATGTACTTATGCTGCTCTGACTTGTTTAAAATAGAAATGTTTTGGTCATTTAACTGTTTGTAAACAAATGGCCGATATTTAATTGAATTGTTAGTGATACATAGCAACACTTGGAACCATTTAACTTTGTTGATATGCTAAACTGAATAGTTTGAAATATAACTGTTTTTACAAACAAAAAACCGTATTTAAACAAATGATTGTGTGTAAACAAAAAAACTACTTATGCTAAACGAAATCGTTTGAAATTAACTGAAACCATTTAACTGTGTGCAAAAAATGAGCTTAGGTTTGTTTAAAAATGTTATCAAAAAATGTGTTTAGAAATCATATATTTAATAAATGTATAAAAACGATTTGACATTAAATGACCTACAGTGTTTGATATGTCTTAAAACCAAACTAAACAAAAACATATTTTTCTTCTTCATCCTTACATTCATACCGTCCAAAAGTGATATCATTCTGCGACATCTTATTGCCAACTAACCCTACGAGAGGGTATTTGTTCGTGCATGTGCGCGGTAAGGTCTTCTATATCAAGGCTGCGTAGCCGATTTTTCAGTTTCCGAACCGACCTCGTACAATGAGATTTTAACGTCTGATGTTTTTGCAGTTGAATATTTTTTTTTGTGTCGACTTCATCAATTACAAAAATGGCGACCAGAAAAAGATGTTGACAAGTTACAGGTTGAAAATTGATTTTTAATCACAATTTTTTTTTCCATAATTAGAAAATATTTTCCTTGCAATGTTATTTTGCGCGTTGTCGTTAAAAAATAAATCTTCAAACGTCACATTAATTAAAATGACTCAAAGTTGCTGTCGTTACGGCAGGCAGATTAATAAGTGTTTGACTCGCTTTCCTCGGGAGAAGGCAGGCCGATTCTTTTTTCTTTTTTTTTTTTTTTTTCATAATTAATTCTATTTACTGCTTCGATTATTGGTTCTATTTTAAATTGAAAATTATTGTTATTAATTCAACTGTAACTATATGAATATAATCGGGTGAGTCAAAAGTTTTGCAATATTTTAGTACCATGAGGCTCATTTTGACTGCTCTGAATGCTTCTGCGACCGATTTTGTGAAGGTGACCAATCAAACTGGACAGTGAAATGCTAAACCCGCCTGATACTCTCCGAGTGCAAGTCTCCGAGTTTGTCTGTGCCTTGGAGCATGGTCTTGGAATCCATGCTTTTAGACCTGCCTGATCGTCGAAGTTCTTGCAACCCGAGCGAAATTTCTTGAACCATCTGATTATTGTAGTGTGATCAACAGCATCTTCATCTTTTCACACAGCAAATATTTTTTGTTTGTTTCTGCGGCGTTATGGCCCAGTTCATACTCATAAAGCATAAGTTTCCAAAATCAGACAACGTTGCACGTTCATCTGTGCGGATTTCATATCATACACGTGGAGTGAAGTAATGCACAACATGTCAGCTCACTAACTACCACGATACTACCAACCAAATAAGAAATTAATGAATAAACTTCAAATGACAATAAAAATGAATTAACTTTTTAAAATCCTGTTCATTTTTTTCCTAGAGTAGTTTCATGGTATATTAATTCAACGCTACTGTGATGAAGATATGACTCCATGTCAATTTTTAAGCGGAGTTCAGCTGACTTAAATTTAGAATTTTCCTTCTCATAGAGCGGTTTCTTTACAAAGATAAGAAAACATAAATTGCCGTACTCATACCTGGGGCGTGGAGAAGAGATGGATTTTTACCTTTCCCAAATACATTAGCGCGTAAGGATACACAAACCACTTCGTCCAGGATTTGAACTCGGGTCAACGACTTCACTTAGTTGTATACTCAGCTGTGTCTTTATGAACAACGAGGAACACGTACATATGAAAATATCTCTCATTTTATTCCCGAAAGGGGCACACAGTTTGTTGTTAATTTGAGAGATAGATGGAGAGACATATAATCAGAGAGGGGACTTCTTTTTGTCCTATAACTTCTTCCTATAACTTCTTCCTATAACTTCTTCTTTTCAAGCCGTATCATCAGAGACAACACTAACACCTCTGATCGGCTGCGTATCCCTGGCTCGACTCTATTCTAACTGGACTGACTGTCTAAATCTGACCGTGTGGTTCTCGTATCACGTGGCCTCTTTCCGGTTACACACCTGCTCGACCGGCCTACCCCGACGCACTGCCATCCCCCTATTCACTAATCACAACGTGACAGCTTGTCAAAGCACACAGGGTCACTACGAACGAACCGAAAATCCATGTCATATGTTATATAACAACTTTTTTACGGTGATTTGTACTAAAAATTGTTACTTGAAGCTCTAATTGGTTCGTTGTGAGGTTATTTTTTTTACGTTGTGTCAACCATTGTTTTGGTCGGGTTTTATGGCATATCAACCATTGTAGGTTATTTAATGCCAAATCCTCTTTATACATATATATTAAATATATAGGATTTGTTTTGGTCAGGTTTTATGGAATATCAACCATTGTAGGTTATTTAATACCAAATCCTCTTTATACATATATATTAAATATATAGGATTCGTTTTGGTCGGGTTTTATGGCATATCAACCATTGTAGGTTATTTAATGCCAAATCCTCTTTATACATATATATTAAATATAAAGGGTTTGTTTTGGTCGGGTTTTATGGCATATCAACCATTGTAGGTTATTTAATGGCAAATCCTGTTTATACTTTTATATTAAATATTCATAATTTCTAAACGAATAATTTTGTAGGTAACAATTTTCAAACGAGCCAGAGCTCATGTTTTTTGCGCACAGTTAAATGGTTTAAAGCATTGCTATGAAACATTAATAGTTTTATTGGTAAACAGGTAAATAGTTTCAAGTATTGATATTTAACACTAATATATTTATTTATTTGCCCAGAATTTAATATTTTCAAGTATTGCCATCTAACACTAATAATTCAACTTAATATTAATCATTTGTTTCTACACAATTAAAAAGTTTCAAGTATACTAAATGATTAAACAGGATCCAGCCGGCTGAGGCTGTAGAATACACCGACTGCATCTCGGCGGTGGGGTAAGACCCCTCTCAACGAGCGTCCTGATATGACACTAAACAATCTGATAGTGAGGTTTCAGTAAAGCTAGAGGTTTTGGGGAATGCAGAGTACACCTTCATTATCATAGCATCCCGGTCCACTCTGGCCCGGAGAGATAGTACCTGAAAGGATATTATATATGGATCAAATAGTAGTGTTTGACATTTAAACTGTGTACTTATGCTAAACTGAATTATTTGAAATAAAACTGTTTTAACATTTAACACTGAGAAGCAAATGACTGGCGTTAAAATGAATTTTTAGTGATGTATAGCAATACTTGGAACCATTTAACTTTGTTGACATGCTAAACTCAATTGTTTGAAATAGAACTAGCATGAGATGACCTAAGATGGTTGATATGCCAAATTAAACCAAACTAAATGATTAAACGGTTTTATTTGACCCATAAATGAGACCCTGACTGGTACAACCACTCCGGGTTAAAGTAAGCCCTAGAATAATTGCAATAAAGAGGTACACCACATTACCCAAAGGTCAGAGTGGAGCTTGACCGTTAGATACAGTTTAGTGTCATATCTAGGACATTCGTTGGGGGTGTCTTATCCCTCTTCAGAAATGCAGTCGGCTTAAAGCTTCAGGCGACTGGGATGAGATTATTATAATCATTATTAGTTATTTGACTCTTTGCCGCTGAATAAATGACAATCATTTGATAGAAATAATTTCTTGAAACCATATAATTATTAGATAAAAATACTTGAAACCATTCAACAGGGAGAAAATTATTTGTATTTGATAATTGTGTGCAAAAAAATAAAAAGAAAAAAAACCCTTAAAAACAACCACACACAAAAAAATGTAAATATAAATGTGCAGTGTGCGGAAGCAAAATTAGGAATATTCTTGTCGTAATTTACTAAGACCTTTGCTTAGATGTGGCACAAGGTCGAATGAATGGGGTACCCAATGAGACTCAAACTCACCATTGCTACTCAAGCTTGCTAACCATTACACTACCCGAGGTGCCCAGGAATATTTTAGTATAATAATAAATGATTCAATTTAAAAAAAAAAAAAAAGATTAATTTTAATTTTGAAAAATAAACAACAAAATAAGAAGAGAGACACAACACAGTAAATTTACTCAATATGGCCGCCATTTTTTCCACTATTGTATCAACACACCTTCAAAATGATTTGCATGCCTTCAAAATAAATTCTTCAGATATTTTATTTCATTCATCCTCAATAGTAGTCTTAAGCGAACCAATTTTGGATTGGAAGTTGCATTTGTTTTGTTTTCTAAAACGCCCCCTATAGTGTAATCAAGGGGGTAAAAGTCTGGGCTTACATTTTGTTATTTGTTGTCCTCCCATTTTTTTTTTTTTTTTTGTGGACTTTCAATTTATTAGCACGTTTTCGTATTGACGTTGTGGGGTTCTTCTAATCTCTGTTGCGAGAGCAGTTAAAAAGCCTTTTTTTCGTTTTTTGTTGAGTCTTCCACTCCCCTTTTCCTTAAAAACGTCTTTTTTTGTAAAAAAAATGTTTTTCTTTGCTTTGTATACGGTCGACAAAGAAACTTTGGCTTGGTTTCGGCGTTAAGAAAATCATAGATTCTGTGTCGTTTCATTTCTTGTTCATTCATATTAGGTTGAATTTCAATTTTTAAAAAAATGCTTGAATGATAGAGCTTCATGGAAATTTTGATTCATTGCATATTTTTTTTAAAATTGGGCAAATCAGAATAAAAAAACGTTTTAAAAATTATTCCATATTTTCCTTCCTCACGCTGTACAATCAATGCAATTCCCGAACCACGAAGCATAAAATGACCCTTGATAGATTGACATGCTGTTAAAATCAATTAATCAATTAATCAATCTTACTACGTAAGCGTTATTCAATTTTTAAAGCAGTGACTATTGTTCCAGTATATATATATATATATATATTCTATAATTACAATTTATTCAATAATCTAGTCCTGTCGGCTGGGGTTGTAGAATACACCGACTGCACCCCTATAGAGGAGTAAGACCCCCTCCTTATGAGTGTCCTGGATATGACACTAAACAATCTAATTGTGCAGTTCCAGTGATGCTGGGGCTTTGGGGAATGTAGAGCACCCCTTCAATGTCATTGCTCCCAGGCCCAATCTGGCCCGGAATGATAGCACCTAATAGGGCCCTATATATGGGTTAAATAGAACTAAACTGCATACTTATGCTCAACAGAATTGTTTGAAATAGAACTGTTTGACTAAACTGAATAGCTTGGAATCGAAAGGTTTTTGACAATAAACTGTACCTACATTTAAACTCCGTACTTATGCTAAACTGAATTGTTTCAAATGGGACTGTTTTTGACATTGAAACTCTACTTACATTTAACTGTGTATAAACAAAATCTGTACTTTGACAATTAAACTGTATGGATGGATTTTCAATGCTGATTTGATTCACACCATTCACCGATATCCTCAAACATATATGGTCATCTACTTCTTATTTTATCTTGTAGAGAAATCATTGGTTTAAATTTGTTCAATTGTTTATGGATCATCTTACCTGCCGATTCTGCTGTTGAATTACTGATCAAACTTTCATTACACTTCTTTGGTTTCGCTAAAAAAAAAAACAACAACTTTTTTTCACCTTTTTCTATATTTGTGATATATTGTCTTGACAGGCGGTGAGCCCGTTGGATGAATTTGAAAGATACTACCGGTCGTAGATAGAATCAACAAAGTGACTCCCGGATAAACAGAAATACGTGGGCGTGTCCTGACCATAAAAAAAAGCATGGGTGCATGCCAATGAAAAACAAGCGTTGCGTGGATGAAGTGGCGTGGCTTTGTCGGTTGTGTTGGAGTTTTAAGGTCAAGAATTTTGGCTGAAGTTTAGTTTTAGCTACCCGTTACGACTCCCGGCAACTCCTTGTGTGAACGAACTCTCTCAGACTGCTCTTCTGCTCCACTAAAGCCTCTCCGTCGAAGAATAAAAATATATAAGTATATATTTTTATATTGATGTGTTCCTCGTTGTCAAGATTCAGCGGTCGTATATAACCTATTCCTCTTAAAAGTTTGCAAACGGTTAGGTTATTGGGTTTAATAGTGTATGGACTCTTGGTTGTTTATCTATGCCAAATCCTGTTCATATATATATATTATGATTTTTTCAGTTAATAATTCGTAATATTTTTTCATTTGCTTGGATGTAGTTAAATTGTTTTAAGTATTGCTATTTATATGCATACAGTTAATTACTATGTAATACTAATAGTTCTATTTGCCACAGTTAAATGGTTTCAAATAATGCTATGTAATACTAATAGTTTTATTTGCACACTATTAAATGTTTTCAACAATTTTGAATAATTTCCTCGTTCTATTTGACCCTAACAAATTTTATCACTCCAGGTCAGAGTGGACCTAGGAGTAATAGAAAGGAAGAATTATCCACATTCCCCAAAGCTCGAGGACTAGAGCCTCACTATTAAATGCAGTTTAGTGTTATACCTAGGGCACCCGTTCGTTTTGGGGGATCTTACAGCTCAATAACACCGTTAAATAGTGCAGGTTGTCAGCTACCACACACAATTTTTTTGCCTAATAACCACCATGAATTTCCACTAGCAACACAAAGGAAACTGCGTGCGGCCTACGTAAGAGAGTCTATCCAACCCTTATTATGGTATCAGGGGCGGGTGTTGGTGGTATGGGAATATACTTTGAACTGTTCCACCAATAATCTATGTTTTTTAGAGAGCAGTTGTTTGGCTATCCGGGAAAATGGCATCTCACCGGAAAGCAGAGGAAAGTCATTGGATTCCCTCCCAATGACAAAAAAAAAAAATCAACCCATTGATTCATCGACGTTCAGTTATTGAACATTTACGCAGACCAAACCGGATATGTGAGCATAGTTGGACGGTGGGTCATGTGTTTCAGCATTAGAGACAGTGAAGTTCATTCTCAGGTCGAGTCATACCAAAGACTAAAAAAAACGGTACTTGACGCCTTCTTGGCTAACACAGCATTATAACGTACGGATCAAGAGTAAGTGGAGTAATCCAGAGAAAGGAGTTGCGCTCCTCCGAACACCTCCGTGTATTAGCTATTGAAAAAAAGTGGCCCTTTGGGTTCGGTCGGCCAACTTATATATATATATTTATATGTAAAATTTCTTTCGTTGGAGGTCCAAAGAGAGAGAAAAATATTTTTAAGTGAATAGGTCCACGAAGAGATTTGTATTTTTTTTAGATTTATTTATTTATTTCGTGTATGTTTCCAGCTTGTTGCTTTCATCCGATAACATAGTGGCACAAGGCCATGTGAATGAGGTACTCAATAAAACTTGAACTCATTCGTGTTTGAATAGTTTTCAGTTTTGTATGGGTTTATATAGAGATCACTCCTTTCTTTCCTCTGAGTTTGTCTATTTTAGTCTGTTTTACCCCTAATTGGTCTTTGATATTTGATATATATATATATATATATATATATATATATATATATATATATATATATATATATATAAGCACCGTTCTACAATAAACCACAGAATTATTTTCATTGTCGCTTGACATCTCTCTCTCTCTCTCTGTTGCTTTTTTCACTTTTTTTCTTTTTTCCTTTTTCGCTATACCTTTCTATACTTCACTCTTCCCTCTCATCAGTATAACTTTGTATCTAGTCTCTCTTTTTCTTTCTTTCTTTCTTCCTTTCTGTTTCCCCTTTTTTACATTATATACTTATTCATGAATTATTTCTTCAGGCAATAGATATATTCTTTTAATCTTTATGTATTTTTCTTTCTTTTACAGAACATCTTTCTTTCTTTCTTTCTTTTATCTTTTATCTCTTTTTTTTTTTTAACTTTTCGTCTATTACATCTTTCCGCTCAGAAAATTCTATTCTCAGTTTTTCTTTTTATTTCACAATTGCTTCATTGGGTCAACCATTTTTATTTCCTTTCTCAATTTTATTTCATGATTTTACTTTCGCTTATAAATTTAAAGTTTAACTGTTGTTTCTTACTTTTTGTCTTTCTATTCTAATTTCCTTCCTTCCTGCCTTCTTTTCTTTGTCTTCTTCATTTTCTTTTTCACGGTCTTCATTAACTTTTTTTACCCTCTTCTCTCTCTCTCTCTCTCTCTCTTTCTCTCTTTGCACTTCGCCTTTTTCTTTCTCTACTCTATTCCTAGGACCATTCTAAGTTTACCTGAGGCCACGGTGACCTCAGCATATTGAAACCTCTACGACAACACCATTTCCGGATTGAAAAGGAAAAAAAATGTTTTACAGTTACGTCTCGCAGCTATGGCTGCGAAAGACGAGTGGGCGTTACCCTGGAAACACTCGCTAACACTGATTACGTCACCAATCATGCTGCAGATCTCTGATTGGTTGTTTTCCATTTGATCCATGTTATCATCAATCTTCCAACTGAAGTCCTTCGGGGCCCTTTCCAATTTCACATGAAAACCCCTACCTGCCGACTCCTATTCCGTCTTCCTATGGTATCAGTGTCACCTGAAAGCGGCCAATCAGTGGGAAGTCCGGTTAGCCAGCTGTCTTACCGGACATCGATTCGAAAGTGAAGAAGAAGAAGAAGAAGAAGAGGAGGAGGAGGAGGAGGAGGAGGAGGAGGAAAACAATTGGTGAAGCAAAAAGTTAACAAAGATGGCCGACATGTCAATCCTTTTTCTGTTTGCTACTTTGGATCCTTACTTCCGGTTAGAACGGAAATGATGCTTGGCCAATACGGCATTGTGTTAAAGGCAGTTTCCGGTAAATGGAGACAAGGGGAAAAAACGCTTGTGTTTTCGTAATACGATTTCAGGCTTCATTAAAAAAGGGAAAAAAGAGAGAAAATCATTGCAATAGGTTTGTAAATACGTTTAAAGAAAGTTTAGATAAATAGATAATTAACTGACCGAGATATTACTGAGATAGATAGATAGATAGATAGATAGATAGATAGTAATGTTTATCTACCTGTCGAACTAACGAAAAGTAGATAGATAGATAGATAGATAGATAGATAGATAGATAGATAGATTCAGACAGACAGACAGACAGACAGACGGACAGACAGAGATTATATTCACACGCTAAAATTTCCATTAACACAAATGTATATGGTTGAGGACAAGGAAGATTGTGCTGCACCAAGTAAGAACGGCCTTCTTGATGTGAAAATAAGCATTTGAAATCCTGGCTATAACTTGTGCAGAAACACTTATTTTGTATTCCTGATCCCTCCCCCTCTCTCTCTCTCTCCCTCTCTCTCTCCCTCTCTCTCTCTCTCTCTCTCTCTCTCTATCTATCTATCTATCTGTCTATCTATCTATTGTTCTTTTTCTCTTTTTCTTTGAATGCCTCCTTTATTTTCTTTATGGCTTTTCCTTCTTTTTTAATCTCATCTTTTCTGTTTTCATCTTCTCCTTTATTCTCAATCTATCTTCATCTATTATTTTTCTCATTCTATCCTTTTGTCTTCTTTTTTTCGCTTCTTTTCTCTCTCTCTCTCTCTCTCTCTCTCTCTTCTCTCTCTCTCTCTCTCTCTCTTTCTCTCGCTTTATTTCCTTCTCTTTCTTGCGACTTTTTTCCGATTTTTTCTTTCTTCCTGTTCTTTTTTTCTTTCTTTCATCGCACATTTTTGTACTTATTCTTTGATTCTTAAGTACGTCAAAATTCCTTTATTTCTCTTTTCTTTCTTTCTTTCTTTCTTTCTTTCTTTCTTTCTTTCTTCGCATATTCATAGACTTTTCCCCTCCTTTCTCTTTTTTGTCTTTTCTTATTGGTTCTTTCTTTCTTTTTTTCTTTTTTCTTTCTTTCTTTCTTTGCATATTTGTAGATTGTTTTTCTCTTTTTTCTCTTCTTTGTCTTTTCTTATAGGTTCTTTCTTTCTTTCTTTGCATATTTGTAGACTTTTTCTTTCTTTCTTTTACTGTTTTGTTTGCTTTCTTTCTTTCTTTCTTTCTTCGCATATTTATAGACTTTTCTCTCTCCCTCTTTCTCTCCATTGTCTTTCTTTTTGCTTATTTTTTCTCTTTCTCGCTGCTTTCTTCTTCCTATGCTTTCTTTCTTCCTTTCCTTTTGTCCTCCTTTTCCTCTTTTTGTCTTTCTCTTTCTTTCTTTCATTCTTTTTGTTCATTCTTTCTCTTCTTTCTCTTTCTCGCTTCTTTCTTTTTCCCAACCCCTTTTTTATTCCTTTTCTTTTGATTATATCCTTTCTCTTCTCTTCTCCCCCCTCTCTCGTACCCTTTGCAAAATCAAACTAGTTACCTGCTTCCCGAAAAACCGGACTCCTATTCGCCATCCAATCAAACAACAGCGTTATAGATCACATGACATCTCCGCCTCCATGATTTCACCCCAACAGAACTCCTTTCGTCAGTTTTCCACACCCCAGCGATAATCTGTTGTTACTTTTCCCCAAAAAATTATTAGCCAACAACGAGAAATTCTTCTGACCCCAAGATCTTAATTTTGGTTTTTCAGCAAACAATATATAGGGTGGTCCAAACGTTTGTGGAAAGTAAATGATAGCGATTATTTTGTGATTACAAATACTAATACAATTATTACATTAGATTTTATTGTGTACAAATATACAAAGCACTAGAATTTTATCAATGAAGCTGCTCAAACTGCCGTCCATCACAATTTACAAAACTTTGAACTCTACCCCTCACGCTTCGATAAACATTTTTGCGCAAGTCTCTTTGTTCGTTTATTTCTTGAAATGCATCCCTGATGTAATTTTTCAAATCATCAACATTCTTGGTTTTCGATAATAAACTTTGTCCTTGAGAACTCGCAAAAGAAAAAAATCTATTAGGGATGAGTCAGGTGAATGTACTGGCCAATCAATTGGACCTTTTCGGCCCATCTATTTCTTAGGAAATGTTTCATCAAGATACTTTCGGACATCTTAAATAATGTGCAGGGTCCCCATCTTGTTGGAAACGAATGTCAGGTGAATTAGTCTGTTGTTGTAACTGTGAAACAACTTAATTCATTAGAATTTCAAGATACTTTTTGCCTGTTACTGTTCTATCGAAAAAGATTGGTCCTAAAACACTAGAACTTGAAATACCACCAGCAGGCTGATTTAGTTGTTGTTCTAATGTTAAATGCGTGTTCTCACAACACTAATTATGAACACCCTTGCAATAATATAAACGATTAATAATATAAATGATATATATATATGGTATAAACGACTTACAGTCCACCTACTTTTAAACAACCCTGTATCTATTTTTTCAACTATGAAATCGAATAACAATAAAAACGGGATAAAAAGGTCACAACTCTGGCCGATCCTCTGGTGAGCCAGTATCAATACATGACGATAAGTGTTCACCTGAGGATCGGCATACTTTATCTGATGAATGCATAAAGCATAAAACTCAGGGTCACAAACCCCGCCAT
>OY757919.1:98282568-98307568 GCA_963585895.1 Sepioteuthis lessoniana | reverse complement strand
GTTAGTTTTTATAGCGGGGTTTAACAGGTTTGAATTCAGGGTTTTCCTTCTCCTAGACCGGCTACCATTATTTAACCTTAGCTGGAAGGAGAATAGCTGGATGCATACCTTTCCCCAGGAAATTAGCGCAATGTGAAATACAAACAGCCTCGTCCAGGTTTCGATCTCGAGTCTTCCCATCCATTTCCTACGATGATTACCATTACACCAGCAGCACATGTGTGTAAACAAATGATTATTATCAAACAGAATTATTAATATTGATAATACTCGAAACCTTTTAACTATGTGCAACGTATTTGAATCAAAAAGAGTTACTTGAAGCTCTAATTGTTTATTAAGGATTATTATTATTATTATGAATTACTTGAAACTATAAAACTGTTTGCAAATTATTGGCAGGAGAAAGGAAAACTTGATTATTACATAGCTCAGTCGGCTAGGGCTCTAGAATACACCGGCAGCATCTCTGCAGAGGGGTAAACCCCCCATACTTACCAACGAGTGTCCTAATATGACACTAAACAATCTAATGGTGGAGCTACAGTAATACTGGAGCCTTAGAAAATTCAAAGTACCCCTTCATTGCCATTGCTCCCAGGTTCACTCTGACCTGGAGTGGTAGCACCTGAGAGGGTACTCTCCATGGGTCAAATGGAACCGTTTCACGATTGAACTGAGTACAAATAAATGACTTATGCTAAATTGAATTGTTTGAAATAGAACTGTTTGATCATTTAACTGTATGAAACAAATGACTGATGTTTAATTGAATTGTTAATGATTCATAGCAATGTTTGGGACCATTTAACTTTGAATTTTTGCGAAACTGAATTGTTAGAAATAGAACTATTTGATTATTCAACTGTGTGTAAACAAATGACTGATGTTTAATTGAATTGTTAGTGATACATAACAATACTTGGAACCATTTATCTGTGTGCAAACGAATGAGCAATGTTGAATAGAATAATTAGTGTTTATAACCAATACTTGTAACCACTTCACTATGTGCAAAAAAATGATTAATAGCAAATATAATTAATCGTATTAGATAGAAATACTTGAAACCATTTAACTGTGTGAAAAAAATGAGCTCAGGCCCCTTTAAAAATGTTATTAAGAAAATGTGTTAACAAATCATATACTTAATATATATATATGTATAAACAGGATTTAGCATTTAATAACTTACAATGGTTATAAAACATAATACCAAACCAAACCGAACCAAACTGGAATATTACATATTCAATATTGCACCGAAATAAGTACACTCAGCGACTGAAAAGCTTATAATACCAGACCATTTATTTACGGAATTCATAAACTTTCCATTCTTCAAAAGAACAAGCATCCTTAGATTCGGCATCTCAACACATTTTAGGGCTCATAAGATACAGATATATTATGGGGTCATGGGGCAAACTGTGTTGCTGTTTACTATCTGACTCCATTCTGAGGTTTTTTCTACTCTTACCCCTCTTTTGTTTTGTTGGTTTAACTTCTTTAGATAAGAAGTCCGTAAGAGAATTATATGAAAGACGATAGTAACAGATAGGAGACGAAGACATATTTTTTATATTTTTCCTTAATTTCTGGGTTCAACAACCATTCAGTGGGTGAGGAAATTCTCCCTGAATACAATTGAAATGGTTGAATCTCCCAGTTAGGGTGTTAAAAATGCGTTAGCCGTTTCTTGGATATATATGTGTCCTTATTCGGTATTTAAAGCTTTAACAACGTGTTCGGTATATAAAGCTTTTGCGATGTTAGTCACTTTTGGGAGTTCGTCTAAATCCGGTGTTTTAGTCATGGGTTAGTAGTGAAAGATGACGACTAATACCAGTGGAAGGGTTAGCCAATGCGTCGTCTAAAAGACGAACGCATGGCGTCCCCCACCAGTTAGCAAGGTGTTGTCACTCCGCTGGTCGCTGCTGAAAGAGAGTGAGCTTTCTCCTTTTTTCAGGATGGTCCTTTTTCTTCACGCATGCGTCGCCCCTCTTCCTGTCAGAGGCCTCAGGGAGTTTCTGTATATTTTAATAATTATTTTAATTTAATTTTGATTTTTTTAAAATTATTTATTCCCAACGATATTCAATATTTTGCATACGCATGCAACAACCAGAGTGAGTATATCATAGTTAATGTATATATGAATTATATATATTATCGGCTTATTTGTGGTCTGAGGACAAAAATGAATCGCTGGCCTGATTAATTAGGAATCGACCGCCAGAGAAAGCCTCTATTTAGACTCAAACGGAGTTATGGTTTGATATGAATCTTGTTGACTGCAGCATAAGCTGAGAGAATAAGGTGATATCTGACTCAAATCCATACTCGTATTATATACCGTATGGATGAGTATATATGTTTACCCCACACAAAACATGTCTCGTTCATTTTGTGCCATCTGTGGCCCTATCTGGCATTCTTGCCGGACAGGGCTCAAAGACCAAGATCGATGTCAGATTCGAGGCTGAATGGATCCTGGCTTCGGTTGGGCCAGCTTCGGGTGAGCGAACTCCGTTGATAGCACTGCATAGCACGAGACTAGCCTGGTCTCGTTTAAGTTATGAACAGGCATATTAGCCGGACTTACGTTGCATCTAGTGAGTCCGAGTCCAGCTAAGTCATCTGGCTCACATTGCCCCTCGTGAGCCTATGACCAGCATAGTCCAGCAGAGCAAGAGTCTCTACTCCTGTCCGACCGTCCCCATCTCTAAAACACTCACTATAAAAAAGACCTTGTGTCAAGACCTGTCTGGGGAGAGGCAGAGACAAATATACCGCTCATATGTGCCTTTTACAGGTGGTAAATGAATAACTTAAAATCTTACAGTTGTCATCTTATGTGTATATTAAGTTTTTGAGATTGATATTCTAATATATGCCTCGTGTATAGGTTGACTATCTATCTATCTATCATTGTTATTTATAAAAACGCGATTTAGCATATATCCGGGAAAATATTCTAATAATTGTTACAATTAATTGATTTTTTTATGCATAGTTTTGACTACGCCGATGACATAGCGATTCTGTGCAATAATCACACAGGCGACATCTCCACACAAGACGGAACCCCTCTTAAACTAGTAGACAAATTCACTTACCTAGGAAGCAGCGTCTCATCAACTGAAAAAGACATCGACACGCGGCTAACGAAGGCATGGACAGCTATCGATAGGCTATCGATCATATGGAAATCAGACCTGACCGATAAAATGAAACGCAGTTTCTTCCATGCAGCGGTCGTATCGATACTGTTGTATGGATGCACTACTTGTACGCTAACTAAACGGCTGGAAAAGAAGATAGACGGGAATTACACAAGAATGCTGCGAGCAATATTGAACAAGTCCTGGCGGCAACACCCCACAAGGCATCAACTATACGGCCACCTGCCTCCCATCACGAAAACTATCCAAGTTAGACGAACCAGATATGCAGGACACTGCTCGAGAAGCAGGGACGAGTTTATAAGTGATGTACTCCTATGGACCCCCACATATGGCCGGGCAAAAGCAGGACGACTAGCACGAACATACATTCAGCAGCTAAGTGAGGATACGGGATGTATCCCTGAAGACCTGCCAGAGGCGATGAACTATAGGGAGAAGTGGCGAGAGAGGGTCAGGGATATCCGTGCTAACTGCACGACATGAGGATGATGATGATGATGATTGACTAAAAATTCGGTGAATCTACAAGGTGTTTTCAAAATGAAAGTAGTACGAACGCTAAACAATGTAACTTAGCCGTTTTTCCGTTGTGTATTTGTATATGTGTGTATGTGTGTATTTGTGTATTTGTGTGTGTTGCAGATCTTCTTAAAATGTCGGGTTTGAGGAGGTGAAACCCTCAAACTTTTGCCTGTTTTACTAATTGTCTATCTATCTGGAGAGATTAATTTCAGGCGACGACGATTGCCGTTTCTGTCTGGAACAAATCACTTCCAATGCGATAATAACTTTTGGTGACTTTACTGACAGATCTATCTATCTATCTATCTATCTATCTATCTATATATATATATATATATATATATATATATATATATTAATTTCGGTTACTGTCTATTTCGGTATCTATCTATCTATCTCTTCTTGTGTTCATATGTATCTATCTATCTATATATCTACACACAGACATACACGCACACACACATACATACACACTCATACGCAGACACATAGACATTGATAGATAGATATCTTAGTCGGATGGTTTATATTAAACTATCTTAGTTTATATATATCTATTTGTCCATATCTATCTGAATTTGTTCTTCTCTCTCTCTCTCTCTCTCTCTCTCTCTCTCTCTCTCTCTCTCTCTCTCTCACACACACACACACACACACACATAGACACACAGAGTCTGATCCTATCTCCCCCTCTTCTCTCTCTATTATATTTTTTTAGATTTCTTTTCTGTCATACAATGCTTTATAGGACATTAACGCGAGAACGTACTATTTTCCTTTGCTGAGAATGTCTGCAAATGTCTGCAAATACACATGTATACAAATAGACATCGGGTTTATCCATGCATTATTTATGCAGAGGTGAAAGCCTTTTTTTTTTGTTTTGTTTTGTTTTTCTGTTTTTTAATATTCGGAATGTTCTAAACTAACACTTTTCATTCAAGCATACATAGGTGCCTATTTCAACTAGCTGACTTACTTGCTACTTCTAAGGTCGACGAACGCCGAAAGTTTATAGAACTTTTAATCTAATGAACATTATACATATCATAGCACTATTCTGTCAGTAACACTTGCATGAATTCCTGACGACTGACAATTCCCTTTTTCCTGTTTTTAATCCATTTCTATCATAAAGTTATTACACACGCGCGTGCGCGCACACAGACGCTTGCCTAATCGGCTGGGGCTGTAGAATACACCGACTGCCCCTCTGCAGAGGGGTAAGACACCCCCAATGAGTGTCCTGATATGACTAAACAATCTGATGGTTAGGTTCCAGATGCTGGAGCTTTGGCGAATGTGGAGCACCCCTTCATTGCCATCAGTCCACTCTGGCCCGGAGTGGTCGCACCTGATAGGGCTCTATCTACAGGTTAAATAGAACTAAAGTGCGTACTTATGCTAAACTGAATTGTTTAAAATAAAACTGTTTTGACATTTAACTGTGTGTAGACAAAAACTATACTTATACTAAATTGAATTGTTTAAATTAGAACTCTTTGACTAAACTGAATAGCTTGAAGTAGAAGTGTCTTTGAAAATTAAATTGTGTACTTACATGTAAATTGCGTACTTATGCTCAATTGAATTGTTTGAAATGGAACTGTTTTTGACATTTAACTGTGTGTAAACAAAATCTATACTAATACTAAACTGAATTGTTTGAATTAGAACTGTTTGACGAAAATGAAAAACTTTAAATGGAAATGTTTTTGATAATTAAATTGTTTACCGATGCTAAAACTGAATTGTTTGAAACAGACCTGATAATTTGCATAAATATAGATTTGGCATTAAATAACTTACAAAGGTTGATATGCCATAAAGCCCAAACAACCAAACCAACCAATCAGACGGACGCACACGCATGCACGCACGCATGCACGCACGCATGCACGCACGTGTGTCTGGGGCTAAGGACCAGTTTATATGTATATTACTGATGTATATATAACTATGAGTAATATATATATATATATATATATATATATATAATTACATGAATGTATCGGATTTCGTGTTCATAGTTGGATATTTTTCTACGTTACATACCTTCTCTGGTATATATATTAGGTATATATACATTCGATTCATGGAATATTGTCTGCAAGCCTGGGTTTCATGGAGTTGTTTTGCAAAAAACTCCATGAAACCCAGGGTTGTTGACAATATTCCATGAATTAAATATATATATATATATATATATTATTATTATTATTATTTAATAGCTCTATCCTAGATATTGAGCACTCTCCATATTATATTGCACTTGGTTCGACACATACCCACAAAGTGATTAAGTGACAACCAGCACTCTTATAATATATATATATATATATATATATATATATATATATATATATATATATATATGAAGAAAATACTGATGATAAATTCATTACAGAAGAAAGTGAATGTTAAAACGTTTCGACTTACATATGATGTGTTCTTTTCCTTTTCTTTTCTTTTCTTTTCTTTCCTTTTCTTTTCCTCTCTTCTCTTTTCTCTTTCTCTTTTATTTTATTTTCTTCTTCTTTATTTCTTTTCTTCCTTTCTCCTTTACCTTTTCTTCTTCTTCTTTTTTCTTTTTCTTTTCTTTTCCATATTTTTTCTCTTCTTTTCTCTGGAATATTTTGGCAATTTGTTCTTACTTTTATCATCTTTCAATCTATTTTATCTCTTAGAAGTTCCATACATTTATATCATCGCCTGTACCAATCACGTGATAGTTTTTAAAAAAAGAATGCTGATTGAATGATTGAACGGTTATATGATCTTTCTTTGTATATATATATATTCCCCCTGTAACGGTATTTTATTTATCCTTCCTTGTTTTAGTAACACTTGTTTCATTATTTTAAAGTCCTGATGAAGGCTTGCTAAAACCGAAACGTTTTAAGGTTGACTTTCCTTCATAATTCATCACATTTGGATTACATTGTTTTTCTATTTTCTTCCTACTGTCAGATTCCTTTCCATTAAATATATATATATATATATTTCCATTATATATATATATATATATATATATATATATATATATATATATATATATATATATATATATATATATACACGAGGTGCATACGATAAGTTTCAAGACTTTTTTGTACTGGCATTTAAAATTGTCATAGACTCTTGAAAATTCACTATGTTATTGCTATACATCTTATGAGATGACTGACCAATTTTTATGATTTCAGCTTCAAATGAACAGCTACAGCAGCAATTGGAATACACCCTACTAAAGCCTAATTGTCACAGCTGGTGAATTTCAAAAATGCAATCTGACACTTTAGAAGAACGATATGCAATAAATTCTGTTTTCAACTTGGAAAAAATGTCACAGAAACGTATGGAATGCGTCTGACTGCTTTTCGACCCTCTTGCATGAATCGAGTATCAGTTTTTGAGTGGCATAAGAGATTCATCGAAGGCAGGGAGTCTGTGAGGGAAGATGAGACGTGTGGGAGGAGTAAGGAAGTCAATAGACCAGCAGTCTTCAAATCGGCTCAGTGACATTTCCACCAGGACAATACACCAGTCCACAACTCCATCCTTGTCACAGACTATTTGACCAAGATGGGTATCAAGACAGTTCCTCGCCATCCCTATAATCCAGACCTTGCTCCCTGTGACTTTTGGTTATTCCCTAAGCTCAGAGGCTATCGTTATGAGACAATTGAGGAGATGAAAGAGGCTGTGACGAAAGTCATTGACACACTCACACAAGAGGGCTTCCACGGGGCCTTCCAGAAGTTGTTGGAACGGTAGAACAAGTGCATTGCAGCTGGAGGAGATTACTTCGAAGGGGACTAGAGTTTCATGTGTGTACTATCAATAAAAGTCTGGAAACTTATCGTATGCACCTCGTATATATATATATATATATATATATACGAGGTGCATACGATAAGTTTCCAGACTATATATATATATATATATATATGCATCATTTCCTGATCAATGACAACTCCTTTCTTCTGTTTCCGAATGCAAATCCATCCGAAAATCCTTTTCATAACTTCAACGCATTTCTTTCTCAAAATAGTAGGCAAAATATATTTGCGCTGAAAATTTCTTAGTTCAAGAACTTGATTTAATTTTTATTTTTTTTTTTTTACATTCTTCTTTTTCTTGGAAAGGTAAAGAAACATGACAAACGATATTTCCGAGTGGGCTGAACTGCAGAATAAATATATACAATAGCATAGATATTTCATACTTTTAAGCTATTTCCGTGTTGGTTAGGCTGAGAACTTAATTTGTGACCGCGAACAATCACCTGATTTTGTATACAGTTCTTCAACAACATTGTCCATAATTTATTTCTATCATTAACTTATCGTTAATACTTGTAGCTTGGTTGTTTGGTTGTATGGTTGGTTGGGTTTTATGGCATATCAACCTTTGTGAATTATTCAATGCTAAATGCATTTTTATACAAATAAACAGTTCTGTTTCAAACAATTCAGTTTAGCATAAGTACACCATTTAATTGTCAAAAACCTTTCTACTTCAAGCTATTCAGTTTTGTCAAACAGTTCCAGTTCAAGCAATTCAATTAAGTATAAGGATAGTTTTTGTCTATACACAGTTAAATTTCAAAACATTTCTATTTCAAGTAATTCAGTTTAGCATATGTACGCAGTTTAGTTCTATTTAACCCATAGATAGGACCCTATCAGGTGTTACCACTCCGGGTCAAAGTGGACCTGGGAGCGACTGCAATGAAGTGGTGCTCCGCATTCCCCAGCATTACTGGAACCTCATCATCAGATTGTTTGGTGTCATAATTCAGGACACTCGTTGGTGGTGGTGACTGCGGACGTGCAGTCGGTCTATTCTACAGCTACAGCCGGCTGGGCAAGGCTAAGTTGGTGTTTCTGTGGGTTATTCAATACCAAATCCTGTCTATATATATATATATATATATATATATATATATTGGTAAATGAATAGATTGTTGATAACTTTATTTTTGAACCGGTTATTCGAGCTCATGTGTTCACACACAATTAAAGTGTTGTAAGTATTCCGATCTAACACAAATAATTCTGTTCATCAAATATTTCTATCTCATATAGATAATTTGCACATAGCAGAATGGTTTCAAATAAGGATAATGATAATAATAAACAATAGATAAGATGCAGCAAAACAGCAAACGTGGGTTATGTGGTGATGGAGATAAAACGATCCATCACATAATAAGCGAATGCATCAAATTAGCACCAAAAGTGTATAAGACTAGATATGACTGGGTAAGCAAATTGATCCACTGGGAATCGTGCAAGAAATTGAAATTTGATCATACGAACAAATGGTATATGCACAACACAGAAACTGTCCTAGAAAATGAGACGCACAAAGTTCTTAGGGATTTTGAGATACAAGCTGATCATCTAATCGCGACTAGATGACCAGTCTTAGAGATAGTCCACAAAAAAATCTGATCATAGGGTAAAACTGAAAGAAAGCGAAAATAAAGATAAATACCTAGACATTAATATAGAATTGAAAAAAACAAACTATGGAACATGACAGTGACGGTGATAGCAATTGTAATTGGTGCGCTTGGTACAGTCACCAAAGGATTGATAATAAGATGGTTTGGTTTCTTTTGTTTAATGGCATATCAACCTTCATGGGTTATTTAATGCCAAAGCCATTCTCCTTGAAGAACAGTGGTGGTGCTATTTAACCCATAGCTGGGAGGATAAGGGGTTCATACCTTTCCCAAGGGTATTTGTCCGTAATAGCGCGACTGGAGTTCGAACTCGCGTGCTACGATTTCGCAGACCATCGCTTTAACCATTACACCACGGGACACCCCCATTGATAATAAGACTTGGAGGACTTGGAAATAAGAGGACAAGCAGAGACCATCCAAACGACAGCATTATCAATATCATCCAGAATACTGAGAAGAGTCCTGGAGACTTGAAGAGACTTACTGTCACTCAAACTCCAGTGGAAGACTATCAGCTAACACTGGTGTGAAAAACTCTCAAAGGAGTAATAAGAATAATCCTTAGTAAATGATTGAACGGTTGTTTTTTTTATCCATAATTGGACCAAGAAGTAGTAGTAATGAAACAGTACTCCACATTCTCTAAAGTTCCAGGGTTGGATGGTTTCTTGATGGTTTCTTTGTTTTAATGGCATATCAACCTTTGTATGTTATTTAATGCCAAAGCTATTCTCCTAGAAGAACAGTAGTGGTGCTATTTAACCCATAGCTGGGAGGATAAGGGGGTTCATACCTTTCCCTATGGTATTTGCCCGAAAGTGAACGTAATAGCGTGACTGGAGTACGAACTCGCTTACTACGATTCCGCAGTCCATCGCTTTAACCATTACACCATGAGGACGCCCCTCCAGGATTGGAGTCTCATAATTAGAAGCAGTTTAGTGTCATATTACCAGGACATTCGTTGGGAGGGGAGAGTCTTAGACCTCTGCAGAGGTGCAATCGGCATATTCTAAAATTAAATTTACTAATTTCTAATTATTAAGTTTAATAATTACTTATTAGAAGCTTCGACATGATGGCATTTATTTGAAAACACTCGATTTCAAAATCTGACACAAGGCCTATTTAGTGTGGGCGTATCTTGCAGGAATCGAAACTTCCGCGGTGAGGAAGCAAAAATTGTTTTGTCCCGTCGGCATTCGTCTCTAAGGGCGCATCAGGCGCCGAGCAATTGACTCAGCACTTAGTCTTTTTTAGACGAAGGGGAAATGCAGTCTTATGAGGAAGACCCCCTTGAACTAAGCTTATAAGGTGAAGAGTTAGTTCACATTTCTATGGCTATTAACCTGGGAGCAATGCCAATGAAGAGGTACTCTACATTCCTCAAAGCTCCAGCATTACTAGAACCATACCATCAGTTTGTTTATTGTCATATTCCGGACACTCGTTGTGGGGGAAGGTCTTACCCCTCTGCAGAGATACAGTCGGTGTATTCTATACCTCCAGTCGGCTGAGCTAGGTAGAAAGTTAGATCTTTATAAATGTTACATTTCTATGTGTTTAAACCAAACCATGTTTTTCTACAAGGATGCCTTTGGTATTGAATAACCCGCGAATGTTAATATGCCATTAAACAAAGAAAATAAACTAATGTTTAATTAATATGATAAATAATCAATTGATAGAAATCTGTTGAGTGAAATAATGGTCTCGCTAGGATATAAATTTTGATTCTTACGGAGTGCACGATATTTGTAACCTTGTGCCAGACTTGGCTAAATCCATGGCATTTTTTTGTGCGAACCAAATTCGCAAGTGTCATAAGCAGCCAGTCGGGCATCGTGTTATGTTTACGAACAAGCGAAACAGTCGATCGCATCGTTGTGCATGCGTAGAAACAAGAGAATGAAACCTGAGATGGGATGTGACGAATTCACACCTGAGCGAGTGCGCACCAAGTGACTGGGAAAGGCAAGCACAAGTGCGTTTGCTGATTCAAAAAGGTTATTGTTATGTCAGCAACGTCCCAAGTTAAACACCGACAGTAAATGCACTTTGCTCACTAAACTGACAGAATATTCATCATTTTAACACCTTGAATATTTCAGTTAAGTCAAGATTAAACGTACAATATACGCTGTAAATAATCACATACGCTGATCAAGATCGCGTGCAGGTCCCAAAATAAAGGGGGTATCAACAGTATATAAAAACCAAATTAATACATCGTATATTCGTCTAGGGTCTTAATATAGGTCTGTACTCTAGAAGAGTATTGCAGACGGTGTACTGATATGAGTATGACTACGTCACGAGACAGCCGAAAATCTTATCAGAATATCTACTACCCACGAGTATGAACATTCTATACCTCGTTGAGAATCAACATCGTCCTTGAAAATGTTGCATTTTATTTTCTATCTATCTATCTATCTATCTATGTTTACATCTATCCATCTATTTCAGCCTATCCTATTGTATCTATCTATCTATCTGCTTCAATATATTGATATCTATCTCAATATTGGACTCTAAAGTCGATTTAGTTCATGTTTGTCTCAATCTCTTCTCTCTCAAGATCACATTCATTCTCTCTCTCTCTCTCTCTCTCTCTCTCTCTCTCTCTCTCTCTCTCTCTCTCTCTCTCTCTCTCTCTCTCCAGTTGTCTGTGGTTCTAGAATACACCGACTGCATCTCTGCAGAGGGTTAAGTCTCCCACCCCATCAACGAGTGTCCCGGATATGACACTAAACAATCTGATGGTGAGGTTCCAGTGATGCTGGAGCGTTAGTGAATGCGGAGCACCCCTTCATTACCATTGCTCCTCCCAAGTCTAATCTGGTCCGGAATGGTAGCACCTAATAGGGCCCTATCCATGGGTTGAATAGAACTAAACTGCATAGTTATGCTAAACTGAATTGTTTGAATTAGAACTGTTTGATTAAACTGAATAGATTTGAATAGAAATTTTTTTGACAATTAAACTGTGTACTTACATTTAAACTGCGTACTTATGCTAAACTGAATTGTTTAAAATTGAACTGTTTTTGACTTTGAAACTGTACTTACGCTAAACTGAACTGTTTAATATAGAACTGTTTTGACATTTAACTGTGTGTAAACAAAATCTATACTTATACTAAAATGAATTGTTTGAATAAGAACTGTTTGACGAAACTGAATAGCTTGAAATAGAAATGCTTTTGACAATTAAATATATACTCATGCTAAACTGAATCATTTGAAATAGAACTGATTATTTGTTTAAAAATGTATTTGGCATTAAATAACTTACAAAGGTTGATATGTCATAAAACCCAAACAACCAACCAACATTTCTCTCTCTCTCTCTCTCTCTCTCTCTCTCTGTGTGTGTGTGTGTGTGTGTGTGTGCGCGCGCACACACACACACACACACACACACATATATATATAAAGAGAGAGAGAGCGAGAGAGCGAGAGAATCTACCATACTCTGGGAGTAATGACAATGAAGCTATACTTCACATTCCCTAATACTGTAGAACTTGAGCCTCACCATCAGGTGATTTAGTATTATATTTAAGACACACGTTAGGTGGAGGAGGGAATTATTCATTTATAAAGATGCAGTCGGCGTATTCTACAGCGCCAGCGGACTGGGAAGATATATATATATATATATATATATATATATATATATATAATAGAGAGAGGGAGGAGAGTTTATATATATATATATATATATATATATATATATATATATATATATATATAGTTTGCATCTTCATCTTATTCTTTTCATAGGTATCTATCTAGCTAGCTAGCAAGCTTGCTATCTCAGCTTATTCATAACTGCAGACTTAGCTGCCTAGACATGAACAGAATGAAATAACTTAGATAGATAGATAGATAGATAGATAGATATGAATAGTTTGAAAAAGAAAGAAAGAAAGAAAGAACTTTACAAAAGGCTATTTCTAAGATGAAATAAAATTGATAAAAATAAAATTGATTGAAAATATCCAAGATATTGACATGAAGACAGAAGCATGTTGAGATAAATAGTGACAGATATGTGGTCTGTCCCATTACTTGAAATGAGTTATTTTCTATCCTTGAATGATGTCGATGTTCAAGCCTGGGTAAAAACCTGGCTTTCGATTGCTGATTTTCAATTTGACCTTGTAGCTTACCAAACTTCAAGATAAATAGTGACATGGATATATTAAGATTGATAGATAGATAGGTCAATAGATAACAATTTTATCCGTAGTGCATTGCTCGATAAGCATGTTGATACGTTAGATACGAAGATTGCCCAGTCGGTTGTGGCTGTAGAATACACCGACTGCACCTCGGCGGAGGGGTAAGACTCCCCTTAACGAGTGTCCTGGGATATGACACAAAACAATCTGATGGTGAGGTTACAGTGATGCTGCAGCTTTGGGGAATGCGGAGTACCCCTTCATTGCCATCGCTCCCAGGTCCACTCTGGTCCGGAGTGGTAGCCTCTGATTGTGTCCTATCAATGGGTCGAATAGAACTAGACTGTGAACCTTATACTAAACTGAATTGCTTGAAATAGGACTGTTTTTGACATTGAAACCGTACTTACGCTAAACTGAATTGTTCGAAATAGAACTGTTTTGACATTTATTTTGACATCTAAACTGCATTCTTATGCTAAACTGAATTGTTTAAAATAGAACTGTTCTGATATTTAACTGTGTGTAAACAAAATCTATACTCATACTAAATTGAATTATTTGACTAATTGTCAAAAACATTTCTATTTCAAGCTATTCAGTTTAAACTGTGTACTTATTCTAAACTGAATTGTTTGAAATAGAACTCATTATAAATGACTTATCTTGTTTTGTTTTGTTCTTATTTTTTTCTAATTTCTTGTATAATGTTACCTCAGTTCCACTTGTCGGGTATGGTTGGGCAATCTGCTTTGAGAATGAACCCTTGAAATCTTAGCTTTTATCTGGATTCGAACACTGACTCTTGCCACCGGTGAAATACACAACTAACTTTGCCGCCAAGAGCTAGAGTTTGAGATGAAATGATTTGCAGTTGCTAATATCGCAGATTAGTTATACATGTAAGTACGATCTTCATTGGGTGCCTCCTTACTTGTGACATTGTGTCAAATTACAGTTAGGCTTAGGTTTTTTTTTGGGGGGGGGGGGTTGTCACATCTCTCTGAAAGCGCCGGTTCGAGTCAGTTCACTAAAGTTAACAAGTGATGAGCCTAATCAGAACTTAGATGGGTAACTACTTAGTTGGTTGATTAATTTTAACGGCATGTCAAACCTTCAGATGTTATTTTATGCCTGGAGGTTAAGGAATTGCATTCATTGTACATTTCTATTTATATTTTTGGTGTAGTTACTAAAGGTTTTTCCACACGATTATATATATAATATTCCTGGCGTTCGCATTGGGTAGGTGAGGTAAGGCTATTCGCTTGGGTACAGAAGACCTCACCGCCAGGAAGAACTTGCTCCTTGTCTAAAAGGCACCCCTAAAAAAGAATGCCGATGGAACTAAGCAGTTTTTAAATCCGTCGCGCATGTGTCTCAATTTTTGTCCATATAAACTTGGTGACGAGCAAAAATATGTCATATGAATAATTTGAATATATTTTGCAAGTGCTATATTCAGTCCTCATCATCTGTCAACCAGGGATGGTTCCACAGTTTCGCTGGCTAAAGCTGTACTGCCACCCCTGGCACCACCGGCTTATATATCAGGTAAATAATTTGCAAAAAGATTTATTTTACCCATAGACTGGACACAAACAGGAATTACCATCTCGGGTTAGGATGGACTAGGGAATAATGGCAATAAAAAATAACTCCTCACTCGTCAGATCTGGAGTCTTAACATCAGATATAATTTAGTGTCATACCCAGCAACCCACCTTTTTGGGAAGGGAGTCTTACCCATCTTCAAGGGATACAGTTATAAAATTCTAGGACCCACCGACTGGGCTTTAAGTGACTAAGAACAAGTACTGTAAACCATCTGTGTGTCAGAATAAGTAAGGTAACTAACAACTCTCTTAGCCACCAAGAATATCTTAGTAGAGAGATTACTAAACTTGGATTGTTACGCGGTAGCTCGAAGAAAGATGCGTGGAGATGGGGGTCGGAAGATTATATTGCGTCAATCTTCCAGGCAAATAAACAGAAAAAGACTTTTTTTTTTTTACCTGGGCTCGAACACCGAGTATGGTCTCGGAGGGAAATACTAAGATGGTAGTTAGCTTACTACGAGCAGAATCGATTCGAGAAGGAACATGTTCATAAGGTAGCAGTGATGATGGTGGCGGTGTAGTGAGATGGTGGTGGAGATGGTGACCCAGATGTAATGTAATGGTGATTACGCTTCATGTGGAGGCGGGTGTGTCAGTGTAATGGCGGAGGCGGTTGCTTGAGTTTTTATAATTGCAGATGCAGTAGTCTGGCTAGTGGAAACACTAAGTTCGTTAGCTGCACAAGGTATCTGTCAATTTATCGACACTAATAGCACTAGTACTGGTAATAGAGTAGACAGCTTTCGAACGGGGCGGTTTACGAGCTGGCCAAGATGGCGCAGAATATTTCTCCCCTCTCCATCGACCCGCCACTTCACTGCTGCTACTACTACTATTACCTCAACCACTACTTCAACTACTTCTTCATTCTCTTTGCTCCCCGCCACCATCGGGTCCAACTGCTGCCTGCGCTGTGCTTCTACTACTAATAACGAGGTCTTCAACAGGAAGTGCTTTTGTTACTAGTTGGCAGTTATTGACCGACTGGCGTCTCGCTGTAAATAGTTTAGCCTGACCCGGGCAGTCTAGGTTTATATGACCTTGGTAGTATGTCGGTTTGTTTCTAGCTCCCGCCCCTCGGCTGGACGGTCTGAAAGGGTGTGGCTGTATTAAGTTGCTAGTTATTCAAGTCTTCTCCTGACTGACGTCGAACTAAGTATACAGCTACTCTCTCAATAACTCGCGAACCCCGGCTCCTATAGACACACACACACACACACATACACACACATATATATATATATATATACAGACACATGCACACATATATAGGCACATACACACACACATATATGTATATATATATTTGTACAGGCACATATATATTCACACACACATATATATACTCTCACTCACACACACACATACACACACACACACATACACACATGTACACAGACATGCAAACACACACACATACACGCACGCACACACACACACATCATCTCTAAAATGTTTCTTTTTTTCTTTCTTTTTTCTCTTTGTTTTATTCTTTCTTTTCTTCTCTTCTTCACCATTCCTTTTGTTTCCACTCTCTTTCTGTCGTTATTTCTTCCTTTCTTTTTTACTTGCTCTCCGCTTTTTAATTTCTCAGTATTGCCTTTATTATCTCTCTCTCTCTCTCTCTCTCTCCCTCTCTCTCTCTCTCTCTCTCTCTCTCTACTTCATTTAACAGACACTTTTCTACTTCTTTATCGTGATGTTCGTCTTTCTCAATATTATGCTGTTTTATTAGTAGTATTAAAATGTTACCAACCAAATCTATGTAACCTTCTCTCTCTCCCTCCCCTCTCTCTCTCTTTCTCTCTCTCCCTCCTCCCTCTCTTTCTCAATCTCCCTCCTCTCTCTCCCTCCTCCCTCTCTTTCTCAATCTCCCTCCTCTCTCTCCCTCCCCCTCTCTCTTTCTCTCTCCCCTCCCTCTCTCTTTCTCTCTCCCTCCCTCTCTCTTTCTCTCTTTCTCTCTCTCTCTCCACTTTCTTCATTTTTTTGCATCTCTCTATCTTTTTATTGCACATGTTAACGTCTCTCCTTTTTTTTTGTATCTCTATCCCTATAGCTATCTATCTATATTTGTTCATCTTTCATTCTGTCTGTCTGTCTGTCTGTTTCTCTCTCTCCCTCCCCCTCTCTCTTTCTCTCTCTCCCTCCTCTGTCTCTTTCTCTCTCTCCCTCCCCCTCTCTCTCTTTCTCTCTCCTCATTTTTTTCATATTCTTGCATCTATCTATCAACCTTAGTTCATCTTTCATTCTATCTTTGTCTTCTCTCTCTTTCTCTTTCTCATTCTCTCTTTTCAAATGTCAACAGACTTTTTTCATCTATCTATCTATCTATCTATCTTACTCATTTCATATATACATGATCGTGTCTCTCCCTTTTTGAATCTCTATCTCTCTCAGTTGCTCTCTATATATTTATTCAGCTTTCGTTTTCTCTGTCTATCAGTCTCTTCTTTCTTGTCCGCCTTTATCAGTCACTCCCTCCCACTCTCTCCCAATACACACACACATATATATATAATTTTTCACATATCTTCCTGTTCATATCGTGCCTGTATTAAATTTGACCTTGTGCCAGACTATACTAAGATAAGTAAATACCGATAACATTTCCTCCCCTCTCTTCGAGTTGTCTAGTTCGTCTCACTTTTTCAATTTTAACGTCCTCCACCCTCTACAATTCTTTCTTCCTATTTTTCTTCCCGTCCCTCTCATTTTCTTTCATTCATCTCTCTCTCTCTCTCTCTCTCTCTCTCGTTTAAATTCATTCTCACGAGTTCTATCCATCCCTTAATACTTTCTCTCTCATCTCCACGATTTTTCTTTTGTTTTGCATTTTGATATTGACAAGTTTTAGTTTAGTACAGGACGTAGCTAAATTGGAGTTCGAAGAATGTATTGCGCCAGTCCTGCAAGTGGAAACTGCTTGGCTGTCTAGAAAAATTAGCATTCGAAATTTTGGATATGTATTGAGGTTCGAAAAGCAGATTTTGGTTCAAATTAAAAGTTTCTTTCTTTCTTTCTTTCTTTTGCATATGTGGTCTTTCTTTCTTTCTTTCTTTCTTTCTTTCTTTCTTTCTTTCTTTCTTATTCTTGTTCATCTTTCCTTTCTTTTGAATACCTGGTATTTCTTTCTTTCTTTCTTTCTTTCTTTTGAATACCTGGTATTTCTTTCTTTCTTTCTTTCTTTCTTTCTTTTGAATAACTGGTCTTTCTTTCTTTCTTTCTTTCTTTCTCTTTCTTTCTTTCTTTCTTTTTCTTCTTTTTTTTTCTTTTGAATACCTGGTCCTTCTTTCTTTATTTCTTTCTTTATTTATTTCTTTTGAATAACTGGTCTTTTTTTCTTTCTTTTTTTCTTTCTTTTAGTTTTACTCGAGTTTTTTTTTTCTCTCTAACTTTGTGTCCTTTTTTTTTCTTTTTATTCTCTTATGAATATCTTTTTTCGATTTTTATTAAACTTAACTTAGTAAGGCACAAAGCTAAAATGTTCCGAAGGGAAGATTGTGTAGAACCAATCTTTGAAAAAGAGGAGAAAAACCTGTGAACTTTGAAAATCAATGCACGGAACACTGACTTTTTTTTTTTAACAGAACTCAAACCCCCACAAAAATTACCTTGATGACCGAGCCACCAGATATAAGGTATCTCATTTATCAATGAGAAACATAGAAAAAATCATTTTAGTCCTGATTTTCCTCTTAAAACTGTTTTTATAACAGCTTAGAAATTTACCTGAGCCTCGTAAAAAGAAAGGAACGATTGGAACGAAAAAATAAATAGGAACATTATCGGGCCAGTATTTCGAGTGGAGAGAAAACACCTAAAGGATTTAGCTTTTTATTTTTACACAGGATCGAACTCTTACCCTCAGATGTTTGAATGAAATATTCAAGTACTTCTGTTAAAAGCCAGGTATTCATGATTAACAAGACAAACGGTATGCATACATATGCATTCTAAGGTATATATTATAATTGATTTTAACGGCATATCAAACCGTCAAGGATTATTTTATACCTAGAGGTATGGGAATCACGAACATTGTCAGCTCATTGATCCATTTTTTTGTACATTTTGCACTTTATCGAATCCTAATAATTTTCAAACATATCTACTTGAGCGATCGATGGGACCCTAACAGAGTGGATCATGGAGTAACGGCAATGAAGAGGTACTCCATTCTTCAGATCACTTGAACTGATGCGTCACCACCAGATACCGTCTAGTGTCTTACCCAGGACCCCTATATGGAGAGCGGGGAGGGGAATTACACGTCTGTAGAGGATACAGTCAGCATATTCTAAGCCTCTCCGACAGATTGTGAGTATTATAGAGTGGAATTCTTTGTGTGCATACAAAAGGTTTGGTTTGGTTTCTTTGTTTAATGGCATATCAACCTTTTTAGGTTATTTAATACCAAAGCCATTCTCCTAGAAGAACAGTAGTGGTACTATTTAACCCATAGCTAGGAGGATAAGAGGGTTCATACCTTTCCCAATGGTATTTGTTCGAAAATGAACGTAATAGCGCGACTGGAGTTCGAACTCGCTTACTACGATTCCGCAGTCCATCGCTTTAACCATTACACCACGAAGCCACTCTTTTTGCAATTAGTTCAATACCCATACGACGTGTATGTGTGTATCCCAACATGCCCATATAAATGTGCACACATATAAGAGAATATTTATTCTCCCTCCAGCTATGGGTAAATAGTAGGGCAGACTGATTCTTTAGCCTTGGAGAGGCAACTAGTCTAGGAGAAGGAAAACTCTGAATTCAAACTTGTTAAGGTCCGCTTAAAAATTGACCTTGTGTCATATCCTGCCCAAGCGGAGGGGTTGGTAAGTATGTACAAGAGAATATTTAGATTTACATCGACACGCACGCGCGTATGCGTGTGTATGTGCGTACGTGTGTGTGTATGTGTGTGTGTGCATGCGTGTGTGCATGTGCTTACATGTGTGCACGTGTGCACGTGTGTGTGTGTGTGTGTTTTGGACGTTTAAGCATTGCAGAGACATTGCTGATTAATCTACTTCTATTGTGAGTATGATCTTCATTTGACAATGGACTGGCTGATTTTACACACACACACACACAACAAACACACACACAGACACCAACACAACAAACACACATACACACACACACATATATATGGCCCAGTCGGTTGGGGATGCAGAATACACCAACTGCTTTCCTACAGAGAGTAAGACTCCCTCAACGAATGTCCTGTTTATGACACTAAACAATCTGATGGTGAGGTTCAAGTAATGCTGGAGTTTTGAGGAATGCGAAGTACCCCGTTATGACACCGCTCCCAGGTCCACTCTGGCCCGGATTGGTAGCACCTGATAGTATCCTATCTATGAGTCAAATAGAACTGTCTGCTTATGCTAAACTGAATGGCTTGAAATTGAACTGTTTTTACATTTACTTTCATACTGTCTTTTTTGAAAAAAACAAATACCAAATATTTTCTTACACGACATCTAACATGGAAGACTTAAACATTTTCAAATATCATTCTAACTGCCAAACACGTACTTCATACTTTAAACTTAAGAACGCTATGTGCAAGTTTGTATCTTTTCGTTGTATACATTTTATTTGCTCCTGTTATCTTGACAAGCACCCTATGTGAACAATTCCCCTGATATCAAAGTCCTGATGAAGGTTATTAAAACCGAAACGTTTAACATTGGCTTTACATCAAAATAAATTCATTTTATTTGGATTATGGTTTTTCTACTTTCTTCATACTGTCGGATTCAGATCCATATTTACTTTCATTAAATTGTGTACTTATGCCAAACTGAATTGTTTAAAACAGAATTGTTTTGACATTTAAAGTGTACTAATGCTAAACTGAATTGTTTGAAATAGAACTGTTTGTATGTATAAAGATGGATTTGACATTAAATAACCTATAATGGTTAATATTCCATAAAACCAAACCAATCTAAACATACACACGCATACGCACACAATGTATATATATATATATACTTAATAAATAAGTATACTCTTAACAATTTTTATAAAAAGTTCAGTTTTTTTATTATTTTCCGTGGAAAATTATACAATCGAAATGAATATTATTATGAATATTATTAGATATTATTTATTACCGAACTCTACAACATTTAAATTTTGCAAACAAATATAGATGAAAATGTATGTAGTAGTTTAAAGATACGTATACTTCTTTTATATATCTACTTATTTTCTTTTAGTGACAGAGTTTCACTACTGAAGAGTTTGATAATGAATAACACCTAACAATATCCAATATATACAATTTGTGTGTGTGTGTGTGTGTGTGTGTGTGTGTGTGTGTGTGTGTTCATATATTTGGTTCATTCATTCATTTACTGGTTTCGTAGTCAAGTTTGGTTGTGGGAACGCAACTCACGTAGCTTGTCTTGGGCAGAAATAGCCGGGAGGATCCCACTCTTCGGAAGGTCCACAACTGCCTTTTCTTATAATAGACCGGTTGCCATACCAAAGTTAAAGAGCCCCGTTGCCCTACTATTTACCCATAGCTGGACGGAAAATAATTGGATTCATAGCTTTCTCAAGACTATTCGTGCTCTATGAAATATGAACAATTTCGTTCAGGACTTTTTTCGCCAAGTCCTCTTTTCTTGTTTACATGTTTTAAGTTTTTGTGTTACCTTATTTCTGTACAAGAGAACCTATATCTGGATTCAGTGAATGTGAATATTGTCTAAACTTTTCAAATGCATTGCTTTTTTTGCCATTATCACGATTATAAGGAAAAAATAAAATGAAATATAAAACGAATTTTTGTTTTTTTTTAATTTTCAATTTTTTAAATACATCAAACAAACCTTTATAACGTTTCTACGTCATGATGACGTAACGAGACGCCATAGGATCGAATTTCTTGACTGGACTGAATGAATCTATCAGTTTGTTTCGTACATAAAAAATTCAAAAATAAAAAAGAGAAAGAAAAAAAAGCCGAGTTCCTAAAACAGAGAAGTTCTTATTTAGATTTGAATTTCTTCATATAAGAAAACGTACTTCAAGAATTTAAAGTTCTCATTTTTTTTTTTTACAATTATTTTTGTAAACGCGTATTGTATATGAAGAATGCAATTTTAAAAATGAGTGCAAACTTGATTCTTTAATTCAAATACCAATGGCAATGTGATCAGACAGATAGTTAATCTAGTGGATATAGAGGTAGTTTGTTGTTCAAGGTATAAATTGAATGCTTATATACAAGGTACAATGTGTTGTATAGCTACATGCATATACATTTACAAATATATGCAGAAACATAATCAAACACAATATACGAACTTCAATGAACGAGCGAACACACTTCTTTATAAAAATATATCTCTCACACTTTATTCTCGAAAGGGTTGATGTTGAGAGGTGAGTGGAGACAAGGAAGGACTGCTATTTTGACCCGAGTTCTTCTGACCATAGCAGCACTTCTTTCTCATCTTGGCTGGGGTTGCTCAACCGTGGGTCACTGAGGGACCAAAGCCCTTTGTCTACCGCTGGCTCTCACTTCGGCATCTTGTCCCCAACTACTCCAACTGACTCAAGCCGTCTGTGTGCTGGTCTTCCGCTTATTTACACCGGTGCATCTCTTGATTGACGGCTCGGTCGAGGGTCAATATGTAACAAATGTTTCAAAGTGCAAGATAATTCGTAAATGGCGTTGGGGGAACTCCCTGTGGCGTAGAGGCTAAACAAGTGAGTTCGACCTCCAGTCACGCTATTGGATTCACTTTCAGACTAATTCCTTTAGAAAAGGTATTAACCACCCTTATACCCCAGCCGTGGTTTAAATAGTACCGCTTCGGTTACTTTAGGATAGCTTTGGCATTGAATAGCTCACAAAGACTGATATGCCAATAAACAAAGAAACCACACATATGAAGCATTAGTTTTACTTTATATATATATATATATATATATATATATATATATATATATATATATTTCGTTAAGGAGATTGTATCTTTGATAATAATAATATATATGTTGGTTTAACCTCAACTACCCGATCGAGGAGACTTACAATGCACCTTTCTGATACAAGTTCAATAGCTCAGCATTTAAAAAAAAACATTCATGCCCCAAAACAGAATTACGGAAAATTCTCACCGAAAATACAACAATATCAGAACATCAAAATAACAAACAAAAACTACAGATTCTCGAAGCACTACATATTAGAAACATGCAACCGGCACTTAACAGAATTAATTTTCAAACCAGTACTAATGTACTTAAATGTCTTTAGCTACTGACACTATTTATTGAAACACATTTAAAAGCAAACGCTATACACTCCAACGTTAAAGACGCTCTTACATTGTAGTAATATGCAAAAACAAAAGTTACATCACTTTTGTAATAGATCCTCCCCTGATGATGGCCCAAAGTCGGGCAGAAAGTACTAGGGATATATAAAATTATGGAAAATACATAAATCAATTCCTGCCGAATACGATAAAAGCAATACGGCAATACGAACGGATACAGAAGAAAAAATGTAGACAGAAAATGTCTATTATGTTCAACGAAATATATATATATATATATATATATATATATATATATATATATATATATATATATATATATTGTTTTTAGCGAAGTTTGACAGGTTTGAATTCAGAGTTTTTCTTCTCCTAGACTGGTTGATATACCAAGATTAAAGATCCCAGTCTGCTCTATTATTTACTCATCTGTTTTTACCCCAACAATGTAAAATAGTAGGGCAGACTAGGTTCTTTAGCTTTGGTTAGGCAACCAGCCAAGGCGAAGAAAAATTCTGAACTGACACCAATTAACTTCGCTAAAAACTTGATTGCCGACGGTGAAGGGGTTGGGTAAAATACAAACAATTTATTACGTATGCATATTAAGACCTTAATTGTGGTTGCATTTTATTTGTAATCCTGGAGAATTTGATTTAGTTTCGATAAAGTAAGTTTAAAATATATATATATATATATATATGTGTGTGTGTGTGTGTGTGTGTGTGTATGTATGTATGTATTAATGAGAATGTGTGTGTGATATTTAGTATGCAATGTTAGGGATATTGTTTTTATCATTTATACTCATTGACCTTTTTTTGATGTCTTAAGATGCAATCATTACACAACTGTGTACGATTCATTTAAATTGCTATCATCTGATTAGAAGTCCAGAAAGAAAATAATACGATCCTAGATTTTTTATGTTGATTATAATGTTAAAAATTCAATATTTCTAGTGCAAAATAAAAGACGTTTTCGACATTATGTTACGAATTAAAAGACGAAAGAACAATTTTTCAAAGGACTGCCTTTTTTGCCGGTCAGCATACATATAACAGGATTTTCCAGGAAAAATGTACTTCTCGAGCATTTATGATATATATATATATATATATATATATATATATATATATATATATATATGTATGTGTGTGTGTGTGTGTGTGTGTGTGTGTGTGTGTGTGTGTGTGTGTGTGTGTGTGTGTGTTATTTTTATCTTTTTATCTATTTTTTATTGTACTTTTTTTGCTAATCTAAAATCATTTGTTTGCACACATTTTTTTACAGTTTTAAGTAGTTCTGTCAAGTAGAAATAATTTACACACAGTTATGTGTTTTGAAATAACTATTTCTATTTAATATCATTTGTTGGCGTACAGTTAAAGATAGTTCAAGTATTCTTATTTAATGCCAATAATTTTCAAGCAATAATATGGTTTTAAGTAACTAATAATGAAAATTCTTGGATAACAAATTTAGATTCAAGTAACTTCATACGAATAATTTGCATACAGTTAAATGGTTTTAAGTATTCTTATCTAACGTCAAAAATTCTGCTTAACAATGATAATCATTTCTTTGCACACAGTTATAATTTCGGTTTCTTTGATGGCATATCAACCTTCGTGGGTTATTTAATGCCAAAGCTATCATTACAGAATGACAGTGTTGATATTATTTAACTCATGAC
>OY757919.1:98152568-98275068 GCA_963585895.1 Sepioteuthis lessoniana | reverse complement strand
ATTATGAATAACAATTATTATCCTAATTTGACAGAATATAGTGTTTTTCTTCTTGAAATAATATAATAATATCTATATATATTGTGATTCGTTTGTAGCATCGCCCAAACTATCTTATTTTTGTGTATTGAATGAATTTAGAAGACTCAAATAATTATTATTCGGCATTTGCAATAGCCCACTAAATATATTCAATACAATATATATATATATATATATATATTACATATATATATATATATATATATATATATATATATACATATATATATATATATATATATATATATACTATATATATATATATATATATTTCTCCGAAGGGTTCTCCTTTTCAATAGGTTCTACACAAATGTATAGGGGAGAGTGCTACACCTTTCCCTGGACTGCTCCGCTTTACCTTTGATCCGTACCTTATATCGCTGAGTGGTAAGCAAGGAGGAATCAAGTACCATTTTTAAAGTCTTTGGTATGACTCGACTTGGAATCGAACCCCGGTCTCCTGGGCCATTGGCGAAAACTCCACCCACTTGATATATATATATATATATATATATATATATATTTATATATATATTATATATATATATATTATATATAAACACTATCCTAAAAATGCTTTTAAAGTGTTATTTCTTATTTGCCCATTGGACTAGTGGTTAGAGTATTCGTCAATGGTCCGGGAGACCGGGGTTCAGTCCCAGGTCGAGTCATACCAGACTCAAAAATGATACTTGATGCCTTCTTGCTTAACACTCGGCATTTTAAGGTACGGATCAAGAGTAAGTGGAGCAATCCAGGGAAAGGAGTAACGCCTTCCCCTACACCTCGATGTAGTAGCTATTGAAAAGGGAGCCTTCGGGTCGTCCTCGACTACAGTCAGCTGCTAACTTACTATATATACATAATTAAAATTTACGGATGAACAGTCGAAATCAGTAAAATATATATAGTGCTGTATGCGCAAGAACGCCAAGCAGTATTGTGGTATTTTAATATTGTGGCATTTTTATTACAAAATAAAGCAAGGTAAATCAAGATCACTTTCGTTTACGACTTTCTCGCACGTTCTCCTCAGAGATGTGGATGATCTTCATTAACCTTGCTTTATTTTATAACATATATATATAAGTAAGTACAGATTTTGTTTACACAGTAAAATGTCAAAACAGCTCAATATATAACAATTCAGTTTAATGTAAATAATGTTTCAATGTCAAAAACGGTTCAATTTCAAACAATTCAGTTTAGCATGAGCACGTAGTATGTTTAGTGTCATAATCAGGACACTCATTGGGGGGGTTCTTACCCCTCTGCAGAGGTGCAGTCAGTGTATTCTACAGCCCCAGCTGACTGGGCAATATAACATTTTTGATCTGTATGAGTTTCATATATTGGTGAATGTTACAACTGCATAAAAGAAGGAATGTAATCAGCAATATAGACACATCAACCGATAAAATCCTTCAGTTTTTATTGAAAGACAACAGCATCTATGATAAAAATGAATGAACAAGTCATAAACAACAAAGCTGTAACCTTTTTTAAAAGCTCACAGAAAAGTTGATAAAAAAGAAAAACAAAATAGACTTATTGAATACCACCTAAGAATACGTTGGTTGGTTGTTTGGGTTTTATGGCATATCAACCTTTTAAGGTTATTTAATGCCAAATCCATTTTTTTTACAAATAATCAGTTCTATTTCAAACAATTCAGTTTAGAATAAGTACAGCTTAATTGTCAAAAACATTTCTATTTCAAGCTATTCAGTTTCGACAAACAGTTCTATTTCAAACAATTCAGTTTAGAATAAATACAGATTAATTGTCAAAAGCATTTCTATTTCAAGCTATTCAGTTTCGACCAACAGTTCTATTTCAAACAATTCAGTTTAGAATAAGTACAGATTAATTGTCAAAAACATTTCTATTTCAAGCTGTTCAGTTTCGACAAACAGTTCTATTTCAAACAATTCAGTTTAGAATAAGTACAGCTTAATTGTCAAAAACATTTCTATTTCAAGCTATTCAGTTTCGACAAACAGTTCTATTTCAAACAATTCAGTTTAGTATAAGTACGCAGTTTAGTTATATTAAACCCATAGGTAGGGGCATATCAGGTGTTACCACCCCGGGCCAGAGTGGACCTGAACGCCGGTCTCCCAGACCATTGGTGATCCCTCTGCTTATTAAGCCAATGGTCCGGATATTGGCATATTTACAATGTTCGCCAATCGCCCAGGAGACCTGGGTTCAATCCCAGGTAGAGTCACACCAAAGACTCAAAAAATGTTACTTGATTTTGCCTTGCTTAGCTCTCAGCATTATAAGGTAAGGATCAAGAGTAAACGGGAGCAATCCAGGGAAAGGAGTAGCGCCCCCTTACACCTTGGTGTAGTAGCTACCGAAAAGGGAGCCTTCAGGTCACCCTCGACTACGGTCGCTAATCTTACTTACTTTAAGAGCTCTTAAGAATATAAACTCCAATATTTAGAAGGCGATTCTAAATACATTAAAAATAGTTTTGATTTCCTCCAATATCTCATTTCTTTTATACACAACACCAGAAGAAAGACACACAAAATACATTCTGACAAAGATTTTTAAAAAATGAACACCAAAAGAGAAAATCCTTGCAAAACTGAATTGAATAAATAATTCTGCGTAGAACGTCAACATGAAACATAATTGGTTTGGTGTGATTTCTTTGTTTAATGGCATATCAACCTTCCTGGGTTATTTAATGAACATAATCGACATTTTCTTTATCAGACATTCAAGTTACCACAAACACATCCAAAATAATCAGGAATGTGTATTTACCAACCCCTTTGTCAATTTTAAGTAGAGTTTATCAGGATGGAATGAATTGTAGTTGTGGTGGCGCAATACATGAAGTGTGTTTTGGGGAGGGATAGCCTAGTGGATCCCACCCATTTTCAGATCTGGTTTGAACTCAGAATTTTCCTTCTCCTAAACTGGATGTCGAACCAAAGTTAAAAAGCCTAGTCTGCCCTACTATTTACCCATTGCTTAAGAGAAAATAGTTCGATACATACCTTTCCCAAGAATATTAGAGATATGTGAAATACAAACAGCTTCATCCAGGTTTTGAACTCGTATCGCTATGTTTATTTCCTACGATGATAACCATTACACTACTAGCGCCTTATATTAAGAATATAACAAACCAAATAACACAATTACTCGAAAGGCGGATTTATATTCTTCCTTATAAAAATGGTAAAAAAATTTAAGTCGTTGAAACTTCGAAATGTCTTCAAACACGGATTATTATGAAGAGAATAATGAATGAGAATACACCGATTGCATCTTTGCAGAGGGGTAAGAGCCCTCCCTCCTACAATGTGTGTCTTAGATATGACAACAAACTGCATCTGATGATGAGGCTCCTGTCTTGGACCTTGGGAGAATGTGGAGTACCCCTTTATTAGTACTACTCCCAGGTCCACCTTAACTCCGGAGTGGTAGTACTGTTAGGGTCCTATTTATGGGTCAAATAGAACTGTTTAATCATTTACTTTATTGGAAAGCTGTTATATATTGACCCTCGACCGAGCCGTCAATCAAGAGATGCACCTGTGTAAATAAGCGGAGGAACAGCGGAAGCAGGTGTGCGTTAGACAATTATATAACCAGGTGCTACAGACGGCTTGAGTCAGTTCCAGTTGTAGTTGAAGTCAGTTGGGGACAAGCTGCCGGAGTGAGAACGAGCTCCAGACGGAGGGCTTGGGCCCTCAGTGACCCACGGTTGAGCAGCCCAGCGAAGATGAGAAAGAAGTGCTGCTATGGTCAGAAGAACTTTGGGTCAATATGTAACAGTCTGTCCCCGTTTCCAACTCACCTCTCACACACAACCAACATCAACCCTTTCGAGAATAAAGTGTGAGAGATATATTTTTATAAAGAAGTGTGTTCGTTCGTTCATTGAAGTTCGTCATTATTGTTGAAAATGTTTCGCATATATTTGTATATTATGAGTATACAACAAAGTATTTAACTGTGTGCAACCAAATCATTAATATTAAATTGAATAATTCGTATTAGATAGCAATATTTGAATACATTTAACTGTGTGCAAATAGAACTATCAGTGTTAGAAGCACTTGAAAGCATTTATGTGATCTTTAGCACATTTAAAAATGTTACCTACAAACTATTCGTTGACAAATCACACCACAAGATTTATCACAAGGGTTGATATTTCAAAAAAATGCAACCAACCAACCAATATATAATTCTTTACAAACAATATTTCACTTTACACAAAACAAGAATAATTTCAAATCCTGGACGAGACTGATTGCATTTCACATAGCTCTAATACTCTTGGGAAAGGTATGAATCCAATTATTCTCCCTTCAGCTATAGGGTAAATAGTAGGGCAGACTAGGTACTTCAGCCTTTGTGAGGCAACTAGTCTAGGAGAAGGAAAACTCTGAATTCAAACCTGTTAAACTTCGCTTAAAATATGACCTTGTGTCATATCCTGCTCGAGCGGAGGGGTTGGGTAAATATGAATAATTTCAAAGTAATTTATAGCTTAAATAACGTTTTTGTTCTGTATTTTTCAAGTTTCACAACTTTATGGCGTTCCTAATTACGTTTCCATAACAACCTCATAGTTGTAATGCGACACTATATATAAATATATATACCCAAGAAAAACCATCTAAATAAGACCAACAATACATTCGGGACACTGCTGGAAAAGCATGGATGAACTCATAATTAACATTCTCCTATGAACCTCTTCAAATGGACGTGCCAGTGTTGGTTGACCAGCAAGAACTTACTTACAACAGCTCTGTGCAGACACAAGATGTAGTCAGAAAGACCAACTGGGAACGATGGATGATGAAAGAGAGAGCCAGAGAGAGAGAAAGACAGACAGTGACAAAGAAACAGAGAGAGAGAGAGAGAGAGAGAGAGAGAGTCATGGAAAGCCGTACTAGCAGCGTGACATAATGATTATATATCTTGTACAACACGAGGGAAATTGGGTTGTAAAATGGGAAAAATGATTTTAATATTTAACGATTAAAATCGACAAAAACAAATATGACATTTAGGTGCCTTTAGACTGATACTTCTTCATTAATCAATCGCCGTTATTGAAGGGAATCAGGTTTTAAAAAGAAAAGGATCTTAGAACTAGATTAAACAAGAGGAAAATTCATTATTCTTCAGATCAATTAAATGACTCCAAATATTTCTAATTCTTCTTTGAGTTCCTTTTAGTTACTCAGAGTTAGGAATTGTGTATCAATCACAAAAGCTTTTCTGGTGTTGAGGTTGTGATTAGTCCAAGCCTTTTGCAGAACAGTGAACGTGTGTTTAGTCCCAGCCCTGTGCAGAATAGCGAAGATGTGTTTAGTCCTAGCCCTGTGCAGAACAGCAAAGATGTGTTCAATCCGAGTCTTGTGCCGGACAGGGAAAATGTGTTTAGTCCCAGCCCTGTGCAGAATAGCGAAGATGTGTTTAGTCCTAGCCCTGTGCAGAACAGCAAAGATGTGTTCAGTCCGAGTCTTGTGCCGGACAGGGAAAATATGTTTAGTCCTAGCCTTTTGCAGAACAGGAAAGATGTGTTTAGTCCTAGCCCTGTGAGAACGGAAGATGTGTTTAGTCCTAGTCCTGTGCAGAACAGGAAAGATGTGTTAAGTCCTAGTCCTGTGCAGAAAAGGAAAGACGTGTTTAGTCCTAGCCTTTTAAAAACAGGGAAGGTATGTTTAGACCTAACCCTGTGCAGAACAGGGAAGATGTGTTTAGTCCTAGTCCTTTGCATATCAGGGAAGGTGTGTTTAGTCCTAGCCTTTTAAAAAACAAGGAAGGTGTGTTTAGTCCTAATCCTTGTGCAAAACAGGGAAGATGAATTTAGTCCTAGTCCTGAGCAGAACAGGTAAGATGTGTTTAGTCCTAGCCTTTTGCAGAACAGGGAAGGTGTTTTTAGTCCTAACCTTGAGCAGAACTGGGAAGATATGCTTAGTCCTAGCACTGTTCAGAACAGGAAAGATGTGTTTAGCCCTAACCATGTGCTGAACAGGGAAGATGTGTTTAATCATAGCCCAGTGCAGAATTGGGAAGAACCCTTCTGAATAATTGATTGAGCACGTATTTGTATTTAACAAGTGTTCTCTATTATCGGATTCATTGATCAGTGAATGCCCGGATGATGTTATTGGTGCATGTCTACCGATCGAACCCGGGACATATTGGACAATCCTCAACTCTATTTGTTGGACGGTTTTACCCTCATAGTATTACCCACATAGCTTCACTTTGGCATCTGTACTCCATCTGGGGTTGTAGACTGCACTGACTCCATCTCTACCGAGGGATAAGACCCTCCCCAATGAGTGTCCTGGATATGACACTAAACCATCTGTTAGTGAGGCTCTAGTCCTGGGGCTCTGAGGAATGTGGACTACCCTTTGAATAGCAATACTTGAAACCATTTAACCTTTTCCAAATAAAACAAGAATTGTGAGCAAGTCCTGGCGGCAACACCCCACAAGACACCAACTATACGGCCACCAGCCTCCTATCACGAAAACTACCCAAGTTAGACGAACCAGACATGCAGGACACTGCTGGAGAAGCAGGGACGAGCTCATAAGTGATGTACTCCTATGGACCCCCACATATGGCCGGGCAAAATCATATATATATATATCGCCGATTCCATTTCCTCCCAAGATAACCACTATGTTAACCATTCTCACATAAAAGTTTGCGTAGACTGTCAGGAAGGTATAATTTGAATTCAAATCAGTTATCGTCGGCTTAAAAAATGACCTTGTGTCATATCGTGTTTTAAAAGAAGGGTTGGTTAAACATAGAATTTCATGTCAGAGGTCATTTTGTCAGATTGTCGCACAACTGATAATGTTCATAAGGACAAACAAGTGGTATATGAGCGGGAACATTGAACTTCTACAGCCGTATTAACAACATCCCCCTTTGACATCATGGACCAACCAAATAAGATAGAAAACATACATTTTGGAGCGACCTTTGTATTATTGACTGACTGATTGATTTTAACGGCATGACATACTGTTAAGATCAATCAATCAGTCAAGGGTTATTTTATGCCAAGAAGTTAGGGAATTGCGTTCATTGTACATTCATATATATTTTCTGAAGTTGTGCACACGGTCCTATCGAATATGAAAAATTTTCAAACATCAATTTGATTCATACAATGGACCCAAACAGGTACTACGACTTCTAGTCAGAATGAACCCGGGAGTAATGGCAATGATAGAGTGTAATATAATTAAGGATGGTAATCAATTATATTAGCTAATTATGTTATCTGTAGTAATAAATTGTGAGTTAGCTAAAAACTTTGACTTAAAGTATAAGTCGCATGCGAAGGTCAGTTGGTGCACGTGTCGCACGAAATAGCTGGACATGAAATTGATAAGTTGTTTTGAAATCTGCAGCGGGCAGGTTTTTGAAAATAAGCATTTTGAATGCAATGTCGGCTGACTTAAATTAAGATGACGTAACACTGAGAGTCAATGACACGTATTCTGACTACATTAGTTGACGAGATAATTAAGATAATGTATTAGCGGGGTGATTTAGCGGTCAGTTGAGAGGGTCAGTTGGTTGCAGACAGTCGGTGAAGTTGCATCTGGGAGATTCAAGTCGAATGACCGACGGCCCCGTTGGTGGGTGACAGCTAGTCGGAGGGAAAAAATGCAGTCGCTGTGTTTTGTTTCGTCTATCAATAATGAAACTTTAAGCGTTTCTAATGGACACCAGTTTTTCTTTCAGTCTATTTCTCTCGTTCGTTGATGACTGAAATGTTGCAGACTGTAATGAATTTTCGTATCAAAAGAAACAACGGAAGTCGCTTTTTATGCGTCATGTAACAACTATTTGGGTCTCGTAAGGTAACACCCTTATTCATATGTGCGAACGAAGTGTTAACCTCTTCATATTTGATCCCTTAATGTTGCCCTCATTGTTATTATTATATCCATGGCACCCATTTTGGAGTGGGTCTTAATCTCCAGCAGGTGGTATAGTCAGTATGTTCTTAGCCCTGCCGATAGGGTGAAAACCCATGTATGATAACCTGGACAGTTCCTCTTGTAAGGTACCCTTCTTAAAATGGACCATGCAAGAACTCAGACAAATGGAACGAAGAACTAGGAAATAGATAACAATGCACAAGGACTTATAGCCGATTGATGACCGACAGTCGATATGTATCAAGAAAAGAAGGAAGAGGACTCGCTTGCATCTAGGACTGTGTAGACGCATCAATACAAGGGAGTGTTCTCGTGATGTAATAGTTAAAGTGCTGGACTGCAGAATCGTCGTTAGCGAGTTCGAACTCCAGTCACGCTACTACGTTCACTTTCGGGCAAATACCCTTGGGAAAGGTATGAATCCTCTGATCCTCCCAACTATGGGTTAAATAGAATCACTACTGTCCTTCTAGAAGGATGGATTTTGCATTGAACAACCCGAGAAGGTTGATTTTTTAACAACAAAACAAAACAAAAAGCATCAATACAAAGACTCGAAGAATTCATTAGAAAGAGCAGAGAAAGACTAATTCGAACCACCAGTAACAGCATTGACAATTTAAGACCAGACAAAAAAATGATAACTAGGAAACTAAAAGAAAAAAGCAAATATGTTGAGCGACGAACAAAAGAAACTGCACACGAGAAAACCTGGACATGGCTACGAAAGGGAAATCTCAAAAGAGAAACTGTATCTCTTTTAATAGCAGCACAAGTCAAACGCCAAGAAGACCAATCATATCAAAGCAAAAATTGATGAGACGCCATCGAATATCATGTGTTCACTTCGTGTAGAAAAAGATGAAACGTTTAATCAAATAATATGCGGGATACAGCAAACTAGTCTAAAAGGAGTAAAATACAAGGGACGACTAGGTGAGATAGGTAATCCACTGGGAATTGTGCAATTGAAATATGACCACTCTACCAAATTGTATATGCACAAATTAGAATCCGTCCTGGCGAATGAGGCCCATAAAATTCTCCGGGATTTTGAGATTCAAATGAATCACCAAATCCCCACCGGAAGACCAGACCTTGAGTTGATTAACAAGGATGAATAAATAAAGTTGTCGAGGGTGACTCGAACGCTCACTTTTTAATGGCTAGGTATAGGTGAGGGCGCTACTCCATTCCCTTGATTGCTCCACCTAACCCTTGATCCTTACCTTATAATGCTGTGTTAAGCAAGAAGGCATCAAGTACCATTTTTTAAGTCTTTGGTATGACTCGACCTGGGATTGAACCCCAATCTTCCGCACCAATAACCCGGTAATGAATGAATAAATAAATAGAAAAGAGAATTTCTCGTCTGATGGATTGTGTCGTTTCGGCGAGCCACAGAGTGAAAATAAAAGAGGCGAAAACACTGATAAATTCTTGGACCTTGTTATAGAACAGAAGAAATTGTGAAATACGATGGGTCAAAGTTATACCAATTGTAGTTGTTACATTCGGAGAGCCAGGAGAATGGATTGTTAGAATTGAAAATCAGTGGGAGAATCAAAACCATCCAAACTACAGCATTATCGAGATAGGCTAGAATACTGAGAAGGGTCCTGGAGACCCGCGGAGAATTGTTGTCACTCAGACTCCAGTGAAGGATTCGCAAAGAGTGAAATGGCCTTTAGATATTTACAAGAGATAAGCATTGAAGTAAAGTCTAGTAAAACACGAACATACTTTTGATAGACCTTGATAAATAGAGAGAAAAAAAAAGATAAAGAAAATAAGTTGTCTTCCTTCTCCAAAAAAGAGACAGAAACAAACTGCTTTTACTTTGGAAGCGGTACAGGCAACATAATGGCGTCGTTACAAGGACAGCATAACGTTTTCTGGATTTTTTTTTTTTTCTTTTGCAAATCTCCTTGAACTACTCACAAAACTCAGTCGATATTGCAATTAATAATAATAATAATAGAAATTTAACACAAAGATGATTCCAGTTGTAGTAGTCGTAATAATAAGGCAAAGAATGATTTGGAAGAATAGTGATGCACGCAAAAAAAAAAAAGAAATCACAGGAAATCCCTCTTTATCCGAACAACAAAAGATTGTGCCAATGAGAATTTCTCACATAGAAAAAGTCAATCTAATGAACGATAATGCTCTCTGAAAAACTTTCATTTACGAGGTGCATACGATAAGTTTCCAGACTTTTTTTGTATGGGCACTTTTATTGATAGTACACACATGAAAGTCTAGTCCCCTTCGAAGTAATCATCTCCGGCTTCAATGCACTTGTTCTACCGTTCCAACAACTTCTGGAAGACCCCATGGAAGTCCTCTTGTGTGAGCATGTCAATGACCTTCGTCACAGCCTCTTTCATCTCCTCAATTGTCTCATAACGACAGGCTCTGAGCTTAGGGAATAACAACAAAAAGTCACAGGGAGCAAGGTCTGGACTATAGGGAGGCTGAGGAACTGTCTTGATACCCATCTTGGTCAAATAGTCTGTGACAAGGATGGAGTTGTGGACTGGTGCATTGTCCTGGTGGAAATGCCACTGAGCCGATTTGAAGAGTGCAGGCCTCTTCCGACGGAATCTCTTCTTGAACTTCCTTAAAACCTCAACATAGTAACCCTAACCCTAACCGTTTGGCCAATCAACTCTGGTGTATTGACTTCCTTACTCCTTCCACACACCCCATCATCCCTCACGGACTCCCTGGCTTCCTTGAATCTCTTATGCCACTCAAAAACTGATATTCGATTCATGCAAGATGGTCAAAAAGCAGTCTGAAGCCTTCCATACGTTTCTGTGGCATCATTTTTTCCAAGTTTAAAACGCAATTTTATTGCATATCGTTCTTCTAAAGTGTCGTCACGTCCGGATTGCATTTTTGAAATTCACCAGCTGTGACAATCGGGCTTTAGTAGGGTGTATTCCAATTGCTGCTGAAGCAGTTCATTTAAAGCTGAAATCATAAACATTGGTCAGTCAGCTCATAAGATGTATAGCAATAACATATTGAATTTTCAAGAGCCTACGACAATTTTAAGTGCCTATACGAAAAAAGTCTGGAAACTTATCGTATGCACCTCGTATCTCAGGTGTCTGAAGAAAAACTTTGTATAGGATTTTATCATATAGAGGTACGCGGAGCGTAACGGTTATCGCCATGAGCCGACCCGAAGCTGTTTGCATTTCACCTAACGCTCATACCTTTTGGGAAGACATGAATCCATTCGTTCTCCTACCATTAATGGGTAAATAATAGGGCAGAATGGTTTCTTTAGCCGTGGTAAAACAACCGGTTTAGGAGAAGGAAAACTTCCAATTAAACCCAACTGTACTCCAATTTAGGAATGACATTATCTCTCATTCAACTTGTGACAGAAAAGTTGGGTAAAAAATTCCAAGATTGTATTTCAAGAAAACGGATCACCAAATCCGGTTGGAAAACCAGGCAGTGTCGATTTACAAGAAAAAAAAAGTTGTTTAGTGAATTTTGCCGTCCCGGTGACCCACAAAGTAAAAATAAAAGAAAGCCAAAAGGTAGACAAATATTTGGACCTTTTGCAAGAGAAGTGAAAAAGTAGTGGAACATGAAGGTGATTGTGATAACAACTGTAGTTGGTGCGACCCCAAAAGATCTTGAAACCAAAGGGAGAATCGAGACAATCCGGATAATATCATTTTCATAATCGGCTAGAATACTGAGAAGAGTCCTGGAGACTTGAAGGGACTTGCTGTCACGCATATTCCAGCGGAATGCAACCAGCTTACGCTTGTGTTAAAAACTCGCTAGGACCATGCAACCAAATGGTACATACACAAAACAAAATCATGAACCTGGCTAAAAAGGAGGAAACATAATGAAAGAAACTGAATTTCTTTTAATGGCATAAGAACTGATTTTTAAAAAAATACAAGTGCAGATATGACTGAGAGGGAACGGTGATCAACTGAGAATTGTATAATTGATTAGAATTTGATCATACTGATAAATAATTTAAACACAATGAGACGCATAAAATTCTCTGGCGTTTTGAGATACAAATAATCCCGACCAGACCAATAAATAATTTAAAAAAAAAAAAAGAAAAGAAAGAAGACAACCTTTTGTATAGTGAAGTTTGCCGTTCTAGCGGACCACAAAGTGAAACTCAAAGAAAACGAAAAGCGGGACAAGTACTTAGACCTTGCCAGAGAACTAAAAAAATGTGGAATATTAGAGTAACGATAATACTAATAGTAATTGGTGCGTTTGGAGCGGCCCCTAAACGAGCTGGAAGAATTGAAAATCCAAAGAAGAATGGAGACCATCCAAACTAAAGCATTATTAAGACCAGCTAGAATACCGAGAAGAGTCCTGGTGACTTGAAGAGACTTGCTGTTTCTCAGATTCCAATCAAATACCATCAGCGAACACAAGTGTGAAAAACTCGCCAGGAGAATGCTAATAATACCTCTGACTCTCTCTCTCTCTCTCTCTCTCTCTCTCTCCGTCCGTCCTTATTATCTCTTGCTCCCAGCAGGTCTTCTAAACTACATCCTGTGCCTGCACACAGCTGATGTAAATTAGTTCTTGCTGGTCGGCTAACAGTGCCACGTCCATGTGAAGGAATCCATAGAAGAACGTCACCTATAAGTTCGTCCTTGCTGCTCCAGCTGCGTCCCGTATGTATTTTTCGTCTTAAAGTGGATGTTTTATAGATAGGAAGTAAGTGGCGGCACAACTGTTGTTTCGTGGGGCGTTGCTTCCAGGATTTTTTCCAAATAACTTGTAGCATTCTTGTGTAGTTCCGATCCATTTTTTCTTTATGCACTTCATCGCATCCATGTGGTGCATCCATACAGTAGTATTGACACAGCCACAGTTTGGAAGAAATTTCGTTTTATTTTATTGGAGAGATCTGAGTTCCATATGATCGATAACCTATCGATTGCAGTTCACTCTTTCGCAAGGCATATATTAACATCACATTCAGTAGATGAGATATTGCTGCTGAGGTATGTGAACATGTCTACTAATTTCAGAGGACCGCCACTTAGAGTGGAGATTGCTCCTTCTCGTTTAAAACACATGTGCTCTCTTTTATTTGCGTTCACGTGGAGGCCAATGCTTCCTGGTGCCTGCTCCAGGCTATGAGGCAAGAATTTGGCTAGGGTTGGTATAAGTGCAAGGAGCGCTAGATCATCTGTATAGTCAGCGTCTGTTATAGTTTCTGCTGGATATCGTTTGCTTCCAGCCCCTTTTAGCGTAAATCCAGTTTCTTTTATTAGACCTATCGACGTTCGAAGTACATAGTCTAGGCAGATTATAACCAAATATAGAGCTAGTGTATCTCCCTGCAAAAATTCCAGCAACAATGTAGAAGAGATCTGAGCTTCCATCAGGTGAGCGAATCTTCACTTTCGTATTTATATAAAGCATCATTATAGTAACATCTTCTATGGAGAGACTATATGCTAGAATATTTGCTCCATCTTTTCTCTGTGTATGGAATTAGGTTTGACAGACTATAAATCTCTAAAGGGTTAGCCGGACATAAAACTCACAAGGTTTGACCGACTATAAATCTCGCAAGGGTTAGCCGGCTATAAAACTCGAATAGTTTGACAGACTATTAAAGTTGCGAGGGTTAGCCGGCTATAAAACTCGAAAGGTTTGACAAGCTATAAAACTTGCAAGGGTTAGCCAGCTCTAAAACTCGCAAGGTTTGACAGACTATAAAACTCGCAAGAGTTAGCCGGCTATAAAACTCGAATAGTTTGACAGACTATAAATATCGCAAGGGTTAGCTGGCTATAAAACTTGCAAGGTTTGACAGACTATAAAACTTGTGAGGGTTAGCCGGCTATAAAACTCGAAATGTTTGACAGACTATAAAACTTGCGAGGGTTAGCCAGCTCTAAAACTTCCCACGTTTGACAGACTATAAAACTCGCAAGGGTTAGCCGGCTATAAATCTCGAAAGGTTTGACAAATTATAAAACTTGCAAGGGTTAGCCAGCTATAAAACTTGCAAGGTTTGACAGACTATAAAACCTGCGAGGGTTAGGCGGCTATAAATCTCGAAAGGTTTGACAAACTGTAAAACTTGCGAGGGTTAGCCGGCTATAAAACTTGCAAGGTTTCACAGACTATAAAACACGCATGGGTTAGCCGGCTATAAAACTTGCAAGGTTTGATAGGCTATAAAACTCGCAATGTTTGACAAACTATAAAACTCGCAAGGTTTGACAATCTATAAAACTTGAGAGGGTTAGCCTGCTATAAATTTCCCAGGTTTTGATACACTATAAAACTTGCCAGGATTAGCCGGCTATAAAACTCGCGAGGTTTGACAGACTATAAAACCTCCGAGGGTTAGCCGGCTATAAAACTCGCAGGGTTTGACAGACTATAAAAGTAACAAGGTTTGACAACCTATAAAACTATAAAATTCGCTAGGGTTAGTCGGCTATAAAACTCGCATGGTTTGACACACTATAAAATTTGCGAGGGTTTGACCGACTATAAAACTTGCAAGGGATAGCCGGCTATAAAACTTGCAGGGTTTAACATGCTATAAAACTCTCAAGGGTTCGCTGGCTATAAAATTTGCAAGGTTTGACAGACTATAAAACTCACAAGTGTTAGCTGGCTATAAAGCTAGAAAAGTTTGACAGACTATAAAACTCGCAAGGTACGACAGACTATAAATCTTGCGAGGGTTAGCCGTCTATAAAACTTCCAAGTTTTGACAAACTATAAAACTCGCAAGGGTTAGCTGGCTCTAAAACTCGCATGGTTTAACAGACAATAAAACTCTCAAGGGTTAGCCAGCTATAAAACTATAAAACTATAAAACTCGCAAGGGTTATCCGGCTATAAAACTTGTAAGTTTGACAAACTATTAAACTCGCATCGGTTAGCTGAAATTCGTAAGTTGATGCCACTTAAAAACTGATGCTTGATTCATGCAAGATGGTTGAAAAGTAGTCTGAAGAATTCCAAACGTTTCTGTGGCATTTTGTCCACGTTTAAAACATAATTGTATTGCATATCATTCTTCTAAAGTGTCCTCACGTCCAGATTGCATTTTTGAAATTTACCAGCTGTGACAATCAGGCTTTAGTAGGGTGTATTCCAATTCCTGTTGTAGCTGTTCTTTTGAATTTGAAATCATAAAAATTTGTCAGTCATCTCATAAGATGTATAGCAATAACAGAATGAATTTTCTAGAGTCTACGACAATTTTAAATGCCAATACAAAAAAGTCTAAAAACTTTTTGAATGCTCCGCGTAATATCATGTGGATATTCTATTAGATTTAATTAGAAATTGCTTTTTGATGATTTCAGCATTTTGCTGAGATTATTTGGTTCGTTGTTTTGTTTTATGGCATATCAACCTTTTTCAGGTCATTTAATGCCGAATTAAGTCATTTTGATATATATTTTTTTTTAGTTTGGTTTGGTTTTATAGTATATCCGCAATTGTACGTAATTCAATGCCAAATTTATCTTTATACATATAAACAATTCTATTTCAAACAATCCAATTCAGCATGATTACAGCTTTTTTTAAAACTAGCAGTTAAATGTAAAAACGGTTCCATTTCAAACAATTCTGTTTAGCTTAAGTACACAATTTAGTTCTATTTGACCCATAAATAGGACCCTATCAGGTTCTACCACACCAGGTCAAAGTTGACCAGGAGGCAATAGTAATGAAGAGGTATTCTGCATTCCCCAAAGCTCCAGCATTACTGGGGCCTCACCATCTGATTATTTCGTATCATATCAAGGACACTCGTTGGGGGAGTCTTATCCCTCTGTAGAGATGCTGCCAGTATATTCTACAGCGCCAACCGACTGGGTCATTTTTTCTTAGGAAAAGGAAAGACTCGTATATAAACCAGAATAAGACAAAATAGATGAAAAAAAATAAAAAGGTCATTCAACCTAAATTTCTAGTTTCTGTAAATTATGGATGAAAACAGAATTATTAGTGAAGTGTCAGTTTACACAAGGTGCAAACAATTTTATCGTATGCCTCTCGTATATATATATATATATATATATATATATATATATATATATATATATTATAACAGTGTGGGTTGTCACTAAATCACTTCGTGGGTTTGTGTCGAACAAAGTGCAATATAATATATATATATATATATATATATATATATATATATATATATATATATATAGGTGTATATGAATAGAATTATATTTACACATTCTTCGTGGGTTTGTGTCGAACAAAGTGCAATATATATATATATATATATATATATATATATATATATATATATATATATATATATATATATATATATATATATATTATATTGCACTTTGTTCGACACAAACCCACAAAGAATGTGTAAATATAATTCTATTCATATACACCTATATATATATATATATATATATATATATATATATATATATATATATATATTGGTGTATATGAATAGAATTATATTTACAAATTCTCCTGTGCGTTTACAGACATATATGTGTGAGTGTTTTAAAATAGTAATAGAAGGACTAAAAATTAAGACATGCTCAATACTTTAAGAGTAGAGCAATATACAATTAATGATAAGTAGTGTTAAGAGTGTGTGTGCGTGCCTGATTGTTTGAGTTTTGTAATACAGATTCAGTTATTGCTCGTGATAATTTTTATTGTATGGTTCATACACGCACATATATATAGATGTACATATTAGTTTACATTATTTGATATATATATATATATATATATATATATATATATATATATATATATATATATATATATATATATATATATAAGATATTAGATACATTATCTATTATATATATGTTATATATTATATTTATAGTTGATATACATAGAGCATATATATAGTTGTTATATATATATATATATATATGTGTGTGTGTGTTTACATGAGTTGTTTTATATATATATATATATAGTTTATATATATATAGTTGTTATATATATATGTGTGTATGTGTGTGTGTGTGTGTGTGTGTGTTTACATGAGTTGTTATATATATATAGATAGATGTTATATATATTATATATATATAGTTGTTTTATATATATATATATATATATATATAGATGTATGTATACATATGTGTTTACATGAGTTGTTATATATATATATAGTTTATACATATATATATAATAATATTTATATATATATAGCTGTTATATATATATATATATTGTCATCCACAGACTGTTTCGTTATGTGTGTGTGTGTGTGTGTGTGTGTGTGTGTGTGTGTGTGTGTGTGTGTGTGTGTGTGTGTGTATGTTTACATGTGTTGTTATATATAGAGAGATGTTATATATATTATATATATATATATTATATATTAAATGTACATTATAATATATTATATATGATATATATACTATATAGTATATATATATATATATATAGTTGTTATATATCTATTATATATATAACATCTATATTATATTACATCTCTATATATATATGTATGTGTGTGTGTGTGTGTGTGTGTGTGTGTGTGTGTTTACACGAGTTGTTATATATATATATATATATATATATATATATATCGAGTGCGTGTGTGTAAGGATATATCCCTATATCTAACCAAATCCATGCGTTTATTCATCATTAATTGTAGTAGAAGAATATAATATGCTTTTATGCTGAGCAGAAATGTCCTGGCTTTTCAACTGTACATTTTATGACATTTACACGGGCAAACATGGTCATATTTGCAGCAAAGATGGCGCGCCAGTGAGACAACAACAACAAAACCGATGGAATAAACAAGCGGACTTTTAAAATATCGAATGCCTTTTCCATTTTAGCATTTTGTATTTATTGCTTACGAAAGGCGTGGTATTTTGTTTTTTTTAATTTTTTTATTTTTTAAGCTTTTATACCGGCATATTTTTGTTATATAGATTTTATGTCGACAAATGAAAAAAAAAAAAGAAGAAAGAAAAGAAGTTTTATACTCCGTATTACCATTCGATGTTATTTGGAGAGGATTATATAGAGAATGGTTTACTTTGGAAGAAAAAAATTTACCAGTGTATTTTTCAACTTTGGCTAACAAAAGACCACTTTCTTTATGGAATATGTTCATGTAGATTTCGTTATTGACATTAATGTTTAAAATAATTTGTTGTGTTAGCGTTCTGAGAGGCGCATTCGCAACGAGGGGGATAAGTCGTTAGGTTAAGGAGCAGACGAATAGAGAGAGAGAGAGAGAGAGAGAGAGAGAGAGAGAGAAAAGGGGGAGAAAGAAAAAGAAAAAATGAGATGTAATGTGAGGGAGTTTTACGAACATTAAGAAAGAAAGAAAGAAAGAAAGAAAGAAAGAAAGAAAGAAAGACGACTTAGAAAACAAAGAGGAAGAAAGGAAGAAAGAAGTAGAATTGAAAGAAAGAAAGAAAGAGCTTTTTCAAAGCAAATAAAAAAATCAAGAAAACAAAAAGAAAGAAAGAAAGCAAAAGTAGAGTTATGAGAAAGAAAGAAAGAAAGAAAGAAAGAAAGAAAGAAAGAAAGAAAGAGCCTTTTCAAAGCAAATTTTTAAAAAATCAAGAAAGCAAAGAGAAAGAAAGGAAAACAAGAACAGTAGTAAGAAAGAAAGAAAGAAAGAAAGAAAGAAAGAGCCTTTTCAAAGCAAATTAAAAAAAACATAAAAAAGAATGAGTAAAAAAGCCAAGGAAACAATAAGATAAGAGCAACCAAATGAAAGTCAAAACAGAAAGTACAAAACTAATACAAACTGTTTTTTTTTAATGGTGACGAAAGAAGTTTAAAATAGATACAATCAAATTCAAAAGCAGATTTTATGAAATTTATGGCAATCCAAACGAGAAGTGTCATGGCGGAATGGAATAAGCAGAGAAATAACGGAGAAGTATCTTTAATAGAAACATTTCAGCAAACACAATTCTTTCCTTTTCTCGGCGTCAGTGGTGTGCAATTTTCTGTTCTTACAATTATGCAAACCTGCATAGATATACATATTTACCAACCTCTCCGCTCGGGCAGGATATGACACAAGGTCAATTTTTTAAGCGGAGTTTTACAGGTTTGAATTCAGAGTTTTCTTTCTCCTAAACTAGTTGCCACACCAAGGCTGAAGAACCTAGTCAGCTCTACTATTTACCCATAGCTGGAGGGAGAATAATTGGATTCATACCTTTCCCAAGGGTATTAGTGCTATGTGAAATACAACCAGTCACGTGCAGGATTTGAACTCGTGTCGCTGAGTCCATTTCCTACGACAATAACCATAACACCACAGACACCTGCATAGATATATGTGACTTGCTATACTGTCACTTGTTATGTTTTCCTTTTATTTCTCTGAGCAGTTGTCAGTTGATTTGTAGCCTGTAGTACCAGAGACTCTGATTTTTTTCTTCAAAAATTTCAAGATACAAAGAACGCTCTACCGTCTCTCAATAGAAAAAGTTTTCAGTCACAAAAACACTTGTCCGTTTACTTGCAACGAGCATGCCACGTTCGTAAGAAGGATGTTCCAAAAGTACGTGGGGCCTTCAATAAGTTTCCAGACCTTTTTTTTGTACAGGCATTTAAAATTGTCGTAGACTCTTGAAAATTCGTTCTGTTATTGCTATACATCTTATGAGATGTCGGACCAATTTTTATGATTTCAGCTTTAAATGAACAGCTACAGCAGCAATTGGAATACACCCTACTAAAGCCTGATTGTCACAGCTGGTGAATTTCAAAAATGCAATCTGACACTTTAGAAGAACGATATGCAATAAAATTCTGTTTTAAACTTGGAAAAAATGATTCCACAGAAACGTATGGAATGCTTCAGACTTCTTTTGGAGCATCTTACATGAATCAAGCATCGGTTTTTGAGTGGCATAAGAGATTCAAGGAAGACAGGGAGTCTGTGAGGGATAATGAGAGGTGTGGGAGGAGTAAGGAGGTCAATACACCAGAGTTGATTGGCCAAAGGGTTAAGGTTAGGGTTACTATGCTGAGGTTTTAAGGGAGTTCAGAAGTAGATTCCGTCGGAAGAGGCCAGCACTGTTCAAATCGGCTCAGTGGCATTTCCACCAGGACAATGCACCAGTCCACAACTCCATCCTTGTCACAGACTATTTGAGCAAGATGGGCATCAAGACAGTTTCTCAGCCTCCATATATCCCAGACCTTGCTCCCTGTGACTTTTGATTATTCCCGAAGCACTGAGGCTATCGTTATGAGACAATTGAGGAGATGAAAGAGGCTGAGACGAAGGTCACTGATACGCTCCCACAAGAGGACTTCCATGGGGTCTTCCAGAAGTTGTTGGAACGGTAAAACACGTGCATTGCAGCCGGAGGAGGTTACTTAGAAGGGGACTAGAGTTTCATGTGTGTACTATCAATAAAAGTGCCCATATGAAAAAAGTCTGGAAACTTATTTAATGATCCTCGTAATAATTTTAATCCGTTATTCCTCGAGGTCAGAGTTTGACGTTGGTAGTATGACAGAAGATATTAGTAGAATAGGTATTGCTCGTATGACAGTGGATATTGAAACCGATTACAATTAATATATTTTTATTCATTTTGAAAGAATTTTTGCCTTTTTAGTGATAGCAACAGAACGGCAGTGTAGAAAAATGGCGTCTGATATGAAATCAGATGTTTGCCGTTGAGTTCTCCGTTTGCAATCGTCGATTGACAGGCAAATAGAGTTGGAAAAGCATAAAAATTGTATTACATTAAAATTCTTTATGGAGAGAGAGCAGGGGGAAATTGATGAAAGATAGGATGTAATTGGAAATATTTTTGTATTCTGTTCAATAATGACTCTCCCACCACCTATGCTGTTAGATCGAGCGCAGGTGTGGGTGTTTTGACGGAAAGGAAGGGGTCAAAAATTGACCTTTATTGGAAACGCAATGAGAAAGAGAAATTACCGAATGGAATAGACGTCTGGGATTTGAATGTTTAATGCATAAAGGATTCCTTTGTTCGATTTTTGTGGTGGAGTGGGTGACTCGATATAAACTTTTATAAAATGCTAAGACTTTCCTTCTTTCAATAAGAAACGGGAAACCTACAAAGGCCGGTTTAATTAACTAAAATAAACGCGGAAAAAAACAAAAAACATAAAAAAATGAAAATGTGTTTGTCTATTTCTTTCCTAACAAGAGATCAAGTGACAACTTCAGCTTTTCTTTTTTTTTCAAATTTGAAGAACAGACTGTCTTTTTTCCTTCCATACAACCCATACTTGCTTTTTTTTTTTTTTAGATTAGATGAGATATAAGGAGTAATGAAGAAGGCACGAATAAAATGTTAGATAAGATAGTTTAGTTGACAACACTCGTAGAATTTTGCTGGGACGAAATAATAATAATAGTAATAATGATGATAATTATTGAATGCAACAAACAAGCGCAAAAAGAATACAAGACTTGGCATGACTGGGTGGGGAAGGTGATCCACTGGGAATTGTACAAGAAATTGAAATTTCACCTTTATACCAAAATGCACAAACCAGAATCCGTCCTGAAGAATGCGACACATAAAATTTTCTGGGACTTTGAGATACGGACAGATCACTTAATCTCGGCTAGAAGACCAGACCTAGTGATGATTACCAAAAAAAAAAAAAAAAAAAAAAAAAAAAAAAAAGAAAAGAAAACCAGCCGAATTGAGGATTTTGCTGTCCCGGTGAACTACAAAGTGAAAATCAAGGAAAGCGAGAAAGTTAAATTGTTAAACCTTGCCAGAGAATTAAAAAAAAGCTGTGAACATGAAGATGACGGTGATACCAATTGCAATTGGTGCACTTGGAATGATCTCCAAAGACTTGATAAGGGTCTGGAAATGTTGGAAAGCAGAGGATGAGCCGAGATCATCCAAACTACAGCATTATTGAGATCGGCCTGAATATTGAGATGAGCCCTGGAGACCTGGAGAGACTTGCTATCACTCAGCCCCCAGTGAAAGACAATTAGCTAAAGCTGGTGTGAAAAACTTGCAAGGAATAATAATAATAATAATAATAATAATAATAATTTGTCCTAAAATCCATCACCCAAAAGCAAATATAACAAGAGAAAATGTTGGAAGTAGTTGAATTTAACTAGAATTGGCCAACAAACCAATTTATATAGCGTTGGAAAAATACACTTCTGCAGATTGTTTGATACAGTGAGTAAACACACACGGAAAGGAAAAGAAAAAAATTCATTTAGTAAACAAACCAATAAATTTGCTAAACAACTTGACCCCACAAAATACGCAGAAGAATATCAAGTGGTGACAGAAAGGAAACAATCACATAAGAGGATGCAGAAAACTGGCACGAAAGGAATATACTGTGTAATAAAGATGATCGACTGAGAATTGTGCAAGAGATTCAAATTCGAACACGTGGACAAATGGTATATTCACAAAACGGAATCTATCCTAGAAAAGAAGACTATAAAATTCTCAGGGATACAAACGGATCATATAGTTCCGACCGGAAAACCAGACCCAGTATTAATTAACAAGAAAGAAGGAACTTTACATCGAGTAGATTTTAACGTTCCAGCGGACCATTGAGAGAAAATAAAAGAAAGTGAAAAGCTGGACAAATACCTGGATCTTGCCAGATGTAATATTATTAGTGACTCCAGTTGATTGTCCTCGTAGTAAGTTGTTTCCTTGCTAGATTTGAGATCATACAGACAAGAATGAAAAAAGAAGCGACATATATGAGAAAGAGACTCGAGACAGTGAGAGAGAGAGAGAGAGAGAGAGAGAGAGAGAGAGAGAGAGAGAGAGATAGGAACGATAGTGGGGGAGAAGGGAATAGGAAGGTGAGCAGGGGGTCTCCATGTCTAGATAGTGATTGCAGCGGACGCCCAGGTTAAAAAATAGAAATGTGTCAACAGCATATCGGCGACGAGCTCTGATTGGCTGAAAGAAACTCAAACGTATCCGTGAAGGAGGACGCGGGATAGAAAAGAGGAAAAGAAAGTCAGTCGGACACGAACCGCAGCGATGTGAAAAACGAGCCGAAAATTACGGCACTCATTTAGTAACCTGAGTACCCGGAGAACTACAGCAACAAACGAGAAAGATAATCTAAAGTCCTGTGTCTGTCTCTAACATTCTGTGACGGTCTATTTCTATTGCATTGTCGATGTGAATGATACACAGAAAAGAATAAGTGCTTAATTCGCCAATGGTCCGATAGATCTGGGTTCAGTCCCAGGTCGCGTCATACCAAAGACTTTAAAAATGGTACTTGATACCTCCTTGCTTAACACTTAGCAATATAAGGTACGTATCAAGGGTAAAGTCGAGCCATCCAATCCAGAGAAAGGAGTAGCGCCCTCTCCTACACCTCGGTGTAGTAGCCATTGAAAAGGGAGCCTTCTGGTTGCCCCCGACTAAGGTCACCAATTACTATATCTATTCAAAACAAATATCCAGTGCTAAACGGATACATAAAAAAAAAAACAATTAACAAGAGAACTTACAAAAATAGAGGAGGGTCAAAATCCTGGTTAGCCAAACAAAGTAAGATCAGTCGGAATATTAATCAACTTAATATCAGCTTATTAATCAACCATCGAAGTCCTTAATCGTGGGCTATCTATGACTATGAGCCAGTCCATCTGGTGGAGTGCTGAAGGGGTGTTAGCCACTCTACAACAATTTCTTTCTTTATACAAAAGCAATTGACTTATTTTCATACTCTGATTTTCTCTTGTCGTTGACCACCTGGTAGCAAATAAAATTTGCATCAAACGAACCAGCAAACGTGTTTTGTGTTCGTCAATTTTACTCACGGTGAGGTTACAACGGGGCTCTGTTTGAAACTTAAGGCGTAGTGCTGCACTCATAGACCCTTTAGAATTGTAGTGGTACAAATTTCAATGTAGTCTATTTGGTGTCGCAGTAATATAAACGTCTATTTGGGAACAGAGCTGAAAAAAGCTGTGGAACAATGAAGGTGATTTTGAGACCAATTGTAGTCGGTGCTCTCGGAATAGGAGATCAAAAGAAGAATCGAGACTATCCAGACCACTGCACTGTTAAAATCAGCGAGAATATTTAGCAGAGTCCAGGAGGTCTGAGGAGACGTGCTAACACCCAGACTTCAGTGAAAAACTACCAGTTAAAACTGGTGTGAATAAAACTTGCAACTCCAATGACTCGGGAGACCGGCGTTCAATCCAACGTCGAGTCATACCAAAGACTCAAAAAAATGGTACTTGATATATCCTTGGTTAACACTCAGCATTATAAGGTATGTGTCAAGTGTAAAGTGTAGCAATCTAGGCAAAGGAATAGTATCCTCCTCTACACCTCGGTGGAACAGCTACTGAAAAGGGAGCCTTCGGATCGCCCTCGATTATGGTTACCAACTTATATATATATATATATATATATATATATATATAAGGATTAAGTCCACTCTTAACAATGTTTATAAACACGAGGGTTGCCAACAATTCTAAGGATGAACACGTGAGCAGTATCTAGATGAAGGTACACAGGACCCTTCCTCAACTGGTCATAAAATTTGAATCAATAGATAACTTAATAAGAAGATACTTAGTAGACTAAGAGAACACTTTATCATTGACCCAGTAGGCTGGGGGGGGCAGTAGAATACACCGACAGCAACTCTGCATAGGGGTAAGACTTCCTCAACGAGTGTCCTAGATATGACATTAAACTATCTGATGGTGAGATCCAGTAATAGTGGAGCTTTAGGGAATGTGAAGTACCCCTTCATAGCCATCGTTTCCAGGTCCACTCTGGCTCGGAGTGATATCACCTGGTGGATCCTTAGCTATGGGTCAAATAGAACTAAACTGTGTACTTATGGTAAATCTAATTGTTTGAGATAGAACTCTTTAGATATTCAAACTACGTACTTACGCTAAACTGAATTGCTTGAATAGAACTGCTTTGATATTTAAACTTAGTGCGTATGCTAAATTGAATTGTTTGAAATAGAACAGTTTCTATATATAAAAATGGATTTGGTATGAAATAACCTATAATGATTGATACGCCATAAAACTAACCAAGCAAACAAATCATCGAGTGGGGCATTAAAAAAAAACAAGATAGGATTTGCAATAAATACACAACAGTTCTATGAAATATGTGTTTACCCAACCCCTCCGTACGGGTAGGATATGATGCAAGGTCAATTTTCAAGCGGAGTTTAACAAGTTTGAATTCAGAGTTTCTCTTTCTCTTAGACTGGTTGTCATATAAAGGTTAAAGAGCCCAGTCTGCTCTGCAATTCACCCATATCAGAAGGAGAACGGTTGGATTCATACCTTTCCCAAGGGTATTAGCGCATCGTCCAGGAATTGAACTTGGTTCACCGTATCCATTTCCTACGACGATAACCATTACACTCCGAGCGCCTGCAATGAAACAATAGAACAATGCAAGCAAGATATCAAAAGTCAACGAACACCAAAAAATTGAGGGATGAGAAAATAAAACCATTTACTATGAATTTTAAAAGGTGAATGCGCAGAGAACATATAAAAAGAGAAACGAAGTCTCAGCTCATTAGAGTCAGCTAATCAAAGCGAAAATAGATAAATTCCAGAACGAAAACAAATACTGCCACAGGGAAAAATCTCAACTTAAAAATACATGAATAATATCAGAAACTGGTAAAAAAAATGGTTTGTTTGTAAAATGAAACTTGTGCAAATTATTGTGTCTGTTCAGACCCCAGCAATGTTAAAGTATGTGGTGATAATGTGGAAAGTGCTAGAGATTTAAGACTTGTTATCATTTAATCTCTTTTGATAACCACCATACATTTTCTGTAAACATGCAACTGTATGAAATACAATAATAATAATAATAGTTGTTGTTTTATTTTGCTTTGATGCAAGAACAGCCATCTTGGCTCGGATGATAAATCTCATAAAATACACGATGAAAACTTACGTAATTAAACCACTTCCTTTTGAAGTCCAGGTTATGTAAGCGTTTTATGAAATTCTTTCTTTCTGTCTTTCTTTCTTTCTTTCTTTCTTTCTTTCTTTTGTTTACCGCTTACCTTCTTTTTTATTTTACTCTTTATCTCTAATTACTTTCTTCCCACTTTCTGTCAGTCTGTTCTTCTTCTTCTTCTTCTTCTTCTTCTTCTTCTTCTTCTTCTTCTTCTTCTTCTTCTTCTTCTGTTTTGTCTTTCTCTATTTTCTGTCCTCTCTTTCTCTATTTTTACCCAGTCTCATCTTTTGTTTCTTTGTTTATCAGAAACTTATATACGTACATGCATATATATATATATATATATATATATATATATATATATATATATATATATATATATATAGAGAGAGAGAGAGAGAGAGAGTTATATATAGAGAGTTATATATATATATATATATAGAGAGAGAGAGTCATATATATATATATGTATATATAAAAAAGAAAAAATATATATATATATGTAACTCTATTCATATTTGTTTACATCTATCTATCTATCTATCTATCACATTCCCTCTCTACATATATTATTCTATTTATATTTATCAACCCATGTCAACTCTTTCTATCAACCCCCTCCTATTCATCTATGTTTATCTAAACTCATTTCTCTTCTTTCTAAACACTTCTTTCAATCCTCTGATATAATTTAGACGAATAATTTAATTCCAATCTGCCGTTGCTGAAAATTTCTATAAGAATCGATTGTTTTTTATTTGATTCATTTATTTTTTATTCATTTGATTTTTTTTCTTTTTCTTTCTTTTATTTGTTTATTATTTTTTATTTATCTATTTATTTATTTTTTTTGTTTTAATTGGGGGTTTTTTTTTGCCGCTTTCTTTTTTGGGCAACTAAAATATTCATTATTTCCCTTGCCACTTTATTTATTTGTTTATTTATTCATCCGTTCATTTTTCGCCTTCGCTTCCATTGTCATCAAATTATATTTTATTTTATTCCATTTCACGCGTTCAAACTTTGAAACGGAACCGAAGCGACACGTAATTGGTTCGATTCTTAATGAAAAGAAATTTTTATTGGTCGGTCGCCATCTTGCATTTTATGAAGACTGCGTTTGAACACAATCACAAAATATCAAAGTCATTATGACAATAAACAGCGCGCGTTGCCATCGAAAATGCGTCCTTCCTCGCCTCCTCCTCTCTCCTTTCCACCCTCAAATGTTTTTCTTGGTTCTTTTTCGCCTTTTTTTCTTTTTTAAAACTTCCCTCACACTGTCTCCCCTTTTTTCCCGCCTCTTTTTACACCTCATATTTTACTCTCTCTTTGAATATATTTTCACTCTCTTTTCCCCACTGCCTCTACATTTCTTCTTTTCCCCCTCTCTTTACGCTTCTTATTTTCCCCTCTCTCAGCAACCTCTTTTTCCAGCCACTCTTTAGATCTCTTCTTTTCTCCCTCACATTACACCTCTCCTTTTTCCATCTCTTTACACCCCTTCTTTACGCCTCTTCTTTTCTCCCTCTCTTTACATGTATTCTTTCTCTACCTAACTTTACACTCTTTCTTTCCCCCTTCCACTTTCTTTAAGCCCTTTTCTTCACCTCTTTTACATCCCTTCCTTTCTTCCTCTCTTTGCATCTCTTCTTTCCCTCTCTTTTTCGTCTATCAGTGATCTTGTGGGGACCACTGCTTGAAGTATTACTTACATTTTACTCATTGATTTAAATTATTATTTACTAATATTAATTGATTGATTAATTTAAACAGTTTGTCAAACCGTCAAGGATTATTTCATGTCGAGAGGTTAGGGAATCGTGTACATTGTATGTTTATATCTTCATTGTATAATTGATTAATAGTAACTTTCTGGGAAGGACTCAGTTATATGATAACCTAATCGGTTGGGGTTTGGAATACACCGACTGCACCTCCGCAGAGGGGTAAGACTGCTCCTTTCAACGAGTGTCCTGGGTATGACACTAAACAATCTGATAGTGAGGCTCCAGTAATGCTGGAACTTTGTGAAATGCGGAATACCCCTTCATTGCCATCGCTCCTTGGTCCACTCTGGCCCGGAGTAGTCGCACCAGAAAGGGTCCAACATTTGGGTCAAATAGGACTGTTTGGCATCTAAACTGAGTGCAAACAAATAACTTATGCTAAAATTGAATTGTTAGAAATAGAACTGTTTGATCATTTTAATTTATGTAAAGAAATGACTGATGTTTAATTGAATTGTTAGTGATACATGGCTATACTTGGAACCATTTAACTTTGTTGACTTATGCTAAAAGGAATTGTTAGAAATAGAACTGTTTGATCATTTAACTGTGTGTATCTACAAAATGTGTTTACAAATCATATATTTAGTATTTATGTAAAAACGGGATTTGGCATTAAATGACTGAGAATGATTGATTTGCCATCAAACCAAACCAAATTAAACCAGTTAGATGATATTAAAACAATTCCTTTCCAATTCTAATATTTCATGCACAATTTAATGGTTTCAAGTAACTACTGGGTGAGTCAAAGGTTTTGCAATATTTTCGTCCTTTGTGGCAAAATTCGGATATTCTGGATGCTTTTGCTGAGTTGACAAACCACATTCAACAGTAAAATACCAAGCTCGCCTGATACTCTCCAAGTACGACTCATCGGATTTGCCTCTATGGCTTGAAAGTTGGTTTTAGAAACCACGGTTTTAGATCTACCACACGTTGTCTAATTGTCGAGGTTCTTGTAACTCGAGCGAAATTTCTTCAACTATCCGGTTATTCAACTGGAATCAACAGCGCCTTCACCTTACGCATTATCCATATTCACCAACCCCTCCGCTCGGGCAGGATATGACACAAGGTCAATTTTTAAGGGGAGTTTAACAGGTTTGAATTTAGAGTTTTCATTCTCCTAGACTAGTTGCCTCACCAAGGCTGAAGAAATCAGTCTGTCCTACTATTTACCAATAGCTGGAGAGAGAATAATTGGATTCATACCTTTCCCAAGGGTATTAGTGCTATGTGAAATGCAATCAGCCTCGTCCAAGATTTGAACTCGTGTCGCCGAGTCCATTTCCTAGGACGATAACCATTACACCACGGGCACCTCCATAACACGACGGGCACCTCCATTGGTTCTCCCTCCGCTCGGGGAGAATATGACACAAGGTCAATTTTTAAGCGGAGTTTAAAAGGTTTGAATTCAGAGTTTTCCTTCTCCTAGACCAGTTGCCTTAGCAAGGCTGAAGAACACAGTCTATCCTCCTATTTACCCATAGCTGGAGGGAGAATAATTGGATTCATACCTTTCCCAAGGGTAGTAGTGCTATGTGAAATGCAATCAGTCTCGTCCAGGATTTGAACTCGTGCCGCCGAGTCCATTTTCTTAGGACGATAACCATTACACCACGGGCACCTCCAGATTACGCATTATAGATGTTTCAGCAACGTTGTAGTTCAATTCGAACTCGTAAAGCATAAGTTCCTGAAACAGACTTAGTTGTACGTTAATCTGTGCAAATTTCAAATCACACACAGAGTGATTTGAGGGTGTCCTCGTGGTGTAATGGTTAAAGCGATGGACTGCGGAATCGTAGTACGCGAGTTCGTACTCCAGTCGCGCTATTACGTTCACTATCGGGCAAATAACATTGGGAAAGGTATTGAACCCCCTTATCCTCCCAGCTATGGGTTAAATAGTACCACTACTCTTCTGGGGATGTCCTCGTGGTGTAATGGTTAAAGCGGAATCGTAGTAAGCGAGTTCGTACTCCAGTCGCGCTATTACGTTCACTATCGGGCAAATAACATTGGGAAAGGTATTGAACCCCCTTATCCTCCCAGCTATGGGTTAAATAGTACCACTACTCTTCTGGGGATGTCCTCGTGGTGTAATGGTTAAAGCGGAATCGTAGTAAGCGAGTTCGCACTCCAGTCGCTCTATTACGTTCACTCTCGGGCAAATACCCTTGGGAAAGATATGAACCCCATTATCCTCCCAGCTATGGTTTAAATAGTACCACTACTGTTCTTCTAGGAGAATGGCTTTGGCATTAGATAACCTACTAAGGTTGATATGCCATTAAACAAAGAAGCCAAACCAAACAGAGTGAATCAATGCACAACATGTTACCCTCTTAGCAAGCACGTACTAAAATATTGCAAAACTTTTGACTCACGCTGGTATTTCCATTTAAAAATAATCATTTCTCTGTCTGTCTGTCTTTCTGTCTCTGTCTCTGTCTCTCTCTCTACATATATATATATATATATTAAATAACTTACTGGATAATAACACTTACGGTAAGGGAAAAAACCTGTAAGTAATTCGAAGATAAAAATATACAACGAATCACTGTCTTGGAAAAATATATATATATATATATATTGGAAAAAATAAAAGAAAAGGCCAACCTTGTCACACCAATTGAAAAAAATCAACAGATACGCAATCGATTGATCAAAAGAAAAAAACACCGTAAACTGCTGCTAAGCTACAAGTACAGAAAGTGCTCATCAGGGTACCTAATAGGGATTAGGTACCCTGATGAGCCGCTTTGGCGAAACTGTAGTAGGTTAGTTCCAGACTCACGAAATAATTTTTGTAACTATATATAAGTAAGTAAAGTTGGCGAACATTGTTGAGGGTGACCCGAAGGCTTCCTTTTCGATAGCTACTACACCAAAGTGTAGGGGAGGGCGCTACTCCTTTCCCTGGATTTCTCCACTTTACCCTTGATACGTACCTTATATGATTACGGTAAATCGAATCTTGCTGCTTTAAAATAAATTCAAGATCTCCTCGCAGCTGCTGTTTTTCGAGCATATTAAATCCATAGATGATTCGTCCTGTATCTCCTCAATGGTGTTAAAATAGTGACATTTGATTCTGAATTTTACCTTGGGGAAAAGGAAAAAGTTACGACCAGCCAAATTCGGTGAGTGGAACAATGATCACACAGGCGAAAAGAAAAAAATAAACCCTCGTATTTTCAACACATTTTGAGTGTGGCACGATTTAATCTTAAACTGCGTACTTACGCTAAACTGAATTGTTTGAAATAGAACCATTTTTGACATAGAAACTGTATTTACGTTAAACTGGATTTCTTGAAATAGAATTGTTTTGATATTAAACTGTGTGTAAACAAAAACTATACTTATACTAATGTGAATTGTTTGAATTAGAACAGTTGAACCAAGCTGAATAGTTTGAAATAGAAATGTTTTTGACAATTAAACTGTGTACTGCTGCTAACTGAATTGTTTGAAATAGAACTGGTTATTTGTATAAAAATGGATTTGGCATTGAATAACCTACAAAGATTGATATGCCATAAAACCCAAACGACCAACCAACCAACCTGTATATCCTCAACGGTGTCAAAATAGTGACATTTCAGTTTGAATTTTACTTTGGAGAAATGGAAGAAGTTACGACCAGCCAAATTCGATGAGTGGAACAATGATCACGCAGGCGAAAAGAAAAAAATGAACCCTCGTATTTTCGACACACTTTCATGTTAAAACATACCAGTCGTATGGGGCCAAAATTCATCTCATTGTGCCGATTATTATCTCTCAGACGCCTTAAAAATGTACCGTACAAAATAGAGAGTTTGGCACTGAGGTATGGATTTTTAAGGGGCAGTATTCGTTTGGGGACGTTCTGATATCTCGTAATCCCTGAAGCCTTTCATAACAACACATTTGGCTCTTGTTCACTAGGAGTAAAAATGCGTTGCCAATGATGCTAATGGTATTAAAGGTAATTGTGTTTTACAGTCGAAAACTGTTCTACGATGTTATTGTTCTCCACGTATCTGTTGCAGTTTGTATAGTAACCTGCTGACCAAATGTTTAGAACAGAGTGAGAATCGAACTCACTAACAACTGGCTGCTAACCTTGCCTGCTAATTATTACAGTGTCACAGACGTGACGTTACAACCGCAGCTGTACACAACGACCATTTCGATTTTGTAGCGAGAAGTGGAAGTGTTAGCATCCAAATTTTGTTTTCTAGCAAAATAGCGGAGACGACTTATTTACAACTGATACATAAAAACGAGTATTTTCTTGTTTCTAAATTTCGTTCATCTTCTTAGTTGTCTTTCATTGTTCTACCCTCCATATACCCAGTTTTGACATCAATTGACACCCCGAAGTAACAGATATGAGTAACCCCCACTCTCTCTCTCTTTCGTTTTTGCTCATTCTTCTTTCTCTCTCTCTCTTTTTTTGTTTCTCTCTCTCTCTCTCTCTCTCTCTCTCTTTTTTTTGAGACACTAACATGACAGTTTAAACAGAGGCCCGCCAGATGGCGTAACAAGAGATGTACGTAGAAAACCATAGACAACAATAAACATCAACCTATTCACAATAAGCATCGTCTCTGAAAAGTTTTTCAATTTATCTTGTACACCTACCTTAGAATCATTGTCACAGTGTTACGCCTTACACCACTGCGCAGTCTGCAGAAACAAAATATAAGCAAATATAATTATTTGTGTATAAGACGCACTATTTTTCCCAGATTTTCAGCCCAAAAGTTAGAAGTGCGTAATATACATGAAAACTATATCATTAACACTTTTCCGGCCACTTGCCTTTGTACACTATATTACCCATAAACGGATACACACAAAGCAATTTTTTTCATGATGTTCATTCTTTTCAAAACCCAAAATACTGGAATTATATGTGGAAAAGCCCAACCGGCTAGGGGAAGGGATTGTTAAATACACCGACAACACCTCAGCAGAAGGGTTAAGAGCCCACCTAACGAATATCCTGGATATGATACTAAACCATCTGATGATGGGGTTACAGTCTTGGAGCTTTAGGGAATGTTATGTACCCCTTCTTTGCCATTACTCCCGGGTCAACTCTGTTCGGATGTGTGGCATCACTTAGGGCCCGATCTATGGATCAAATAGAATTATTTAATCATTTTGAACCCATTCAACTATGTGCAAACAAATGACTAATGTTAAATTAAATTATTAGTATTAGATTGGAATACTTTAAACCAATTAACAGAAGGTAAACGACCAAACAATGTTGAATAGAATTATTAGTGTCAGATAGCAATAACTAAAAATATTTAGTTTCCTGGGTATGACATCAAACTGCATCTGATGGAGAGGTTCCAGTCCCGGAGTTTGAGGAATATGGATTATCCCTTTATTACCATTATTCTCAGGTCCACTGTGGTCCATAGTGATTGTACCCGATAGGGTCTCGTCTATGAATTTAATAGAACTTTTACTTGGGATAATTATAAATATTAAATAAAATCATTGACGTTAAATAGCAATACTTGAAACCATTTAACTGTGTGCAAACTATAAATAACAGTACTTAAAAGAATTTGATTGCGTGCAAGCAAATGATTAATATGAATAGAATTGTTAGTATTAAACAGCAATACTTGAAATCATTTAACTGTTTACAAACAAATGAGCTCTTACTCGTCAAAAAACGCTACAAACAAACTATTCGCTAAAAGTATATATATATATATATAATCCGAGGAGAAAATCCAAGGAGTAGGAGCATCCAATTTGAATGCTCAATGCCAACAGCTATCGCCGTATAATTAATTTGGGATCAAAGAATACGCCAAAATAATTAAATAAAGATAAAGATAAAAAATTCACTTCTTTGGTGTCATTATAAATGTATCTCTAGTCATGATGACCATCATATATATATATATATATCATTCAGTCCAGATAAACCGGAGTCGGGAATAATTCCGTCAGGACAAATTCATTCCACTATGAACATTTAAAATTTTCCTGGTAAAGAGCTCAATGTAACTAACATCACAAAGCAATAGTTTCTTTAAGAAAAACAAAAATCGGTCGGATGAGGATTATAAATTTATTTCCATATAAATTTATTTCCATCCAGGAGGGAAGGGTGGGAGGTGTTTAGAAGAGGGCTGAAGAGTTACCTCCCCTTTTACCCGCCTCCGGTTTTTATTTTTCATTTATATATATATATATATATATATATATATATATAAACAGGATTTGGAATTAAAAATACATCAAGGGTCATTAAACAAAATCATTTAACCTCACATCCTGAAACTAAATTCTATAGCATTGTAATGCTGTTACCAAAACTAAATATAACAAGTGTACTTATTTTTGGACTGCTACACACCGTAATTATTTGTGTGTATTTTCAAGCACAGAAGTAAGGGTTTCGCATTATACACGAAATTTACACGATTGACTTTTTCTGGTCACGTGCCTCACCATATTCGGAACAAAATGATGGAAAGAAAATTATATTTCTTGTACTAATTTGTTTTACACCGTTAGAAATATCCACTGGAATGTGTGTTTGTTTATAATTTTGTTTCTCTTACAATGAGCATATTTTCGCTACAAGTTCGTTGCATTTTGATGCAAATACGTCTTTTGCTTTTGCTCTAAATTCTGTGTAAATTAGGTCATAAGACATAAATTGAACTTAATAAATTCTTGTTTTTGAATGAAGCTGCTACATATTCTAAAAATTCAGTACGAATTATATTATGGATTTTTTCCCGAATTTCAGAGTTCAAAGTTAAAGGTGCGTGTTGTATATGAGTGCGATAACGGTAAATTGAATCTTGCAACTTTAAAATAAATTCAAGTTCTCCTTGCAGTCACTGATTTACGAGCATACTTGAACACCAAAGATGATTCGTCCTGTATCTCCTTGCCCAATCGGCTGGGGCTGTAAAATACACCGACTGTACCTCTGCAGAGGAGTAAGATCAACAAGTGTCCTGGATATGACATTAAACAATCTGGTGTGGTGAGGCTCCAGTGATGCTGGACGTTTGGGGAATGCAGTGCACCCGTTCATTGCTATCGCTCCCAGGTCCACTCTGGTCCAGAGTGGTAGTATTTAACAGGGCCCTATCTATGGGTTAATTAGAATTAACTGTATACTTATGCTAAACTGGACTAAACTGAATAGCTTAAATAGAAATGTTTTTGACAATTAAACTGAGTACTTATATTTAAACTGTATACCTATGCTAAACTGAATTGTTTGAATCAGAACTGTTTGACTAAACTGAATAGCTTGAAACAAAAATGTTTTTGACAATCAAACTGAGTACTTACATTTAAACTGCGTACTTATGCTAAACTAAATTGTTTGAAATGGAACCGTTTTTGACATTGAAACGGTACTTACGTTAAACTTGATTTTTTGATTTTTTTTATATCCTCAACGGTGTCAAAATAGTGACATTTTAGTTTGAATTTTACATTGGAGAAAAGGAAGAAGTTACGACAAACCAAATTCGATGAGTGGAACAATGATCATGCAGGCGAAAAGAAAAAAATGAACCCTCGTATTTTCAACACATTTTGAGTGTGGCACGATTTCATGTTAAAACATACCAGTCGTATGGAGCCAAAATTCATCTTATTGTGCCGATTATTATCTCTCAGACGCCTTAGAAATGTACAGTACAAAAGTGAGAGTTTGGCGCTGAGGTACAGATTTTTAAGGGGCAGTATTCGTTTGGGAACGGCCTGATATCTCGTCATCCCTGAAGCCTCTCAAAACAACTCATTCGGCTCTTGTTCCTTAGGAGTAAAAATGCGTAGCCAATGATGCCAACGGTATTAAAAGTAATTGTGCTGTTCAGCTGAAAACTGTTCTACGATGTCATTGTTCTCCGCGTATTTGTTGCACTTTCTATAGGATTAAACAGAAGGCATTGCTTTCGGAGTGAGCCTCTTTCAAGCCCTGTATGCACCTTTTTATTCAGAAGTAGCATATGTGCGTATCCAGTGGGAGTGACTATTTAGAAAATAGTATTTTGGAGCTTGAAATGTGCTCTATTAAAAGGTGTTATTGTGTTCCTGTATTTGTTGAATAGGGTGTTTTACAATTGTTGATACAATACTATGCTCTCTCAGATCTTCATTGATGACTTTATTCTCTTTGTCTTTTTATAATTTTGCTGGAATGTCGTTAGCATTTTGATATATGTAGCTAAATATACCCCAATTGTGCCTTTGATGATGGAGCAGAAAATCTTGTATGAAAACACGAACCTAAGTCTTTTAAGATTTTTCAAGCAGGATACAGAAAGAAGTTTCATTTGAACATATTTCAAAACATAAATCAGATTTTCAAGTGAGTCAAAAACCTTAAAGCTCAAAGTACTTGTCAAGAAGATTGGGCCACAAGTTCCTCACCATCTGAGCGTCCGATTGAAATCCGAACACAAAAGAATGTCATCTGAGTTCAAGAGTCAGTTGACTCGCGTTGACGACGAAGGAGCAAAGAACATGGAATCCCTGTTCAGCACATTCTGATTAATAATCTGAAACTTTACCTCAACTGGATCCAGATCAAGTACCACTTGACTCAAGAGAAAGGAGAGTTGCCATCAACTAGTGGTTTTCGCAAAAGGTCGACGATGACAAGAAATTCTTGAATGATATCTAGTTTTCAGATGAAGTTCATTTCCACTTCAATGGTTATGTGAACAACAAAAACTGGGTGATTTGAAGAAGCGAGAACCCTCACAGAGTTGTTGAACGATCTTTACATTCAAAAAATTATACGGCGTGGGACGCCATCTCAAAGCATGCCACGATAAGACAATTTTTCTTTAATGATAATCGGAGTAATGCTGTGACAGTGACAAAAGAGTGTTACGTTCTTGTACTTGAACAGTTACGTAGAGACCTCGAGAAAGGTGTGGACTTTAATGAGGAGGAACAGTGGTTCCAACAAAATGATGCTCCTCTTTACGCAACTAATATTACTCGGGTATGGCTCCGTGAAAAATTCCGTGAGTGTCTCATCTGTCGCAAAGCTGAAATGGACACCTTACTCAACTGAACTAAAACCCTATATTTCTTTCTCTGGGGGTTCCTCAAGGACAACATCTACCAAAGCAACCCTCACACCATTGCTGCGTTGAAAGCAGCCATCAACGAAAAGATTCAAGCTATCCTCCACGGTGAATTTGCCGACGCACATTATCAACCACTTTGTACGCCACATTCAGCAGTGCCTGCAACTGAACGGCGGGCATCTGGAACATGTACTTTAGGGCTCTTCTTGATATTTGGGGTTCATGTTTGAAACTAAATTGTTGCAGATCATAAAATGTTATTCTTTTACCTTTGTATAAGATTTATTTTTATTATTTCCTTATTTGCTTGCCCAGTCGGCTGGGGCTGTAGAATACACCGACTGCTTCTCGGCAAAGGGGTAAGACCCCCCTTAACGAGTGTCCTGGATATGACACTAAACAATCTGATGGTGAGGTTCCAGGAGTGCTAGATCTTTAGGGAATGCGGAGTACACCTTCATTGCCATCGCTCCCAGGTCCACTCTGGCCCGGAGTGGTAGCACCTGATAGGGCCCTATCTATCGGTTAAATAGAACTAACAGCATACTTATGCTAAAATGAATTCTTTGAGTAAACTGAATAGCTTGAAATAGAAATGTTTTTAATAATTAAACCGTACTTACACTTAAACTGCGTGCTTATGCTTATTTCAAATAGAACTGTTTTTCGACATTAAAACTGTATTTACACTTAACTGAATTGTTACATATAACTGCTGGAATAGTTTGAAATGGAAATGTTTTTGACAATTAAACTGTGTACTTGTGCTAAAGTGAATTGTTTTAAATAGGACAGATTATTGACATAAAAATGGATTTGGCGTTAAATAACCTACAAATGTTGATATGCCATAAAACCCAACAAACCAAACCAAACCAAACCATTATTTGCGGTCTTTGATTTGTGCTCGATCGTTTCAAAAATTGTGGAATGCACCAGTCTACAACTCCATCCTTGTCACAGACTATTTGACCAAGATGGGCATTAAGACAGTTTCTCAACCTCCCTATAGTCCAGACCTTGCTCCCTGTGACTTTTGCTTATTCCCTAAGCTCACAGGCTGTCGTTATGAGACAACTGAGGAGATGAAAGAGGCTGTGACGAAGGTCATTGATACGCTCACACAAGATGACTTCCATGGGGCCATCCAGAAGTTGTTGGAACGGTACAAGAAGTGCCTTGCAGGCGGAGGAGATTACTTCGATGGGTACTAGAGTTCCATGTGTGTACTATCAATAAAAGTCCCATACGAAAAAAGTCTGGAAACTTATTTAATGATCCTTGTATATTAGATATGTATAATTTGTAAAAAAATAGATTGTGGGTAAAATTTACTGTTTGTAAAAGTAATGATAAAACTCAATTATAGACTTAGGAAAGGCACAGAAGGCTACAAATTTAATAAACCACAAGAAAAGTTTAATACCATAATATACATGGGCGACATCAAGCTTTTTGCATAAAATGAAAAAAGAATTAGAAATTCTAATCGAAACAATAATATACAGTCAGGATATAGGAATGGAATTTGGCATAGAAAATATATAATGCTTATAATAAGAAGTGGAAAAAGACAAATAATGGAGGGAATAGAAAAAAATCAGAACGGTCCGAGAGAGGGAAACTTCCAAGTACTGGATTTAGAAACGGACGCCATTAAACAAACGGGGATGAAAGAAAAAAACTCTGAGACGAAAGAGAAAGCTTCTCAAAACCCAGATCTGCAATAGAAATCTCATCAAAGGGATAGACATCTCGGCTGACCCCTTGTAAGATACTCGGGACCATTCTTGAAGAGGACGAGGGAAGAAATTTAATAAATAGACTAGAGAACAAGAACACTCATGACGATACATAAGGCCTTAAATTCTTGAGATGATCGGGACAGAGTATGTGCGTGAAGAAAAGAAGGATGAAGAGGACCTGCAAGCATTGAAGATAGCTTCGATACATCGAGTAAAGTAGAAGTAAAGTTGTCTCCCTTTAGTCGAGGGTGACTCGAAGGCTCCCTTTTCAATAGCTACTACACCGAGGTGTATGGAAGAGTGCTACTTCTTTCCCTCGATTGCTCCATTTTACCCTCTATCCTTACCTCATATTGCTGACTGTTAAGCAATGAGGTATCAAGAACCATTTGTAAAGTCTTTGGTATGACTCGACCTGGGATTGAACCCAGGTCACCCAGACCATTAGGCGAACACTCTACCCAGAGACAACATAAATAACACAAGAATCAACAGAACAACAATAACTAGAAAACAAAAATGGGTAGAAAATGATGATATAATTTTTTCCAATCCCCGCAAAGAAAAACATTATGTAATAACACGATATTAGTTAATTTATTGTATGATTGTATATCAAACTTTGTGGTTTTATTGTTGCTATATCCATTCTTATGGAAGACCAGTTGTGGTACTGTGTAACCGCTAACGAGAGGGATAAGGGGGTTCATTCACCCAAAATCGAAGAAAGAATTGTTGGTTGGTTGGTTGGTTGGGTTTAATGGCATATCAACCTCTATAGGTTATTTAATGCCAAAGCCTGTTTACACGTATGTACGGTTTGTAGACACATAGTTTAATGATACCATACTAAAACTATACAACTCATTTACTCGCATACGAGTAAGTATTTGCAAGTATTTCTATTTGACATTAGTTTATTTTGTGATGATAGTGTTTTTTTTTTTTTGTTTTTTTTATTATTATTTCTCACTACTATTTCTACCAACACAAGCATAATTCTATTCAGCAATGATTTGTTTTCTGTTGATTACTTTGTTTTGTTTTCTGGATTGTAACCAAGTCTATATTTTCTGGTACAACCCGGTCTCTTTCAAGAACGACAAAACATTATCCATGTGGATGAATTGTAGAATAACATTATCCATGTGGAAAGAATTGTAGAATAATTTTATCATTGTACTTAAAGTTATCCAATGAAACTCGTCAAGAGGGACAAAAATAGGAAGAAAAGCAATTGTAGGGATATTTAAGCGACAAACAAGTGAAATATCACACGAGAGGTCTTGAAGATGGCAAAGGAAAGGGAAATCTTAAAAAAAAACTGAATCTTTTCCGATAATAGTACAAGACAACACCATAAGGACCAAGCAAAAATTGATAAGACGCAACAAAATAGTAAATGTAGGTTATGTGATGTTAGAGACGAAACGATCAAATACGAGGTGCATTCGATAAGTTTCCAGGCTTTTTTCGTATGGGCACTTTTATTGATAGTACATGAAACTCTAGTCCCCTTCGAAGTAATCTCCTCCGGCTGCAATGCACTTGTACCGTTCCTACAACTTCTGGAAGGTCCCATGGAAGTCCTCTTGTGTGAGCGTGTCAATGACCTTCGTCTTTCATCTCCTCGATTGTCTCATAACGACAGCCTGTGAGCTAAGGGAATAAGCAAAAGTCACAGGGAGCAAGGTCTGGACTATAGGGACGGTGAGGAACTCTCTGGATGCCCATCTTGGTCAAATAGTCTGTGATAATGATGGAGTTGTGGTCTTGGTGGAAATGCCACTGATCTGATTTGAAGAGTTCTGGCCTCTTCCCTAGGAATATCTTCCTGAACTCCCTTAAAACCTCAACATAGTAACCCTAACCTTAATCCTTTGGCCAATTAACTCTGGTCTATTGACTTCCTTACTCCTCCTACACCTCTCATCATCCCTCACAGACTCCTTGGCTTCCTTGAATCTCTTATGCCACTCAAAAACTGATGCACGATCCATGCAAGATGGTCAAAATGTTGTCTGAAGCATTCCATACGTTTCTGTGGCATCATTTTTTCCAAGTTTAAAACAGAATTTTATTGCATATCGTTCTTCTAAAGTGTCAGATTGCATTTTTGAAATTCACCGGCAGTGACAATCAGGCTTTTGTATGTGATATAATGGCGGAGGGATTTCGTTTTATATATCTTGCCATTTGGTTTAGTTAGGCTGAGAACCTTTCGCTTAGCGCATGGGTTAGTTAGGTGCAAACATGGGCGCAGGTGTTCACGCGCGCGTGGAGCGGACGTGTCATTCAAAGATGTCACAATAAAATCCCAGATATAAAATGTGACCAGGGGGATGTGAATGACGTCATGCATCGGAAGCGTGGGCGGAGGATTTGGGGGGATTTGAGAAAAGTGAGTTATTTTATTTCTAGGTCCGAGGAAGACGGTTGACTCTTGGGGCTCGCCGAAGCCAGGCCAGTGGCCTTGCAGCAGGTGTCGCACGTGGCTTTGGGGCAGATGGAAAAGTCAGCATAGAAAGATGGTATCTTTATCCTTATGTCGAAAAACCTTTTAACTCAAAAGTAATAAAAGGTTTCGTACCGGAACTAAGAAGTCGTAAGTGTTTTTTGTGTTTCGGGATTCCTATGTTATATATATGCGCGTTATGGACATAATGAACATTTTGCGTACCGGTATGAATATGTCTATTTCACATATTCATATCAGGCTATGCAACAAGTAGAGTGTATTCCAATTGCTGCTGTAGCTGTTCCTTTGAACCTGAAATCATAAAAATTGATCAGTCATCTCATAAGATGTATAGCAATAACAGAATGAATTTTCAAGAGTCTACGACAATGTTAAATGCTCGTACGAAAAAAGTCTGGAAACTTATCTGGGATTTCGAGATACAAACAGATCACCGAATCTCGGCCAGATCTAGTGATAATCAACAACAAAGAGAACCTGACGACTGCAGGACTATGCCGTTTCGAAAGACCACAGAGTAAAATTAAAAAGAAAGCGAGAAGAGGGATAAATATCAAGACATTAGAGAACTAAAAATGCTTTGGAACAAGAAGGTGACGGTGATACCAATTGTAATTGGGGCACTTGGAACTATCTCCAAAGGATTGGTAAAGGGACTGGAAGACTAGGAAATAAGAGGACAAGTAGAGACCATCCAGACTAAAACATTATTAAGATCAGCCAGTATACCGAGAAGAGTCCTGGAGACTTGAGAAGACTTGCTGTCACTCAAACTCTTGTGAAAAACTATTTGCTTACGCTGGTGAGAAAAACTCTCAAAAATAATAAGGACTATTTAAAGAAGGATGGAAACCATCTAAACCATAAATCTGTTTGAATGAGCTAAAATACTTAGAAAACTTCTGAAGACCTGAAGAGACTTGTTATCACTCAGACTTCAGTAAAAAAAAACTCCTGTCAAAACTGACGTGAAAAACTCTCAGAGTGTGATAATAATAATAATAATAATAATAATAATAATAATAATAATAATAATAATAATAATAATTGGCCGTTCTGGCATCATCATCACAATTAATGATATTGCTTGAGACGAGGAAATATGACACCCACATACATTCTCCGGGTTATGCGGAAAGGAGGTGTGATTCGCTGGCCGTCAGCAGACTATAGTAATAAGCAGAATAGTGGAAGTGGAAGGGTCGTTTCTCTTCAACCCTCCCTATTAGTATAAAGTGACATGGGCATGAGAAAACCCCACTCTCTATTAGTCATGTATGCGTCAGCGAAGAGAGGCAGACCTGCGACCATGATCGGTACTGAGGGATAAACGGCCAAAAAGCCAACACGTGGTAATTTTTCAAACTACGGAAACTAGGCAGTTGCCGTTTCTTCGTCGGAGAGTGAAGACATAATTTGGGATATGGAGAAACCCCAAATTCTAAAGTCATGCCATGCAGAGAACACTGAGAGAAAAGAAAAAACTTCTCCTTTGAATGAATTCAAACTCCGAAGTATGGTGAGCCTCGTTAAACAAATACCCAGAGAAATGACTTATCCATGAGGAAAGATACAATAATTAATCTTGGTCTTATCTAAAATAAGACGTATATCTCTCTATCAACGTGTTATAGCAGCCCAGTAACGAAAATATAAAAAGGAGGAAAGAAAAGATTCCGCAAAATCCTAAGTAAGTGAACATACAATTAAAGTATATTCAAATTTATATTGCTGTATTCATGCTGACGTGAATAAAAGACAAATTACAGGAGAAAAGAATAACTCTGATAAGAGAGAGAAGAAAGGAAGAGGGAATATCCCCCTAATGATAAACTTGAGATTTGGAGCACGAGCTCTGCCATCAAATCCCAATATCTGAAGGAAAGCGGACAGTATCTACCGCTGACGAACTGTATTTTCCCCTTCCGCTATTTAGAAGAAAGGCTTTCTCGCTCCTGAATTTTTTTTTTTTTGTTTGTTTTTGTTCGTTTGTTTCTTTCTTTCTTTTATTCAATAAAAGAATATTGTTATTAATCTTGTTGATCCAGACACGGCAGTTCAGAGTCCTTTTTATTTGTTGTGAAAGTAATGTATTTGTCGAAGACCTTGTATTAGAGGGGGAAAGCTCACCAGTTGGCTGTGTTGATTTTTAATAATTCACCTATAACTCGCTTACTGGCTTTAAAATGTGGTTCAGCTCGGGAGTTGGTGATATCTGTAATATAAAATAGCGTCGACAAACCACAGCCAACGTGTGTGCCCTGCTTTAACTGATAGACTTGGCGGGAACGATCGGCACCCTGCAAGCCCACTGGGCACATGGCGACGTAACATGCTTTAGACAATAATCTTTCTGCTTGCCTCTTAATAATGATAATAATAATAATAATAATAATAATAATAATGCAGTAAACTAACGCAAAAAGAGTAAAGACTAGATGCGTCTGGGTGGAGAATGTGATCCACTGGGAATTGTGCAAGAAATTGAAATTCCACCATACTACCAACTGGTATATGCATAAACCAGAATCCATCCTGGATTATGAGACGCACAAAATTCTTTGGGATATTGAGATACAAACAGATCACTTAATCACAGCCAGATGACCAGACCAAGTGATAGACGACAAAAAAGTTTAACCGTCCCACCGGTCTACTGAATGAAAATCAAAAGAAAACGAAAAGAAAAGACAAGTACTTAGATCTTGCCAGAGGACTAAAAAAAGCTATCGAACATGAAAGTGACGGTGATACTACTAATAATAGATGTGCTTGGAACGATCCTCAAAGGTCTGGTAAAGAGACTGGATGAGTTAGAAATCGAAGGACGAACAGACACCGTCCAAACTATAGCATTGTTAAAATCGGCCAGAATACTGAGAAGAGTCCTGGAGATATCAGGAGACTTGCTGTCACACAAATTCCAGTGAAAGTCTATCAGCAAACGCTGATGGGGAAAATTCGCATAATAACAATAAAGTTGTGCTGATAGTACTACTCTCTCTCTCTCTCTCTCTCTCTCTCTCTCTCTCTCTCTCTCTCTCTCTCTCTCTCTCTCTCTCTCTCTTCTGGCTGGTCTTCTAGACAGTATCCAAAGTCTGCACAGAGCTGATGTATATATGTACTTTGCTGGTTGACTAACACTGGCACGTCTCTGCTCAGGTGTCCATGGGAGATCGTCGCTAATGAGTTTGTCTCTGCATCTCTAACAGTGACCATCATGTCTTGTTCCTCTTGGAAGCTATGTAAGATGAGATGTAAGTGAGTGTACAGTAGCTGTTTTGTGGGAAGGTGCTTCCTGGATTTGTTCAAATTAGAACGTAGAATTCTCATGTAGTTCTTAAATATTCATAGAGAAAGAGAGAACGAGTGAGTGAGAAAGTGAGGGGAGATGAAATGAAAAAGAAGTTTTATTACTGAACGGTAGTTGTCTTACAGTGTTAATATGTTGTTTGCGACTGTTGTAGTTCCAGTGGCAATAAATAAAAGGCTTTACTTTCAGAACGCTCACGTTTTGTTTATTTGTCGAGAAAATATAGATATGGACAAATATCTTATGTCTTATTTGTAAACAAAAATAAGATAATTAGTTCAGGAGTGAGGCGAGGAGATAGGATTTCGCCCAAGTTATTTACTACATGTCTCGAAAACATTCTAAAAAATGAGCTCAGAATGTGAGTAAATATAAACAGAATATTTGAACGAACTTAAATTTGCTGACGACATAGCACTACTCGGCCAGACAAAAATGATGGAAGTTGTACATTCAGAAGATTTTCACCTTGTTTTTTTTTTTTTTCATTTATTTAGAAGTAAATAAAGTAATAACAGATAAGAGGCAAAAGATTCTTTTTTTATTTCATAGTCGAAAATTCAGGCTTGATAAAATATAACTTAAACAAAATAGATTAAACTATTTTGAATTCTGATATAATTTTTCCAATCCCTGCAAAGAAAAATATGATCTTATAACACGATATTGATTAATTTTATTGTTTAATGGTATATCAAACTTTGTGGTTTTATAGTTGCCAAATCCATTCTTATGGAAGACTAGTTGTGGTACTATGTAACCTCTAACTAGAGGGATAAGGGGGTTCATTCACCTAAAATAGAAGAAAGAATTATGGAATAATCTTGTCATGGTACTTAACGTCATCCAATGAAACCCGTCAAGAGGGATGTTGATACACAGCAATAATGTGAGTGGTATTTTTTCTATAACCACGTGTCTGATGTCAACTCATTACCTTTATTTTCACGAGCTTTTTTCAAAGACCCGCAACACAACAACAATTATAAAAATGTATTTTACTAAAATATACCGTTCCCCACTCACTAGGGTGTTAATCCCCACCCATCTTTTGCTATTGACAGGTATTTCACGGAAGCAAAAGTTAAGGGAGTGACCTCGTGGCGTAGTGACTAACGTAGTGGACTGCAGAATCATAGTAAGCGAGGTCGAATTCCAGTCGCGCTATTATTTTCACTTTTGGACAAATATATTTAGGAAAGGCATGAACCTCCTTATCCCTCACACAGCTATTAATTAGATAGTACCACAACTGTCCTTTTACATGGATGGTTTTGGCATAAAATAACCATCGAAGGTTTGATATGCCATTAAAACAAAGAACCCAAACTAAGAGTTATGGAATTTAGTTTATTGTAATGTAGGAATTTGTAACAAACTGAAAAAATTAATTTTTGCTGGTAATGGCTAAACAGTTTTTTGATTGATTGATGGATTGATTGAATTTAACGGCATGTCAACTCGTCTGGGGTTGTTTTATCCCTAGAGTTTAGAGAATCGTGTTCATTGTAATTTCATTATCGTTAAGACATGGTCTCTTATTGATACATTAACAACTATAAGGAAATCTGATCTCTCTGATAAAATACAACAGGAATCTTCCAAATTTTGGCCACGTCAGTATTATTATATGGTTGTACCACTTAGACTTCAACCAAACACTGGGAGAAAAAGCTAAACTAGAACTGCACAATGATGCTCCATGCTTTAATTAAATCCTAGAATGGCCCAGTTGACTGGGGCCGTAGAATACACTCACTACATATATGCAGAGGGGTAAGACCCCCCCCCCACTAATGAGTACCCTGGATATGACACTGAACAATCTGATGGTCAGGCTCCAGTAATGCTGGAGCTTTGAGGAATGCGGTGTACCCTTTCATTGCTATCGCTCTCAGGTCCACTCTGGCCCGGAGTGGTAGCACTTGAAAGGGCCCTATCTATGGGTCAAATAGAACTGTTTGATCATTTTAAAATTACTGGAAACAAATGATTTATGCTAAATTAAATTATTTGAAATAGAACTGTTTGTGTGTAAACAAATGACTGAAGTATAATTGAATGCTTAGAACCATTTGACTTTGTTGACTTATGCTAAACTGAATTGTAAGAAATCAAAGTTTGATCATTTGACTGTGTGTATTAGCAAAAATGTGTTTACAAATCATATATCTGATTGCTATATATTGACCCTTGACCGAGCCGTCAATCAAGAGATGCACCTGTGTAAATAAGCAGAAGAACAGCGGAAGCGGGTGGATGTTAGAAAATAATATAATCAGGTGACCGGGCGGTTCGAGTCAGCTGGAGACAGGATGCCGAAGTGATAGCTAGCTGCAGATTGAGGGCTTTGGGCCCTTAGTGACCCCGGTTGAGCAACCCAAGCCAAGATGCGAAAGAAGTGCTGCTATGATTGAGAGAAGAACTTGGGTCAATATAGCAGTCCGTCTTTGTCTTCACTCATTTCTCACGCATAACAAACATCACCTTTTCGAAAATAAAGTGTGAGAGATTTATGTTTTTATAAAGAAGTGTATTCGTTTGTTATTGAAGTCGTCATTATCAGTTGATTATGTTCCCGTGTATATTTGTATACGCGTAGTATACAATACAACATGATGTGTAAAAACAAGATTTGGCATTAAATAACCAACAATGGTTGATATGTCATAAAACCAAATCAAACAAAACCAAATTCCTGGAAGAGCCATGTTAAAAAAGCTGCAGCTGTATGACCACTTACCTCCCATCGCATAAATTATGCAAGTAAGACGAGCAAGACATGCCAGGTGTTGCTAGAGAAGTAGGGACAAAATCTTAAGCGACGTTCTCTTATGTACTTCTACACATGGATGCACCAATGTTGGGCGACCAGCAAAAATTTACATTCATCAGATTTGTGCGAACACAGGATTCTGTCAAGAGAAATTGTCCAGTGCGATGAACGATAGGGACAGATGACGAGAGAAAGGCAAGAGAATCTGTTCAGTTAGCACGCCTTGATGGGGATGATGAGAATGATGATGATGATGATAGGAATGGTGATGATAATAATGATGATGCACGTTGACATTTTTTTATATAGTCGTTTCTTAAGATTGTTTTTTTTTTTTTTTTTGCACTCGGTCCTATCGAATACGAATAATCTTTAAACAGATTTATTTGACCCATGGGACTCTAACAGTTAATACCACATCGAGTCAAAATAGACTTAGGAGTAATGGTAAAAGGGGCACACCACACTCAACAGAGCTACAGAACTGGAGCCTCACCATCAGATGCAGTTTAGTATCATACCTAGGACACGCTCTTTTTTTGGGAGGTCTAACCCTTTGTAAGGGATACAGTTAGTATATTCTGGGAGATGATTTTGGGGATATGATTGCCTGATGGTGTATGGCTCAGAATTGTTAGGTATTCATCATCATCATTATGTCGTGCCATGGAGGCCAATGCTTACAGCGGCTCGTTCCAAACTATGCAGTAGTGTTTCGGCTTGGTTGGGCGTATTTGCCAGTATCGCTATGTCATCGGCGTTTTTGCGGGGTACCTTCTGCTTCTTTTCTTTGTCAGCTCGAAGTCGTTTTCTCTGATTTTATCAATCGATGTTCTAAGCACGTATCCTCTGTGACGTAATAGCAGAAGCGTTGTACTGCAAAAACGTAATGAGCGAGTTCGAACTCCAGTCGTGCTATTACGTTCACTTTCGGACAAACACCCCTTATCCCCTCCCCAGCTATAGGTTAAATAGTACCACTACTGTTCTACTAAAATAGATTTAGCACTAAATAACCCAAAAACGTTGAGAGGTCATTTAATGGAGAAACCATATCATTTTCTCCAGCAATAGATTCAAAATATTCTTTTTGTTTGTTTTACGGCGTATCAACCCTTTTCAGATCATTTAACGCCGAATTAAGTAATTTTGATAAAAGTTTCAAACAATTCAGTTTATCATAAGCACACAGTTTAAATGTCGAGCAATTCTATTTGACCCATAGAAAGACCCTACCAGGTGCTACCACACCGAGCCTGAGTAGACCTGGGAGCGATGGCAATAAAGGGGTACTCCGCAATCCCCATACTTTCAGCATTACTGGTGCCTCACCATCAGATTGTTTCGTGTCATATCCAGAACATTCGTTGGGGGAGTCTTATCCCTCAGCAGAGATGCAGTGAGTTCATTCTGCAGCCTCAGTCGGCTGGGCAAGGATTCAAAATGGGTACTATTACTGCTGATGATAATAATGATGTGGACTGTGATGATGATTTTATGTATACTGTAATTTAACAGTATCTTTCCCTGGCTTTAAATATGTTGAAGGCGTATGCACGCGAGTAAAATTAAAAGCTAAAAATAATCAAATTATTATTAGCATGTGAAGACTTTCAAGTGGTTTTAACCTTTCTTATTAAGAAGCAGTTACTTCAAATATAATCTTCTGAAGGAAAAATAAACTTAGAAAACATCTCTTAAAGAAAACGGTTCGGATGTGTGCTCACATGGAATAGACTGCAAAACCACCACCGGGTGCTTGGAGAGGCGAATTTGGCACCCACCTACACTTTGACGCCAAAAATGCAATAGACCTATTATCATATTAATTTGTCTGGCAAAAAGAAACCTTTTTTTTTACAAGGATCTGACAAATACACCGTTATTACTGCCATTACAATTACAATCATCCCCCCCACTTTTTTTCGTATAGTGGATTTTGACGTTTCACTAGACAATAAAGTGAAAATAAAATAAAGTGAAAACATTAAAAAAAATACCAAGATCTTGCCTGAGAGCTATCGGACATGAAGGTGACGGTGATACCAGTTATTGCTGGTGACCTTGGAACAATCACCAAAGGTCTAGAAAAGAGACTGTTGGGATTGGATAACAGAGAAGGATGCGATACCACAGCTAGAATACCCAGAAAAGTCCTGGAGATCAGAGAAAACTTCCTGTCACTCAAACCCCAATGAAAAATCACCAGTTAAAATTGGTATGAAAACTCGGAAGGTGTAAAATAATAAAGATATAGACTACAAATATGATTGTACCTTCAGGTATTTAATGACACCGTTAAGTTTTGGTTGGTTGGTTGGATTTTGATGGCATGTCAAGCCTAGTGGGTTATTTAATGTCAAATAGATAGATAGATAGATTGATAGATTGTAGGGAACTTTATTTTTGAATGACTTAGAGTTTATTTGTTTGCACATTGTAAATGGTTTCAAGTATTCCTATAAAACACTAATAATTCTACTTGATATCAATCATATGTTTACCCTCAGTTACAAGGTAATCTTTTTTCTCACAGCACAATTCTTCCTCAGCTATCACCTTCTAGCACTGAAGTTGGGGTTTGTTAGTCACCAGAGTCATAAATTTGAAGAATATGATCAGAACAATCATACAGGTGCTCGGACTTTACATGATCAACCAGTAAGGGACAAAGTGGAGGGTTGCAAGTCTAGCATCCAGGCATTATAGGTCGCTACCCACAGCCAACAGGTGGTCGCGTTTTGAAGGAGGTTTTAACCCTCTGCAGTCGGTGTATTTTACAGCCCCAACTGTCGAGGTGGGAACACAATTAGTGGGCAAAAGAAATAAGCCACCTAGAGAAAAGAAAACAAAAAATATTTACTTTAATTCTTACACATTAATATCCGTTCTCTGTCAGCGTTAATGTGATTTGTCACCCGATATCCCTGACAGACCATAGATACTACACTTGAAAGTACAGGGTGAGCGCAAAAACTCTCTTCGATTTCAAATAGATCTTGCCACACATACATAACACACTCATATCTACTTAAAGGAGATTTTCCATTTTGTGTTGGCTGTCATTTGCCATTTACCGTGTAACTGTGACATATACTGGTGAAATGTACTGATGTCAATCAAATTCATTCAAGAAATTACAAGTTGGACGACCTTTTTTGAGCAGGCCAATCCGAAGGACATTTTTTAGATTCTTGAAAGAGGTAGGGCTGTACCAAAAAATTCCATAAGTTTTTTACAAACTTTTCTACAAGGAGTATTAACAAAAACCAAATATATCTACCAAACTATCTTTCTCCAAAGAATAATTATACTTCTGTTGGCATTAAATGACCCACTGATGTTGATGAGCCGTAAAATAAACCAAAGTAAAACATCAAAGCAACCTGAAAATCTTAATCAACAGGGCCATTCCACCTGTTGCTGTTTCAACAAGTTCGCTTCTTTCAGTCCGCAGGATTTTCAACAGCCCCCTACTAAACTGATGGATTAGCAGTGCTGGATGAAATGACAAAATGTTTTGCAAGAGACCACACGAGATTACCGAACCTTTCTGTCAGTGACTTTTTCCCTTCAGTGTACGTGAAGGACAGAATTTATGAATCTCCACTAGCCACAACCCTTGATGATCCGCAAGAAAACGTCCCTGAAGCATTTCATTCGATCACGTCGGATATGCTGTAGAATTTAGACAGAGCTAGATGACCGCATCGTTGTTTGCCAAATAACAAGCAGAGTTTTTGTGCTCGCGAACAAAGTATGCTGGATGCTGGATACCGTCTAGAGGACCTGACAATAGATATGAATGGCGAAAGAGAGTCAGGGAATTCCGTTCAATCAAGATAACTTATTGATGATGATGAGGTGCCCTTGGTGTAGTGGTTATCGTCGTAGAAAATGGACACGACGACACGAGTTCAAATCCTGGACGAGACTTATTGCATTTCACATAGCACTAATACCCTTGGGAAAGGTATGAATCCAATTATTCTCCCTCCAGATATGGGTAAATAGTAGGGCAGACTAGGTTCTTCAGCCTTGGTGAGGCAACTAGTCTAGGAGAAGGAATACTCTGAATTCAAACCTGTTAAACTCAGCTTAAAAATTGGCCTAGTGTTATATCCTGCCCGAGCGGAGGGGTTGGGTAAATATATATTGATGATGATGATGATGATGATGCAAATGTGTATATGAGTAGTGAGCATAAAACATTCCTTGACCATGCCGGATATGCTGCAGAAAGACCGGACAAGTTAGATTACTGTTTCGATGTTTGTTGTGTAACAGGTAGATCGTACATCGAGTGTCTTTGGTACCAACCAATACAACTTAAAACCACCAATGTGTAAGAATATTCCAATAAAACTACATTCTAAATATACCTGAAGGTTGATATACGAGGATCATTAAATAAGTTTCCAGACTTTTTTCCTATGGGCACTTTTATTGATAGTACACACATGAAACTCTAGTCCCCTTCGAAGTAATCTCCTCCGGCTGCAATGCACTTATTGTACCGTTTTAACAACTTCTGGAAGGCCCCATGGAAGTCCTCTTGTGTGAGGCGGTCAATGACCTTCGTCACAGCCTCTTTCATCTCCTCAGTTGTCTCATAACGACAGCCTCTGAGCTTAGGGAATAACCAAAAGTCACAGGGAGCAAGGTCTGGGCTATAGGGAGGCTAAGGAACTGTCTTGAAGCTCATCTTGGTCAAATGGTCTGTGACAAGGATGGAGTTGTGGACTGGTGTATTGTCCTGGTAGAAATGTCACTGAGCCGATTTGAAGAGTGCTGGCCTCTTCCGACGAAATCTCTTCCTGAACTCCCTTAAAACCTCAACATAGTATTCCTTGTTGACTGTCGGTCCAGTGGGAACCCAGTGCATATAGATCATGCCAGTGCTGTCAAAAAAAGGGGATCAACAAATGTTTGTGGGTGGATTTGCTCTCTGGCCTTCTTGGGTCTGGGAGAGCTAGCATGCTTCCACTGGGAACTCTGTCACTTGGTCTCTGGATCATAGCAGTAAATCCAGCTTTCATCGCATGACATTTCTTCCAAGTTTAAAACACAATTTTATTCATATCATTTTTCTAAAGTCCAGATTGCATTTTTGAAATTCACCAGCTGTGACAATCAGGCTTTTGTAGGGTGTATTCCAATTGCTGCTGTAGCTGTTTATTTGAACCTGAAATCATAAAAGTTGGTCAATCATCTTATAAGATGTATAGCAATAACATACTGAATTTTCAAGAGTCTACGACAATTTTAAATGCCTGTACAAAAAAAATCTGGAAGCTTATTGAAGGCCCCACGTACAATTAAACAAAGAAAACAATGAAACCAAACCAAATCAGCTTTACTCCGCTTAAAAATTGTCACATCATATCTACGGCGGATGAGTTAGTTAAATGCATATTTGTCTCTTTTTAATGGAATCTGTAACATTCGCCATTAATATTTTCATGAAGATGCTCGTGGTTTAATCCTTATCAGCGGAATCGGATTACCGATTTCAAATTATTGCTGACGCTGTTTGCGTTCAGGATTTAAAAAGGCATGAATCTTTCTCTAGCTTTGATAAAAACCAGAGAACAGACTTCGCCCTTTTTAAGTTGATTGGTTGGTTAGTCGATTATTTCAACGGCACGTCAACACGTCCAGACTTATTTTACGCCAATAGGTTAGAGAATCGCGTTCATTTTACTTTTTTTTTTTAGTTGTTTCTAAACATCTTTGCTTTTAACACTGTCCTATCGAATATGAATTATTTTAAAGAGATCTATTTGACCCATAGATGAGACCCTAACAAATACAACCACTCCAGGTCAGAGTGAACCTGGGAGTAATGTCAATAAACTTCTGGCCTTAAACCACAAATAAGCTTATCTCGATATATAAAATTTGCGGGATTAGCACCCTTGTCTGTCAAAGAATTTCTGCTTATGACTGCTACATAGCATTGTCAAAGCAGTATAAATGAAGACAACGCGATGATTTCGCACTCTTTATTCGAAGGATGTTTTAGAAATAATACGTGTCCTTCAGGAGTTTTTGTTTCTTTTTGTTAATAAGAGTGTTTTGGGAGCATTGACTAACCTTGGATTAAATCACACTTGGCCTTCATGCCTAGTGAACCTATGACCAGCCTTTGACCTACAGCGGCTGGGTCTCGGCACGTACCCGTCCCTTCTCTACCTTCTAAACACCGACAATAAAAAGACCTTGCGTCAAGTTATGCCTGGTGGAAGGCACAGAGAAATACAAATACAAATACCACGAGCTTGACTCCCTTCTAGTTTTCCAGGGACTACCTGGCATTCGTGCCGGGTGTGTGGAATCAATGATAAGCAAAGATTCACAATGCAGTTGGCCTTGTACTTAGTGAATTAATGACAAGCAATGACTCACTTGCGCCTGGCCTTCGTGCCGTGTGAACCTATGACAAAAAGCACATGAGTCTCGTGTCATGCGTGACCTACTCCTTCCCTAATCCCCATTTAAAAAAAAAGATCTTGTGTCAAATCCTACCTGGTGGGAGGTACGTATTTATGTACCATAGCCATAAATGAATATGGATATGTGTGAAACGTACATGGAATGTCCATAAAGATTGAACATAGGAATCTCGAAACACGAAAAACACGTAACGACTTCTTAGTTCAAGTACGAAACTATTTATTACCTTTGAGTTTAAAGGTTCTTCGACATATGGAGAGAGATACACAATCTTTCTATTCTGGCTTTTTCATCTGCCCCCTATCTCGTGCGACACCTGCCCAAGGCCTCCGCGAGCAAGCGAAAGCCAACCGTCTTCTCCCAAGGCAGGTCTCAACTCTACTCTTTCAAAATTTCCCCAAATCCTCTGTGTGCTTCCGGTAATTGACGTCATTCGCACTCTGTAACCCTGTTTCCTATCTTGTGCTATTGTAACATCTCTGAGTGAACACGTCAACACCTGTGTTACTGTTGCACCTAAGTAACCCATGCACCGAGCCGAAAGGTTCTCAGCCGAACTAACTCCAAGGGCATAAAACGTCCATTATATTATATTAATATCAGTTCCTGTTCTCATTCTCCTCTGGGTGGTCTTTTTCATCCCTATTGTTGAAACCTAAGAAAAAATTACTGAAATAGAAATAACCAAAAGGGAGGTTGGAAATGAAATGAAAATTTTTATGACATTAACAAAATAAAATACTCGCCACCGGCGTGAAGAAGGTAAACACTGCTTGTGGTGACTACTTAGCATATTCATCCTCCCTTACAATAGTGCCCAACGTATTCATGAGGAAAGGAACATACCCATTAATGTTCATAGGTAGGGTACCTAACAGTAGGAGGAATGGAACATACCCATTAATGTTCATAGTTAGGGTATCTAACAGTAGGAGGAATGTTACATAACCATTAATGTTCATAGGTAGGGTATCTAACAGTAGGAGGAATGGAACATACCCATTAATGTTCATAGGTAGGGTATCTAACAGTAGGAGGAATGGAACATACCCATTAATGTTCATAGGTATGGTATCTAACAGTAAGAGGAATGGAACATACCCATTAATATTCATAGGTAGGGTATCAAACAGTAGGAGGAATGGAACATACCCATTAATGTTCATAGGTAGGGTATCTAACAGTAGGAAGAATGGAACATCCCCATTAATGTTCAGAGGTAGGGTATCTAACAGTAGGAGGAATGGAACATACCCATTAATGTTCATAGGTAGGGTATCTAACAGTATGAGGAATTGAACGTACACATTAATGTTCATAGGTAGGGTATCTAACAGTAGGAGGAATTAAACATACACATTAATGTTCATAGGTAGGGTATCTAACAGTAGGAAGAATGGAACATACCCATTAATGTTCATAGGTAGGGTATCTAACAGTAGGAGGAATGGAACATACCCATTAATGTTCATAGGTAGGGTATCTAACAGTAGAAGGAATGGAACATACCCATTAATGTTCATAGGTAGGGTATCTAAGTGTAGGAGGAATGGAACATATCCATTAATGTTTATAAGTAGGGTATCTAACAGTAAGAGGAATGGAACATACACATTAATGTTCATAGGTAGGGTATCTAACATTAGGAGGAAGGGAACGTACCCATTAATGTTCATAGGTAGGGTATCTAACAGTAGAAGGAATGTTACATAACCATTAATGTTCATAGTTAGGGTATCTAACAGTAGGAGGAATGGAATATACCCATTAATGTTCATAGGTATGGTATCTAACAGTAGGAGGAATGGTACATACCCATTAATGTTCATAGGTAGGGTATCTAACAGTAAGAGGAATGGAACATACCCATTAATGTTCATAGGTATGGTATCTAACAGTAGGAAGAATGGTACATAACCATTAATGTTCATAGGTAGGGTATCTAACAGTAGGAGGAATGGAACATACCCATAAATGTTTATAGGTAGTGTATCTAAAAGTAGGAGGAATGGAACATACCCATTAATGTTTATAGGTAGTGTATCTAAAAGTAGGAGGAATGGAACATACCCATTAATGTTCATAGGTAGGGTATCTAACAGTAGGAGGAATAAAACATACCCATTAATGTTCATAGGTCGGGCATCTAACAGTAGGAGGAATGGAACATACCCATTAATGTTCATAGGTAGGGTATCTCAGAGTAGGAGGAATGGGACACACCCATTAATGTTCATAGGTAGGGTATCTAACAGTAGGAGGAATGGTACATAAAAATTTATTTTCATAGGTAGGGTATCTAAGAGTAGGAGGAATGGAACATAGCCATTAATGTTCATAGGTAGGGTATCTAACAGTAGGAGGAATGGAACATACCCATTAATGTTTATAGGTAGGGTATCTAACAGTAGGAGGAATGGGACATACCCATTAATGTTAATACGTAGGGTATCTAAAAGTAGGAGGAATGGAATATACCCATTAATGTTCATAGGTAGGGTACCTAACAGTAGCAGGAATAGTACATACCCATTAATGTTTATACATAAGGTATCTAAGAGTAGGAGGAATGGAACATACCCATTAATATTCATAGGTAGGGTATCTAAGTGAAGGAGGAATGGAACATATCCATTAATGTTTATAGGTAGGGTATCTAACAGTAAGAGGAATGGAACATACACATTAATGTTCATAGGTAGGGTATCTAACATTAGGAGGAATGGAACATACCCATTAATGTTCATAGGTAGGGTATCTAACAGTAGGAGGAATTAAACAAACACATTAATGTTCATAGGTAGGGTATCTAACAGTAGGAGGAATGGAACATACCCATTAATGTTCATAGGTAGGGTATCTAACAGTAGGAGGAATGGAACATACCCATTAATGTTCATATGTAGGGTATCTAAGTGAAGGAGGAATGGAACATATCCATTAATGTTTATAGGTAGGGTATCTAACAGTAAGAGGAATGGAACATACACATTAATGTTCATAGGTAGGGTATCTAACATTAGGAGGAATGGAACATACCCATTAATGTTCATAGGTAGGGTATCTAAGTGAAGGAGGAATGGAACATATCCATTAATGTTTATAGGTAGGGTATCTAACAGTAAGAGGAATGGAACATACCCATTAATGTTCATATGTAGGGTATCTAAGTGAAGGAGGAATGGAACATATCCATTAATGTTTATAGGTAGGGTATCTAACAGTAAGAGGAATGGAACATAGCCATTAATGTTCATAGGTAGGTTATCTAACAGTAGGAGGAATGGAACATACCCATTAATGTTCATAGGTAGGGTATCTAACAGTAGAAGGAATGTTACATAACCATTAATGTTCATAGTTAGGGTATCTAACAGTAGGAGGAATGGAACATACCCATTAATGTTCATAGGTAGGGTATCTAACAGTAGGAGGAATGGTACATACCCATTAATGTTCATAGGTAGGGTATCTAACAGTAAGAGGAATGGAACATACCCATTAATGTTCATAGGTATGGTATCTAACAGTAGGAAGAATGGTACATACCCATTAATGTTCATAGGTAGGGTATCTAACAGTAGGAGGAATGGAACATACCCATAAATGTTTATAGGTAGTGTATCTAAAAGTAGGAGGAATGGAACATACCCATTAATGTTTATAGGTAGTGTATCTAAAAGTAGGAGGAATGGAACATACCCATTAATGTTCATAGGTAGGGTATCTAACAGTAGGAGGAATAAAACATACCCATTAATGTTCATAGGTCGGGCATCTAACAGTAGGAGGAATGGAACATACCCATTAATGTTCATAGGTAGGGTATCTCAGAGTAGGAGGAATGGGACACACCCATTAATGTTCATAGGTAGTGTATCTAACAGTAGGAGGAATGGTACATAAAAATTAATTTTCATAGGTAGGGTATCTAAGAGTAGGAGGAATGGAACATAGCCATTAATATTCATAGGTAGGGTATCTAACGGTAGGAGGAATGGAACATACCCATTAATGTTTATAGGTAGGGTATCTAACAGTAGGAGGAATGGGACATACCCATTAATGTTAATACGTAGGGTATCTAAAAGTAGGAGGAATGGAATATACCCATTAATGTTCATAGGTAGGGTACCTAACAGTAGCAGGAATAGTACATACCCATTAATGTTTATACATAAGGCCTCTAAGAGTAGGAGGAATGGAACATACCCATTAAGGTTCATAGGTGGGGTATCTAACAGTAGGAGGACTGGTACATACCCATTAATGTTTATACATAAGGTATCTAAGAGTAGGAGGAATGGAACATAACCATTAATGTTCATAGGTAGGGTTTCTAACAGTAGGAGGAATAGAACATACATATTAATGTTCATAGGTAGGTTATCTAAGAGTAGGAGGAATGGAACATACCCATTAATGTTCATAGGTAGGGTATCTAACAGTAGGAGGAATGGAACATACCCATTAATATTCATAGGTAGGGTATCTAACAGTTGGAGGAATGGTACATAACCATTAATGTTCATAGGTAGGGTATCAAAGAGTAGGAGGAATGGAGCATACCCAATAATGTTAATAGGTAGGGTATCTAACAGTAGGAGGAATGGAACATACCCAATAATGTTTATACGTAGGGTATCTAACAGTAGGAGGAATGGATCATACCCATTAATGTTCATAGGTAGAGTATCTAACAGTAGGAGGAATGGAACATACCCATTAATGTTCATAGGTGGTGTATCTAACAGTACGAGGAATGTTACATAACCATTAATGTTCATAGGTAGGGTATCTAACAGTAGGAGGAATGGAACATACCCATTAATTTTCATAGGTAGGGTATCTAACAGTAGGAGGAATGGAACATACCCATTAATTTTCATAGGTAGGGTATCTAACAGTAGGAGGAATGAAACATACCCATTAATGTTCATAGGTAGGTTATCTAACAGTAGGAGGAATGGAACATACCCATTAATATTCATAGGTAGGGTATTTAACAGTAGGAGGAATGTTACCTAACCATTAATGTTCATAGGTAGGGTATCTAACAGTAGGAGGAATTGAACATACCCATTAATGTTCATAGGTAGGGTATCTAACAGTAGGAGGAATGGAACATACCCATTAATGTTTATACGTAGGGTATCTAACAGTAGGAGGAATGGAATATACCCATTAATGTTCATAGGTAGGGTATCTAACAGTAGGAGGAATTGAACATACCCATTAATGTTCATAGGTGGGGTATCTAACTGTAGGAGGAATGGAACATACCCATTAATGTTCATAGGTAAGGTATCTAACAGTAGGAGGAATGGAACATACCCATTAATGTTCATAGGTGGTGTATCTAACAGTAGGAGGAATGGAACATAACCATTAATGTTCATAGGTAGGGTGTCAAAGAGTAGGAGGAATGGAGCATACCCAATAATGTTAATAGGTAGGGTATCTAACAGTAGGAGGAATGGAACATACCCAATAATGTTTATACGTAGGGTATCTAACAGTAGGAGGAATGGAATATACCCATTAATGTTCATAGGTAGGGTAACTAACAGTAGGAGGAATGGTACATACCCATTGATGTTCATAGGTAGGGTATCTAACAGTAGGAGGAATGGTACATACCCATTAATATTTATACATAAGGTATCTAAGAGTAGGAGGAATGGAACATACCCATTAATGTTCATAGGTAGAGTATCTAACAGTAGGAGGAATGGAACATACCCACTAATGTTCATAGGTGGTGTATCTAACAGTACGAGGAATGTTACATGACCATTAATGTTCATAGGAAGGGTATTTAACAGTAGGAGGAATGTTACCTAACCATTAATGTTCATAGGTAGGGTATCTAACAGTAGGAGGAATTGAACATACCCATTAATGTTTATACGTAGGGTATCTAACAGTAGGAGGAATGGAATATACCCATTAATGTTCATAGGTAGGGTAACTAAAAGTAGGAGGAATGGTACATACCTATTGATGTTCATAGGTAGAGTATCTAACAGTAGGAGGAATGGATCATACCCAATAATGTTCATAGGTAGAGTATCTAACAGTAGGAGGAATGGAACATACCCATTAATGTTCATAGGTAGGGTATCTAACAGTAGGAGGAATGGAACATACCCATTAATATTCATAGGTAGGGTATTTAACAGTAGGAGGAATGTTACCTAACCATTAATGTTCATAGGTAGGGTATCTAACAGTAGGAGGAATTGAACATACCCATTAATGTTCATAGGTAGGGTATCTAACAGTAGGATGAATGGAACATACCCATTAATATTTATACGTAGGGTATCTAACAGTAGGAGGAATGGAATATACCCATTAATGTTCATAGGTAGGGTATCGAACAGTAGGAGGTATTGAACATACCCATTAATGTTCATAGGTGGGGTATCTAACTGTAGGAGGAATGGAACATACCCAATAATGTTTATACGTAGGGTATCTAACAGTAGGAGGAATGGAATATACCCATTAATGTTCATAGGTAGGGTAACTAACAGTAGGAGGAATGGTACATACCCATTGATGTTCATAGGTAGGGTATCTAACAGTAGGAGGAATGGTACATACCCATTAATATTTATACATAAGGTATCTAAGAGTAGGAGGAATGGAACATACCCATTAATGTTCATAGGTAGAGTATCTAACAGTAGGAGGAATGGAACATACCCACTAATGTTCATAGGTGGTGTATCTAACAGTACGAGGAATGTTACATGACCATTAATGTTCATAGGAAGGGTATTTAACAGTAGGAGGAATGTTACCTAACCATTAATGTTCATAGGTAGGGTATCTAACAGTAGGAGGAATTGAACATACCCATTAATGTTTATACGTAGGGTATCTAACAGTAGGAGGAATGGAATATACCCATTAATGTTCATAGGTAGGGTAACTAAAAGTAGGAGGAATGGTACATACCTATTGATGTTCATAGGTAGAGTATCTAACAGTAGGAGGAATGGATCATACCCATTAATGTTCATAGGTAGAGTATCTAACAGTAGGAGGAATGGAACATACCCATTAATGTTCATAGGTGGTGTATCTAACAGTACGAGGAATGTTACATAACCATTAATGTTCATAGGTAGGGTATCTAACAGTAGGAGGAATGGAACATACCCATTAATTTTCATAGGTAGGGTATCTAACAGTAGGAGGAATGGAACATACCCATTAATTTTCATAGGTAGGGTATCTAACAGTAGGAGGAATGAAACATACCCATTAATGTTTATAGGTAGGTTATCTAACAGTAGGAGGAATGGAACATACCCATTAATATTCATAGGTAGGGTATTTAACAGTAGGAGGAATGTTACCTAACCATTAATGTTCATAGGTAGGGTATCTAACAGTAGGAGGAATTGAACATACCCATTAATGTTCATAGGTAGGGTATCTAACAGTAGGAGGAATGGAACATACCCATTAATGTTTATACGTAGGGTATCTAACAGTAGGAGGAATGGAATATACCCATTAATGTTCATAGGTAGGGTATCTAACAGTAGGAGGAATTGAACATACCCATTAATGTTCATAGGTGGGGTATCTAACTGTAGGAGGAATGGAACATACCCATTAATGTTAATAGGTAAGGTATCTAACAGTAGGAGGAATGGAACATACCCATTAATGTTCATAGGTGGTGTATCTAACAGTACGAGGAATGTTACATAACCATTAATGTTCATATGTAGAGTATCTAACAGTAGGAGGAATGGAACATACCCATTAATTTTCATAGGTAGGGTATCTAAGAGTAGGAGGAATGGAACATACCCATTAATGTTCATAGGTAGGTTATATAACAGTAGGAGGAATGGAACATACCGATTAATGTTCATAGGTAGGGTATCTAACAGTAGGAGGAATGTTACATAACCATTAATGTTCATAGGTAGGGTATCTAACAGTAGGAGGAATGATACATACCCATTAATGTTCATAGGTAGGGTATCTAACAGTTGAAGGAATTGTACATACCCATTAATGTTCATAGGTAGGGTATCTAACAGTAGAAGGAATGTTACATACCCATTAATGTTCATAAGTAGGGTATCTAAGAGTAGGAGGAATTGAACATACCCATTAATGTTCATATGTAAGGTATCTAACAGTAAAAGGAATGGAACATACCCATTAATGTTCATAGGTAGGGTATCTAACAGTAAGAGGAATGGAACGTACCCATTAATGTTCATAGGTAGGGTATCTAACAGTAGAAGGAATGTTACATAACCATTAATGTTCTTAGCTAGGGTATCTAACAGTAGAAGGAATGGAACATACCCATTAATGTTCATAGGTAGGGCATCTAACAGTAGGAGGAATGGTACATACCCATTAATGTTCATAGGTAGGGTATCTAACAGTAGGAGGAATGGAACATACCCATTAATGTTTATACGTAGGGTATCTAACAGTAGGAGGAATGGAATATACCCATTAATGTTCATAGGTAGGGTATCTAAAAGTAGGAGGAATGGTACATACCCATGGATGTTCATAGGTAGGGTATCTAACAGTAGGAGGAATGGAACATACCCATTAATGTTCATAGGTAAGGTATCTAACAGTAGGAGGAATGGAACATACCCATTAATGTTCATAGGTGGTGTATCTAACAGTAGGAGGAATGGAACATAACCATTAATGTTCATAGGTAGGGTATCAAAGAGTAGGAGGAATGGAGCATACCCAATAATGTTAATAGGTAGGGTATCTAACAGTAGGAGGAATGGAACATACCCAATAATGTTTATACGTAGGGTATCTAACAGTAGGAGGAATGGAATATACCCATTAATGTTCATAGGTAGGGTAACTAACAGTAGGAGGAATGGTACATACCCATTGATGTTCATAGGTAGGGTATCTAACAGTAGGAGGAATGGTACATACCCATTAATATTTATACATAAGGTATCTAAGAGTAGGAGGAATGGAACATACCCATTAATGTTCATATGTAGAGTATCTAACAGTAGGAGGAATGGAACATACCCACTAATGTTCATAGGTGGTGTATCTAACAGTACGAGGAATGTTACATGACCATTAATGTTCATAGGAAGGGTATTTAACAGTAGGAGGAATGTTACCTAACCATTAATGTTCATAGGTAGGGTATCTAACAGTAGGAGGAATTGAACATACCCATTAATGTTTATACGTAGGGTATCTAACAGTAGGAGGAATGGAATATACCCATTAATGTTCATAGGTAGGGTAACTAAAAGTAGGAGGAATGGTACATACCTATTGATGTTCATAGGTAGAGTATCTAACAGTAGGAGGAATGGATCATACCCAATAATGTTCATAGGTAGAGTATCTAACAGTAGGAGGAATGGAACATACCCATTAATGTTCATAGGTAGGGTATCTAACAGTAGGAGGAATGGAACATACCCATTAATATTCATAGGTAGGGTATTTAACAGTAGGAGGAATGTTACCTAACCATTAATGTTCATAGGTAGGGTATCTAACAGTAGGAGGGATTGAACATACCCATTAATGTTCATAGGTAGGGTATCTAACAGTAGGATGAATGGAACATACCCATTAATATTTATACGTAGGGTATCTAACAGTAGGAGGAATGGAATATACCCATTAATGTTCATAGGTAGGGTATCTAACAGTAGGAGGTATTGAACATACCCATTAATGTTCATAGGTGGGGTATCTAACTGTAGGAGGAATGGAACATACCCATTAATGTTCATAGGTAAGGTATCTAACAGTAGGAGGAATGGAACATACCCATTAATGTTCATAGGTGGTGTATCTAACAGTACGAGGAATGTTACATAACCATTAATGTTCATATGTAGAGTATCTAACAGTAGGAGGAATGGAACATACCCATTAATATTCATAGGTAGGGTATCTAACAGTAGGAGGAATGGTACATAACCATTAATGTTCATAGGTAGGGTATCAAAGAGTAGGAGGAATGGAGCATACCCAATAATGTTAATAGGTAGGGTATCTAACAGTAGGAGGAATGGAACATACCCAATAATGTTTATACGTAGGGTATCTAACAGTAGGAGGAATGGAATATACCCATTAATGTTCATAGGTAGGGTAACTAACAGTAGGAGGAATGGTACATACCCATTGATGTTCATAGGTAGGGTATCTAACAGTAGGAGGAATGGTACATACCCATTAATATTTATACATAAGGTATCTAAGAGTAGGAGGAATGGAACATACCCATTAATGTTCATAGGTAGAGTATCTAACAGTAGGAGGAATGGAACATACCCACTAATGTTCATAGGTGGTGTATCTAACAGTACGAGGAATGTTAGATGACCATTAATGTTCATAGGAAGGGTATTTAACAGTAGGAGGAATGTTACCTAACCATTAATGTTCATAGGTAGGGTATCTAACAGTAGGAGGAATTGAACATACCCATTAATGTTTATACGTAGGGTATCTAACAGTAGGAGGAATGGAATATACCCATTAATGTTCATAGGTAGGGTAACTAAAAGTAGGAGGAATGGTACATACCTATTGATGTTCATAGGTAGAGTATCTAACAGTAGGAGGAATGGATCATACCCATTAATGTTCATAGGTAGAGTATCTAACAGTAGGAGGAATGGAACATACCCATTAATGTTCATAGGTGGTGTATCTAACAGTACGAGGAATGTTACATAACCATTAATGTTCATAGGTAGGGTATCTAACAGTAGGAGGAATGGAACATACCCATTAATTTTCATAGGTAGGGTATCTAACAGTAGGAGGAATGGAACATACCCATTAATTTTCATAGGTAGGGTATCTAACAGTAGGAGGAATGAAACATACCCATTAATGTTTATAGGTAGGTTATCTAACAGTAGGAGGAATGGAACATACCCATTAATATTCATAGGTAGGGTATTTAACAGTAGGAGGAATGTTACCTAACCATTAATGTTCATAGGTAGGGTATCTAACAGTAGGAGGAATTGAACATACCCATTAATGTTCATAGGTAGGGTATCTAACAGTAGGAGGAATGGAACATACCCATTAATGTTTATACGTAGGGTATCTAACAGTAGGAGGAATGGAATATACCCATTAATGTTCATAGGTAGGGTATCTAACAGTAGGAGGAATTGAACATACCCATTAATGTTCATAGGTGGGGTATCTAACTGTAGGAGGAATGGAACATACCCATTAATGTTAATAGGTAAGGTATCTAACAGTAGGAGGAATGGAACATACCCATTAATGTTCATAGGTGGTGTATCTAACAGTACGAGGAATGTTACATAACCATTAATGTTCATATGTAGAGTATCTAACAGTAGGAGGAATGGAACATACCCATTAATTTTCATAGGTAGGGTATCTAAGAGTAGGAGGAATGGAACATACCCATTAATGTTCATAGGTAGGTTATATAACAGTAGGAGGAATGGAACATACCGATTAATGTTCATAGGTAGGGTATCTAACAGTAGGAGGAATGTTACATAACCATTAATGTTCATAGGTAGGGTATCTAACAGTAGGAGGAATGATACATACCCATTAATGTTCATAGGTAGGGTATCTAACAGTAGAAGGAATTGTACATACCCATTAATGTTCATAGGTAGGGTATCTAACAGTAGAAGGAATGTTACATACCCATTAATGTTCATAAGTAGGGTATCTAAGAGTAGGAGGAATGGAACATACCCATTAATGTTCATATGTAAGGTATCTAACAGTAAGAGGAATGGAACATACCCATTAATGTTCATAGGTAGGGTATCTAACAGTAAGAGGAATGGAACATACCCATTAATGTTCATAGGTAGGGTATCTAACAGTAGAAGGAATGTTACATAACCATTAATGTTCTTAGCTAGGGTATCTAACAGTAGAAGGAATGGAACATACCCATTAATGTTCATAGGTAGGGCATCTAACAGTAGGAGGAATGGTACATACCCATTAATGTTCATAGGTAGGGTATCTAACAGTAGGAGGAATGGTACATACCCATTAATGTTCATAGGTAGGGTATCTAACAGTAGGAGGAATGAAACATACCAATTAATGTTCATAGGCAGGGTATCGAACAGTAGGAGGAATGGTACACACCCAATAATGTTCATAGGTAGGGTATCTAACAGTAGAAGGAATTGGACATACACATTATTGTTCATTGGTATGGTATCTAACAGTAGGAGTTATGGAACATACCCATTAATGTTCATAGGTAGGGTATCTAACAGTAGAAGGAAAGTTACATAACCATTAATGTTCATAGGTAGGGTATCTAACAGTAGGGGGAATGGAACATACCCATTAATGTTCATAGGTAGGGTATCTAACAGTAGAAGGAAAGTTACATAACCATTAATGTTCATAGGTAGGGTATCTAACAGTAGGGGGAATGGAACATACCCATTAATGTTCATAGGTAGGGTATCTAACATTAGGAGGAATAAAACATACCCATTAATGTTAATAGGTAGGGTATCTAACAGTAGGAGTAATGGAACATACCCATTAATGTTCATAGTAGGGTAAATAACAGTACGAGGAATAGAACATACTCATTAATGTTCATAGGTAGGGTATCTAACAGTAGGAGGAATGGAACATACCCATTGATGTTCATAGTTGTGGTATCTAACAGTAGGAAGAATGGAACATACCCATTAATGTTCATAGGTAGGGTATCTAACAGTAGGAGGAATTGAAAATACACATTAATGTTCATAGGTTTGGTATCTAACGGTAGGAGGAATGGAACATACCCATTAATGTTCATAGGTGGTGTATTTAACAGTAGGAGGAATGGAACATACCAATTAATGTTTATAGCTCGGGTATCTAAGAGTAGGAGGAATGGAATATACCCATTAATGTTCATAGGTAGGGTATCTAACTGTAGGAGGAATGGAACATACCCATTAATGTTCATAGGTGGGGTATCTTACAGTAGGAGGAATGGAACATACCCATTAATGTTCATAGGTAGGTTATCTAACAGTAGGAGGAATGGAACATACCCATTAATGTTCATAGGTAGGGTATCTAACAGTAGAAGGAATGTTACATAACCATTAATGTTCATAGGTAGGGTATCTATATGCTCATAATGCTCATACCCTATAATGTTTATTGGTAGGATATCTAACAGTAGGAGGAATTGAACATACCCCTTAATATTCATAGGTAGGGTATCTAAAGAAGGAGGAATGGAACATACACATTAATATTCATAGTTAGGGTATCTAACAGTAGGAGGAATGGAACATACCCTATAATGTTTATAGGTAGGATATCTAACAGTAGGAGGAATTGAACATACCCATTAATGTTCATAGGTATGGTATCTAACAGTAGGAGGAATGGAACATACTCATTAATGTTCATAGGTAGGGTATCTAACAGTAGGAGGAATGGAACATAACAATTAAGGTTTATAGGCAGGGCATTTAACAGTAGGAGGAATGGAACGTACACATTAATGTTCATAAGAAAGGTATCTAACAGTAGAAGATATGGAACATACCCATTAATATTCATAGGTAGGATATCTAACAGTAGAAAGAATGGTATATACCCATTAATGTTCATAGGTAGGGTATCTAACAGTAGAAGCAATGTTACCTAACCATTAATTTTCATAGGTAGGGTATCTAACAGTAGGACGATTAGAACATACCCATTAATGTTTATAGGTAGGGTATCTAACAGTAGGAGGAATGGAACATACCAATTAATGTTCATAGGTAGGGTATCTAACCGTAGGAGGAATGGTACATACCCATTAATGTTCATAGGTAGGGTATCTAACAGTAGGAGGAATGGAATATACCCATTAATGTTCATAGGTAGGGTATCTAACAGTAGGAGTAATGGAACATACACATTAATCTTCATAGGTAGGGTATCTAACAGTAGGAGGAATAGAACATACCTATTAATGTTCATAGGTAGGGTATCTAACAGTAAGAGGAATTGTACATACCCATTGATGTTCATAGGTAGGGTATCTAACAGTAAGAGGAATTGTACATACCCATTAATGTTCATAGGTAGGGTATCTAACAGTAGGAGGAATGGAACATACCAAATTATGTTCAGAGGTAGGGTATCTAACAGTAGGACGAATAGAACATACCCATTAATGTTTACAGGTAGGGTATCTAACAGTAGGATAAATGGAACATACCAATTAATGTTCATAGGTAGGGTATCTAACAGTAGGAGGAATGGTACATACCCATTAATGTTCATAGGTAGGGTATCTAACAGTAGAAAGAATGGTAAATACCCATCAATGTTCATAGGTAGGGTATCTAACAGTAGGAGGAATGGAACATACCCATTAATGTTCATAGGTAGGGTATCTAACAGTAGAAGGAATGTTACATAACCATTAATGTTCATAGGTAGGGTATCTATATGCTCATAATGCTCATACCCTATAATGTTTATTGGTAGGATATCTAACAGTAGGAGGAATTGAACATACCCCTTAATATTCATAGGTAGGGTATCTAAAGAAGGAGGAATGGAACATACACATTAATATTCATAGTTAGGGTATCTAACAGTAGGAGGAATGGAACATACCCTATAATGTTTATAGGTAGGATATCTAGCAGTAGGAGGAATTGAACATACCCATTAATGTTCATAGGTATGGTATCTAACAGTAGGAGGAATGGAACATACTCATTAATGTTCATAGGTAGGGTATCTAACAGTAGGAGGAATGGAACATAACAATTAAGGTTTATAGGCAGGGCATTTAACAGTAGGAGGAATGGAACGTACACATTAATGTTCATAAGAAAGGTATCTAACAGTAGAAGATATGGAACATACCCATTAATATTCATAGGTAGGATATCTAACAGTAGAAAGAATGGTATATACCCATTAATGTTCATAGGTAGGGTATCTAACAGTAGAAGCAATGTTACCTAACCATTAATTTTCATAGGTAGGGTATCTAACAGTAGGACGATTAGAACATACCCATTAATGTTTATAGGTAGGGTATCTAACAGTAGGAGGAATGGAACATACCAATTAATGTTCATAGGTAGGGTATCTAACCGTAGGAGGAATGGTACATACCCATTAATGTTCATAGGTAGGGTATCTAACAGTAGGAGGAATGGAATATACCCATTAATGTTCATAGGTAGGGTATCTAACAGTAGGAGTAATGGAACATACACATTAATCTTCATAGGTAGGGTATCTAACAGTAGGAGGAATAGAACATACCTATTAATGTTCATAGGTAGGGTATCTAACAGTAAGAGGAATTGTACATACCCATTGATGTTCATAGGTAGGGTATCTAACAGTAAGAGGAATTGTACATACCCATTAATGTTCATAGGTAGGGTATCTAACAGTAGGAGGAATGGAACATACCAAATTATGTTCAGAGGTAGGGTATCTAACAGTAGGACGAATAGAACATACCCATTAATGTTTACAGGTAGGGTATCTAACAGTAGGATAAATGGAACATACCAATTAATGTTCATAGGTAGGGTATCTAACAGTAGGAGGAATGGTACATACCCATTAATGTTCATAGGTAGGGTATCTAACAGTAGAAAGAATGGTAAATACCCATCAATGTTCATAGGTAGGGTATCTAACAGTAGGAGGAATGGAACATACCCATTAATGTTCATAGGTAGGTTATCTAACAGTAGGAGGAATGGAACATACCCATTAATGTTCATAGGTAGGGTATCTAACAGTAGGAGGAATGGAACATACCCATTAATGTTCATAGGTAGGTTATCTATTAGTAGGAGGAATGGAACATTCCATTAATGTTCATAGGTTGGGTATCTATCAGTAGGAGGAATGGAACATACCCATTAATGTTCATAGGTAGGGTATCTAACAGTAGAAGGAATCTACATACCCATTAAAGTTCATAGGTAGGGTATATAACAGTAGGAGGAATGGTACATACCCATTAATCTTCATAGGTAGGGTATCTAACAGTAGGAGGAATGAAACATACCCATTAATGTTCATAGGCAGTGTATCGAAGAGTAGGAGGAATGGTACACACCCATTAATGTTTATAGGTAGGGTATCTAACAGTAGAAGGAATTGATCATACACATTAATGTTCATTGGTATGGTATCTAACAGTAAGAGTTATGGAACATACCCATTAATGTTCATAGGTAGGGTATCTAACAGTAGAAGGAATGTTACATAAACATTAATGTTAATAGGTAGGGTATCTAACAGTAGGGGGAATGGAACATACCCATTAATGTTCATAGGTAGGGTATCTAACAGTAGGAGGAAGGGAACATACACATTAAAGTTAATAGGTAGGGTATCTAACAGTAGGAGGAATGAAACATACCCATCAATTATCATAGGTAGGGTATCTAACAGTAGGAGGAATTGAACATACACATTAATGTTCATAGGTGTGGTATCTAACAGTATGAGGAATTGAACATACCCATTAATGTACATAGGTACGATATCTAACAGTAGGAGGAATGGTACATACCCATTAATGTTTATACGTAGGGTATGTAAGAGTAGGAGGAATGGAACATACCCATTAATGTTCATAGGTGGGGTATCTAACAGTATGAGGCATGGGACATACCCAATAATGTTTATACGTAAGGTATCTAAGAGTAAGAGGAATGGAATATACCCATTAATGTTCAGAGGTGGGGTATCTAACAGTAGGAGGAATGGAACATACCCATTAATGTTCATAGGTAGGGTATCTAACAGTAGGAGGAATGGAACATACCTCTTAATGTTTATAGGTAGGGTATCTAAGAGTAGGAGGAATGGAACATACACATTAATGTTCATAGGTAGGGTATCAAACAGTAGGAGGAATGGACCATACCCATTGATGTTCATATGTAGGGTATCTAACAGTAGGAGGAATGGAACATACCCATTAATGTTCATATGTAGGGTATCTAACAGTAGGAGGAATGGACCATACCCATTAATGTTCATAGGTAGGGTATCTAACAGTAGGAGGAATGGAACATACCCATTAATGTTCATAGGTAGGGTATCTAACAGTATGAGGAATGGAACATACCCATTAATGTTCATAGGTAATGTATCTAACAGTAGGAGGAAGGGATTATACACATTAGTGTTCATAGTCGGGGTATTTAACAGTAGGAGGAATGGAACATACCCTATAATGTTTATAGGTAGGATATCTAACATTAGGAGGAATTGAACATACCCCTTATGTTCATAGGTAGTGTATCTAACAGAAGGAGGAATGGAACATACCCATTAATGTTCATATGTATTGGCTCTAATAGTAGGAGGAATGGAACATACCCATTAATGTTCATAGGTAGGGTATCTAACAGTAGGAGGAATGGAACCTACTCATTAATGTTCATAGGTAGGGTATCGAACAGTAGGAGGAATGGAACATACCAATTAAGGTTTTTAGGTAGGGTATTTAACAGTAGGAGGAATGGAACATACCCATTAATGTTTACAGGTAGGGTATTTAAGAGTAGGAGGAATGGAACATACGCATTAATGTTCATAGGTAAGGGGTCTAACAGTAGGAGGAATGGAACATACCCATTAATGTTCATAGGTAGAGTATCTAAAAGTAGGAGGGATGGAACATACCCATTAATGCTCATAGGTAGGTTATCTAACAGTAGGAGGAATAGAACATACACATTAATGTTCATAGTTAGGGTATCTAACAGTAGGAGGAATGGAACATACCAATTAATGTTCATAGGTAGGGTATCTAACAGTAGGAGGAATGGAACATACCCATCAATGTTCATAGTTAGGGTATCTAACAGTAGGAGGAAGAGAACATACACATTAGTGTTCATAGTTGGGGTATCTACCAGTAGGAGGAATGGAACATACCCATTGATGTTCATAGGTAGGGTATCTAACAGTAGGAGGAATGGAACATACCCAATAATGTTCGTAGTTAGGGTATCTAACAGTAGGAGGATGGGAACATACACATTAGTGTTCAGAGTTAGGGTATCTAACAGTAGGAGGAATGGAACATACCCATTAATGTTCATAGGTAGGGTATCTAACAGTAGGAGGAATGGAACATACCCATTAATGTTCATAGGTAGGGTATCTAACAGTAGGAGGAAGGGAACATACCAATGAAGGTTTATAGGTAGGGTATTTAACAGTAGGAGGAATGGAACGTACACATTAATATTCATAGGAAAGATATCTAACAGTAGAAGAAATGGAACATACCCATTAATGTTCATAGGTAGGATATATAACAGCAAGAGGAATGGAACATACCCTTTAATATTCATAGGTAGGGTATCAAACAGTAGGAGGAATGAAACATTCCCATTAATGTTCATAGGTAGGTTATCTAACAGTAGGAGGAATGGAACATACCAATTAAGGTTCATAGGTAGGGTATCTAACAGTAGGACGAATGGAATATACCCATTAATGTTCATAGGTAGGGTATCTAACTGTAGAAGGAATGTTACATAACCATTCATGTTCATAGGTAGGGTATCTAACAGTAGGAGGAATTGAACATACCCATTAATGTTCATAGATAGGGTATCTAACAGTAGGAGGAATGGTACATACCCATTAATGTTCATATGTAGGGTATCTAACAGTAGAAGGAATGGAACATACCCATTAATGTTCATAGGTAGGGTATCTAACAGTAGGAGGAATGGAACATACCCATTAATTATCATAGGTAGGGTATCTAACAGTATGTGGAAATGAACATACACATTAAAGTTCAGAGGTATGGTATCTAACAGTATGAAGAATGGAACGTACCCATTAATGTACATAGGTAGGATATCTAACAGTAGGAGGATTGGTACATACCCATTAATGTTTATACGTAAGGTATCTAACAGTAGGAGGAATGGAACATACTCATTAATGTTCATAGGTGGGGTATCTAACAGTAGGAGGAATGGTACATACCCATTAATGTTCATAGGTAGGGTATCTAACAGTAGGAGGAATGGAACATACCCATTAATGTTCATAGTTAGGGTATCTAACAGTAGGAGGAAGGGAACATACCCATAAATGTTCATAGGTAGGGTATCTAACACTAGGAGGAATGGAACATACCCATTAATGTTCATAGGTAGGGTATCTAACAGTAGGAGGAAGGGAACATACACATTAGTGTTCATAGTTGTGGTATCTAACAGGAGGAGGAATAGAACATACCCATTAATGTTCATAGGCAGGGTATCTAACAGTAGGAGGATTGGTACATACCCATTAATGTTCAAAGGTAGGGTATCTAACTGTAGGAGGAAGGGAACATACCCATTATTGTTCATAGTTAGGGTATCTAACAGTTGGAGGAATGGAACATACACATTAATGTTCATAGTTAGGGTATCGAACAGTAGGAGGAATGGAACATACCCATTAATGTTCATAGGTAGGGTATCTAACAGTAGGAGGAATGTTACATAACCAATAATGTTCATAGGAAGGGTATCTAACAGTAGGAGGAATGGAACATACCCATTAATGTTCATAGTTAGGGTATCTAACAGTAGGAGGAATGGAACATACCCATTAATGTTCATAGTTAGGGTATCTACTAGTAGGAGGAATGGAACATACCCATTAATGTTCATAGGTAGGGTATCTAACAGTAGGAGGAAGGGAACATACCCATTAGTGTTCATAGGTAGGGTATCTAACAGTAGGAGGAATGGAACATACCCATTAATGTTCATAGTTAGGGTATCTAACAGTAGGAGGAATGGAACATACCCATTAATGTTCATAGGTAGGTTATCTAAGAGTAGGAGGAATGGAACATACCCATTAATGTTCATAGTTAGGGTATCTAACAGTAGGAGGAATGGAACATACCCATTAATGTTCAAAGGTTGGGTATCTAACAGTAGGAGGAATGGAATATACACATTAATGTTCATAGGTAGGGTATCTAACAGTAGGAGGAAGGGAACATACACATTAATGTTCATAGTTAGGGTAATTAACAGTAGGAGGAATGGAACATACCAATTAATGTTCATAGGTAGGGTATCTAACAGTAGGAGGAATGGAACATACACATTAATGTTCATATGTAGGGTATCTAACAGTAGGAGGAATGGAACATACCCATTAATGTTCATAGGTAGGGTATCTAACAGTAGGAGAAATGGAACATACCCATTAATGCTCATAGTTAGGGTATCTAATAGTAGGAGGAATTGAACATACCCATTATGGTTCATAGTTAGGGTATCTAACAGTAGGAGGAATGGAACATACCCATTGATGTTCATAGTTGTGGTATCTGACAGTAGGAGGAATGGAACATACCCATATATGTTCATAGTTGTGGTAGCTAACAGTAGGAGGAATGGAACATACCCATAAATGTTCATAGTTAGGGTATCTAACAGTAGGAGGAGGGGAACATACCCATTAATGCTCATAGGTAGGGTATCTAACAATAGGAGGAATGGAACATACCCATTAATGTTCATAGGTAGGGTATCTAACAGTAGGAGGAATGGAACATACCCATTGATGTTCATAGTTGTGGTATCTAACAGTAGGAGGAATGGAACATACCCATTAATGTTCATAGTTAGGGTATCTAACAGTATGAGGAATGGAACATACCCATTAATGTTCATAGTCAGGTTATCTAACAGTAGGAGGAATGGAACATACCCATTAATGTTCATAGGTAGGGTATCTAACAGTAGGAGGAATGGAACATACCCATTAATGTTCATAGGTAGGGTATCTAACAGTAGGAGGAATGGAACATACCCATTAATGTTCATAGTTAGGGTATCTAACAGTAGGAGGAAGGGAACATACACATCAATGTTCATAGGTAGGGTATCTAACAGTAGGAGTAAGGGAACATACACATTAATGTTCATAGTTAGGGTATCTAACAGTAGGAGGAATGGAACATACTCATTAATGTTCATAGGTTGGGTATCTATCAGTAGGAGGAATGGAACATACCCATTAATGTTCATAGGTAGGGTATCTAACAGTAGGAGGAATGGAACATACCCATTAATGTTCATAGGTAGGGTATCTAACTGTAGGAGGAATGGAACATATCCATTAATGTTCATAGTTAGGGTATCTAACAGTAGGAGGAAGAGAACATACCCAATAATGTTCATAGGTTGGGTATCTGACAGTAGGAGGAAGGGAACATACCCATTAATTATCATAGGTAGGCTATCTAACATTAGGTTGAAATGAACATACACATTAATGTTCATAGGTATGGTATCTAACAGTATGAGGAATGGAACGTACCCATTAATGTTCATAGTTAGGGTATCTTTCAGTAGGAGGAATGAAACATACCCATTAATGTTCATTGTTAGGGTATCTAACAGTAGGAGGTAGAGAACATACCCATTAATGTTCATAGGTAGGGTATCTAACAGTAGGAGGAATGGAACATACCCATTAATTATCCTAGGTAGGGTAACTAACAGTAGGTTGAAATGAACATACACATTAATGTTCATAGGTATGGTATCTAACAGTATGAGGAAGGGAACATACCCATTAATTATCATAGGTAGGGTATCTAACAGTAGGTTGAAATGAACATACACATTAATGTACATAGGTAGGGTATCTAACAGTAGGAAAAATGGAACACCCCCATTAATGTTCATAGTTAGAGTATCTAACAGTAGGAGGAATGGAACATACCCATTAATTATCCTAGGTAGGGTAACTAACAGTAGGTTGAAATGAACATACACATTAATGTTCATAGGTATGGTATCTAACAGTATGAGGAAGGGAACATACCCATTAATTATCATAGGTAGGGTATCTAACAGTAGGTTTAAATGAACATACACATTAATGTTAATGGGTATGGTATCTAACAGTATGAGGAATGGAACGTACCCATTAATGTACAATGGTAGGATATCTAACAGTAGGAGAAATGGTACATACCCATTAATGTTTATACGTAAGGTATCTAAGAGTAGGAGGAATGGAACATACCCATTAATGTTCATAGGTGGGGTATCTCACAGTAGGAGGAATGGAACATACCCATTGATGTTCATAAGTAGGTTATCTAACAGTAGGAGGAATGGTACATACCCATTAATGTTTATACGTAAGGTATCTAACAGTAGGAGGAATGGAACATACCCATTAATGTTCATAGGTAGGGTATCTAACAGTAGGAGGAATGGAACATACCCATTAATGTTCATAGTTAGGGTATCTAACAGTAGGAGGAATGGAACATACCCATTAATGTTCATAGGTAGGGTATCTAACAGTAGGAGGAATGGAACATACCCATTAATGTTCATAGTTAGGTTATCTAACAGTAGGAGGAATGGAACATACCAATTAATGTTCATAGGTAGGGTATCTAACAGTAGGAGGAAGGGAACATACACATTAGTGTTCATAGTTGTGGTATCTAACAGTAGGAGGAATGGAACATACCCATTAATGTTCATAGGTAGGGTATCTAACAGTAGGAGGAATGGAACATACCCATTAATGTTCATAGTTAGGGTATCTAACAGTAGGAGGAAGGGAACATACCCATTAATGTTCATAGGTAGGGTATCTAACAGTAGGACGAATGGAACATACCCACTAATGTTCATAGGTAGGGTATCTAACAGTAGGAGGAAGGGAACATACACATTAGTGTTCATAGTTGTGGTATCTAACAGTAGGAGGAATGGAACATACCCATTAATGTTCATAGGTAGGGTATCTAACAGTAGGAGGAATGGTACATACCCATTAATGTTCATAGGTAGGGTATCTAACAGTAGGAGGAACGGAACATACCCATTAATTTTCATAGTTAGGGTATCTAACAGTAGAAGGAAGGGAACATACCCATTAATGTTCATAGGTAGGGTATCTAACAGTAGGAGGAATGGAACATACCCATTAATGTTCATAGTTAGAGTATCTAACAGTAGGAGGAATGGAACATACCCATTAATTATCATAGGAAGGGTATCTAACAGTAGGTTTAAATGAACATACACATTAATGTTCATAGGTATGGTATCTAACAGTATGAGGAATGGAACGTACCCATTAATGTACAATGGTAGGATATCTAACAGTAGGAGGAATGGTACATACCCATTAATGTTTATACGTAAGGTGTCTAAGAGTAGGAGGAATGGAACATACCCATTAATGTTCATAGGTGGGGTATCTAACAGTAGGAGGAATGGAACATACCCATTGATGTTCATAAGTAGGGTATTTAACAGTAGGAGGAATGGTACATACCCAATAATGTTTATACGTAAGGTATCTAACAGTAGGAGGAATGGAACATACCCATTAATGTTCATAGGTAGGGTATCTAACAGTAGGAGGAATGGAACATACCCATTGATGTTCATAGGTAAGGTATCTAACAGTAGGAGGAATGGAACATACCCATTAATGTTCATAGTTAGGGTATCTAACAGTAGGAGGAATGGAACATACCCATTAATGTTCATAGGTAGGGTATCTAACAGTAGGAGGAAGGGAACATACCCAATAATGTTCATAGGTTGGGTATCTAACAGTAGGAGGAAGGGAACATACCCATTAATTATCATAGGTAGGCTATCTAACATTAGGTTGAAATGAACATACACATTAATGTTCATAGGTATGGTATCTAACAGTATGAGGAATGGAACGTACCCATTAATGTTCATAGTTAGGGTATCTTTAAATAGGAGGAATGGAACATACCCATTAATGTTCATAGTTAAGGTATCTAACAGTAGGAGGAAGAGAACATACCCATTAATGTTCATAGGTAGGGTATCTAACAGTAGGAGGAATGGAACATACCCATTAATTATCCTAGGTAGGGTAACTAACAGTAGGTTGAAATGAACATACACATTAATGTTCATAGGTATGGTATGTAACAGTATGAGGAAGGGAACATACCCATTAATTATCATAGGTAGGGTATCTAACAGTAGGTTGAAATGAACATACACATTAATGTTCATAGGTAGGGTATCTAACAGTAGGAGGAATGGAACATACCCATTAATGTTCATAGTTAGAGTATCTAACAGTAGGAGGAATGGAACATACCCATTAATTATCATAGGTAGGGTATCTAACAGTAAGTTTAAATGAACATACACATTAATGTTCATAGGTATGGTATCTAACAGTATGAGGAATGGAACGTACCCATTAATGTTCACAGGTAGGGTATCTAACAGTAGTAGGAATGGTACATACCCATTAATGTTTATATGTAAGGTATCTAAGAGTAGGAGGAATGGAACATACCCATTGATGTTCATAGGTGGGGTATCTAACAGTAGGAGGAATGGAATATACCCATTGATGTTCATATGTAGGGTATCTAACAGTAGGAGGAATGGTACATACCCATTAATGTTTATACGTAACGTATCTAACAGTAGGAGGAATAGAACATACCCATTAATGTTCATAGGTAGGGTATCTAACAGTAGGAGGAAGGAAACATACCCATTGATGTTCATAGGTAAGGTATCTAACAGTAGGAGGAATGGAACATACCCATTAATGTTCATAGTTAGGTTATCTAACAGTAGGAGGAATGGAACATACCCATAAATGTTCATAGGTAGGGTATCTAACAGTAGGAGGAAGGGAACATACACATTAATGTTCATAGTTGTGGTATCTAACAGTAGGAGGAATGGAACATACCCATTGATGTTCATAGGTAGGGTGTCTAACAGTAGGAGGAATGGTACATACCCATTAATGTTCAGAGGTAGGGTATCTAACAGTAGGAGGAATAGAACATACCCATTAATGTTCATAGGTAGGGTATCTAACAGTAGGAGGAATGGAACATACCCATTGATGTTCATAAGTAGGTTATCTAACAGTAGGAGGAATGGAACATACCCATTGATGTTCATAGTTGTGGTATCTAACAGTAGGAGGAATGGAACATACCCATAAATGTTCATAGTTAGGGTATCTAACAGTAGGAGGAGGGGAACATACCCATTAATGCTCATAGGTAGGGTATCTAATAGTAGGAGTAATTGAACATACCCATTAATGTTCATAGTTAGGGTATCTAACAGTAGGAGGAATGGAACATACCCATTGATGTTCATAGTTGTGGTATCTAACAATAGGAGGAATGGAACATACCCATTGATGTTCATAGTTGTGGTATCCTACAGTAGGAGGAATGGAACATACCCATAAATGTTCATAGTTAGGGTATCTCACAGTAGGAGGAAGGGAACATACACATTAGTGTTCATAGTTGTGGTATCTAACAGTAGGAGGAATGGAACATACCCATTAATGTTCATAGGTAGGGTATCTAACAGTAGGACGAATGGAACATACCCATTAATGTTCATAGGTAGGGTATCTAACAGTAGGAGGAAGGGAACATACACATTAGTGTTCATAGTTGTGGTATCTAACAGTAGGAGGAATGGAACATACCCATTAATGTTCATAGGTAGAGTATCTAACAGTAGGAGGAATGGTACATACCCATTAATGTTCATAGGTAGGGTATCTAACAGTAGGAGGAAGGGAACATACCCAATAATGTTCATAGGTTGGGTATCTAACAGTAGGAGGAAGGGAACATACCCATTAATTATCATAGGTAGGCTATCTAACATTAGGTTGAAATGAACATACACATTAATGTTCATAGGTATGGTATCTAACAGTATGAGGAATGGAACGTACCCATTAATGTTCATAGTTAGGGTATCTTTAAATAGGAGGAATGGAACATACCCATTAATGTTCATAGTTAAGGTATCTAACAGTAGGAGGAAGAGAACATACCCATTAATGTTCATAGGTAGGGTATCTAACAGTAGGAGGAATGGAACATACCCATTAATGTTCATAGGTAGGGTATCTAACAGTAGGAGGAAGGGAACATACCCAATAATGTTCATAGGTTGGGTATCTAACAGTAGGAGGAAGGGAACATACCCATTAATTATCATAGGTAGGCTATCTAACATTAGGTTGAAATGAACATACACATTAATGTTCATAGGTATGGTATCTAACAGTATGAGGAATGGAACGTACCCATTAATGTTCATAGTTAGGGTATCTTTAAATAGGAGGAATGGAACATACCCATTAATGTTCATAGTTAAGGTATCTAACAGTAGGAGGAAGAGAACATACCCATTAATGTTCATAGGTAGGGTATCTAACAGTAGGAGGAATGGAACATACCCATTAATTATCCTAGGTAGGGTAACTAACAGTAGGTTGAAATGAACATACACATTAATGTTCATAGGTATGGTATGTAACAGTATGAGGAAGGGAACATACCCATTAATTATCATAGGTAGGGTATCTAACAGTAGGTTGAAATGAACATACACATTAATGTTCATAGGTAGGGTATCTAACAGTAGGAGGAATGGAACATACCCATTAATGTTCATAGTTAGAGTATCTAACAGTAGGAGGAATGGAACATACCCATTAATTATCATAGGTAGGGTATCTAACAGTAAGTTTAAATGAACATACACATTAATGTTCATAGGTATGGTATCTAACAGTATGAGGAATGGAACGTACCCATTAATGTTCACAGGTAGGGTATCTAACAGTAGTAGGAATGGTACATACCCATTAATGTTTATATGTAAGGTATCTAAGAGTAGGAGGAATGGAACATACCCATTGATGTTCATAGGTGGGGTATCTAACAGTAGGAGGAATGGAATATACCCATTGATGTTCATATGTAGGGTATCTAACAGTAGGAGGAATGGTACATACCCATTAATGTTTATACGTAACGTATCTAACAGTAGGAGGAATAGAACATACCCATTAATGTTCATAGGTAGGGTATCTAACAGTAGGAGGAAGGAAACATACCCATTGATGTTCATAGGTAAGGTATCTAACAGTAGGAGGAATGGAACATACCCATTAATGTTCATAGTTAGGTTATCTAACAGTAGGAGGAATGGAACATACCCATAAATGTTCATAGGTAGGGTATCTAACAGTAGGAGGAAGGGAACATACACATTAATGTTCATAGTTGTGGTATCTAACAGTAGGAGGAATGGAACATACCCATTGATGTTCATAGGTAGGGTGTCTAACAGTAGGAGGAATGGTACATACCCATTAATGTTCAGAGGTAGGGTATCTAACAGTAGGAGGAATAGAACATACCCATTAATGTTCATAGGTAGGGTATCTAACAGTAGGAGGAATGGAACATACCCATTGATGTTCATAAGTAGGTTATCTAACAGTAGGAGGAATGGAACATACCCATTGATGTTCATAGTTGTGGTATCTAACAGTAGGAGGAATGGAACATACCCATAAATGTTCATAGTTAGGGTATCTAACAGTAGGAGGAGGGGAACATACCCATTAATGCTCATAGGTAGGGTATCTAATAGTAGGAGTAATTGAACATACCCATTAATGTTCATAGTTAGGGTATCTAACAGTAGGAGGAATGGAACATACCCATTGATGTTCATAGTTGTGGTATCTAACAATAGGAGGAATGGAACATACCCATTGATGTTCATAGTTGTGGTATCCTACAGTAGGAGGAATGGAACATACCCATAAATGTTCATAGTTAGGGTATCTCACAGTAGGAGGAAGGGAACATACACATTAGTGTTCATAGTTGTGGTATCTAACAGTAGGAGGAATGGAACATACCCATTAATGTTCATAGGTAGGGTATCTAACAGTAGGACGAATGGAACATACCCATTAATGTTCATAGGTAGGGTATCTAACAGTAGGAGGAAGGGAACATACACATTAGTGTTCATAGTTGTGGTATCTAACAGTAGGAGGAATGGAACATACCCATTAATGTTCATAGGTAGAGTATCTAACAGTAGGAGGAATGGTACATACCCATTAATGTTCATAGGTAGGGTATCTAACAGTAGGAGGAAGGGAACATACCCATTAATGTTCATAGTTAGGGTATCTAACAGTAGGAGGAAGCGAACATACCCATTAATGTTCATAGGTAAGGTATCTAACAGTAGGAGGAATGGAACATACCCATTAATGTGCATAGTTAGAGTATCTAACAGTAGGAGGAATGGAACATACCCATTAATGTTCAGAGGTAGGGTATCTAACAGTAGGAGGAATGGAACATACCCATTAATGTTCATAGGTAGGGTATCTAACAGTAGGAGGAATGGAACATACCCATTAATGTTCATAGGTAGGGTATCTAACAGTAGGAGGAAGGGAACATACCCATTAATGTTCAGAGATAGGGTATCTAACAGTAGGAGGAATGGAACATACCCATTAATGTTCATAGGTAGGGTATCTAACAGTAGGAGGAATGGAACATAACCATTAATGTTCATAGTTAGGGTATCTAACAGTAGGAGGAATGGAACATACCAATTAATGTTCATAGGTAGGGTATCTAACGGTAGGAGGAAAGAAACATACCCATTAATGTTCACAGGTAGGGTATCTAACAGTAGGAGGAATGGAACATACCCATTAATGTTCATAGTTAGGGTATCTAACAGTAAGAGGAATTGAATATACCCATTAATGTTCATAGGTAGGGTATCTAACAGTAGGAGGAAGGGAACATACACATTAGTGTTCATAGTTGTGGTATCTAACAGTAGGAGGAATGGAACATACCCATTAATGTTCATAGGTAGGGTATCTAACAGTAGGAGGAAGGGAACATACCCATTAATGTTCTTAGTTAGGGTATCTAACAGTAGGAGGAAGGGAACATACCCATTAATGTTCATAGGTAGGGTATCTAACAGTAGGAGGAATGGAACATACCCATTAATGTTCATAGGTAGGGTAACTAACAGTAGGAGGAATGGAACATACCCATTAATGTTCATAGTTAGGGTATCTAACAGTAGGAGGAATGGAATTACCCATTAATGTTCATAGGTAGGGTATCTAACGGTAGGAGGAAAGAAACATACCCATTAATGTTCATAGGTAGGGTATCTAACAGTAGGAGGAATGGAACATACCCCTTAATGTTCATAGTTAGGGTATCTAACAGTAGGAGGAATGGAACATACCCATTAATGTTCATAGGTAGGGTATCTAACAGTAGGAGGAAGGGAACATACACATTAGTGTTCATAGTTGTGGTATCTAACAGTAGGAGGAATGGAACATACCCATTAATGTTCATAGGTAGAGAATCTAACAGTAGGAGGAATGGTACATACCCATTAATGTTCAGAGGTAGGGTATCTAACAGTAGGAGGAATGGAACATACACATTAATGTTCATAGGTAGGGTATCTAACAGTAGGAGGAATAGAACATACCCATTAGTGTTCATAGGTAGGGTATCTAACAGTAGGAGGAATGGAACATACACATTAATGTTCATAGGTAGGGTATCTAACAGTAGGAGGAAGGGAACATACCCACTAATGTTCATATTTAGGGTATCTAACAATAGGAGGAATGGAACATACACATTAATGTTCATAGTTAGGGTATCTAACAGTAGGAGGAATTGAACATACCCATTAATGTTCATAGGTAGGTTATCTAAGAGTAGGAGGAATGGAACATACCCAATAATGTTCATAGTTAGGGTATCTAACAGTAGGAGGAATGGAACATACCCATTAATGTTCATAGTTAGGTTATCTAACAGTAGGATGAATGGAACATACCCATTAATGTTCATAGTTAGGGTATCTAACAGTAGGAGGAATGGAACATACCCATTAATGTTCATAGGTAGGGTATCTAACAGTAGGAGGAAGGGAACATACCCATTAGTGTTCATAGGTAGGGTATCTAACAGTAGGAGGAAAGGAACATACCCATTAATGTTCATAGGTAGGGTATCTAACAGTAGGAGGAAGGGAACATACCCATTAGTGTTCATAGGTAGGGTATCTAACAGTAGGAGGAATGGAACATACCCATTAATGTTCATAGTTAGGGTATCTAACAGTAGGAGGAATGGAACATACCCATCAATGTTCATAGTTGTGGTATCTAACAGTAGGAGGAATGGAACATACCCATTAATGTTCATAGGTAGGGTATCTAACAGTAGGAGGAATGGTACATACCCATTAATGTTCATAGGTAGGGTATCTAACAGTAGGAGGAAGGGAACATACCCATTAATGTTCTTAGGGTATCTAACAGTAGGAGGAAGGGAACATACCCATTAATGTTCATAGGTAGGATATCTAACAGTAGGAGGAATAGAACATACCCATTAATGTTCATAGGTAGGGTATCTAACAGTAGGAGGAATGGAACATACCCATTAATGTTCATAGGTAGGGTATCTAACGGTAGGAGGAAAGAAACATACCCATTAATGTTCACAGGTAGGGTATCTAACAGTAGGAGGAATGGAACATACCCATCAATGTTCATAGTTAGGGTATCTAACAGTAGGAGGAATGGAACATACCCATTAATGTTCATAGGTAGGGTATCTAACAGTAGGAGGAAGGGAACATACACATTAGTGTTCATAGTTGTGGTATCTAACAGTAGGAGGAATGGAACATACCCATTAATGTTCATAGGTGGGGTATCTAACAGTAAGAGGAATGGTACATACCCATTAATGTTCAGAGGTAGGGTATCTAACAGTAGGAGGAATGGAACATACACATTAATATTCAGAGGTAGGGTATCTAACAGTAGGAGGAAGGGAACATACCCACTAATGTTCATATTTAGGGTATCTAACAGTAGGAGGAATGGAACATACACATTAATGTTCATAGTTAGGGTATCTAACAGTAGGAGGAATGGAACATACCTATTAATGTTCATAGGTAGGGTATCTAACAGTAGGAGGAATGGAACATACCCATTAATGTTCATAGTTAGGGTATCTAACAGTAGGAGGAATAGAACATACCCATTAATGTTCATAGGTAGGGTATCTAACAGTAGGAGGAATGGAACATACCCATTAATGTTCATAGGTAGGGTATCTAACGGTAGGAGGAAAGAAACATACCCATTAATGTTCACAGGTAGGGTATCTAACAGTAGGAGGAATGGAACATACCCATTAATGTTCATAGTTAGGGTATCTAACAGTAGGAGGAATGGAACATACCCATTAATATTCATAGGTAGGGTATCTAACAGTAGGAGGAAGGGAACATACACATTAGTGTTCATAGTTGTGGTATCTAACAGTAGGAGGAATGGAACATACCCATTAATGTTCATAGGTGGGGTATCTAACAGTAGGAGGAATGGTACATACCCATTAATGTTCAGAGGTAGGGTATCTAACAGTAGGAGGAATGGAACATACACATTAATATTCATAGGTAGGGTATCTAACAGTAGGAGGAAGGGAACATACCCACTAATGTTCATATTTAGGGTATCTAACAGTAGGAGGAATGGAACATACACATTAATGTTCATAGTTAGGGTATCTAACAGTAGGAGGAATGGAACATACCTATTAATGTTCATAGGTAGGGTATCTAACAGTAGGAGGAATGGAACATACCCATTAATGTTCATAGTTAGGGTATCTAACAGTAGGAAGAAGGGAACATACCCATTAGTGTTCATAGGTAGGGTATCTAACAGTAGGAGGAATGGAACATACCCATTAATGTTCATAGTTAGGGTATCTAACAGTAGGAGGAATGGAACATACCCATCAATGTTCATAGATGTGGTATCTAACAGTAGGAGGAATGGAACATACCCATTAATGTTCATAGGTAGGGTATCTAACAGTAGGAGAAATGGTACATACCCATTAATGTTCATAGGTAGGGTATCTAACAGTAAGAGGAATGGAACATACCCATTGATGTTCATAGTTGTGGTATCTAACAGTAGGAGGAATGGAACATACCCATTGATGTTCATAGTTGTGGTATCTAACAGTAGGAGGAATGGAACATACCCATAAATGTTCATAGTTAGGGTATCTAACAGTAGGAGGAGGGGAACATACCCATTAATGCTCATAGGTAGGGTATCTAATAGTAGGAGGAATTGAACATACCCATTAATGTTCATAGTTAGGGTATCTAACAGTAGGAGGAATAGAACATACCCATTGATGTTCATAGTTGTGGTATCTAACAGTAGGAGGAATGGAACATACCCATTGATGTTCATAGTTGTGGTATCTAACAGTAGGAGGAATGGAACATACACATAAATGTTCATAGTTAGGGTATCTAACAGTAGGAGGAATGGAACATACCCATTAATGTTCATAGTTAGGGTATCTAACAGTAGGAGGAAGGGAACATACCCATTAATGTTCATAGGTAGGGTATCTAACAGTAGGACGAATGGAACATACCCACTAATGTTCATAGGTAGGGTATCTTACAGTAGGAGGAAGGGAACATACACATTAGTGTTCATAGTTGTGGTATCTAACAGTAGGAGGAATGGAACATACCCATTAATATTCATAGGTAGGGTATCTAACAGTAGGAGGAATGGTACATACCCATTAATGTTCATAGGTAGGGTATCTAACGGTAGGAGGAAAGAAACATACCCATTAATGTTCATAGGTAGGGTATCTAACAGTAGGAGGAATGGAACATACCCATTAATGTTCATAGTTAGGGTATCTAACAGTAAGAGGAATTGAATATACCCATTAATGTTCATAGGTAGGGTATCTAACAGTAGGAGGAAGGGAACATACACATTAGTGTTCATAGTTGTGGTATCTAACAGTAGGAGGAATGGAACATACCCATTAATGTTCATAGGTAGGGTATCTAACAGTAGGAGGAAGGGAACATACCCATTAATGTTCATAGGTAGGGTATCTAACAGTAGGAGGAATGGAACATACCCATTAATGTTCATAGTTAGGGTATCTAACAGTAGGAGGAATGGAACATACCCATCAATGTTCATAGTTGTGGTATCTAACAGTAGGAGGAAGGGAACATACCCATTAATGTTCATAGGTAGGATATCTAACAGTAGGAGGAATAGAACATACCCATTAATGTTCATAGGTAGGGTATCTAACAGTAGGAGGAATGGAACATACCCATTAATGTTCATAGGTAGGGTATCTAACAGTAGGAGGAAGGGAACATACCCATTAATGTTCAGAGATAGGGTATCTAACAGTAGGAGGAATGGAACATACCCATTAATGTTCATAGGTAGGGTATCTAACAGTAGGAAGAAGGGAACATACCCATTAGTGTTCATAGGTAGGGTATCTAACAGTAGGAGGAATGGAACATACCCATTAATGTTCATAGTTAGGGTATCTAACAGTAGGAGGAATGGAACATACCCATCAATGTTCATAGATGTGGTATCTAACAGTAGGAGGAATGGAACATACCCATTAATGTTCATAGGTAGGGTATCTAACAGTAGGAGAAATGGTACATACCCATTAATGTTCATAGGTAGGGTATCTAACAGTAAGAGGAATGGAACATACCCATTGATGTTCATAGTTGTGGTATCTAACAGTAGGAGGAATGGAACATACCCATTGATGTTCATAGTTGTGGTATCTAACAGTAGGAGGAATGGAACATACCCATAAATGTTCATAGTTAGGGTATCTAACAGTAGGAGGAGGGGAACATACCCATTAATGCTCATAGGTAGGGTATCTAATAGTAGGAGGAATTGAACATACCCATTAATGTTCATAGTTAGGGTATCTAACAGTAGGAGGAATGGAACATACCCATTGATGTTCATAGTTGTGGTATCTAACAGTAGGAGGAATGGAACATACCCATTGATGTTCATAGTTGTGGTATCTAACAGTAGGAGGAATGGAACATACACATAAATGTTCATAGTTAGGGTATCTAACAGTAGGAGGAATGGAACATACCCATTAATGTTCATAGTTAGGGTATCTAACAGTAGGAGGAAGGGAACATACCCATTAATGTTCATAGGTAGGGTATCTAACAGTAGGACGAATGGAACATACCCACTAATGTTCATAGGTAGGGTATCTTACAGTAGGAGGAAGGGAACATACACATTAGTGTTCATAGTTGTGGTATCTAACAGTAGGAGGAATGGAACATACCCATTAATATTCATAGGTAGGGTATCTAACAGTAGGAGGAATGGTACATACCCATTAATGTTCATAGGTAGGGTATCTAACGGTAGGAGGAAAGAAACATACCCATTAATGTTCATAGGTAGGGTATCTAACAGTAGGAAGAATGGAACATACCCATTAATGTTCATAGTTAGGGTATCTAACAGTAAGAGGAATTGAATATACCCATTAATGTTCATAGGTAGGGTATCTAACAGTAGGAGGAAGGGAACATACACATTAGTGTTCATAGTTGTGGTATCTAACAGTAGGAGGAATGGAACATACCCATTAATGTTCATAGGTAGGGTATCTAACAGTAGGAGGAAGGGAACATACCCATTAATGTTCATAGGTAGGGTATCTAACAGTAGGAGGAATGGAACATACCCATTAATGTTCATAGTTAGGGTATCTAACAGTAGGAGGAATGGAACATACCCATCAATGTTCATAGTTGTGGTATCTAACAGTAGGAGGAAGGGAACATACCCATTAATGTTCATAGGTAGGATATCTAACAGTAGGAGGAATAGAACATACCCATTAATGTTCATAGGTAGGGTATCTAACAGTAGGAGGAATGGAACATACCCATTAATGTTCATAGGTAGGGTATCTAACAGTAGGAGGAAGGGAACATACCCATTAATGTTCAGAGATAGGGTATCTAACAGTAGGAGGAATGGAACATACCCATTAATGTTCATAGGTAGGGTATCTAACAGTAGGAGGAATGGAACATACCCATTAATGTTCATAGTTAGGGTATCTAACAGTAGGAGGAATGGAACATACCCATTAATGTTCATAGGTAGGGTATCTAACGGTAGGAGGAAAGAAACATACCCATTAATGTTCATAGGTAGGGTATCTAACAGTAGGAGGAATGGAACATACCCATTAATGTTCATAGTTAGGGTATCTAACACTAAGAGGAATTGAATATACCCATTAATGTTCATAGGTAGGGTATCTAACAGTAGGAGGAAGGGAACATACACATTAGTGTTCATAGTTGTGGTATCTAACAGTAGGAGGAATGGAACATACCCATTAATGTTCATAGGTAGGGTATCTAACAGTAGGAGGAAGGGAACATACCCATTAATGTTCTTAGTTAGGGTATCTAACAGTAGGAGGAAGGGAACATACCCATTAATGTTCATAGGTAGGGTATCTAACAGTAGGAGGAATGGAACATACCCATTAATGTTCATAGGTAGGGTATCTAACAGTAGGAGGAATGGAACATACCCATTAATGTTCATAGTTAGGGTATCTAACAGTAGGAGGAATGGAACATACCCATTAATGTTCATAGGTAGGGTATCTAACGGTAGGAGGAAAGAAACATACCCATTAACGTTCATAGGTAGGGTATCTAACAGTAGGAGGAATGGAACATACCCCTTAATGTTCATAGTTAGGGTATCTAACAGTAGGAGGAATGGAACATACCCATTAATGTTCATAGGTAGGGTATCTAACAGTAGGAGGAAGGGAACATACACATTAGTGTTCATAGTTGTGGTATCTAACAGTAGGAGGAATGGAACATACCCATTAATGTTCATAGGTAGAGTATCTAACAGTAGGAGGAATGGTACATACCCATTAATGTTCAGAGGTAGGGTATCTAACAGTAGGAGGAATGGAACGTACACATTAATGTTCATAGGTAGGGTATCTAACAGTAGGAGGAATAGAACATACCCATTAGTGTTCATAGGTAGGGTATCTAACAGTAGGAGGAATGGAACATACACATTAATGTTCATAGGTAGGGTATCTAACAGTAGGAGGAAGGGAACATACCCACTAATGTTCATATTTAGGGTATCTAACAATAGGAGGAATGGAACATACACATTAATGTTCATAGTTAGGGTATCTAACAGTAGGAGGAATTGAACATACCCATTAATGTTCATAGGTAGGTTATCTAAGAGTAGGAGGAATGGAACATACCCAATAATGTTCATAGTTAGGGTATCTAACAGTAGGAGGAATGGAACATACTCATTAATGTTCATAGTTAGGTTATCTAACAGTAGGAGGAATGGAACATACCCATTAATGTTCATAGTTAGGGTATCTAACAGTAGGAGGAATGGAACATACCCATTAATGTTCATAGGTAGGGTATCTAACAGTAGGAGGAAGGGAACATACCCATTAGTGTTCATAGGTAGGGTATCTAACAGTAGGAGGAATGGAACATACCCATTAATGTTCATAGGTAGGGTATCTAACAGTAGGAGGAAGGGAACATACCCATTAGTGTTCATAGGTAGGGTATCTAACAGTAGGAGGAATGGAACATACCCATTAATGTTCATAGTTAGGGTATCTAACAGTAGGAGGAATGGAACATACCCATCAATGTTCATAGTTGTGGTATCTAACAGTAGGAGGAATGGAACATACCCATTAATGTTCATAGGTAGGGTATCTAACAGTAGGAGGAATGGTACATACCCATTAATGTTCATAGGTAGGGTATCTAACAGTAGGAGGAAGGGAACATACCCATTAATGTTCTTAGGGTATCTAACAGTAGGAGGAAGGGAACATACCCATTAATGTTCATAGGTAGGATATCTAACAGTAGGAGGAATAGAACATACCCATTAATGTTCATAGGTAGGGTATCTAACAGTAGGAGGAATGGAACATACCCATTAATGTTCATAGGTAGGGTATCTAACGGTAGGAGGAAAGAAACATACCCATTAATGTTCACAGGTAGGGTATCTAACAGTAGGAGGAATGGAACATACCCATCAATGTTCATAGTTAGGGTATCTAACAGTAGGAGGAATGGAACATACCCATTAATGTTCATAGGTAGGGTATCTAACAGTAGGAGGAAGGGAACATACACATTAGTGTTCATAGTTGTGGTATCTAACAGTAGGAGGAATGGAACATACCCATTAATGTTCATAGGTGGGGTATCTAACAGTAGGAGGAATGGTACATACCCATTAATGTTCAGAGGTAGGGTATCTAACAGTAGGAGGAATGGAACATACACATTAATATTCATAGGTAGGGTATCTAACAGTAGGAGGAAGGGAACATACCCACTAATGTTCATATTTAGGGTATCTAACAGTAGGAGGAATGGAACATACACATTAATGTTCATAGTTAGGGTATCTAACAGTAGGAGGAATGGAACATACCTATTAATGTTCATAGGTAGGGTATCTAACAGTAGGAGGAATGGAACATACCCATTAATGTTCATAGGTAGGGTATCTAACAGTAGGAGGAATAGAACATACCCATTAATGTTCATAGGTAGGGTATCTAACAGTAGGAGGAATGGAACATACCCATTAATGTTCATAGGTAGGGTATCTAACGGTAGGAGGAAAGAAACATACCCATTAATGTTCACAGGTAGGGTATCTAACAGTAGGAGGAATGGAACATACCCATTAATGTTCATAGTTAGGGTATCTAACAGTAGGAGGAATGGAACATACCCATTAATGTTCATAGGTAGGGTATCTAACAGTAGGAGGAAGGGAACATACACATTAGTGTTCATAGTTGTGGTATCTAACAGTAGGAGGAATGGAACATACCCATTAATGTTCATAGGTGGGGTATCTAACAGTAGGAGGAATGGTACATACCCATTAATGTTCAGAGGTAGGGTATCTAACAGTAGGAGGAATGGAACATACACATTAATATTCATAGGTAGGGTATCTAACAGTAGGAGGAAGGGAACATACCCACTAATGTTCATATTTAGGGTATCTAACAGTAGGAGGAATGGAACATACACATTAATGTTCATAGTTAGGGTATCTAACAGTAGGAGGAATGGAACATACCTATTAATGTTCATAGGTAGGGTATCTAACAGTAGGAGGAATGGAACATACCCATTAATGTTCATAGTTAGGGTATCTAACAGTAGGAGGAATGGAACATACCCATCAATGTTCATAGATGTGGTATCTAACAGTAGGAGGAATGGAACATACCCATTAATGTTCATAGGTAGGGTATCTAACAGTAGGAGGAATGGTACATACCCATTAATGTTCATAGGTAGGGTATCTAACAGTAAGAGGAATGGAACATACCCATTGATGTTCATAGTTGTGGTATCTAACAGTAGGAGGAATGGAACATACCCATTGATGTTAATAGTTGTGGTATCTAACAGTAGGAGGAATGGAACATACCCATAAATGTTCATAGTTAGGGTATCTAACAGTAGGAGGAGGGGAACATACCCATTAATGCTCATAGGTAGGGTATCTAATAGTAGGAGGAATTGAACATACCCATTAATGTTCATAGTTAGGGTATCTAACAGTAGGAGGAATGGAACATACCCATTGATGTTCATAGTTGTGGTATCTAACAGTAGGAGGAATGGAACATACCCATTGATGTTCATAGTTGTGGTATCTAACAGTAGGAGGAATGGAACATACACATAAATGTTCATAAATAGGGTATCTAACAGTAGGAGGAATGGAACATACCCATTAATGTTCATAGTTAGGGTATCTAACAGTAGGAGGAAGGGAACATACCCATTAATGTTCATAGGTAGGGTATCTAACAGTAGGACGAATTGAACATACCCACTAATGTTCATAGGTAGGGTATCTTACAGTAAGAGGAAGGGAACATACACATTAGTGTTCATAGTTGTGGTATCTAACAGTAGGAGGAATGGAACATACCCATTAATATTCATAGGTAGGGTATCTAACAGTAGGAGGAATGGTACATACCCATTAATGTTCATAGGTAGGGTATCTAACGGTAGGAGGAAAGAAACATACCCATTAATGTTCATAGGTAGGGTATCTAACAGTAGGAGGAATGGAACATACCCATTAATGTTCATAGTTAGGGTATCTAACAGTAAGAGGAATTGAATATACCCATTAATGTTCATAGGTAGGGTATCTAACAGTAGGAGGAAGGGAACATACACATTAGTGTTCATAGTTGTGGTATCTAACAGTAGGAGGAATGGAACATACCCATTAATGTTCATAGGTAGGGTATCTAACAGTAGGAGGAAGGGAACATACCCATTAATGTTCATAGGTAGGGTATCTAACAGTAGGAGGAATGGAACATACACATTAATGTTCATATTTAGGGTATCTAACAGTAGGAGGAATGGAACATACCCATCAATGTTCATAGTCGTGGTATCTAACAGTAGGAGGAAGGGAACATACCCATTAATGTTCATAGGTAGGATATCTAACAGTAGGAGGAATAGAACATACCCATTAATGTTCATAGGTAGGGTATCTAACAGTAGGAGGAATGGAACATACCCATTAATGTTCATAGGTAGGGTATCTAACAGTAGGAGGAATGGAACATACCCATTAATGTTCATAGACAGGGTATCTAACGGTAGGAGGAAAGAAACATACCCATTAATGTTCACAGGTAGGGTATCTAACAGTAGGAGGAATGGAACATACCCATTAATGTGCATAGTTAGGGTATCTAACAGTAGGAGGAATGGAACATACCCATTAATGTTAATAGGTAGGGTATCTAACAGTAGGAGGAAGGGAACATACACATTAGTGTTCATAGTTGTGGTATCTAACAGTAGGAGGAATGGAACATACCCATTAATGTTCATAGGTGGGGTATCTAACAGTAGGAGGAATGGTACATACCCATTAATTTTTAGAGGTAGGGTATCTAACAGTAGGAGGAATGGAACATACACATTAATATTCATAGGTAGGGTATCTAACAGTAGGAGGAAGGGAACATACCCACTAATGTTCATATTTAGGGTATCTAACAGTAGGAGGAATGGAACATACACATAAATGTTCATAGTTAGGGTATCTAACAGTAGGAGGAATGGAACATACCCATTAATGTTCATAGTTAGGGTATCTAACAGTAGGAGGAAGGGAACATACCCATTAATGTTCATAGGTAGGGTATCTAACAGTAGGACGAATTGAACATACCCACTAATGTTCATAGGTAGGGTATCTTACAGTAGGAGGAAGGGAACATACACATTAGTGTTCATAGTTGTGGTATCTAACAGTAGGAGGAATGGAACATACCCATTAATATTCATAGGTAGGGTATCTAACAGTAGGAGGAATGGTACATACCCATTAATGTTCATAGGTAGGGTATCTAACGGTAGGAGGAAAGAAACATACCCATTAATGTTCATAGGTAGGGTATCTAACAGTAGGAGGAATGGAACATACCCATTAATGTTCATAGTTAGGGTATCTAACAGTAAGAGGAATTGAATATACCCATTAATGTTCATAGGTAGGGTATCTAACAGTAGGAGGAAGGGAACATACACATTAGTGTTCATAGTTGTGGTATCTAACAGTAGGAGGAATGGAACATACCCATTAATGTTCATAGGTAGGGTATCTAACAGTAGGAGGAAGGGAACATACCCATTAATGTTCATAGGTAGGGTATCTAACAGTAGGAGGAATGGAACATACCCATTAATGTTCATAGTTAGGGTATCTAACAGTAGGAGGAATGGAACATACCCATCAATGTTCATAGTTGTGGTATCTAACAGTAGGAGGAAGGGAACATACCCATTAATGTTCATAGGTAGGATATCTAACAGTAGGAGGAATAGAACATACCCATTAATGTTCATAGGTAGGGTATCTAACAGTAGGAGGAATGGAACATACCCATTAATGTTCATAGGTAGGGTATCTAACAGTAGGAGGAATGGAACATACCCATTAATATTCATAGGTAGGGTATCTAACGGTAGGAGGAAAGAAACATACCCATTAATGTTCACAGGTAGGGTATCTAACAGTAGGAGGAATGGAACATACCCATTAATGTGCATAGTTAGGGTATCTAACAGTAGGAGGAATGGAACATACCCATTAATGTTCATAGGTAGGGTATCTAACAGTAGGAGGAAGGGAACATACACATTAGTGTTCATAGTTAGGGTATCTAACAGTAGGAGGAATGGAACATACCCATTAATGTTCATAGGTGGGGTATCTAACAGTAGGAGGAATGGTACATACCCATTAATTTTCAGAGGTAGGGTATCTAACAGTAGGAGGAATGGAACATACACATTAATATTCATAGGTAGGGTATCTAACAGTAGGAGGAAGGGAACATACCCACTAATGTTCATATTTAGGGTATCTAACAGTAGGAGGAATGGAACATACACATTAATGTTCATAGTTAGGGTATCTAACAGTAGGAGGAATGGAACATACCTATTAATGTTCATAGGTAGGGTATCTAACAGTAGGAGGAATGGAACATACCCATTAATGTTCATAGTTAGGGTATCTAACTGTAGGAGGAATGGAACATACCCATTAATGTTCATAGGTAGGGTATCTAACAGTAGGAAGAAGGGAACATACCCATTAGTGTTCATAGGTAGGGTATCTAACAGTAGGAGGAATGGAACATACCCATTAATGTTCATAGTTAGGGTATCTAACAGTAGGAGGAATGGAACATACCCATCAATGTTCATAGATGTGGTATCTAACAGTAGGAGGAATGGAACATACCCATTAATGTTCATAGGTAGGGTATCTAACAGTAGGAGGAATGGTACATACCCATTAATGTTCATAGGTAGGGTATCTAACAGTAGGAGGAATGGAACATACCCATTGATGTTCATAGTTGTGGTATCTAACAGTAGGAGGAATGGAACATACCCATTGATGTTCATAGTTGTGGTATCTAACAGTAGGAGGAATGGAACATACCCATAAATGTTCATAGTTAGGGTATCTAACAGTAGGAGGAGGGGAACATACCCATTAATGCTCATAGGTAGGGTATCTAATAGTAGGAGGAATTGAACATACCCATTAATGTTCATAGTTAGGGTATCTAACAGTAGGAGGAATGGAACATACCCATTGATGTTCATAGTTGTGGTATCTAACAGTAGGAGGAATGGAACATACCCATTGATGTTTATAGTTGTGGTATCTAACAGTAGGAGGAATGGAACATACACATAAATGTTCATAGTTAGGGTATCTAACAGTAGGAGGAATGGAACATACCCATTAATGTTCATAGTTAGGGTATCTAACAGTAGGAGGAAGGGAACATACCCATTAATGTTCATAGGTAGGGTATCTAACAGTAGGACGAATGGAACATACCCACTAATGTTCATAGGTAGGGTATCTTACAGTAGGAGGAAGGGAACATACACATTAGTGTTCATAGTTGTGGTAGCTAACAGTAGGAGGAATGGAACATACCCATTAATATTCATAGGTAGGGTATCTAACAGTAGGAGGAATGGTACATACCCATTAATGTTCATAGGTAGGGTATATAACAGTAGGAGGAAGGGAACATACCCATTAATGTTCATAGTTAAGGTATCTAACAGTAGGAGGAATGGAACATACCCATTAATTATCATAGGTAGGGTATCTAACAGTAGGTTTAAATGAACATACACATTAATGTTCATAGGTATGGTATCTAACAGTAGGAGGAATGGAACATACCCATTGATGTTCATAGTTGTGGTATCTAACAGTAGGAGGAATGGAACATACCCTTTAATGTTCATAGTTAGGGTATCTAACAGTATGAGAAATGGAACATACCCATTAATGTTTCTAGTCAGGGTATCTAACAGTAGGAGGAATGGAACATACCCATTAATGTTCATAGGTAGGGTATCTAACAGTAAGAGGAATGGAACATACCCATTAATGTTCATAGGTAGGGTATCTAACAGTAAGAGGAATGGAACATACCCATTAATGTTCATAGGTAGGGTATCTAACTGTAGGAGGAATGGAACATACCCATTAATGTTCATAGGTGGGGTATCTAACAGTAGGAGGAATGGAACATACCCATTGATGTTCATAGGTAGGGTATCTAACAGTAGGAGGAATGGTACATACCCATTGATGTTCATAGGCAAGCTATCTAACAGTAGGAGGAATGGAACATACCCATTAATGTTCATAGTTAGGTTATCTAACAGTAGGAGGAATGGAACATACCCATTAATGTTCATAGGTAGGGTATCTAACAGTAGGAGGAATGGAACATACCCATTAATGTTCATAGTTAGTTTATCTAACAGTAGGAGGAATTGAACATACCCATAAATGTTCAGAGGTAGGGGAACTAACAGTAGGAGGAATGGAACATACCCATTAATGTTCATAGTTAGGGTATCTAACAGTAGGAGGAATGGAACATACCCATTAATGTTCATAGGTAGGGTATCTAACAGTAGGAGGAAGGGAACATACACATTAATGTTCATAGTTGTGGTATCTAACAGTAGGAGGAATGGAACATACCCATTAATGTTCATAGGTAGGGTATCTAACAGTAGGAGGAATGGAACATACCCATTAATGTTCATAGGTAGGGTATCTAACAGTAGGAGGAAGGGAACATACCCATTAATGTTCATAGGTAGGGTATCTAACAGTAGGAGGAATGGTACATACCCATTAATGTTCATAGGTAGGGTATCTAACAGTAGGAGGAAGGGAACATACCCATTAGTGATCATAGTTGTGGTATCTAACAGTAGGAGGAATGGAACATACCCATTAATGTTCAAAGGTAGTGTATCTAACAGTAGGAGGAATGGAACATACCCATTAATGTTCATAGGTAGGGTATCTATCAGTACGAGGAATGGAACATACCCATTAATGTTCATAGGTAGGGTATCTAACAGTAGGAGGAATGGAACATACCCATTAATGTTCATAGGTAGGGTATCTAACAGTAGGAGGAAAGGAACATACCCATTAATGTTCATAGGTAGGGTATCTAACAGTAGGAGGAATGGAACATACCCATTAATGTTCATAGTTAGGGTATCAAACAGTAGGAGGAATGGAACATACCCATTAATGTTCATAGGTAGGGTATCTAACAGTAGGAGGATGGGAACATACACATTAGTGTTCATAGTTGTGGTATCTAACAGTAGGAGGAAGGGAACATACCCATTAATGTTCATAGGTAGGGTATCTAACAGTAGGAGGAATGGTACATACCCATTAATGTTCAGAGGTAGGGTATCTAACAGTAGGAGGAATGGAACTTACACATTAATGTTCATAGGTAGGGTATCTAACAGTAGGAGGAATAGAACATACCCATTAATGTTCATAGGTAGGGTATCTAACAGTAGGAGGAATGGAACATACACATTAATGTTCATAGGTAGGGTATCTAACAGTAGGAGGAAGGGAACATACCCATTAATGTTCATAGTTAGGGTATCTAACAGTAGGAGGAATGGAACATACCCATTAATGTTCATAGTTAGGGTATCTAACAGTAGGAGGAATGGAACATACCCATTAATGTTCATAGGTAGGTTATCTAAGAGTAGGAGGAATGGAACATAACCATTAATGTTCATAGTTAGGGTATCTAACAGTAGGAGGAATGGAACATACCCATTAATGTTCATAGTTAGGGTATCTAACAGTAGGAGGAATGGAACATACCCATTAATGTTCATAGGTAGGGTATCTAACAGTAGGAGGAAGGGAACATACCCATTAGTGTTCATAGGTAGGGTATCTAACAGTAGGAGGAATGGAACATACCCATTAATGTTCATATTTTGGGTATCTAACAGTAGGAGGAATGGAACATACCCATTAATGTTCATAGGTAGGGTATCTAACAGTAGGAGGAATGGAACATACCCATTAATGTTCATAGTTAGGGTATCTAACAGAAGGAGGAATGGAACATACCCATTAATGTTCATAGGTAGGGTATCTAACAGTAGGAGGAATGGAATATACACATTAATGTTCATAGGTAGGGTATCTAACAGTAGGAGGAATGGAACATACCCATTAATGTTCATAGTTAGGGTATCTAACAGTAGGAGGAATGGAACATACCCATTAATGTTCATAGGTAGGCTATCTAACAGTAGGAGGAATGGAACATACCCATTAATGTTCATAGTTAGGGTATCTAACAGTAGGAGGAATGGAACATACCCATTAATGTTCATAGGTAGGGTATCTAACAGTAGGAGGAAGGGAACATACCCATTAATGTTCATAGGTAGGGTATCTAACATTAGGAGGAATGGAACATACCCATTAATGTTCATAGGTAGGGTATCTAACAGTAGGAGGATGGGAACATACACATTAGTGTTCATAGTTGTGGTATCTAACAGTAGGAGGAAGGGAACATACCCATTAATGTTCATAGGTAGGGTATCTAACAGTAGGAGGAATGGTACATACCCATTAATGTTCAGAGGTAGGGTATCTAAAAGTAGGAGGAATGGAACATACACATTAATGTTCGTAGGTAGGGTATCTAACAGTAGGAGGAATAGAACATACCCATTAATGTTCATAGGTAGGGTATCTAACAGTAGGAGGAAGGGAACATACCCATTAATGTTCATAGTTAGGGTATCTAACAGTAGGAGGAATGGAACATACCCATTAATGTTCATAGTTAGGGTATCTAACAGTAGGAGGAATGGAACATACCCATTAATGTTCATAGGTAGGTTATCTAAGTGTAGGAGGAATGGAACATAACCATTAATGTTCATAGTTAGGGTATCTAACAGTAGGAGGAATGGAACATACCCATTAATGTTCATAGTTAGGGTATCTAACAGTAGGAGGAATGGAACATACCCATTAATGTTCATAGGTATGGTATCTAACAGTAGGAGGAAGGGAACATACCCATTAGTGTTCATAGGTAGGGTATCTAACAGTAGGAGGAATGGAACATACCCATTAATGTTCATATTTTGGGTATCTAACAGTAGGAGGAATGGAACATACCCATTAATGTTCATAGGTAGGGTATCTATCAGTAGGAGGAATGGAACATACCCATTAATGTTCATAGTTAGGGTATCTAACAGAAGGAGGAATGGAACATACCCATTAATGTTCATAGGTAGGGTATCTATCAGTAGGAGGAATGGAATATACACATTAATGTTCATAGGTAGGGTATCTAACAGTAGGAGGAATGGAACATACCCATTAATGTTCATAGTTAGGGTATCTAACAGTAGGAGGAATGGAACATACCCATTAATGTTCATAGGTAGGCTATCTAACAGTAGGAGGAATGGAACATACCCATTAATGTTCATAGTTAGGGTATCTAACAGTAGGAGGAATGGAACATACCCATTAATGTTCATAGGTAGGCTATCTAACAGTAGGAGGAAGGGAACATACCCATTAATGTTCATAGGTAGGGTATCTAACATTAGGAGGAATGGAACATACCCATTAATGTTCATAGGTAGGGTATCTAACAGTAGGAGGATGGGAACATACACATTAGTGTTCATAGTTGTGGTATCTAACAGTAGGAGGAAGGGAACATACCCATTAATGTTCATAGGTAGGGTATCTAACAGTAGGAGGAATGGTACATACCCATTAATGTTCAGAGGTAGGGTATCTAAAAGTAGGAGGAATGGAACATACACATTAATGTTCATAGGTAGGGTATCAAACAGTAGGAGGAATAGAACATACCCATTAATGTTCATAGGTAGGGTATCTAACAGTAGGAGGAATGGAACATACACATTAATGTTCATAGGTAGGGTATCTAACAGTAGGAGGAAGGGAACATACCCATTAATGTTCATAGTTAGGGTATCTAACAGTAGGAGGAATGGAACATACCCATTAATGTTCATAGTTAGGGTATCTAACAGTAGGAGGAATGGAACATACCCATTAATGTTCATAGGTAGGTTATCTAACAGTAGGAGGAATGGAACATAACCATTAATGTTCATAGTTAGGGTATCTAAAAGTAGGAGGAATGGAACATACCCATTAATGTTCATAGTTAGGGTATCTAACAGTAGGAGGAATGGAACATACCCATTAATGTTCATAGGTAGGGTATCTAACAGTAGGAGGAATGGAACATACCCATTAATGTTCATAGGTAGGCTATCTAACAGTAGGAGGAAGGGAACATACCCATTAATGTTCATAGTTAGGGTATCTAACAGTAGGAGGAATGGAACATACCCATTAATGTTCATAGGTAGGGTATCTAACAGTAGGAGGAAGGGAACATACACATTAGTGTTCATAGTTGTGGTATCTAACAGTAGGAGGAATGGAACATACCCATTAATGTTCATAGGTAGGGTGTCTAACAGTAGGAGGAATGGTACATACCCATTAATGTTCATAGGTAGGGTATCTAACAGTAGGACGAATGGAACATACCCATTAATGTTCATAGTTAGGGTATCTAACAGTTATAGGAATGGAACATACCCATTAATGCTTATAGTTAGGTTATCTAACAGTAGGAGGAATTGAACATACCCATTAATGTTCATAGTTAGGGTATCTAACAGTAGGAGGAGTGGAACATACCCATTAATGCTCATAGGTAGGGTATCTAACAATAGGAGGAATGGAACATACCCATTAATCTTCATAGGTAGGGTTTCTAACAGTAGGAGGAGGGGAACATACACATTAGTGTTCATAGTTGGGGTATCTAACAGTAGGAGGTATGGAACATACCCTATAATGTTTATTGGTAGGATATCTAACAGTAGGAGGAATGGAACATACCCCTTAATGTTCATAGGTAGGGTATCTAACAGAAGGAGGAATGGAACATACACATTAGTGTTCATAGTTTGGGTATCTAACAGTAGGATGAGGGGAACATACCCATTAATGCTCATAGGTAGGGTATCTAACAATAGGAGGAATGGAACATACCCATTAATCTTCATAGGTAGGGTTTCTAACAGTAGGAGGAATGGAACATACCCTATAATGTTTATTGGTAGGATATCTAACAGTAGGAGGAATTGAACATACCCCTTAATGTTCATAGGTATGGGATCTAACAGTAGGATTAATGGAACATACCCATTAATGTTCATAGGTAGGGTATCTAACAGTAGGAGGAATGGAACATACTCATTAATGTTCATAGGTAGGGTATCTAACAGTAGGTGGAATGGAACATACCAATTAAGGTTTATAGGTAGGGCATTTAACAGTAGGAGGAATGGAACGTACACATTAATGTTCATAGGAAAGGTATCTAACAGTAGAAGATATGGAACATACCCATTAATGTTCATAGGTAGGATATCTAACAGTAGAAAGAATGGTACATACCCATTAATGTTCATAGGTAGGGTATCTAACAGTAGAAGGAATGTTACCTAACCATTAATTTTCATAGGTAGGTTATCTAACAGTAGGACGATTAGAACATACCCATTAATGTTTATAGGTAGAATATCTAACAGTAGGAGGAATGGAACATACCAATTAATGTCCATAGGTAGGGTATCTAACCGTAGGAGGAATGGTACATACCCATTAATGTTCATAGGTAGGGTATCTAACAGTAGGAGGAATGGTACATACCCATTAATGTTCAGAGGTAGGGTATCTAACAGTAGGAGGAATGGAACTTACACATTAATGTTCATAGGTAGGGTATCTAACAGTAGGAGGAATAGAACATACCCATTAATGTTCATAGGTAGGGTATCTAACAGTAGGAGGAATGGAACATACACATTAATGTTCATAGGTAGGGTATCTAACAGTAGGAGGAAGGGAACATACCCATTAATGTTCATAGTTAGGGTATCTAACAGTAGGAGGAATGGAACATACCCATTAATGTTCATAGTTAGGGTATCTAACAGTAGGAGGAATGGAACATACCCATTAATGTTCATAGGTAGGTTATCTAAGAGTAGGAGGAATGGAACATAACCATTAATGTTCATAGTTAGGGTATCTAACAGTAGGAGGAATGGAACATACCCATTAATGTTCATAGTTAGGGTATCTAACAGTAGGAGGAATGGAACATACCCATTAATGTTCATAGGTAGGGTATCTAACAGTAGGAGGAAGGGAACATACCCATTAATGTTCATAGGTAGGGTATCTAACAGTAGGAGGATGGGAACATACACATTAGTGTTCATAGTTGTGGTATCTAACAGTAGGAGGAAGGGAACATACCCATTAATGTTCATAGGTAGGGTATCTAACAGTAGGAGGAATGGTACATACCCATTAATGTTCAGAGGTAGGGTATCTAAAAGTAGGAGGAATGGAACATACACATTAATGTTCATAGGTAGGGTATCAAACAGTAGGAGGAATAGAACATACCCATTAATGTTCATAGGTAGGGTATCTAACAGTAGGAGGAATGGAACATACACATTAATGTTCATAGGTAGGGTATCTAACAGTAGGAGGAAGGGAACATACCCATTAATGTTCATAGTTAGGGTATCTAACAGTAGGAGGAATGGAACATACCCATTAATGTTCATAGTTAGGGTATCTAACAGTAGGAGGAATGGAACATACCCATTAATGTTCATAGGTAGGTTATCTAACAGTAGGAGGAATGGAACATAACCATTAATGTTCATAGTTAGGGTATCTAACAGTAGGAGGAATGGAACATACCCATTAATGTTCATAGTTAGGGTATCTAACAGTAGGAGGAATGGAACATACCCATTAATGTTCATAGGTAGGGTATCTAACAGTAGGAGGAATGGAACATACCCATTAATGTTCATAGGTAGGCTATCTAACAGTAGGAGGAAGGGAACATACCCATTAATGTTCATAGTTAGGGTATCTAACAGTAGGAGGAATGGAACATACCCATTAATGTTCATAGGTAGGGTATCTAACAGTAGGAGGAAGGGAACATACACATTAGTGTTCATAGTTGTGGTATCTAACAGTAGGAGGAATGGAACATACCCATTAATGTTCATAGGTAGGGTGTCTAACAGTAGGAGGAATGGTACATACCCATTAATGTTCATAGGTAGGGTATCTAACAGTAGGACGAATGGAACATACCCATTAATGTTCATAGTTAGGGTATCTAACAGTTATAGGAATGGAACATACCCATTAATGCTTATAGTTAGGTTATCTAACAGTAGGAGGAATTGAACATACCCATTAATGTTCATAGTTAGGGTATCTAACAGTAGGAGGAGTGGAACATACCCATTAATGCTCATAGGTAGGGTATCTAACAATAGGAGGAATGGAACATACCCATTAATCTTCATAGGTAGGGTTTCTAACAGTAGGAGGAGGGGAACATACACATTAGTGTTCATAGTTGGGGTATCTAACAGTAGGAGGTATGGAACATACCCTATAATGTTTATTGGTAGGATATCTAACAGTAGGAGGAATGGAACATACCCCTTAATGTTCATAGGTAGGGTATCTAACAGAAGGAGGAATGGAACATACACATTAGTGTTCATAGTTTGGGTATCTAACAGTAGGATGAGGGGAACATACCCATTAATGCTCATAGGTAGGGTATCTAACAATAGGAGGAATGGAACATACCCATTAATCTTCATAGGTAGGGTTTCTAACAGTAGGAGGAATGGAACATACCCATTGATGTTCATAGTTGTGGTATCTAACAGTAGGAGGTATGGAACATACCCATTAATGTTCATAGGTAGGGTATCTAACAGTAGGAGGAATGGAACATACCCATTAATGTTCATAGTTAGGGTATCTAACAGTAGGAGGAGGGGAACATACACATTAGTGTTCATAGTTGGGGTATCTAACAGTAGGAGGAATGGAACATACCCTATAATGTTTATTGGTAGGATATCTAACAGTAGGAGGAATTGAACATACCCCTTAATGTTCATAGGTATGGGATCTAACAGTAGGATTAATGGAACATACCCATTAATGTTCATAGGTAGGGTATCTAACAGTAGGAGGAATGGAACATACTCATTAATGTTCATAGGTAGGGTATCTAACAGTAGGTGGAATGGAACATACCAATTAAGGTTTATAGGTAGGGCATTTAACAGTAGGAGGAATGGAACGTACACATTAATGTTCATAGGAAAGGTATCTAACAGTAGAAGATATGGAACATACCCATTAATGTTCATAGGTAGGATATCTAACAGTAGAAAGAATGGTACATACCCATTAATGTTCATAGGTAGGGTATCTAACAGTAGAAGGAATGTTACCTAACCATTAATTTTCATAGGTAGGTTATCTAACAGTAGGACGATTAGAACATACCCATTAATGTTTATAGGTAGGATATCTAACAGTAGGAGGAATGGAACATACCAATTAATGTCCATAGGTAGGGTATCTAACCGTAGGAGGAATGGTACATACCCATTAATGTTCATAGGTAGGGTATCTAACAGTAGGAGGAATGGTACATACCCATTAATGTTCAGAGGTAGGGTATCTAACAGTAGGAGGAATGGAACTTACACATTAATGTTCATAGGTAGGGTATCTAACAGTAGGAGGAATAGAACATACCCATTAATGTTCATAGGTAGGGTATCTAACAGTAGGAGGAATGGAACATACACATTAATGTTCATAGGTAGGGTATCTAACAGTAGGAGGAAGGGAACATACCCATTAATGTTCATAGTTAGGGTATCTAACAGTAGGAGGAATGGAACATACCCATTAATGTTCATAGTTAGGGTATCTAACAGTAGGAGGAATGGAACATACCCATTAATGTTCATAGGTAGGTTATCTAAGAGTAGGAGGAATGGAACATAACCATTAATGTTCATAGTTAGGGTATCTAACAGTAGGAGGAATGGAACATACCCATTAATGTTCATAGTTAGGGTATCTAACAGTAGGAGGAATGGAACATACCCATTAATGTTCATAGGTAGGGTATCTAACAGTAGGAGGAAGGGAACATACCCATTAGTGTTCATAGGTAGGGTATCTAACAGTAGGAGGAATGGAACATACCCATTAATGTTCATATTTTGGGTATCTAACAGTAGGAGGAATGGAACATACCCATTAATGTTCATAGGTAGGGTATCTAACAGTAGGAGGAATGGAACATACCCATTAATGTTCATAGTTAGGGTATCTAACAGAAGGAGGAATGGAACATACCCATTAATGTTCATAGGTAGGGTATCTAACAGTAGGAGGAATGGAATATACACATTAATGTTCATAGGTAGGGTATCTAACAGTAGGAGGAATGGAACATACCCATTAATGTTCATAGTTAGGGTATCTAACAGTAGGAGGAATGGAACATACCCATTAATGTTCATAGGTAGGCTATCTAACAGTAGGAGGAATGGAACATACCCATTAATGTTCATAGTTAGGGTATCTAACAGTAGGAGGAATGGAACATACCCATTAATGTTCATAGGTAGGGTATCTAACAGTAGGAGGAAGGGAACATACCCATTAATGTTCATAGGTAGGGTATCTAACATTAGGAGGAATGGAACATACCCATTAATGTTCATAGGTAGGGTATCTAACAGTAGGAGGATGGGAACATACACATTAGTGTTCATAGTTGTGGTATCTAACAGTAGGAGGAAGGGAACATACCCATTAATGTTCATAGGTAGGGTATCTAACAGTAGGAGGAATGGTACATACCCATTAATGTTCAGAGGTAGGGTATCTAAAAGTAGGAGGAATGGAACATACACATTAATGTTCGTAGGTAGGGTATCTAACAGTAGGAGGAATAGAACATACCCATTAATGTTCATAGGTAGGGTATCTAACAGTAGGAGGAAGGGAACATACCCATTAATGTTCATAGTTAGGGTATCTAACAGTAGGAGGAATGGAACATACCCATTAATGTTCATAGTTAGGGTATCTAACAGTAGGAGGAATGGAACATACCCATTAATGTTCATAGGTAGGTTATCTAAGTGTAGGAGGAATGGAACATAACCATTAATGTTCATAGTTAGGGTATCTAACAGTAGGAGGAATGGAACATACCCATTAATGTTCATAGTTAGGGTATCTAACAGTAGGAGGAATGGAACATACCCATTAATGTTCATAGGTAGGGTATCTAACAGTAGGAGGAAGGGAACATACCCATTAGTGTTCATAGGTAGGGTATCTAACAGTAGGAGGAATGGAACATACCCATTAATGTTCATATTTTGGGTATCTAACAGTAGGAGGAATGGAACATACCCATTAATGTTCATAGGTAGGGTATCTATCAGTAGGAGGAATGGAACATACCCATTAATGTTCATAGTTAGGGTATCTAACAGAAGGAGGAATGGAACATACCCATTAATGTTCATAGGTAGGGTATCTATCAGTAGGAGGAATGGAATATACACATTAATGTTCATAGGTAGGGTATCTAACAGTAGGAGGAATGGAACATACCCATTAATGTTCATAGTTAGGGTATCTAACAGTAGGAGGAATGGAACATACCCATTAATGTTCATAGGTAGGCTATCTAACAGTAGGAGGAATGGAACATACCCATTAATGTTCATAGTTAGGGTATCTAACAGTAGGAGGAATGGAACATACCCATTAATGTTCATAGGTAGGCTATCTAACAGTAGGAGGAATGGAACATACCCATTAATGTTCATAGGTAGGGTATCTAACAGTAGGAGGAAGGGAACATACCCATTAATGTTCATAGGTAGGGTATCTAACATTAGGAGGAATGGAACATACCCATTAATGTTCATAGGTAGGGTATCTAACAGTAGGAGGATGGGAACATACACATTAGTGTTCATAGTTGTGGTATCTAACAGTAGGAGGAAGGGAACATACCCATTAATGTTCATAGGTAGGGTATCTAACAGTAGGAGGAATGGTACATACCCATTAATGTTCAGAGGTAGGGTATCTAAAAGTAGGAGGAATGGAACATACACATTAATGTTCATAGGTAGGGTATCAAACAGTAGGAGGAATAGAACATACCCATTAATGTTCATAGGTAGGGTATCTAACAGTAGGAGGAATGGAACATACACATTAATGTTCATAGGTAGGGTATCTAACAGTAGGAGGAAGGGAACATACCCATTAATGTTCATAGTTAGGGTATCTAACAGTAGGAGGAATGGAACATACCCATTAATGTTCATAGTTAGGGTATCTAACAGTAGGAGGAATGGAACATACCCATTAATGTTCATAGGTAGGTTATCTAACAGTAGGAGGAATGGAACATAACCATTAATGTTCATAGTTAGGGTATCTAACAGTAGGAGGAATGGAACATACCCATTAATGTTCATAGTTAGGGTATCTAACAGTAGGAGGAATGGAACATACCCATTAATGTTCATAGGTAGGGTATCTAACAGTAGGAGGAATGGAACATACCCATTAATGTTCATAGGTAGGCTATCTAACAGTAGGAGGAAGGGAACATACCCATTAATGTTCATAGTTAGGGTATCTAACAGTAGGAGGAATGGAACATACCCATTAATGTTCATAGGTAGGGTATCTAACAGTAGGAGGAAGGGAACATACACATTAGTGTTCATAGTTGTGGTATCTAACAGTAGGAGGAATGGAACATACCCATTAATGTTCATAGGTAGGGTGTCTAACAGTAGGAGGAATGGTACATACCCATTAATGTTCATAGGTAGGGTATCTAACAGTAGGACGAATGGAACATACCCATTAATGTTCATAGTTAGGGTATCTAACAGTTATAGGAATGGAACATACCCATTAATGCTTATAGTTAGGTTATCTAACAGTAGGAGGAATTGAACATACCCATTAATGTTCATAGTTAGGGTATCTAACAGTAGGAGGAGTGGAACATACCCATTAATGCTCATAGGTAGGGTATCTAACAATAGGAGGAATGGAACATACCCATTAATCTTCATAGGTAGGGTTTCTAACAGTAGGAGGAGGGGAACATACACATTAGTGTTCATAGTTGGGGTATCTAACAGTAGGAGGTATGGAACATACCCTATAATGTTTATTGGTAGGATATCTAACAGTAGGAGGAATGGAACATACCCCTTAATGTTCATAGGTAGGGTATCTAACAGAAGGAGGAATGGAACATACACGTTAGTGTTCATAGTTTGGGTATCTAACAGTAGGATGAGGGGAACATACCCATTAATGCTCATAGGTAGGGTATCTAACAATAGGAGGAATGGAACATACCCATTAATCTTCATAGGTAGGGTTTCTAACAGTAGGAGGAATGGAACATACCCATTGATGTTCATAGTTGTGGTATCTAACAGTAGGAGGTATGGAACATACCCATTAATGTTCATAGGTAGGGTATCTAACAGTAGGAGGAATGGAACATACCCATTAATGTTCATAGTTAGGGTATCTAACAGTAGGAGGAGGGGAACATACACATTAGTGTTCATAGTTGGGGTATCTAACAGTAGGAGGAATGGAACATACCCTATAATGTTTATTGGTAGGATATCTAACAGTAGGAGGAATTGAACATACCCCTTAATGTTCATAGGTATGGGATCTAACAGTAGGATTAATGGAACATACCCATTAATGTTCATAGGTAGGGTATCTAACAGTAGGAGGAATGGAACATACTCATTAATGTTCATAGGTAGGGTATCTAACAGTAGGTGGAATGGAACATACCAATTAAGGTTTATAGGTAGGGCATTTAACAGTAGGAGGAATGGAACGTACACATTAATGTTCATAGGAAAGGTATCTAACAGTAGAAGATATGGAACATACCCATTAATGTTCATAGGTAGGATATCTAACAGTAGAAAGAATGGTACATACCCATTAATGTTCATAGGTAGGGTATCTAACAGTAGAAGGAATGTTACCTAACCATTAATTTTCATAGGTAGGTTATCTAACAGTAGGACGATTAGAACATACCCATTAATGTTTATAGGTAGGATATCTAACAGTAGGAGGAATGGAACATACCAATTAATGTCCATAGGTAGGGTATCTAACCGTAGGAGGAATGGTACATACCCATTAATGTTCATAGGTAGGGTATCTAACAGTAGAAAGAATGCTAGATACCTATTAATGTTCATAGGTAGGGTATCTAACAGTAGGAGGAATGGAACATACCCATTAATGTTCATAGGTAGGGTATCTAACTGTAGGAGTAATGGAACATACACATTAATCTTCATAGGTAGGGTATATAACAGTAAGAGGAATTGTACATACCCATTGATGTTCATAGGTAGGGTATCTAACAGTAGGAGGAATGGAACATACACATTAATGTTCCTAGTTATGGTATCTAACAGTAGGAGGAATGGAACATACCCATTAATGTTCATAGATAGGGTATCTAACAGTAGGAGGAATGGAACATACCAATTAATGTTCATAGGTAGGGTATCTAACAGTAGGACGAATAGAACTTACCCATTAATGTTTACAGGTAGGGTATCTAACAGTAGGATGAATGGAACATACCAATTAATGTTCATAGGTAGGGTATCTAACAGTAGGAGGAATGGAACATACCCATTAATGTTCATAGGTAGGTTATCTATTAGTAGGAGGAATGGAACATTCCATTAATGTTCATAGGTTGGGTATCTATCAGTAGGAGGAATGGAACATACCCATTAATGTTCATAGGTAGGGTATCTAACAGTAGAAGGAATGGTACATACCCATTAATGTTCATAGGTAGGGTATCTAACAGTAGGAGGAATGGAACATACCCATTAATGTTCATAGGTAGGGTATCTAACAGTAGGAGGAATGGTACATACCCATTAATGATATATAACACCTCTCAAACCTCACGTCGCATTGGACATGTGAGGGCTTCGTGAACATATGTATATTTAGAGTTACATTTTTTGTTTAGTTTTTTTTAAGAGTTTTTTGTAGACACAGTTAAGATATCAAGTATTCCTATCTAATATTAATAATTTACACCTAGTTGTATGGTGTTAAATATTCCTATCTAATACTAATAATCATGGTGTTTCAAGAAATTATTTCTATGTAATAATAATCATTTGCTGGCACATAGTTATATCCTTTCAGATAACAAATAATTATCTGAAGTGAACTATTATAGCTTCAAATAACAGTTTTTAATTCAAATAGTTTACCGGGGATGTCGTCGGAGTGCAATGGTTAAAGTGCTAGACTGCTGAATCGTTGTAAGAGAAATGGAACTCTACTTTCTAACAACTGAATTTGGGAAAGATATGGGCCTCCTTATCGTCCCAGGTATGGGTTAAATAGTACCACTACAGTTCTTTTAGCCTAATTGACCCAAGAAGTTTGGTTGGTTGTTTGGCTTTTATATCATATCAATCTTTGTAGGTTATTCAATGCCAAATCAATTTTATACAAATAAGCAGTTCAATTTCAAACAATTCACTTTAGCATGAGAACACAATTTAATTGTCAAAACATTTCTATTTCAAGCTATTCAGTTTAGTCAAACAGTTCTAATTCAGTGAATTCAGTTTAGTATAAGTATAGATTTTGTTTACACACAGTTAAATGTCAAAAACAGTTCTATATTAAACAATTCAGTTTAACATGAGTACAGTTTCAATGTCAAAAAGTGTTCCATTTCAAACAATTCAGTTTAGCATAAGTACGCAGTTTCAATGTAAGCACATTTTATTGCCAAAAATATTTCTTATTCAAGCTATTCAGTTTAGTTAGACAGTTCTAATTCAAACAATTCAGTTTAGCATAAGTACACAGTTTAGTTCTATTTAACCCATAGATAGGACCCTATCAGGCGCTATCACTCAGAGGCAGAGTGGACCTGGGAGTAATAGCAATGAAGGGATTTTCTGCATACCTCAAAGCTTCACTGGAGCTTCACTCTCAGTTGGGGGGTCTTACCCCTCTGCAGAGGCGCAGTCAGTGTATTCTACAGCCATAGCCGACTGGGCAAGATCCAAGAGGGTTGATATGTCATTAAACAACAAAACAAACAAATAAATAGTTTACTGTTATATCGCATTAAGAATTCCTTTAGAATACAAATAATTTCCAAACAGATCCAGTTGTTCCATTGATGGGACTCTAACAGGTACTTCCATAACAGAACAGAGTGTAGCTGGGAGTAATGGCAATGAAAGGGAATTCTGCACTCCCCAGGTCTCAAGAACTGGTACCTCAACATTAGATGCAGTTTAGTCATGTCCATAACATTTCTTTTTGCAAGAAAGGTATTACCCCTCTTCAGGAGATGCACAGAGACTCGATTTCAAATCATGGGAGAGATTGTTTTCATTTCACCTACCGCTAATACCATTTGGAAAGGTATAAATCCAACTATTCCTCATGCTATGGGTAAATAGTAGCACAGATTAAGCTTTTAACCTTCATATGACAACCAGTTTAGGAGAAGGACAACTCCTGAATTCAAATCTGTAAAAACTCCGCTTAAAAAAATTACCTTTTGTCACATCCTACTCCTGCGTAGGGGTTGGTATGTACATATATACCAACATAAAAGTAATATTCCTTATCATTTTTGTTAATATTCATATATATATATATATATATATATATATATAAAGTATACTAAAGTAAAATAAAGTTGGCAACATTCATTTTTTCATTTTTAAAGATATTTTTTAAGTTAATATGCTCGATGAAAAGCAATGTAAAATGTATTTTTAGCTTGGTTTGGTTGTGTTTAATGGCATATCAACCATTGTAGATTATTTAATGCCAAATCCTCTTTATATATATATATTAAATATATATGATTTGGTTTGGTTGGGTTTTATGGCATATCAACCATTATAGGTTATTTAATGCCAAATCCTCTTTATACATATATATTAAATATATAGGATTTGGTTTGGTTGGGTTTTATGGCATATCAACCATTATAGGTTATTTAATGCCAAATCCTCTTTATAGATATATATTAAATATATATGATTTGTAAACACATTTTCTAAATAACAATTTTATACTATCCAGAGCTCATTTTCTTTTTTTCTTTTTTTTTGGGGGGGGCACACAAATGGTTTCACCTATTTCTATCAAAAATGAATAATTCTATTTACTGTTATTCCTTAGTTAGCGCACACTTTAATGTTTTCAAGTATTGCTATGTATCACCAACAATTCAATTAAACATCAGTCATTTATTTAAACAAAGTTAAATGATCAATCAGTTCTATTTCAAACAAGTCAATTTAACACAAGTCATTTGTTTGTACATAGTTTAAATTTCAAACAGTTCTATTTGACCCATAGATAGGACCCTATCAGGTACTACTACTCGAGGGCAGAGTGGACCTGGGAGTAATTGAAATGAAGGTGTAGTTCGCATTCCCTAGATCTCCAGCATTACTTGAGCCTTACCATCAGATTGTTTAGCATCATGTCCAGGGCACTCATTGGAGTCTTACTCCTCTGCAGAGATGCACTCAGTGTATTCAACAGTCCCAGCTGACTGTTTGCGTAGCATATTCATACGTCATTATATTATCCATAGGTCATTATATATATATATATATATATATATATATATATATATACATATATATATATATATATGTGTGTGTGTGTGTGTGTGTGTGTGTGTGTATACGTATATGTCATCATGTCGTGCCGCTAGCAGGGATTTCCTGGACTCTTTCTCACCATTCGTCCCTATCATCCATCGCTTCTGGCAGGTCTTCTTGGCTACATCATGTGTTCGTACAGAGCTGTTGTAGATAAGTTCTAGCTGGTCGTCCAACACTTTCCTGTCTGCGTGAAGGGGTTCACTGGAGAATGTTACTTATGAGTTCGTCCTTACTTCTCCAGCAGTGTCCCGCGTGCCTTGATTGTTTTATTTAGGTGATTTTATTAATGGGAAGTAGGTGGCCGTACAGCTGCTGTTTTGTGGGATGTTGCTTGCAGGATTTGTTCAATATAGCTCGTAGCATTCTTATGTAATTGCCGTCAAGCTTTTTCTCTATATGCTTAGTCAGCGTCCATGTAGTGCATCCATATAGTAGTATGGACACGACCGCAGCTTGGGTGTATTTCAAAATTATGGTACAGATAGGCGTAAATTGACCAGAATTAAAAGATTGTGAAAGGTGTGGACACAAATGCAATACTCAGCCATAACAGCCTTTATATTGAGCTGTTATTAAACGGATAACAAAGAAAAATCTGAAGTGGTTTGGTCTCGTAGTACGCATTTAAAAACAATGCCATTTATATCAAACATTCATCTACGAACGACTTTACAAATAGAAGACTCAAATGACAACCACAATAGCAATGGAATGACAAAATAAGTTGTTTAGTTGGTTGTTTATGACATATCAACAGTTGACCTAAAAATTACTTCTGCTAATAATTGAAAAACTGGCAAAATACAGGACGAAATGGAGGTCGTATGTGAAAAACACAGAGCAACAGGAGGAGTAAGCAATGCCTCTCGTAACAACCAGAACAGTATTAATATTTGGCACATGCGTAAGATGACCTAAAACGGATATGCAAAACGCAATAAACCAAAAAACAAAAACTCAACACAAACTCATTGTTAACTTATTACTGTATAAAAGGAATGTATAATGACCAGCAAGCAGGTTTTGGTCAGGTGTTACACGTTCAAAATGTGCGTAGGAATCTGCAGGACAAAACTCGTGTGAAGTGTCCACGTTCATTAGCAGGAGATAATAATGCGCGCATTGAAGTTTTGGTTCAAGAAGTTACATTGTACTAACTTCGTGATATAACTGGGGAACTAAGTCTTCCTAAGTAGGTGGTTGGTTGGTTGGTTGGTTTTTACTACTTATCAACCTTTGTAAGTTTTTTAATGCCAAATCCATTTTTATACGAAGAATCAGTTCCATTTCAAACAATTCAGTTTAGCATGAGTATACATTTTAATTGTCAAAAGCATTTCTATTTCAAGCTATTCAGATTAGTCAAACAGTTCTAATAAAAAAAATCAGTTTAGTGTAAGTACAGTTTCAGTGTCAAAAACAGTTCTATTTCAAGCAGTTCAGTTTCGCATAAGTACACAGATTAGTTCTATTTAACTAATAGTTAGGGCCCAATCAGGTGCTATCAATTCGGGCCAGAGTGGACCTGGGAGCGATGGCAATGATGGGTACTCCGCCTTCCCCAAAGCTTCTGTATTAGTGGAACCTCACCATCAGATTGTTTAATATCACATCCAGGACACTCGTCGGGGGTTGGTCTCATACCTCTGCAGAGAAGCAGTCGACTGGACAATAAATAGGTGGTTTATGAAGTCGTCTACGTTGAGCCACAAAACAGTTAACAGAAGAATGTGTCCCTCTATCAAACATTATTTTTATCTATCTATCTATCTATCTATCTATCTATCTATCTACTTTGTATTCATTTCGATAGAGACGATGTTGAATAAACTTTCTAAAAAAAATTTCTTACAAAATTGACTAAATTATAAAGAATTTGGTCACAACAATTTGTCTTCAAGGAATTCATATTGTTAACTGAGTCAAACACTCACCACACCCGACACAAAATAAACAACTCTTTGTTTGTAAACAAATTAACTTGAATATATATATATATATATATATATATATATATATATATATATATATATATATATATATACACCACCAAGCTGGTTTGTTCGTACATTAAATTTCTGAAAAAAAACACATCGTGGCACCTCGAAAAATTGTATGAAAAGTGACACTTGTATCTGAATGCTTAAAAAAATCAAGTCAAGTCTAATTACGTACATATGTAGAGAGAGGGGGGTGGAGATTACGTTCATACCTAGACGAGATTTGAATTTGCAGGGTGTCGAATTGGCCGACGGAATAGGGCGTTTCGCACTTGATTTGAATAAAAGAAAATAAAAGAAAGAAAAAACGTATTTAATACTTGATATTAATTGCCCTTCTTTTTAATGTTTTTTTTTTATTCTCTTTTCTTTAGAGTCTGATATTTGAAATGTACATGTTTGTATGTTGACCATTCCTATGTAGATATACATACACACAAGTACAAAAACAGAACTTTAACAAAAGTACAAAGACACCAGTAAGTTTTTTTCAGGCTTTCCTACTAATAAAGATATACTAACTGACATTTACCTACAGTAAACTGGGGTCGGCTATATCAGTAGAGTACATACATACATTGATACATGCATACTTACATACATACAAATGTGATCGGAGACTCGGGTTCAAATCCTAGATAGTTCAATTTGAGTTTCAATTCGCGCTAATACCCTTGACCTAAAAATTACTTCTGCTAATAATGGAAAGATTGGCCAAAGACAGGACGAAATGGAGGTCGTATGTGATGAACACAGAGCAACAAGAGGGGTATGCAATACCTCTTGTAACAACCAGAACAGATTTAATATTTGGTGCGAGCGTGAGATGACCTAAAATCTACCCCGGTATAGGAAAATAGAGGGTCTTTAGTTTTAGTTAGGCAACCAGCCAAGGAGAATGAAAACTCTGAATTCAAACCCGCTTAAAAATTGACCTTGTTCCTCATACTGACAGTGGCGTAGGAAATGGGCACTTTGAACCGAGTTCAAATCTTGAACGTGGCTGTTTACATTTCACATGGTGTTGATACTTTGGGAAAGGTAGGATTCCTATTATTCTCTTTCCAGCTATGGGAAAATAGTCGGTCAGATTGGGTTCTTTAACCTTGGTATGGCAACCGGCTTTGGAGAAGGAAAACACAGTATTCAAAGCTGTTAAACTTGGTTTAAAAAATTGACCTTGTGTCATCCTGTTTGCGCTGAGTGGTTCATATGCAATAAAATTGTGTTTTAAACTTGGAAAAAATGCCACAGAAACGTGTGGAATGCGTCAGACTGCTTTTCAACCATCTTGCATGAATCGAGCATCAGTTTGTGAGAGGCATAAGAGATTTAAGGAAGGCAAGGAGTCTGTGAGGGATGATGAGAGGTGTGAGAGGAGTAAGGAAGTCAATAGACCAGAGTTGATTGGCCAAACAGTTAGGGTTAGGGTTACTATGCTGAGGTTTTAAGGGAGTTCAGGAAGAGATTCAGACTATTTGAGCAAGATGGGCATGAAGACAGTTCCTCAGCCTCCCTATAGTCCAGATTTTGCTCCCTGTGACTTTTGGTTATTCCCTAAGCTCACAGGCTGTCGTTATGAGACAATTGAGGAGATGAAAGAGGCTGTGACGAAGATCATTGACACGCTCATACAAGTGGACTTCCATGGGGCTTTCCAGAAGTTTTTGGAACGGTAGAACAAGTGCATTGCAGCCGGAGGAGATTACTTCGAAGGGGACTAGAGTTTCATGTATGTACTATCAATAAAAGTGCCCTAGGAAAAAAGTCTGGAAACTTATTTAATGATCTTCGTATATACCCTCAGAATCAGAAGTAATCTACCTAGGTTTCACCGAAGCAGATTATCAGGATAATTATGACGAAAGAAAGGTTAGACCAAACTACATTTTATTGATTTAAAAAAGATATTGCAATTATACAAGTAATTTCACTCTTGAAATATATAGACATAGAACTAATTTATCAAACAACATGTGGGAAATTAAAAAGAATCTAGATACAGGTCCTATATTAAAACGGGGAATTGTAAGAAAAAATGTAAATATAAAGCAGGTGATAAATATTACCAATTATGCATGGAAGTAAAACTAGTTATAGCTTCCTATAATAATCCTACAATATAATATAATAATCCTACAATATAATATTCCTACAATAATCCTAATGAATTACTAAACCAAAGGTCGGAGATACTTAATATTTGTAGGCTTAAAAAAGCTTAATTACTTGGTTGGTAAAATATGATATCGTTTTCTTTCGTTTTTTATGCTATTTTTCATTTTTTTTTTTTTTCTGGCTGTCTTTTAATCAATAAAATGTAGTTTAGTCCGACCCTTCTTTAGTCAGAATTATCCAGATGATCCGGTTAGGTGAAATTTCAGTAGATTACTTTAGACTCTGTAGGTATTTGCATTTTTGTCGGTGTTTTTTTTTCTTTTGACAAGGCATAGCGATATTGGTTGATTATTTTCAAGCTGTACGAATGCTTTTAGTCTTTTCTTTTTTTATGGAATTTTTTTTCGCAGATATCAGTTTGTGTCCGTGGTGTAATGGTTATCGTCGTAGGAAATGGACACGGCGACACGAGTTCAAATCCTGAACGAAACTAATTGCATTTCACATAGCACTAATACCCTTGGGAAAGGTATGAATCCAAATATTCTCCCTCCAGCTATAGGTAAATAGCAGGGCAGACTAGGTTCTTCAGCCTTGGTGAGGCAACTAGTCTAGGAAGGAAAAACTCTGAATTCAAACCTGTTAAACTCCGCTTAAAAATTGACCTTTTGTCATATCCTGTCCGAGTGGAGGGGTTGGTAAATATGGATATCAGTTTATGTAATATTTTTATTTACAAATTGTATCATCTGGGTTTTTTCCACTGGCAGAATTGTAGAATAGGTATAAAATAGAATAATATATATATATATATATATATAGAGAGAGAGAGAGAGAGAGAGAAGAAAGAGAAAGAGAGAGAAAGAATTAAATAAACCGTGATAAAATAGTGTTTTTTTTCTTAAAACAGAAAAATGCCCAAATGCTCGCCTGTAGAGCACAATAAAACCTATGATAAATAAATGTGACATGTTTCATCGGAAGATTTTATTTTGTTAACAAATGCATCATATGAGGAGGTGAGAAAGGGTAAAGTAGAGCAATCTAGGGAAGGAGTTGCGCCCTCCCCTAAAGTAGTAGTTGTCGAAAAGGGAGCCTTCGGGTTACCCTCGACTATGGTCGCCAACTTTACTTATATATATATATATATATATAAGGTGCTATTCTGAAGTTCGATGAGTTTGAGCAACACAAGAAAGATAAAAAGATTGCACTATGGGTTTTGCTGTTACCTCAGTGTTAGCCTGTAATATGAGCAATATAAGCTGTTGCTTAAGGACCTATGATCGCTAGGGGGCTCCTAAAAACACGGGACTAATAATGAGTGTGTGTGAGAGAGAGAGTGTGTGTATGTGTGTGTGTGTGTGTGCTCGTGCTCACGCGCGTGTGTATGCCTCATTTATTATACTAGTTAGTGTACCCCTATGAACAAAATTGAATGCATACACATTAAAAACTGAAGACGTGCTCGTGGCGTAACGGTTATCTTAGTAAGAAATGGATTCAGGAATTCGAGTATAAATCATGGACGAAGCTGTTTATGTTTCATTTTGTACTAATCCTAGCTCTTGGAAAAGATATGAATCCATTTCCCCATCCCCTCTGCTCTGTCTCTCTCTCAGGTAACCTTAGTAAGGCAACCAGTCTAGGAGAAGGAAAAGTCTGATTTCAAACAACCAGTACTCCGCTTAATAATTGTGTCACATTCAACCCCTGACGGAGGCATTGTGTAAATCCATACAGTCGGCTGGGGCTGAGAGGAAAGAACCCCTTCGATGGGTGTCCTGAATAGGACACTGAACTGCATCTGATGGTGAGGCTCCAGTCCTGGAGCGTTGGGGAATCTAGAGAACACCTTCATTGCTATTACTCCCAGGTCTACTCTGACTTGGAGTAGTGATACCTGTTTGGATCCCATCTATTTGTCAAATAAAACTCTCTAATCATTTTCTATACTCGAAAACATATTACTGTTGACAAACAAATGACTGATGTTGAATCGAATTGTTAGTATTACATAGCAAAATATGGAACAATTTAACTGAATGCAAACGAATGAACAATGTTGTATATAATTACTAGCGTTAATTAGAAATACTTGAAACTGTTTAACTATTGGCCCAGTCGGCTGGGGCCGTAAAATACACCGACTGCATCTCTGCAAAGAGGTAAGACTCCTCCACCAACGAGTGTCCTGGATACGACACTAAACAATCTAGTGGAGAGGCCCTAGTAATGCTGGAACTTTGGGGAATGCTGAGCATCCCTTTATTGCTATCGTTCTCAGCTTCACTCTGACCCGGAATGGTAGCACCTGATAGGGTCCTATCTGTGGGTCAAATGAAAGTTTGAAATAGAAATATTTTGAGTTGGTTGGTTGGTTGGTTGGTTGGGTTTTATGGCATATCAACCTTTGTAGGTTATTTATCACCAAATCCATTTTTATGTAAATAATCAGTTCTATTTCAAACAATTCAGTTTAGCCCGCGTACACAGTTTAATTCTGAAAAACATTTATATTTCAAGCTATTCAGTTTAGTCAAGCAGATATAATTCAGCTAATTTAGTTGAGCATAAGTAGATATTTTGTTTACACACAGTTAAGGGTTAAAACAGTTCTATATTAAACAATTCAGTTTAGTACAAATACAGTTTCAATGTAAAAAACCAGTTCTATTTCAAATAATTAAGTGCAGCATAAGCACGCAGTTTAAAAGTAAGTACGGTTTCAGTTTAGCATCATAAGTATGACGTTAGTTCTATTTAACCCATAGATAGGGCCCTATCAGGTGCTACCACGCTGGGCCAGAGTGAACCTGGGAGCAATGGCAATGAAGGGGTGCTCCGTATTCCACAAAGCCCCAGCATTACTGGAAATATTTTGACATTTAATATATATAAGGTATATTTAGTAACTATGTATAAAGAGGATTTGACATTAAATAACCTATAATGTTTGATACACCATAAAACCCAACCAAACCAAATATATTGTTACTAAGTGATCACCCATCTTAGTCCTGCACAGGCTCATCCCTGATTAACTTTGGAAATCTGACAGGAACCAATGTTTTCAACATGACTTCGGTGTATGTCTACAGAGGATTTGTTGAGGTAAATGTTGCTTGTTCTCAAAAATAATTATATGAACTATTGCATATTATTCACAAGATATTTTATTGTCTGAGCAAACTGGGTGTGGCATTAAACTGCATCCGGTTGTGAGGCTCAAATTCAGGTGCTTTGGGGAGTGTGGAGTGCCTCTTCATTGCCATTACTCCCAGTTCCATTTTGACCTGAATTTGTAGTACCTGTAAGGGTCACGTATATCGGTCAGATAGATCTATTTGAAAATTGTACGTATTAGATAGAAATATCTGATACTATATAACTGTGTGAAAACAAGTTCTTATAAAGAAAAAGTTCAAATCAAAGCAAATGCGATGTTACATTAAAAACTTAGTTCTGATTACTGTTGTATAGTCACAACCATGAACAACTATACATACACATATACATGCAGAAACATATTCAGCACAATAAAGACGAGCGGACACAGTTCTTTAGAAAAATATACCTCTCACTTCGAAAGGGTTTCGAAGGGTATTATTGTGTGATAGGTGAATTGGAGGCTGAACAGAACTGCAACAGACTGAACAGAACTGCAACAGACTGAACAGAACTGCAACATATTGACCCCCACTCTTCTGGCTTTCTCAGCCTTTCTTTCCCGTTCTCCTAGGCTGCTCAACCGGGGGTCTGGGGGCCCAGACTCTGCTGGGACATGGTTCTCATTCCAGCATCTTCTCTCCAGCTAACTCGAACTTCCTGTCGCCGGGTTATATAATAATTTGACACCCACCTACTTCCTGCAAGCGTCACAATTTCGCACTCAATTCAACCCTTCGACAGTCAAGGTCGCCCGTGATCTCCTGATATCTTCGACCGGATGCACCTGTTATTTACACTGGTGCATTTCTTCTTTTGACAGCTTGGTCGGGTCGGAGGTCAATATGCAACAATTACACATAGGTTTTTGCAAGTGAATCAAATTTCGACATAGAATAACCCATAAGTTGTTGATATGCCGTTAAACAAATAAAGCAAACAAAACCATAAGAAGAATACAAAGCAAAACGAGCAACAAAAAATCTGAATATGAGCACAGGTAAAAAAGCATACATAGTAGTAGTAGAAGTAGTCAAGTAAGAACATTAAGTTTATAAGTCCTAAAAATTCACTCTGAATTGTCCAGCAGGACACATAGCGTAACGGTTATAGGTGTTGGTTCCCTGGAGGTTGCAGGTTCAATCCTGAATGCAGGTGAGTAACAATACAGGGATACTTAACACTTGCACCCGGTTATGGCAAACGGAATCACAACAGGCGACCCCCGTGGATTCAATAAAGGACGTAGTTCGAAGTTTTTGAAGGTTCCCGAACTCGACAAAAACCTGAAGAAGGCCCGAGGACATATCGGCCGAAACGTTGTGGAAATAACAATAAAGATGAAGACCGAAAACTCTTAATGATAAAAAGCTTCGTCTCAGAAATTTAGACAACTAAACTGTGTGTATTTGAATGTTTTAAGAGATGTTAAAGTTTGTGAGAGATTTATATTTTTGAGAAGTGTTCCTTGGTTGTTGATTATATGGAACTAAATATGCCCGTGTATAAGCTTAGGACATTGTATTCTGTGTACTCTTCTGTGATGTCATGTTCAATGGGACACGAGGTTTGATAGGTGTTTTCAACGGGACTTGACCGTAACATACTAATAATTGTTTGCGGCAATGTGAAGTATGAAACAAATTTGCTTACAGCTTCCCAAAAACTTGATTTACATTTCAAGAATAGAGCATTTTATGAAAGAATATGCAACAAAAATATGTGTTGTGTAGAGGATGCCAACCATCATCAAATTGTCTTGATGATCAGACCGACAATAAAAAGTCAATACTAAGAACTTTCACTGAAGCGGCGAGTGACAGTGAGATTATTTTTTAAGCGGGAGGGGAACATGTAGTTATCGGGAGAGCGATAATTCATATCTAAATTTCAGGACTAAAGCAAGTCGCATTCTC
>OY757919.1:98105068-98150068 GCA_963585895.1 Sepioteuthis lessoniana | reverse complement strand
AGATGAATAAAGTCGAATTTTGCCTAAAATTTGTTGTTTTATTAGTTAGGCCTGGGACTTATTGAGTGATGTGTTAAGAGTTCACTATTTGGATCGCAGGTGGTTATTTTAAATCTTCGCTATGAATAAAATATCTACGACAAACGATAAAAAATTTGCATATTTAAATTATCATTTGAATTTAATATTGGGAAATTTTTTTTTCTGAATTAAAGATATTTTAAGATATCAATATTTTCATTTTTTTTTTTTTTGTACAAACTATCTGTCCAAATGAAACAATAATGATATGCAATTGTTCAAGATCTCGATCTTAAATAATCACTTACAAATCTAATTCATTCTGCTGAAATAAATGGAATGATTATTTTAGGTTTGGTTTGGTTGGGTTGAGTTTTATGGCATATCAACCATTGCTGGTTATTTAATGCCATATCCTGTTTAGAAGGCTTGACGGCAACTACACAAGAATGCTCCGAGCAATATTGAACAGTAGGTGGAGGCAGCACCCCACAAAGCAGCAGCTGTACGGCCTCCTACCACCCATCACGAAAACTATAAAAATTAGACGAACCAGACATGCAGGACACTGTTAGAGAAGTAGGGACGAGCTCATTAGTGATGTACTCCTATGGACCCCTACACATGGCCGAGAAAAAGCAGGGTGAACCTACTTACAGCAGCACTGTGAGGATACGGAGTGTAGTCCTGAGGACCTGCCGAAAGCGATGGACGATAGGGAGTTCAGGGATATCTGTGCTGATGGCACGACAAGATGATGAAGATGATGATACATTAAATACATGATTTGTAAACATGATCCAACAGTTCTATTTCTAACAATTCAGTTTGGCATAAGTAAACAAAGTTAAATAGTTTCAAGTATTGCTATGTATAACTTACAATTCAATTAAACATCAGTAATTTGTTTACATACAGATAACTGGTCAAACAGTTCTATTTCAAACAATTTACTTTAGCATCTGTCGTTTGTTTGCACTTACTTTAAATATCGAACAGTTCTATTTGATCCATAGATAGGACTCTATTAGGGGCTACCACTCCGGGACAGAGTGAACCCGAAAGCGATGGCAATGAAGGAGTATTCTGCATTCCCCAAAGTTGCCGCATTACTGGAGCTTCATCTTCAGATTGTTTAGTATCATATCCAGGATAATCGTTGGTGGGGGAGTCTTAAACGTCTGCAGATATGCAGTCGGTGTATTCTACAGCCTTAGCCAACTGGGCTTAATGGGGTTTTTTTGTAAAAATTTTCGTCAATTTTTTTTTTTTTTTTTTTTTTGCAAATGTAAATTCTACATAGTTACGTCTTGCTGCACCATGGCTTCCTGTTGATTATTACCGCTTTTACAAGAATTCCCTTTTCTCCGCTGGGATTATATTTTTCTTTAAATGTTTCACTTGATTGCAATGCCGAAGCATGTCAAATTTTGGGTGTTCTTACTCAGACCATTTAAACGTCAGCAGCTCGGCTTTTTGGCTTCCAGCTCCGGCTGGGCCGCCTTCGAGTGAACGAACGATCAATGACAAGCAACCATAGCACAAGACCACTGTGGTCTAGTATAATCTATGAACCGGTACACGGGCCGGACTCACATAACATCTAATGAGTTAAAGTCCAGCTGGCTCATCTGGCTCACATTGCACGAAGTGAGCTGATGACGAACATAAGACCAGCAGGGCACGAGTCTCGGCTTGTGTCCGACCTCCTCTTTCCCCACTATAAAAAAGACTTTGTGTTAAGTTCTGTCTGGTGGGAGGCAGAGACAAATACCACTTTTCAATGATTAGTTTTCACACACTCACACACATACTCACACATACACAGAGTAAGGGCAGTTAAAAGTTTGGCAATATTTTTTGTGTGAGAGGTGCGCATATCACGTGGCCGGATCAGTTCAAGCCTTGTTAAGTACCTGCTGTAGTTGGTAGTATCGTGGTAATTGGTGCGCTGATCAGGTAGACTTAAAACCGTAGATTCAAAAGCTGTGCTTCAAGCTAAAAAGGCAAATCCGGCAAGTAGCACTTGGAGAGTATCAGACGAGCTCAGCATCTGACAGTTCAGTATTGTTCGTCAACTTTACGACATTGGCAAAAACATCCGGAGCTATTGAATTGTGCCTCATGCTACCAAAATATTGCAAAACTTTTGACTCACTAGAATATATATATATATATATATATACAGAGAGGGGAGAGAGTGGGAGAGAGGATGAGATGAAGTAACATAGAAGAAGGGGGAGAGAGAGAGAGAAGGGTGATGGTGGTGTAATGGACTGTGAGCCAAATTGAAATCCTGGACAAGGCATATTTTGTCAACTGCTGTGGTATCACTCATGCTGTCCTTATGTCCTCCCTTTGAAAAAAATGAAGAGAGGAGATCTGCAGCAGGTGTAACTTCCGTACAATCATTCCTAGACCTGTGCCAAGATTCAGGTATCTTGCAAGACTGATATATATATATATATATATATATATATATATATATATATATATATATAACCCTGTGGCTAACCATTGTGGCTATATATATATATATATATATAGCCACAATGGTTAAAGTGTTCGCCAATCGTCCGGGAGACCAGGGTTCAATCCAAACCAAAACTTAAAATATGATACTTGATGCCTTCTTGCCTAACACTCAGTATTATAAAGTACATATCAAGGGTGAGAGGATCAATACATAGACTGGAGGAGTTGTGCCCTCTTCAGCATATCGGTGTAGTAGCTATTAAAAAGAGAGCCTTCAAGTAGACCTTGGCTACGGTCGGCCAACTTACTTAACTTATATATACATATATTCAGTAGCCATCACATTTTCAAATTTGTAGAGGTAGGTAAGTAGCAAGTATGATAGAATGAGAAATATAAATATGTTGTTTTTTTTTTTAAATTATGATTAACGTTATATTTAAAACCCGTTCTTTAATAGAATGTCTGGTGTAGACATCAGTGATTAAATTAATTCATATCCTACGGATGAAAAAATGCATTTTTTACGGAACAAATATTTATATCTTAACTCTTTCCTTGTCAATGCACTTAATAAAAAAGTTCTCCATTAATTACTTGCACAGTCGGCTGGGGCTGCAGAATACACCGACTGCTTTTCTACAGAGGAGTAAGACCCTCTTACGAGTGTCCTGAATATGACACTAGACAATCTGATGATGAGGCTCTAGTAATGCTTGAGTTTGGGGGAATGTGGCGTACCCTTTCATTGCCATCGCTCCCAGGTCCACTATGGCCCAGAGTGGTAGCACCTGATAGGGTCCTATCTATGAGTCAAATAGAACTAAACTGTGTCCTTATGCTAAACTGAATTTCTAGAAATAGTACTGTTTTGACATTTATGTTGCGTATTCATGCTAAACTGAATTGCTCGAAATAGAACTGTTTTTGACATTGAAACTCTCCTTACGCAAAACCGAAATGTTTGAAATTTGACTATTTTGACGTTCAACTGTGTGTAAACAAAAACTATACATATACTAAATTGAATTGTTTGAAATAGAACTGTTTATATGTTTAAAATGGATTTGGCATTAATAACCTACAATGGTTGATGTGCCATAAAACCAAACCAAACCAAACCAAACCAACCATTTGTTACATTGTAAACATTGTTCTCTGAAATTTTTATATAAAATCTTAAGAATTGAGAGAGAGAGAGAGAGAGAGAGAGAGAGAGAGAGAGAGAGACAAAGAGATCTAAGTAAGAATTGCAAAGATAGACAATTTACAATACTTGCTGACGATCATTTTGTAGCCCAGGCGAAAAACTAGCGGTCACGAAGGGCCGTTAGCTCATTATCTCCGCTTTATTAACTTAGATCTACTAATGCTCTATCACCGATATTGAGCCCTCTTTACTTTGGAATCTAGTAAACTGTTAATTAAATAGCCACTTTTGTTTTAAAAGCGGGTCATTTTATTCCGTAAGTATTAGCTCGCCTACCAATCTACTCTAAAGAAGGAAAGCATAAAGAAAACAAGATATATCATTACTACTCCTAGCGAGTTTTTCACACTAGTCTTAGCTGATGGTCTTTCACTGGGGGTTGAGTGACTGCAAATCTCCAGGACTCTTCTCAGTATTCCGGCCGATCGTCGTAATGTTGTGGTTTGGATGGTGGCTGCTCGTCCTCTGATTTCCAACTCTTCCATGCTCATTTCTAAACCTTTTGGGGTTGATCCGAACGCACCATTTACAATTGCATTGTTAGAATTCGGGTAGCCATTTTGTCCTCGAGTTATGTGATTCTTAATACAAAAGATACGTCTTGCCAGTAAAAAAAACTGCAGAACGGTAAATGAATGAGGATAATTTGCTGCTGCTGCTGCTGCTGCTGCTGCAGGCAAGTCTATAAACAAAATGGACCATATTATGGACGCCTTCGCCAATGCCCCGGTAGACCAGGATACAATCTCAGGTCGATTCTCACCAAAGACTCAAAAAATGGTATTTGATGCTGCATTGCTTTACACTAACCATTTTAAGGTACGTATCAAGGGTAATGTGGAGAAATCCAAGGAAAGGAGTAGAATCGTCCCCTACACATCGGTGTAGTAGCTATCGAAATGGGAGCCTTTGGGTCACCCTCAACTATGATTGCCAACTTTACTTACTTTATACCCTAAAACCAGTCCAACAGGTATCACCGTCACTTTTTTGTTTAATTACTTTTTGTATTTCTCTGGCAAGGTCCAAGTAATTGTCTTTCTTTTCATTTTCTTTGATTTTCATTCTTTGGTCACCTGGGATGGCAAAGTCCACTATTCGGCAGGTTCTCTTTTCTTTTTCTTTTTCTTTTTCTTTTTTGTTGATTATCACTTGGTCTCGTTTTCTGGCCGGAAATAGGTGATCCATTCGTAACTCAAAATCCAGAAGGATTTTCTGAGTCTCATTCTCCATGACGGATTCTGATTTTTGCAAATATCATTTGGTTGTATATTCTTCTTCTTCTTCTTCTTCTTATTATTATTATTATTATTTACTCCTCTAGAGTTTTTCACATCAGCGCCAGCTGGTGGTCTTCCATTGGAGTTTGAGTGATAGCAAGTCTCCTCAAGTCTCCAGGATTCTTCTCAGTATTCTGGTCGTCTTCAATAATGCTGTTGTTTGGATGGTCTCCACTCGGCCGCCAACTTTCAAATCCTCTAGGCCCTTTCATAATCCTTTACTTACCGTGACAAAAGCACCAATCACAATTGGTATAATTGTCACCTTCATATTCTATAGTTTTTTCAATTCTTTAGCAAGGTCGAGGTACTTATCTCTCTTTTCACATACTTTTAGATTTATTCTGTGGTCAGCCGGGACACCAAGTTCTCTTTTTTTTTTTTTTTTTTTGTTGTTGATTATAATTAGGTCTGGTCTTATGGCCGAGATTTGGTGATCCGTGTGTATGTCAAAATCCCATAGGAGTTTATGTGTTATTTTCTAGGACAGGTGCCGGGTTGTGCATATACCATTTTTTGGTATGGTCAAATTTCAATTTCTTGCACATTTCCCAGTGTATCACCTTGCCGATCTAGTCGTGTCTAGTCTTATATTCCTTCTGCGCTAATTTGCTGCATTCGCTTATTATGTGATTGATGGTTTCATCTCTGTCACTCTATAGCCTACAATTACTATTTTGTTGCGTCTTATCTATTCTCGCTTTGATATGATTGGTTATTATGACGTTGTTTTGTGCTGCTATTAGAAGAAATTCTGTGTCTCTCTTAAAGTTTCCTTTTCTTAGCCAGGTCCAGGTTTTGTATTATTATTATTATCATTTTCGCTCTGGTTTCAACAGGTTATTTTTTTACTGAGAACCAAGTGACAGCAAGTCTTTTCAGGTCTTCAAGTCTTCTAAATATTCTAGCTGATCTTAACAGTTCAGTGGTCTGGATGGTCACTATTCTCTGCTTTCCGATTCCTCCAGTATCCTTTCCAAGCCCTTGAGGACCGTTTCAAGTGCTCCAATTACAATTAGTATCACTGTCTCCTTCACAATCCACAACTGTTTTCATTCGCTAAAAATGTCCAAGTATTTGTCTACCTTTTCCTGAATCTCTCTCTCTCTCTCTCTCTCTCTCTCTCCATCCGTCCCAATCATCCATCGCTCTCGGCAGGTCTTCTTAACTACATCCAGTCTCCACATAGCTTAAGTTAGTTCTTGCTGGTCTACCAACACGGTGTAGAGATCCACAGAAGAACATCGCCCATGAGTTCATCTTTGCTAGATGAACAAGAACAAAATAAGACGTGTGGTACACTGCTAGAAAAGCAAGAACGAACTTATCAATATTAGGTCTCATCATCTGACCTGAACTAAGTGATCTGTTTGTATCTCAAAATCCCAGAGATTTTTATAAGTGTCATTTTTAGAACAATTTCTGGTCTGCGCATATACCAATTGTTTACATGGTCAAATATCAGTCTTTTGTACAATTCCCAGTGGATCACCTTTCCCAACCAGTCATGCCTACTCTTGCATTCTTTTTGTGCAAGTTTGCTGCATTCACTTATTATGTGATAAACCCTTTAATCTCTGTCTCCACATAAACTACACTTGCTATTCTTAAGCGTACTATCAATATTTTGCTTTGAGGAGTGAATTATTATTATAATTATTATTATTATTATTATTATTATTATTATTCCTACTAAAAATATTATGGTCTGATCTTAAATGATATAATAATCAAATTTCATTTTCTCTCTGTAGTTCACTGAAAAACTAAAATCGATTAAATGACAAGTTTTTTTTTCTTCTTTCTCTTTACATTAAGTCTGGATTTCTGGTCAGGATTTTGTGATCCGCTTAGATCTCAAAATTCCAGAGGACTTCATTGGTCTCTTTTACTTGGGCCAATTCTGGTTTGTGCCTATAACTTTAGTCAGTAAAGCCAAAATTGAATCTTTTGCACAATTCCCTGTGGATCACTTATCCAACCCAATCATGTCTAGTCTTGTATTTCTTTTGTATAGATTTGCTGCATTTGCTTATTATATGATTAACCTGTTAATCTCCATCACCACATAAGCTACACTAACTATTTTTAGCCAAGTTGGCTGGGGCTGTAGAATACACCGACTGCATCTTTGCAGAGGGGTGTCTTGGATATGATACTAAACAATCTAAAGGTGAGGCTCCGGTAATGCTGGAGCTTTGGGGAATGCGGGGACCCTTTCATTGCCAGTACTCTCAGATCTACTCTGGCCCGGAATGGTAGCAGCTGGTAGGGTTCTATCTATGGGTCAAATAGAACTAAACTGTGTACATATGTTTAACTGAATTGTTTGAAACAAAACTGTTTCGACATTGAAACTGTGTATGTCTGTTAAAGTGAATTGCTTGAAATAAAACTGTTTTTATATTTAAACTGCATACTTATGCTAAACCGAATTGTTTGAAATAGAACTGTTTATATTTATAAAAACGGACAAAAAAACCTACAATGGTTAATTTGCCATAAAACCAAACTAAACAAGGAAAATTACCACCCTTCTGCGTATTATCAATTTTTGCTTTGATACAATTCCGTTTCTTTCTTGAGGTTTCCTCTTCTTAACCATGTCCAAGTAATCTCGTTAGTCATTTTCTTTGTTTGTCACTTGAAGTATCCAATAAGTTGTTTTTCTTTATTATTATCATATTACTCCTTACGAGGCTTTCTCCCCAACATCAGCTTATAGTCTTTCACTTGAATCTAAGTGACAACAAAGTTTCCTCATGTCTCCAGGACTTTTCTCAGTATTCTTGTAGTTTGGGATGTTCTCGATTTGTCTACCGATTTCCAACTCATCCAGCCCTCTCTCCAAGAACACCAATTATAATTTGCATCACCATCACCCTCGTGTTCCACAGTTTTCTCAGTTCTAAGACAAGGTCAAAATACTTGTCTCTTTTTTTCTGCCTTCTTTGTTTTTGACTCTATGGTCCGCTGGAACTGTAAAATCCACTATACGATAAGTCTCCTTTCCATTTTTAAATTTCATTTTTATTAATAATTACTAGGTCCGGTCTCCTGGTCGGAGTCAGGTGTTCCGTTTGTATCTCGAAATAACAGAGAATTTTATACACCTTATTTTCTAGAAAAGATTCTGGGTTGTGCATATACCATTTAGTAGTATGGTCAAATTTCAATGATATTATAATTATTGTTATTATTTTACTGATTAAAGAGTTCTTCACACCAGCGTTAGCTGATGGTCTTCTATTGGAGTCTGAGTGACAGCAAGTCTCCTTAAGTCTCCAGGACTCTTCTTAGTATTCTAACCGATCTCAACAATCCAGTAGGTTGGATGGTTTCCACTTGTCGTTTTATTTCCAAGTCCTCCAGTCCCTATACCAAACCTGTGGTGACTGTACCGAACGCGCCAATTATAATTAGTATCACTTTCATTATTATTATTATTATTATTATTATTATTATTATTATTATTATTATTATTATTATTCACTCATTAGAGCTTTTCACATCAGCGTTAGCCGATGGTTTTTCACTGGAGTCTGAGTGACAGCAAGTCTCCTCAAGTCTCCAGGACTCTTCTTAGTATTCTGGCCGTTCTCAATAATGCTGTCGTTTGGATGGTCTCCACTCGTCCGCCAACTTCCAAGTCCTCCAGTTCCTTTAGTAATCCTTTAGTTACTGTTCCAAACGCACCGATTACAATTGGTATAATTGTCACCTGCACGTTCCACAGTTTTTTCAATTCTCTAGTAAGGTCGATGTACTTATCCTTATTTTTACATTCTTTCAGTTTTATGCACTGATCAGCCGGGACAGCAAAGTCGACAATTTTGCAAGTTCTCTTTTTTTGTTGTTGTTGTTGTTGATTATTATTAAGTCTGGTTTTCTAGCCGGGATTAGGTGATCCGTTTGTAGGCGCTGAAAAGTTAACAAGCCAACAAAGAAAGATATAACTTTTATTTATTTATTTAGAGTTAAAGAAACTTGAACAATTTGTTTAGCTGTGACGTTGATATTTTAAATAGCAAGTGCATTTAATGTACCTCGGTCATTCATTCATTGGTTTGGTTGAGAACTTTTCAGCACCCTCTTATATATATAGTCATTAATCTTTATTTTCGGATTAGTCGAGTCTTTTTCTCGTCGCTATAAGTTCTCAATTCTCAATACATCTTTATTAACCGTCTGATAAATATTTTCTACTTTTTTTTTCAAATTTATTTATTTTTTTTTTTTTTATGCATGAAATAATTTTTATTTTAATTTCTGCTTTTGATGATCGGGCGTCGGTGCAAGCACCCTGCGGAACTGGCGGTCGTCCCAGTGCGAACACCGCGAAGCGATGGCGCCAAGCGTCGTTCCGCCATTTTGTTTCGGTGCCACTTTTTTGCGGGGTGGATGGAAGGCAGATTTAATTCGGTGAATAGCGGCAGTAGAGCAAAATAGATGAGCACACACACACAGTCGACAAAAAGACACCCAGAAAGAGAGAGAGAGAGAGAGAGAGAGAGAGAGAGAGAGAGAGAGACGGGTGGAGAAAGAAAGAGACGAGAGAATGTCAGATTGAGAAAGGAAGATGAAGTTAGAGGAAGAGCAAGATAGAGAGAGAGATAAAGAAAGAGAGGATGAGAGAAGGAAGGGGAAATAGACAAGCGGACGGAAAAAAAGAGATGAGACTATAGGGAAGAATAACAGCCAGACTGAGAGAGAGAGAGAGAGAGAGAGAGAGAGAGAGAGAGAGAGAGAGAATACGAGGAAGAACTGGATAGATCGACAGAAGGAGATAGAGCAAGAGAGAGAGAGAGAGAGAACAAAAAAGAAAGAGAAAATGGAGAGACAAGCCGACGGAGAAAATGAGACGAGGAGAGAGAATGATAGACAAATTGAGAGAGGGTGAAGTTAGAGTAAGACCTAAATAGATAAATTGAAAGAGATAGAGCAGAGAGTGGAAAGGAGAGAGAGAGAGAGAGAGGGAAAGAAGGACAAGACAAGTGGACGGAGAAAGAGACGAAAAGAAGGGAGAGAATGATAAATAGATGAGAGTGGGTAACAAAGTTAGAGGAAGACCTACATAGATATATAGTGAAATGGAGCATGAGTGAGAGAGAGAGAGAGAGAGAGAGAGAGAGAAATACGAAGATAATAAGGTGGGTTCGTTTAAAATCAGTGAACGTTAAGCTGGTGTTCACAAAGTATCTCATTCATATAATTCCATAGAATCATTCGTTACTCATCCGCATATTTCCTGTCTATTTATGAACTTAGTGCGCCTTTTTAGCTAAATTATGTATTACATCATAAAAGAACGATTCTAATTTTGACTCTATGTCATCTACAAAGAAGGTCACAGGAAGCGAAACAAGTGGTTAATGTGAATACGTTCTATATGAAAAAAACATTACGCGAAATAAATGCTCAAAATATATTCAACAGAAATCAAGACCCTAGTGGTCTACACCACATAAGCGAATTAATACCAGGGCGCAAGTTGACAGAGATCAACCTCACTTCCACTGCGCTGGCTGTATTATGATACTCTTGATCTAGAACCCCGTAACCAGTCTTGCGAGATTACCATTTAAAGTGTCACCCACCCGAGGTGGAAGTAGTGGTGGGGTATTCTATGAACCCCAGTATATATTCTACGGATTTAGCGATTCGGTTCCTTTTTCTCTTTTTGTGGTTAGGGTGCGAGAAGACAAATGTTCGCAAAGATACAAGAAGAGTCCTGTTCCTCGAAGAACGAAGATGCTAACTGCACACTTAATGTCCGTTGTCCATTTCTTCCTGCTTCCACGGCCTCGGAGAAATAAAACCGCGAAAAGTCCTTACACTAGAAGTCGACTTGTGTTTTTACATAGTTTGCTCCCATATCAGACGATTACTCTCACCGCCACTATGTTACAGAGATTTCGGGTCGCAACACATTTGCAAGGAAAGCTTTTTCGGGAACAATTATAATAATAATAATAAAATTATCAAATGTAGAAAGTAGAAAGCTAAAGGGTAGGGGAAATATTTAGTCGAGACCCCATTCTCCAAAGATATTAGCATTAGTATATAATAACACTAAAAAAAACGGAAGAAAAACAAATAAACTCACTTACAAATACAAGTCACTAAACTTTTTATATGCATATGGCACTCGTGGATATCGTCATAAGAAGTGGACGAGGTGACCCGAGCTCAAAACCCTAGACAAGGCTGTTTGCATTTCATATTGTGTTAATACCATTGGGAAAGGCATGAATCCAAGTATTCTCCCTTTAGCTATGGGTTAAATAGTAGGGCAGACTGAGCCTTTTTACCTTGGTATAGCATCTGGTTTTAGAGAAGGAAAACTGAATTCAAACCTGTTAAACTCCGATTAAAACTGAACCTGTGCCGTATCCTGTTTGTGCGGAGAGGTTGGTATATATATATATATATACAAGGGACATAGGATAAGTTTCCAGACTTTTTTTCGTGTGGGCACTTTTATTGATAGTACACACATGAAACTCTAGTCCCCTTCGAAGTAATCTCCTCCGCCTGCAATGCACTTGTTCTACCGTTCCAACAACTTCTGGAAGGCCCCATGGAATTCCTCTTGTGTGAGCGTGTCAATGACCTTCGTCACAGCCTCTTTCATCTCAATTGTCTCATAACAACAGCCTGTGAGCTTAGGGAATAGCCAAAAGTCACAGGAAGCAAAATCTGGACTATAGGGAGGCTGAGGAACTGTCTGGATGCCCATCTTGGTCAAATAGTCTGTGACAAGGATGGAGTTGTGGACTGGTGCATTGTCCTGGTGGAAATGCCACTGACCCGATTTGAAGAGTGCTGGCCTCTTCCGACGCAATCTCTTCCTGAACTCCCTTAAAACCTCAACATAGTAACCCTAAGCCTAATCCTTTGGCCAATCAACGGTGGTGTATTGACTTCCTTAGTCCTCCCACACCTCTCATCATCCCTCATAGACTCCCTGCCTTCCTTGAATATCTTATGCCGCTCAACAACTGCATTCGTGCAAGATCCTCTGAAAGCAGTCTGAAGCCTTCCATACGTTTCTGTGGCATTTTTTCCAAGTTTAAAACAGAATTTTATTGCATATCGTTCTTCTAAAGTGTCCGCACGTCCAAATTGCATTTTTGAAATTCACCAGCTGTGACAATCAGGCTTTAGTAAGGTGCATTCCAATTCCTGTTATAACTGTTCATTTGAAGCTGAAATCATAAAAATTGGTCAGTCATCTCATAAGATATATAGCAATAACATACTGAATTTTTAAGAGTCTATGACAATATTAAATGCCTCTACAAAAATGTCTAGAAACTTATTGAAAGCACCACGTATATATATATATACACGCCGGTGACATTACAAAGAAAGAACATACAAATATGTCTCATTGTCAAAATATACTCATATATGAACAAGCATTACGTTGTTGGGATAAAAAAAATTGAAAAAAGCTTACTTGATGAGTGTATGTAAGATGGCCATGTGGCTTTAGCGTTGCCTGGCAGTGACCGAGACAACGTTTCTAAAATTAAAAGAAATAGGACAGAAAAGTAGATAATCAGGTAATAAAGTGCTCTAATTCATTTGATCACATTTAGTTGACTTGATCTCTGAAAATTTCTCACCCTGGTTATCTAACTCAATGAAGTACATCTTAATTGATAGAGCATTGGCTGCTCAAAACATTGCCAACAAAAAGTGGCATTAAGTAAATTTATAGTTTCGTTTGGTTTGGTTTTATGGCATATCAACCATTGTTGGTTATCTAATGCCAAATCTAATTTTATACATATATATTAAATATATGGTTTGGTTTGGTTGGGTTTTATTAAATATCAACCATTGTAGGTTATTTAATGCCAAATCCATTTTATACATATGAACAGATCTATTTCGAACAATTCAGTTTAGTATAAGTATAGTTTTTTTGTTTACACACAGTTAAATGTCAAAACAGTTCTATTTCAAACAATTCAGTTTAGCATATATACACTCTTTCAGTGTAAAAATACTGTTCTATTTCAAACAATTCAGTTTAGCTTAAGTTCATAGTTTAGTTCTATTTAATCCATAGATAGGGCCCAGTCAGGTGCTACTGCTCTGGGCCAGAGTGGACCTGTGAGCAATGTCAATGAAAGGGTACTCCACATTCCCCAAACCTCCAGCATTACTGGAGCCTCTCCATCAGATTGTTAAGTGTCATATCTAGAGCAATCATTGTGGAGGGTCTTACCTCACTGCAAAGATGCAGTCAGTGTATTCTACAGCCCCAGCCGACCGGCCATCCTAGGAAGGAGGTCTAGCATAAAGAGGTACAAAGGTTCTGCAAAAGATATCTGTGTTTTACATTTGTCAAAAGAGACTAGATTTTCTCTCGTTGCGTTGTCATTATTCTTGTCAATCACCGTCTTACATTTTGTGTCTCAATGGAGGTGGGTAGCGCAACGGCCTTCGTCTGAGAAAACAGATGCGGCAACATGATTTCAAATTCTGAACGAGACTGTTTACATTACACTTTCATGCTAATACCCTTTGGAAAGGCATGAACCCATTTATTCTTCCCTTTATCTTGCTATGGGTAAATAGTAAAGTAGACTGGGCTCTTTAGCTTTGATCTGGTAACCAGTCTAGGAGAAGGAAAAACTCAGAATTCAAACTACTTTAATATCTGGAGAAGGACAAGCTCTACAACTATTCCTGGCCAAGGCGCCATCACGGCGAAACCTGGTTACGGGACCTGTATGATATTACTAAATTTCTCATGATGCTAGTATATATGGATGTAACTGTTACGTACCAGAAGAGAAAGGTGACAACAACACTTGTTTATAAAAATATATAAGTAAGCTGGCAACTGGAGTCCAGGGCGACAAGAAGGCTCCTTTTCAATAGCTACTACACCGAGGTGTTGGGGAGGGGCGCTACTCCTTTCCCTGGATTAATCCACTTTACCCTTGATACGTACCTTATATTGCTTATATTTTTAAAGTCATTAGTATGACCCGAACTGAATTGAACCCAGGTCTCCCGGACAATTGGCGAACACTCTACCCACAAGGACAATGAGCCGGTTAAGTGAATTAATGAAAGCGATACGAAGCTGAAACAGATATGTGCTAAAGAAGGCGACTCGGTAGATTAATAACACAACCAAAAGATTTTAACATAAGGGTGCATTTAAAATATAACAAAGTTTTAATAGGCAAACAAATAATGATAAGATTTAAGAAATAGTTCCTTTTTCTTTTCTCTTTTCTTTTTTAAATACCGGCTATATTAAGCCAACAGGCAGTATCAAACATAAATGTCTCTCAACAGTCCTTTTCTTCTTTCTCCTTTTTTCTTTCTTTCTGTTTTCTTTTACTTGAGAAAATGCTTAAGTCACCGGGCCGAAGCATATAACAATGTTCATTCACTAATTTACTGTTGATGAAACAGAATCCTTTCAGTTTGTCTTTCTTTTTTTGAATACATATAATTCCAATATCTAGGAAGGGTAAAAAGAAAAACAGTTTAAGTTGTACTTAACTTTGACAAGGCTTAATTTTCAGGCTTCTTTCTTTTACGGGCGAGTGGCATCCCCAGAATCTGGCTGTATCAGCGCCTTTTTTGCTGACTTCTGTCCAAAGATTCTGTTCAACTCTTTTTACGGTGGATTCCCCGGAGTTGGCTAAATTGGCATCTATCCATCGCCAATGTCTGTTCAGAACTAAAGATTCTTTTCCAAATTTCCGCTAACGAAAAAGATGGTGTTTGGTCTATGTGCTAATCATTTGACTTTTTCGTTCTCCCACCATTCCATCTGGTTATGATACTAGAGTGACCTGGATTTCTTTCTTTGTCCAACAGATTCCAGGTCATGGAGTGCGGGTATCTTTGACCTTCATTCTCTGGCCGATTTAGCGGTCAGTCTTTGTTACTGTTGATTCAAGCACTTAAGGGTAGGAGAATCGACCTCCCTTTCCCTCTCTCGGTAGTATACCACGTCACAATATCGTTCTTCTAAAGTGTCCTCACGTCCAGATTGCATTTTTGAAATTCACCAGCTGTGACAATCAGGCTTTAGTATTTAGTATTCCAATTCCTGGTGTTGCTCTTCATTTGAACCTGAAATCATAAAGATTGGTCAGTCATCTTATCAGATGTATAGCAATAACATACTGAAATTTAAAGAGTCTACGACAATTTTAAATGCCTGCACAAAAAAGTCTGGAAACTTATTGAAGGAACCACGTATGTTAATGTAATAACCATGTCTAGAAAATCTGGTAAACACTCACATGTGACATACGGAACACTGTCCAGCTGTTTCGACCTTATTTGGTCTCATCAGCAGTGCATACACCACTGGAGATCGAACCACCAACTACAGCATGTAAAGTCGAAACTCTACCGGTGGGGCACCGGTCCATGCCACATATAACCGATGCCAGATAAACCAGTTATACTTACTGCGCAGCCTCTTAACTATATGTGTCCTGCTTGATCCAATAGAGAAAGAGAGAAAGAGAGAACGATAGATATATTATCACCATTTCAAAATATTCATCTTGGGCATATGCTTTGTTTGTTTCAGGTTTTGGACAGTCCGTGTGAAAAGAACCTTGACTCAATTTACTCCTCTAGAAATTTGGAAAATACAAGTTGTACTGCTTAGTGTTAATACACGAAGAGCAACTACGAACATTTCGGAGTGTTTCAGCGTAAATCTGGGAACATTACCGAGGATTCAAAAAGTGTTGGACGAGTCCAATGATGATTACGAAGATTAGGTAGCTCTGAAGTTTCACTCGGATCTTTCTGATAAGAACGGAACTCCCAAATTCATGATTGATTGACCGTGATCCCAGCAAGTAGGAACATTGGAATGTCTGAGTTTCTTGAAGATATTCATTATTTTCCATACAAGATGAAAAAAATCCAGTTTTTATCATAGGCTACGAAAGGATAAAAGGAAAGGACACACGCTTCAAAGCTTTACAACAAACTTAACATTCCCCCAACTGAACATGCTTAGGTTTTTCTAAGAAATTTTTCAGTCAAGACAAGTAGTGAACTCACAGAACAACCGTTGATTTTTTTCAGTCCCCACAAAATGCACTGATATTGATGAAAACTAAACAGGCTGCTCACATCATGGTGTTTTTAGTTTGGTTTGTTATTGGGTTTTATGGCATATCAACCTTTGTAGGTTGTTTAATGCCAAATCCATTTTTATGTAAATAATCAGTTCTATTTAAAACAATTCAGTTTAGCATTAGTACACAATTTAATTGTCAAACACATTTCTATTTCAAACTATTTAGGCAGTTATATATAACAATTCAGTATAGTGAAAGTACAGTTTCAAAGTCAAAAACAGTTCAATTTCAGATAATTCAGTTTAGCATAAGCACGCAGTTTAAATGTAAGTACATTTTAATTTTCAAAAACATTTCTATTTCAAGCTATTCAGTTTAATCAAACAATTCAGTTGTCAGATGTGAGTGTTATTTTCATCTTTGTGTAATTTAGGCAACAACTGACCCATCGCACTATATATATATATATGAAAGTGTTCATATGATGGTTATAGTCATGGGAAATGAACGCGGGGAACCAAGTTCAAATCCTGGACGACGCTGTTTGCATTTCACACTACCCGTGGGAAAAGTATGTATCCAACTATTCTCCCCCCAGCAATAGAGTAAATAGTAGGCCAGATTGAGCTCTTTAACCTTGGTATGACAACCGGTCTAATGCAATATACTGGATTAGCTGGCGACAGAGTGCCGTGGATGAACTTAGTAGATTCAATGCGGTTGCAAGATAACATCAATAAAGTAGTTTCACAGGAAAGAGAAAAATAAAGGAGGATGGTGAGGAATTTAATTTATTGCCTGTGGATTGAATGACATATTTCCGTTCGCAGATAAGATAAACAAATTTCTGGAAAAAAAACGGATGTATGTAAGTAAAAGTAAAGTTGCCGAAGGCTCCCTTTTCAACAGCTACAACACAGAGGTGTAGGAGAGGCGCTACTCCTTTCCCTGGATTGCTCCACTTTACCCTTGATACGTACCTTATATTGCTGAGTGTTAAGCAAGGCGGCATTAAGTACCATTTTAAAGTCATTTTTATGACCCGAACTAGGATTGAACCCAGGTCTCCCGGACAATTGGGGATCACTCTACCCAAAAGGACAATGAGCCGGTTAAGGAAATACGTTGGCGAAGAGGCGTGTTCATATTTCTGGGTGGGAGTTGAAAGACAATATAAAGTCTGTAATTTTGGACTGAGGGAGAGATCTGTTGGTCATTTAAGGAAACCGGTCGGCTCCCCCGTGTGTGTTCTCTGGCCGTCGCTCTGATTCACACAAAGGGTCCCCGCCACAGAAGAAAGATATGTGCCAATTCTCTCTGACTGTATTCCTACTTCACACAAACATCACCGTCGAAGAATAAAAATATATATTATATTTTTATATATCTACGTGTTCTTTGTTGTTTGTCAAGCGGTACAATATACAACACTAAATGAAGAAAACTCTAAAAACTCTATCAAAATTCTAATAAAAAATTGAATCGTGTCTCATCCTGCTAGTATGAAGGCGTTGGTGCATATATACATGTGTGTGTGTGTGTGTGTGAGAGAGAGAGAGAGAGAGAGAGAAACTCTTCCATCGATTTGATGCATATATACATGTATGTGTGTGTGTGTCTGATAGACTCTTCCATCGATTTGGTGCATATATACATGTATGTGTATGTGTGTGTCTGATAGATTCTTCCATCGATTTGATGCATATATACATGTATGTGTGTGTGTGTCTGATAGACTCTTCCATCGATCTGGTGCATATATACATGTATGTGTGTGTGTGTGTCTGATAGATTCTTCCATCGATTTGGTGCATGTATACATGTATGTGTGTGTGTGTCTGATAGATTCTTCCATCGATTTGGTGCATATATACATGCATGTATGTGTGTGTGCTTGTGTGTGTGTGTGTGTTTCTGATAGACTCTTCCATCGATTTGGTGCATGAAGGCCCAAAAATTTCGTCTCCTATGAGATTTCAAATCAGTCTCAGAAGTGTATGCAAGTCCGTAGGTAATGAATGCAAGATGAATTATCTGGCATGACTGAGGAGCTTTTGTGTTCTTCCCCAATGCTCAAAGACGCTGGAGATTGGTTTGTTTGTTGTTTTGTTTTGTTTTTTTCTTTTTTTTTCAAACTTCTTGATGACTTTATGTCAGTTTGCTCTCCAATCCTTGTGAACTAAAGCAATTTGCTCTCCGGGGGACCGGGGTTCAGTCATACCGAAGACTTTAAAAAAAAGGTACTTGATACCTTCTTGCTTAACACTCAGTATTATAAGATACTTATCAAGGGTAAAGTGGAGCAATCCAGGAAAAGGAGTGACACCCTCTCCTACACCTTGGTGTAGTAGCTATTGAAAAGGGAGCCTTCGGGTCACCCTCGACTACAGTCGCCAACTTTTACTTATAAATTTACTTCAGCTTATCCTTGAAGCTGAGATATGGGTTCTAACATTTCTGCTTCCGTTATGAAGCTTTCTGTTGATTTTTTGAATTCTATTGTTTTTCATTCACATGACATAGCTAGCCCATCCCAATTTTCACTGTTTGGGGAAGATTTTTATGCCTCCAATATTACAATTAGCAAACAGCTCAGAGTTTGAGGTTCTGGCTTGCAGTGTGTATTAACAAATCGAACAAAAATAAGTCTGAGATCGCAGCTCCTACGACTACTTGATTGATCTCATGGAGTTGCAAGGTAACCTTAACGGTCAAAGTTACAAAGAGCAAGTCTTTGAAAGAGTTGTCGTACCTCACACTTATGATTACTCACTAACATTTTGTCCAAACTTTATGGATGCCCATGCCCGTGTACTTAAGAAATATCTACGTTTATCACCCTTAACGTAGGCCAAATCGGCTGGGGCTGTAGAGTATACCGACTACTTCTCTGCAGAGGGGTAAGACGCCCACTAACAATTGTCCTGAATATGACAATTGTGAGACTCCAGAAATGCTGAAACTTTGGGGAATGCGAAGTACCCCTCATTGTCATCGCTCCCAGATCCACTCTGGTCCACTGAGGTAGCACCTGATAAGGTTCAATCTATGGGTTGGTTGGTTGGTTGTTTTTATGGCATATCAATCTTTGTAGGTTATTTAACGCCAAATCCATTTATATACATAATCAGTTCTATTTCAAACAATTCAATTTAGCATGAGTATACAGTTTAATTATCAAAAACATTTCAAGCTATTCAGTTTAGTCAAACAGTTCTAATTCAAGCAATTCAGTTTAGTATAAGTATGTTTTTGCCAACGCAGTTAAATGTCAAAACAGTTCTATTTCAAACAATTCGGTTTAGCGTAAGTACAGTTTCAATATCCAAAACAGTTCTATTTCAGGTAATTCAGTTTAGCATAAGTACGCAGTTTGGTTCTATTTGACCCATTGATAAGACCCTATCACGTGCTACCACTCCAGTATATATATATGTAAAGAACATAAAACAAACCTTAGTTGATAATAACTTCCCGAATAAACTAATTGATCAACAAATAAACCAATATCTCCATAACATCCACAAAAATAGCAATAACAACAGCAATAACAATACTAACAGAATAAACCTATACAACATGAATCAAATTCATAAAAACTATAAAGTAGACGAGCAAATAATAACCAACATTATACACAGACACATTAAACCAAATGAACCTCAAAAATGAATAAAACTCATCATCTATTACATTAAATTTAAAACATCCAACCTCCTCGTTAAGAATAACACAAACTCCCCCCCCAATCCCATAACTCAAACTAATATAGTATATAAATTTACATGTCCATTTCTTGAATGTTTCTCGGAAAATAACATAACACCTAATACCTTCATTGGCTCTACAACAACCATACTCTCGTCGCCTCATCTACCATCTTTCCGACATAATCGCCATAAAACAACATATAATGACAAAGCATAACAAAGGCAATGACAAACTCAAATCCCCAGATATAAAAAAGAACTTAACAATACAAAAATCATATATAAAAATTACAGTAAAAACCGTTTACAAATCCTCGAACTATAATTCTTTTTTTAAAAACACTATAAATAAGATAACTTTCACCGCAAGTATAAACATATTAAACGTATTCACTAACTAACCACCCATCCTAAGAGAATGAACCAACCCCATCTATAATTTACAAATTTAAAAAAGCCACTCCGAATAAATATAAAACTCACTGCAACAAACGATCTAACACAACTCCTGAAGAAGACCAGCGAAACAGTCGAAAGCGCTTTGGCTAATATAGGGTTCTTTCTTAACTAACTTGACCCAGAAGTAAGAAGACTAGTGAGAAAATTTGAATGCCTTCACTTGAACATTTTAAGAAAGAAACAATCCACGATATTCAAACAAACCTCTTTATATATATATATATATATATATATATATATATATATATATATATATATATGTGGGGGGGGTGTATACGTGATGAATTTAATAAGTTTCCAGACGTTTTTTGTACAGGCATTTAAAATTGTCGTAGACTCTTGAAAATTCAGTATGTCATCTTATGAGATGACTGAACAATTTTTATGATTTCAGGTTCAAATGAACAGCTACAGCAGCAATTGGAATACACCCTACTAAAGCCTAGTTATCACAGCTGGTGAATTTCAAAAATGCAATCTGGACGTGAGGACAATTTACAAGAACGATATGCAATAAAATTGTTTTAAATTTGGATAAAATGCCACAGAAACGTATGGAATGCTTCAGACTGCTTTTCGACCATCTTGCATGAATCGAGCATGAGTTCTTGAGTGGAATAAGAGATTCAAGGAAGCCAGGGAGTCTGTGAGGGGTGATGAGAGGTGTGGGAGGAGTAAGGAAGTCAACAGACCAGAGTTGATTGGCCAAAGGGTTAGGGTTAGGGTTACTATGTTGAAGTTTTAAGGGAGTTCAGGAAGAGATTCCGTCGGAAGAGGCCAGTTCTTTTCAAATCGGGTCAGTGGCATTTCCACCAGGACAATGCACCAGTCCACAACTCCATCGTTGTCACAGACTATTTGATCAAGATGGGCATCAAGACAGTTCCTTACCGTCCCTATAGTCCAGACCTTTCTCCCTATAATGTTTGGTTATTCCCTAAGCTCAAGGAAAAACTTAGAGGCTGTCGTTATGAGAGAATTGAGGAGATGAAAGAGGCTGTGATGAAGGTCATTGACACGCTCACACAAGAGGACTTCGATGGGCCTTCTAGAAGTTGTTGGAACGGTACAACAAGTGCATAGCTGCCGGAGATTACTTCGAAGGGGGCTTGAGTTTCATGTGTGTACTATCAATAAAATTGCCCATACCAAAAAAGTCTGGAAACTTATTTTATAATCTTCTTATATATAGTGCACTTTAAGTTTGTTAACCAGAAAAATTAATACACTTAAATTTTCTTGTTAATATTTAATTCATTGGTTTCAGCGCCGGAAGTCTAACAGTATTAACGAATTATTCCTCCATTCGAATTACCTGAAAATAATATTTTCTATAGATTACGAATTTTTGTTTGTCTAAAGAATTATGCCGTCTTGAAAACTATCAGTCATGTCATTGTGATTATATACATATATATATATATATATATATAATTTATATCTCTGCTTATATATATATATATATATATAATCTGAAAGAGAAACGAGATTTTTGTTTAACACTGCGTTATTTATCTAATTTAATTATCAAGAAATTATTCTTTTCTTTATCATTTTTTTGTTAGAATTCTTTTGACAATAACTTGATTCTTTTTAAAACCTCGGATGATTTCTTCTTTGATACTTCTTGTTATGTCGTCTTTATGTCTGAAAATATTGCTGAGTAAAGTGGTAATGCAGAAAGTAAGAATTTTTTTCCTTAAAAGTAATTTCAGCCAGACTTTGGGTTTGTTTGTTTTAGTTTCATTGTTTAATGGCCTATCAACCTTCGTGGGTTATTTGATACCAAAGCCATCCTTGTAGAAGACAGCAGTGGTACTGTTTAAACCATAACGGGGAAAAAAAGAGGTCGATACCTCTCCCAAGGGTATTAGTTCGAAATTGAACCTAATACCATGACCTGATTTCGAACTCACTTATAAGGATGTCGTAGTCAAGCACGTTAGCCATTACGCCAGATTTTAAATCTATTTCTTTTTTTTTTTAATCATAGCAGAATATTCTAAAATATGAAGAAAAAATATCTGTCGCAGCAAGTCGTCTTATTCCTTCGTTTTTTAGACCCCTGTGAGCTGGTTACACCAGTATATTGGTGGTACTTTTACCCCCTACCACACACACTGTAGCAGGCTCAAACGGCAAAGGGTAAATTTTGACTCAAGAGCTTAGGGTTCAAAGAGATAAATCTAGTTTTAATTTAAAGATTTTTTACAACAGAGTTTATATATACTTTCCATTTGTGCCCCTGAAAAAGGCATGAATTCATTTCTCCCTGCTATGTTAAATAGTTTTCCTCGTCCTCTTTCCTTTTCTTTATATTTACCTTCTTCCTTCTCGTGCTCTTCTTTTTCCTCTTTTTTTACTTTTCTTCTTCGTCTTCTTTGCTTTCTTTTTGCTTAGAATTTACTGTATTTTGCTCAGTCTGACACAGGTCTGAGAATTCGTCCTGGACTTACCATTCTGTTGGGATGTCCCCTATAGATGGACTCGTCCTCATGTGACATATACCAACTGAGCTCTCTTCTGCGCAGTCGCAGTCTCAGACGCAGCAAGAGCGGCGGCAGTAATAACACTGCGCTACCCCAGTTGTTGGGTCGCACTTTGGACGTCCGTGCTGACTGCGGCGCGGATCTGGCCGAGTGTGTCTTGGCAACTGGAGATTTTCTTCGGCCTCAGGGGCCCATCCCCCTAGGCTACTGCCTCCTTCGGGGGGTATTGCCTGGCGCCAAAGGCGCCTATAATAAGGGAAATGCCGACGGGGCCGTGGGCATTTTGGGGAAATGCCGGGTGCGTGTGGGCTCCGACCCTGCGCTCGGACCCACCAAAAAAGGCCTTGTGCCACACTTGCTCGTTCGGTGGGGTGACGAACAAATACCGCAGTCTCGAACTCAGTCTCGGTACTGTCTTAACAAGTCGTTACCAAGAACGGTAATATTGTTAAACTTGGGAGGGGTAACGGTTGTGTATGTATTATTTGCCTTCAATACATTTCTTATTACTTATTTCTGTGTCGTGTCTTCATTTGAACCTCCCCTTGACAACAACACATTTCTAAACGGTCACCCATCTAAACACAAAGCCAACTCAATGCTGCTTAACTTCGATGATCAACCGGAGTCAAGTAAATTAAGTTGTAATGAGGAACCAAACAGGTAAATTAAGTATGTCATGATTTTCTCTATTCCGTTTATCTTCTTCTTCTTCTTCTTCTTCTTCTTCTTCTTCTTCTTTGCAACGTTTTCCTCTTTTCATGATTATTTCTCTTCTATCTTCACACTCTTATTCTCCTCAACTTTTTCATCAACCCCTTCACCCTCTACTTTCACTTCTTCTTGCTTTTCATTTTCTTCCTATTCATTTTAACGTTATCCTGTTTTTAACGTTTCTTCTTCATCTTATTCACAGTTACCTCCAGTACCCCATGTTTTTTTCTTTCTGCCTTTACTTTTTTTTCCTTGACCTCCTACTTCCTATCGTTCTTCTTCTTCTTCTTCTTCTTCTTCTTCTTCTTCTTCTTCTTCTTCTTCTTTATGGCTTTCCTCTTACCCTTTCAATTTGCATTTCTTCCTCTTTTAGGCTTCCTCTTTTCCTCTCTTTTTCTCACACTCCTAATATTACAATCCTGTCGTCTCCATCTTTTGTTGGTATCAAATGACTATTTTTCGCCATTTTGATTGCATTCGATCACGTCTAGGTGTTATTTTGTTTTGTTTATTTAATGCAAATAGATCACTTAACGCGGTTACCCTGTTCCTCTGTAGGATGGCGGAAACTATTCGGGACAATACGTTAACGTCTAAAATTCCTTACTTTGTTTGAAGAAGCCGGGTGAGTAAAACGGGTAGGGTAAACAGCTTCGCGCACTTCTAAATACATCTGGCCAAATACGTGAGTATCCGAGTCTTTTTGACTGATTACAGCGTTCGTATGGAAGCAGAAAATAACACAGATAAACAGGCAGACGTAATTATTCATTGGATCCCATAGCTATATCAGAACAGAATGCATACCAACAAAAAGGGGTGGGGAACAAAAGAGAAAACAAAGATTGGGGAGAAAAAGAAAAAAAGAAAAAGAATATAAGAACGATGTAAGGAATTGAATGAAGGAAGCACCAAATAACAGCATATGCTTGCGATTGTATCCTTCACGGTCTTCGAGCCGTTATTCTTGTTTCTGGAGAGTTGGTTCCTTCGTAAAGATAATCGAATTGCAGAGAACGTAGGAAGCCTGATACGAACACGTTTTGCCTTAGAGATAATAACGTTTTTCTTCTTTTTTTTTCATTTTTTTTTTTTTTCATATTTCTTTTTGTGTCTTCGAATTTTTCGCCTGAATCCAGCAGATTTCGTGTTTTCTTTGTTCTTCTCTTTTCTTCTTCTTCTTCTTCTTCTTAGTCCTCTTGCTTTTTTTCTAATATTTTCTTCCGACTACTTCTTTTCTCTTCTTTCTTTCTTTATTTTCTCCTCCTCCTACAATACTTTTCTTCTTCTACTTCTCGTCTTTTTCTTTGGGATTCCAAAGCAAAGTTTGATTCCCACTGGGTGCCCTATACTTCTGGCCTTTTACCAAACTTAGTTAAACTTAGTATATATTGTAACTGGAAGAAAACTCAAACCTGGTTAAATTGTCATTATAATTTTATTTCGGTGAAGAATATAATCTCTTCAAACGTGAATGTCATCTGAAGAGACGAAGATTATATTCTTCACCGAAATAAATCTATAATGACAATTTAATCAGGTTTGAGTTTCTTCCAGTTACGTTGTATACGCTCTGTATATGAGTCTCATTATATAAACCTGAAAAGGAATATATAACAATAGCAATGTATCGAGCACACCCATAGATTTTTATGAAACACCTCATATATTCTATACATTAATAATCCACACCCATTGTCTTCGGACGCCGAATGGATATATACATATATATAAATATGTAAAAAAAATCTTTGTTATATGTCCAAAGAAAGAAAAAATATTTTAGAATGAATAGAGATTTGTACTTTTTTAAGAAATATTTATTCATTTTGTTCTTACAAAAGTGTGTGTTCCCAGCTTGTTGCTTTCGTCAGAGAACATATGTGGCACAAGGCCATGTGAATGGGAAAGTCAATGAGACTCGAACTTACTCGTGTTCATGAGCAGAATGTTTTTCAGGCTTTCTATGGCTTTGTATAAATGTTACTCCTTCCTTTCTCTTTCTCAGAGTGAGTCAATTTTGTCTGTTTTTACTCCCAATTGGTCATTGATATTTGATATGTTATAAAGTTTTTATAGTTTTATTCTGAGAACTTGTGTGTGTGCATGTGTGTGTGTGTGCGTGTGTGTGTGTGTGTGTGTGTGCGGGGTTTGGGCTTGATTGTTACAGTGTGTGTGTGGGTATAGTTTTTGTTTTGACCTTTTTTTAGGTCGTGTGGTTTGAAATTTACAGTTGATTATTTTTCACTAATAATTTGTGTGTATATAAATGTGTGTGTGCGTATATATATATATATATATATGTGTGTGTGTGTGTGTGTGTGTGTGTGTGTGTGTGTGTGTGTGTGTGTGCGTATCTTTTTCCATGTGTATAATTCATGTTTTATTCTACGTGGACTTGATATATATATATATATATATATATATATATATATATATATAATTTGTAAGCGAATAGTTCGCATGTAACATTATTTTAAAACAAGCCGACTGTTCGATGGTTTCAAGTATTCCTATCAAACACTAATAATTTTGTTCAACGTTATTCATTCCTTTACACACAGTTAAATGGTTTCAAGTATAGTAAATGATTAAATAGTTCTTTTTGACTCACAGATGGGACCCTGACAGGAATTACCACTTCAGATCAGAGTCGACCCGGGAGTAATAACGATAAAGCAGTACTTCAAATCCCCCAGAGGCACTTTAGTGTTATATCCAAGACAATTGTTAGTGGTTGGTTACCCCACTGCAGAAATGCAGCCAGCGTATTCTACAGCTCCAGTCAATTGTGCTAAACGTTTGGCTTCGTTTGGTTTGGTTTTATGGCATATCAATCATTGTAGGTTATTTAATGCCAAATCCAGTTTTTATTCATATAAACAGTTCCATTTCAAACAATTCAGTTTGGTATAAGTATAGTTTTATGTTTATACACAGTTAAATGTCAAAACAGTTCCATTTCAAACAAATCAGTTTAGTATAAGTACTCAGTTTAAATGTCAAAAATAGTTCTATTTCAGACAATTCAGTTTAGCATACAAAAACAGTTCAATTTCAAGCAATTCAGTTGAGCATAAGTATACAGTTTAATTCTATTTGGTCCATAGATAGGACCCTATCAAGTGGTAGCACTTGATAGGGTCCAGAATGGACCGGGGAACGATGGCAATGAAGGGGTACTCTGGATTCTCCAAAGCTCAGGCATTACTGGAACTTCACCATCAGATTGTTCAGCGTCATATCCAGGACACTCGTTGGGGGAGTCTTACGCCTCTGCAGGGACATAGTCGGTGTCTTCTGTAGTCCCACCGACTGGTCTAAGTCAATAACTACTCCAATAAAATGCTAGTTGCAGTTACCATTATAGTTATTATTGCTGGAAATGGAATCGACGGCTCGGGTTCAAACATTTGACGATGCTGTTTGTCTTTCATTTCACGCTAATCCTCTTTTTTAAAAAAGTATGAATCTCTCTCTTATCTGGCTAAATAGTTTGGGTTCTTTATCCGTTATAAGGCAACCAGTCTAGGAGAAGGAAAACACTTAATTCAAACCAGCTGTACTCTGGTTAAAAAATTGTGCTTGTGTCGAATCCTCCTCTTGGTAGAGGAGCTGGGTAAATACGAGTATCATTAAATAAGTTTCCAGACTTTTTTCATATGGACACTTTTATTGATAGTACACACATGAAACTCTAGTCCCCTTCGAAGTAATCTCCTCCGCCTGCAATGCACTTGTTCTACCGTTCCAACAACTGCTGGAAGGCCCCCTCGAAGTCCTCTTGTGTGAGCGTGTCAATGACCTTCATCTCAATTCTCTCATAACGACAACCTCTAAGGTTTTCTTTGAGCTTTGGGAATAACGAAAAGTCTGGACTATAGGGACGCTGAGGAACTGTCTTGATGCCCATCTTGGTCAATTAGTCTGTTACAAGGATGGAGTTGTGGACTGGTGCATTGTCCTGGTAGAAATGCCACTGACCCGATTTGAAGAGTGCTGGCCTCTTCCCAAGGAATCTCTTGCTGAATTCCCTTAAAACCTCAACATAGTAACCCTAACCTTAACCCTTTAGCCAATCAACTCTGGTGTATTAATCTCTTTACTCCTCCCACACCTCTCATTATCACTCACAGACTCCCTGGCTTCCTTGAATCTCTTATGCCACTCAAAAACTGATGCTCGATTCATGCAAGATGGTCAAAAAGCAGTCTGAAGCATTCCATACGTTTCTGTGGCATTTCTTTCCTAGTTTAAAACACAGTTTTGTTGCATATCGTTCTTCTAAAGTGTCCTTACGTCCAGATTGCATTTTTGAAATTCACCAGCTGTGATAATTAGGCTTTAGTAGGGTGTATTCCAATTGCTGCTGTAGCTGTTCATTTAAACCTGAAATCATAAAAATTGGTCAATCATCTCATAAGATGTATAGCAATAACATACTGAATTTTCAAGAGTCTATGACAATTTTAAATGCCTGTACAAAAAAGTCCGGAAACTTATTGAAGGCATCACGTACATTCTGCAGCACAATAATTGACACACTCAAAAAGACACTCACGCCTATCTTAGAGACATACAAATATACTGACCCGAGTACAAACACTAAAATATATATATATATAACATAAAACTTGAATATATACTCTTAAACACATACTCCTTTACAAACTCGCTCAAATGGACACACACAAAAATACTTCATACAAAACTTATATACAGGTACACATACACAAATGACAGATATGGCAATTGCTTCGTCTTAACAGGCGACAGCCATCTCATTACCACCCTCACCACAGTTGCTGGGTGAATCGTCAGTGACACCCAAACCACGTCCATGGGTCTGAAGGTGACTCTTCAGGCCACCGTTGAGATATCTGTACTTCGATGGATTTAAGTGGCACAAGCTTGTACAACACCAATACCACTCACTGAATCCCCGCAAATATAACCCAATGACAAGCAAAAGCAAGATGATCGGTAAATACGTGGATCGCAGGTTTTTGATCAGAGGTTCCGTCTCCTACATGGATGCCACGCCAGTAATTCAAGGGCCCATCACTCTTAGTGGTTTAAATGCGCCCCCAAACACCAGCCATGGAATTTCTACGTACCGGCGCACATACATATATGAATAATCATGCACTCATAAATGTACACATATATATATATATATATACATGCACACGCACACGTACACATACGTACACAACAAACTTGGGCTTGACTCCAGACGTCCCACCAGTACTATGAGACAACAGTGGTTTGTAATCAAAGTATCCTTCTCCTTGATGGTCTGTCTTACCGGACTGACGAGCATCATCTACCCGGAGCAACTGGTTTTAAGGCGCCAGTTACTCGCATGAAGAGCCCCCTCCTGTCAATAGAAACAGGTCCGCCAGGCTTATTGACAAGCCACACGAGAAGGCCAGGAGTGGGACTAGGTTGTCTGAGGCTATAGATGTGAGCATGCCTTGGGAGTATTTAGCAGATATACACAAGCCCACATAGACATATACACGGAACAGAGGTTGTTGTATTTTGACCTTTTGACCCGATCAAAAATGCCATTCCAAGGTGATGCACCGGAAGGAGGTGACACATTCTAATGGCAGTTATGAGAGGAAATCGTGCGGGCGGAAATTAGCTGATGAAATGGGACGAGCTAAAAAATTCCCATGGTACACTCATAGACTGATGCACCGGAAGAGAGTGACCTCGAAACTGCATGACAGTTATTTCCGCTTGATGACGATTAAACATTCGATTTCAAAGATCGAGTGGGCGTCGAACGATTATATAATTTAGTTGAGTTTGACAAGTCAGTGGAGTTACCAGTAGAGTTCCAGACAGTTGGAGAGGATGTGGTAAGGAAAGCCACACCCGACCGAGGGGGTCCTCGGGAACCTCGATTGAGTTTGGGGTCCAGAGAAGATGCTGATAAGATGCAGTAAAGAAAGCCAGAATCCAGCAGAGTGGGCCCTAGGCCTCCGGTTGAGCAGCCCTAGAGAACAAGAAAGACACAACGTTGACGGTCATAACTTTGGGGTCAAAATGTTTCAGTTCTGTTGGGTCTCCAGCTCCCTCTCACACGCAAACCTTGAGTAAACCTTGTCGAACCCTTGCAATAAAGTGAGAGGTAAATATTTTTATAAAGAAGTCTTCCTGCGTCTGTCTTTATCATTGCGTCTGTTTTATGATTGTGTCGTTATGATACGGCACAGGAGTATATAACAAGGTAAGTAAATAGTATAACTCAAAATAAAAAAAAGAAAGACACACGTATATGGACACATAAACTTATACACCCACACTTAAAATATATTTAACAGGAAGGCATACCAAGGTTACCTGTTGACAGCTAACACCTGATAAATAATAATGATTATATTTACAAAAATTGGAACGTAGAGACCATTATCGTCACGTCGGTCTTGTGGTGCGACAGAAAGGCGGTACTACAGTAAATATGATTTTGCATATTTGGTAATGGGTCGACACAACAAGAGTCAGTGTGTCTATCAAAAAGAACGATCAAATGAAATATATACAGATATCATCGCAGATATACGCAAAATAATATTGATATACCCATTGACACATGTGCAAAACATAGATACACTAAGAGACATAATAGATACAACGCATAAAAAGACATATCCATAAATGCCTCATTTCACAAACACAGACAACGAGAAGCAATCATCTTTCTTAGAGGTATGACTATCTATAACTTGATATTTTGCTTAGTTTATCAAATTTAATAAATGACTATAAAGTCTGTTATCAACCAATATTGTTGTCATTTAGTAAGCTATACCAGGCGTTGTTATATATTGATCGAGATAAAACTTACATTATTGCCCAGTTGCCTGAGGGTGTAGAATACACCGACTGCTTCTCTGCAAAGAGTTAAAACTTCCCCCAACGAGTATCCTAGATATGACATTCAATAGCCTGATAGTGAGGTTCCAGTAATGCTGGAGTTTTGGAAAATGCGAAGTACCCCTTCTGTGTAATCGCTGCTAGGTTCATTCTCTCTTGGAGTGGTAGCACCTGATAAGGTCCTATCTATGGGTCAACTAGAACTGTTTGACACTCAAACTGTGTGCAAACAAATGACATATGTTAGTTTGAATTGTTAGAAATAGAACTGTTTGGTCATTTAACGGTGTGCAAACAAATGACTGATGTTTAATTTAATTATTAGTGATACATAACAATCCTTGGAACCATTTAGATTTGTTGACTTATGCTAAATTGAATAGTTAGAAATAGAACTGTTTGAAAATTTAACAAAATGTGTTTTAAAATAATTTACTTAACATATACGTAAAAACAGGATTAGGTATTAAATAACCAACATAGTTGATATGTCATAAAATTCAACCAAGTAAACATAATAAAAAAAGCACAAGCCAAATCTCTAAGCCAATATATAGAATCAGCTTGGTCGTATGATATTAGGCCATGCAACAGAACGACCAGAGCTTTTAAAACATAGTTTATAGAAACAGTAGGAAGGCATACCAAGGTTACCTGTCGACAGGTGACACCAGATAAATAAAAATTATTTAATTTATACAAATTGGAATGTACTGACCATAATCGTCACGTCATCTTAATGGTACGACTGAAAGGCGGCTCCAGATATCCGTCTATATGGGTTTGCAGGTTATGTGATAGGTCGAATCGTTAACCGTGAGGACAGAAAAATCGATAAGTGTCAAGAAAAAAGAAAGAACGACCAAATAAAATTTTGACAATCTGTAAAATAAAATATTGACAATCTGTAAAATAAAATTTTGACAATTTTGAAGATGACCCATCCATTCAAATACCGTTCCTAATGTTCCCAATCCCACCCAAAGGACAAACATAGATACAATCTTGTATAATAAATGCAAACATTCATATTGAGACATATGAAATGATTAATCAAAGATGTTGGTAAAATCTGCTTTTGGGTATTAAAAACTTGGATCAATTTCAAATTGTCATCAAGTTATTGATAGGAATAGAAAGTGTTTCTAAATGCGAGTGTATGCCATAAATATGCTTCTGAAGTGAGTGGGTTATAGCGCATATGCATATGTTATTGTATACGATGCTCTTAGAGTTGATAGATTGATAGAGAGTAAAAAAAAGAGAGACGAACCGATCAACCGATTAAGAAATAGAGATAGATATGAAAGGGTGGGACACACACGCACACACACATATATATATATAGAGAGAGAGGGGGGGGAGAGTGTATAGAATCGACATATAAATAGAGTGATTGGCTGACACAAATTTGAAAGAGTGAACATGACAAAATGTGGATTTGATGAGACTGATATATATATATATATATATATATATATATATATATATATATATATATATATATATATGTGTGTGTGTGTGTGTGTTTGTGTGTTTGGTGTTTTTGATTTATATCAAAACCCAAAACAGGATGGAAATAAATTTATATTCCTAATGTGACCGGTTTTTGTTTTTTCTTAAAGAATATATATATATATATATATATATATATATATATATGTATGTATATATATATATATATATATATATATATATATCAGTCTAATCAGATAGAGAGATAGATAGATAGAAAGATATGAACGGAAAGAGAGACAGAAAGAGAGAGTGGGGAGAAGGAGACAGTTTGTTTTGTTGTGTGTGTGTGTGTGTGTGTGTGTGTGTGTGTGTGTGTGTGTGTGTGTGTGTGTGTGTCACCATAAATACCAGAAAGTCGTAAATGAACACGAATAACTTTGAGTTTATACAATTAATACTAACAGATAGATATATATGAACACACAGAGATAGATAGATAGATAGACTAAGATAGATAGATAGATAGATAGATAGATACACACTCACACACACACACACACATATATATATATATATATATATATATATATATATATATATATATATATATATTGATTAGTTGATTCGCCGCTCTTTTTTTCTATTTTCATCTTTTGATTGTGTGATTTGCATTAAACTTTGCGTAACCGATATCTTTAGGTTTTAGACCACTATGTAGTATCGTTAATGAAAATTGCTTTAATTTAACAAAAGGCAACCATTTTGGTGTCACCCAGTGAGTTGTAAAATAACTACTGGAGAAAAGACCTGCTCGGCTAGCTTATTAATCATTTCTCGAAGAAGGCGAGCTGTCCAAAGTGAACTGTATTATTGCAATATCATTGAAGTATTTGCAAGTCATAATTAAAAAAATAAAAGAAAGAAGGGACGAAGCGATGGTTATTCTTAGGGGACTCCAGGTTTACCATTGCTGTGATCCCAAGATTTTAGTGAAGTTGATTTGTAGACGTGATCAAAGGCTTAATTGCATTTGGGAATCAACAACAGAGAAAGCCAAAGAATATAAAGGTGGCTTTATGTTGAAACTTATATAAAGCAATAGCTGCCCTGCAAAAAAGCAAAATGGTTAAGAGGTCAGCGAGCTGACAGATTGGCTTCGATGGTTTATCGACTTACCGTTTGATTTTCGATTTTGTTTTTGTTTTATACAATGGTCGCTCCAAAAGTAGAGCCTCCTATTTTATCTTAGTTGAAGATGTTAGAGATGGATGTTAGTGATACGGCAGTAGAGGTTCAACCTTTCTGGTAATGCCTTCTTACAGACAGCAGTTGGGTAGCTGCCTGGTTAGATAACTGTTGTGTGGCAGGGTCTCTTGGAAAGAATTCAGAGGTAAAAAAAAAAAAAGACGACGATAAGTTCATTGGAAAGTAACAAATCAAACTCGTGGTCACAGAAAAAACCCACTCAACTCCTCTTATTTTTCTTATAGGATTTCGTTCTCTCTGTCTCTGTAATCTTTATCATAGTCTCTCTCTCTCTCTCTCTCTCTCTCTCTCTCTCTCTCTCTCTCTCTCTCTCGAGGTGGGGTGTCCTCGTGGTGTAATCGTTAAAGCGATGGACTCGGAATCGTAGTACGCGAGTTCGTACTCCAGTCGCGCTATTACGTTCACTTTCGGACAAATACCCTTGGGAAAGGTATGAACCCCCTTATCCTCCCAGCTATGGGTTAAATAGTACCACTGCTGTTTTTCTAGGAGAATGGCTTTGGCATTAAATAACCTAAAAAGAGTTGATATGCCATTAAAACAAAGAAACCAAACCAAACCAAAACATCTCTCTCTCTCTCTCTCTCTCTCTCTCTCTCTCTCTCTCTCTCTCTCTCTCTCTCTTACTGTCTCGAATCCCATTTTAATATATGTCTCTTCAACTATTCCCCAACCAATGATTTTATCACACGTCATCCTTAAAACTTTTTGTGACACATCTCTGCCAAACAAGGTTTATTCGCCATGACTTTCACAATTCGAAAAATCCTCAACCTCTAGCCCTAAATCCAGTCAGAAAACAATATATTACTGAAATAATCAACTGAAATCCCTAATTAATCTCACGACCGGTCACAAAAACAAGGAGACGCGAAGTAGTATGTTTTGAGTCGATGAAGGAATACCTAAATCGTAGCCCACCCCAATGAAGGAGAAGGTGCTTTCGCTAACTCCGAAATTTAAGTTGTTCCTTGTCCTTTGCCCCTTAATAACCGAATGACCTTTTTTTATCCACTACATTAGTGTTCGCCAATGGTCCTGGAGGACGGGGTTCAATCCCAGGTCGAGTCATACCAAAGACTCAAATAATGGTACTTGATACGTCTTTGGTTAACACTCAGCATTATAAGGTAAAGGTCAAAGGTAAAGTGGAACAATCCAGGGAATAGAGTAGCATCCTCCCCTACTCCTCGGTGTAGTAGCTATTGAAAAGGAAGCCTTCGGGTCACCTTCGACTAAAATCATCAACTTTACTTACCTAAATTACAGTTGTTTACCCGAAATAATTTGTACGAAGACGAAGTTCACTTCAATTTTGGGGCCTGTTTGACTAGCTAAGTCGTTTCTCATCCCCTACCAGTTGCTAACTAGCTGACTGACCCTTCTCAAAATTCCCCAACGATTGCCTATGACAATTTTTAGCACTTACAGCGAGAATTCTCGTGACTGACTCCCTTGTTGTCAGTAACACAAACGGTCATTAGGTTTACTGGTAGTTAAAGGTGGCTACTTCGTTACATAATGTCTGAAATAAAAACAAAGATGCATCATAGAATTTTTCCACGCAGAAAAACTGCATTTATTGAGATTCATAGAAGGTTTCTAGACTAAAAATAGAGGCGCTCCTAATGTAAGAGTTATCGTCGTAGGAAATAGACACAGCGACCCGAGTTCGAATCCTGGACAATCCCGTTTTTTAAAATTGTATGTATACTCTAGGGAATAGTGTAAATCCAGATATTCTTTCTCCAGCTATCTGTAAATAGTAGGGCAGATTTGGTAGGACAACTGGTTTGAATTCAAACATGTTTTGCCCAGGCGGCTAGGGGGTTGCAGAATACACTGATTGCAACTCCAAGACCCCTTCCCCAACGAGTGTCCTGGATATGATACTAAACAATATGATGGTGAGGTTCCAGTAATGCTGGGGCTTTGGGGAATGCGGTGCACCCCTTTATTGCCATCGCTCCCAGATCCACTCTGGCCTGGCGTGGTAGCACCTGATAGGGCCCTACCAATGGGTTAAATAGAACTAACGGCATACTTATGCTAAACTGAATTGTTTGACTAACCTGAATAGCTTGAAATAGACATGTTTTTGATAATTAAACCGTACTTAGATTTAAACTGCGTGCTTATGCTAAACTGAATTATTTGAAATGGAACTGTTTTTTGACATTGAAACTGTACTTACACTAAACTAATTTGTTTAATATAGAAGTGTTTTGACATTTAACTGTATGAAAACAAAACCTGTACTTATACTAAACTGAATAAGCTGAATTAGAACTGCTTGACTAAACTGAATAGCTTGAAATAGGAATATTTTTCACCATCAAACTGTACTTGAATTTAAACTGCGTACTTATTCTAAACTGAATTGTTTTAAATAGAACTGATTATTTACATAAAAATGGATTTGGCGTTAAATAACCTACAAAGTTGATATGGCATAAAAACCAACCAACCAACCAACCTGTTAAACTTCGCTTAGAAATTGATCTTGTGTCTCATCCTGCACGTTCAGAGGGGTTGGGTAAATGTACTAAAAAGTGGATGCAGATACAGTTAGACGGTGGGTGATGTGTTTCTGCAGTAATGACAAGCCATACTCAATACAGCCCCACTGCAGCTGTTAAAACACGAAATGAAGAGTTCTCTGATCTGACCGTTTGCGTGCATCAGGCAATTATGTACAAGAAACTCTGTACGATGTTGAATGTCACCTTCAGTACATTGATAAGGATGTTGGCAACTTTGGGATTTTTCCAAGCTTGTGACATAAATATCCCTTCAAGTTTTTTAATTTTTTTAAAAATCGAGGTGTTATTTTATTTTTAAACAAATTATTACACGTCGTAAACAACTAAAATATAGTGGTAACCTCCTACAACCAGTGAATCAGGTGACCGGTAAGATTAACTACGAGAACTCTCGCGGTAGGCGAGGATTTTTTTAAAAGGGTCAGTTATTAACTGGCAGAGGCCAAGGAACGAGCCAGAAAAACAGACCTCCATTGGGGGTGGGGGATACGAGTTTGCAATATCTTCATCGTCATAAGAAATACTACTTCACTTCTCCCTGTTTTTTTAGACCGGTCCATAGGGAGGTTAAAACACGAATGAGAAAGTGATTGGTATATTTTTCTGTGACCACATGTCTGACTTTTTTTCATTCCAATAAACTTGTCGTCATCTTTTGATTTTGTCTCAGGCAATTTTTTCAAGCCCCAGCAACGCAAAAACCTTTCAAATACAAATACGATGGAACTTTTATGGTGTATTTTAGGGTACATTTTTATTTTGAAATTAACACAAATAATAGTTAATATCAGATTTTTCTCCGTATTTTCCAAAGTTTGGATATCTTTACCAACATGTTCATCCTTTATCTTTTTTTTAAGTCCGAGGAAGGTGACTGCAGTAGATACAGTTAGACTTAACGCTGCTATTAATATAAACATACTGTCTCAAAATTTCAGGCAAAAAATGAAAAATAGTCTTAAGAATTCATTGAATATTAGCGATTTCTCTCTAGGACAAACCAACTAAGATGAATATAGTCCAGAAGATTTATTGAATATTAGCGATTTCTCTCTGTCTGAGACAAAATAACAAAGATGAGGACAGTTTAGAAGATTTATTGAATTTTAGCGATTTCTCTCTGTCCGCAACAAAGATGAAGATAGTCACAAAAATTCATTGAATACTTAACCACAAACTTTTGAGAAAAATAGCAAGTATATCGTGTTTTAAATTTTTGATAGAATGATTCGCTCGAAAATGACAAAGACAGAGTATATTTTCAGATTGGACAAAGAAATATGTGATCACAATATTTCGGAAGAGTTTTTGATAATTATGAGAAGTCATTACCAAAATATTTATGTGTAAAGGAAAGGCTATACAAGTCTGAAGTGTTGTATATGTTTCTTGTTGATTTCAAGTTGTGTTTATATATACGTATTAAATAAACGAGAACAGCATTCGTCGAAATGTCTTAGAGGATTTAATGAAGAAAAAAAGGAAATGGGTTAAATAAAGTAGTGGGCGGGAAGTTATTTCTACAATGCATAAACGTTTTTTCTTCCTTCTTTTTTTTTTTTTTAAATTGAATTTTTTTTTTTTCTTTTTCATCTTTGATATCAATCTTAAGCCTTGAAATATCAATTCACAGTTACTTTCTTTGCTTAATTTTATGTGAAATAAAGTCACAGTAGCGTATCAACTAATGAGAATCGAACTTCTTATTCTTATAAATTATTCTGAGAGAAAAACATGATATGGTCCAAGCTGTGAAAGACACCACCTGTTTAATATATATATATATTAATATATATATATATATATATATATATATGTGTGTGTGTGTGTGTGTGTGTGTGTGTGTGTGTGTGTGTGTGTGTGTTATTCGGTCCAGTTAAACCGGAATCGGGAATAATTCCGCCAGGACAAAAAAAATCATTCAACTATGAACATTTAAAATTTTCCTGGTAAAGAGCTCAATGTAACTGACATCACAGAGCAATAGTTTCTTTAAGAAAAAAAACCCGGTCAGATTAGGATTATAAATTTATTAATTCTAAATTAGTATGTTGTATTTCCCTGAATTATTATTAAATATGGAGTTTTAAGTTGAAATGTATTTAGAATTTAAAAATTAAAAAAAATTTCATTTACTATAATTCCAACCGGTAATAAAAACTAAAAACCGGAAGTGGGCGAAATGGGGAGGAAACTCTTCACCCCTTTCCTAAAACCCTCACTATAAAAAGACATTGTGTCAAATCCTGTCCGGTAGGAGGTAGCAATAAATATCAGCTCTTTTCCTTGTGTCTTTATACTTCTCTGTGTCGTTCTGATGGTTGGTTGGTTAGTTGGTTGGTTATCATAGCATATTCGAAGTTTTGGGTTATTTTGTGCCAAATCCTATATATATATACGAGGTGCATACGATAAGTTTCCAGACTTTTTTCGTATGGGCACTTTTGTTGATAGTACGCACATGAAACTCTTGTCCCCTTCGAAGTAATCTCCTCCGCCTGCAATGCACTTGTTCTACCGTTCTAACAACCTCTGGACGGCCCCATGGAAGTCCTCTTGTGTGGGAGTGTCAATGACCTTCGTCACAGCCTCTTTTATCTCCTCAATTGTCTCATAACGACAGCCTCTGAGCTTAGGGAATAAGCAAAAGTCACAGGGAGCAAGGTCTGGACTGTAGGGAGGCTGAGGAACTGTCTTGATGTAGGCCTCTTCCCAAGGAATCTCTTCCTGAACTCCCTTAAAACCTCAACATAGTAACCCTAACCCTAAACCTTTGGCCAATCAATTCTGGTGTATTGACTTCCTTACTCCTCCCACACCTCTCATCATCCCTCACAGACTCCCTGCCTTCCTTGAATATATCATGCCACTTAAAGACTGATGCTCGATTCATGCAAGATGGTCAAAAAGCAGTCTAAAGCATTCCATACGTTTCTGTGGCATCATTTTTTCCAAGTTTAAAACAGAATTTTATTGCATATCGTTCTTCTAAAGTGTCATATTGCATTTTTGAAATTCACCAGTTGTGACAATCAGGCTTTAGTAAGGTGTATTCGAATTGCTGCTGTAGCTGTTCATTTGAAGCTGAAATCATAAAAATTGGTCAGTCATCTCATATTATGTATAGCAATAACATACTGAATTTTAAATGCCCATACGAAAAAAGTCTGGAAACTTATCGTATGCACCTCGTATATATATATAGTTTGTAGATTAGTTGTTTGTGTTTTATGGCATACGAACTCTTGTTTATACATTATATATATATATATATATATATGTGTGTGTGTGTGTGTGTGTGTGTGAAGGAAATAATTAGTGTCAGGATTATCCTAATGAGCCGGTTAGGTGAATGCTAATATTTAAGTATTTTAGGTAGATTAAATATTTAATATTTAAGTATTTTAGGTAGATTACTTCTGACTCTGTAGGTATACGCATTTCGTTCTACTGAGTGTATTGAGCACTCTTATGTTTTAGCTTAAGTTATTCTGTTGATGTTTTCCTTTTGACTAAGTATTACGTTATCAGTTGTTTATTTTCAAGCAGTAAGAATGTTTTAGTTTTTTCTATATTTCATGGATTTTTCCCAGATATCAGTTCGTGTAATATTTCTTTATTTTCAAATTGTATCATCGGGGTTTTTATCATACCATAAAAATTATAGAATAGGTATAAAACAAAAACTATATATATATATATATATATATATATATATATATACATATATATATGTTTCGTAGGCTAATAGTGTGTTCATTTGTTTACATACAGTAAAATGGTTTCAAGTACTGCTATTTAACACAAATAATTCTATTTATTATTTATAATAATTCCTTGTAAAATGTTGAACAGTTCTATTTCACCCATAGATGTGATCCTAAAAGTTGGTAACACTCAGGTCAGATTGGACCAGGGAGCAATGACAATGAAATAGTACTACTCATTCCCCTAAGCTCCGGAAGTAGAGCCTCACCATCATATGGTCTAATGTTATATCCAAGACACTTCTTGGGGAGGGTCTTACCCTTCTGCTGGGATTCAGTCAGCGTATTCTACAGCCCACCCTCTGCAGCTAATTGGTCTGGCGTTCTACACATTTAAATTGATTTATCCTTTTCGCTAAAATTAAAAGTTGTGTGTGTGTGTGTGTGTGTGTGTGTTCAATGGCCCCTCTTTTCTATTACATCAGTATAGGTAAAAATGTTCTGCGCATGCTTATTGCTCGATAAATATTATTCTAAATCCTTTCATCTCTTCCTATTTCGTCGATACATCACTGGCTGTGACCGCGCGTTAATATATCATTTATTTATTTCATTATTCGTTGATAATGAAAAATTTGTCACTGATCAACAATTTCAAACATTGCACTCAGCCCAATCGACCGAGGCGGTAAAATACGTCGAACTGCATCTCTGCAAAGGAATAAAAAACCCTTTGCAACGAATGTCTTAGATATGATAATAAACTTTTTGATGGCGAGGCTCCAGTCCTGTATTTTAGGCAATATGTTCTCTTTCATTACCATTATTAAGGCAAAATGGTCGGAGTGTTCGCCAATGGCTCGGGAGAGCTGGGTTCATTCCCAGGACGAGGCATACCAAAGACTCAAAAAATGGTACTTGATCCTATCTTGCTTAACACTCAGCATTATAAGGTATGGATCAAGGGTAAAGTGGAGCAATCCAGGGAAATGATTAGCGCCTTCCCCTACACCTTGGTGTAGTAGCTATCGAAAAGGGAGACTTCGGGTCACCCTCGACTACAGTCGCCAACTTTACTTACTTACTCATTACCATTACTCTCAGGTCCACTCTGACTTGAAGTGATAGAATCTGTAAGAGTCCTATCTATGAATTAAGTAGAATAATTCAATTATTTACTATACTAGAAACCATTTAACTGTGTGCAAACGAATTCCGGATGTTAAATTGAATTATTAGTATTACATAATATGTCTTGGAACCATTTAACTGTGCGCAAACAAATAACTCTGCCTCGTTTAAAAATGGTGCCTACGAACTATCCGTTTACAATTCAAATAAATTTGATATATTCGTATAAACAGGATATGGCATTAAACAACCTACAAGGGTTGTTATGCCATAAAACACAACTAACCAACCTTAAATATTAGCATTTCTCTTCTTCTCCAAGGATGGCTTTGGCATTAAATAACCCACATGGATTGATATCCCGTTAAAACAAAGAAACCAAACCTAAGAAAATGACGTAACTGGTGAAGATTTCTTCGTTTGACCGTGATATTTCGTTCATTATAATTTAATTTTAATTCTATTCATTAAAAATTTTGTTATGTATCAGAATTAAAATTTCAATCATTGTATTTTAATTTAACATTTTATTATTTTTCTTGCTTTTTTAGATCTATATTTTTCTTCTTATTATTAAATAACCTTTTTAGTCATCTTAAAACTGATTATAAAAAGGGATATACCAGAATTAAGGGGTTTTTTTTCTTTTAGATATTTCATTGATTTGATGTGATTTTTATTTTTGTTTCGTTTTGCTTCTTTTTCTAATCTTTGCTTTTTGGAAATTTAGAAAGAATACCTTTTAAGGATAGATCCCACCCCGGTTTAAAGAGCTTGATAAAAAAGGCTTTTATTTACAATAAAGATTATTTTTATAGTAAATAAAAACCTTTTTTCTCTTCATAGACTTGACTTTGAGTTAATTCCTTTTTACAAAATTTATGTAATGATTAATTGCTAATATATATATATATATATATATATATATATATGGGGAGTCTATTTCTAATCTACCACTCGCAGAAATTATAGAAACAGCACACTTACATGATGTTCGCTTTTGTTTTTTGTTTTTATTTAGCCGTAAATAAGCTAATAATAGATAAAACACGAAACATTTTTATTTGAATTAAAAAAAAGAAAGAAAAAAAACAAAACAAAAATTTAACATGCCTGAAGTGTGAGAATCAACCTGACAACTAACGAAACCATGGGTCCATAATCATGCAGGTTTTTCTATTTAGGAAGGGTGATCGATTTTAGTCACCGCTATATAAAATAAATTGATGATTAAAAATGGTATTCAGCACCAACACAGGGTCAATATTATTATCATTCACTTACAAATTGGATTGGAAACAGCTTTATTCTCTTAGACCATTCTAATGAAACTTCGCTATGCTGTGTCGTTTTCGCTGATTAAGGTTACATTGATACACGTAAAAAATTATAAAGATTTTAGCGATATATATATATATGCAAATTTCATTAAACATAATAGACATTTTATGTCTACGTATTTTCTTCTGGATCGTTCGAATTCCCGTATTACTTTTATCGTATTCGGGGGGAATTCATTTATGTATTGTCCATAGTTGTATGTATCTCTAGTACTTTCTGCCCGACTTTGGGCCATCATCAGGGGAGGATCTATTATAAAAGTGATGTAACTTTTGTTTTAGCAAATTACTACTGTGTAAGGGCGTCTTTGCCGTTAAAGTTTATGGCGTTTGCTTTTAAATGTAATTATTTCTAATGACTAAATTCGAGGTTTTAAACTTATTATAATGAATAATAAGTTTTATTTTTTTATTAGGATCAATAATTCCTCTCCCTCGATTGGGGTTTTGCAAAAAACCAAAGTTATATATCAATGTAAATCTCCTTTAGGTGATTGTATCTCTGATAATAATAATATATATGTTGGTTTAACCTCAACTACCCTGTCGAGGAGACTTACAATGCACCTTTCTGACACAAGTTCAATAGCTCAGCATTTAAAAAAACATTCATGCCCAACATCACAACTACGGAAAATTCTCACCGACAACACAACAATATTAGAACATCAAAATAATAAACAAAAACTTCAGATTCTCGAGGCATTACATATTAGAAACCTGCAACCAACACTCAATAGAATTAATTTTCGAACCAGTGCTAATGTACTTAAATGTCTTTAGCTACTGGCACTAATAATAGAATTACATTTAAAAGCAAACGCCATAAACTTTAACGGCAAAGACGCCCTTACACAGTAGTAATATGCTAAAACAAAAGTTACATCACTTTTGTAATAGACCCTCCCCTGATGATGGCTCAAAGTCGGGCAGAAAGTACAACGGATACATACAACTATGGACAATACATAAATGAATTCCCCCCGAATACGATAAAAGTAATACGGGAATTCGAACGGATCCAGAAGAAAATATGTAGACATAAAATGTCTATTATGTTTAATGAAATTTGCATTAACGAAGAAATGCTGCCTATATATATATATATATATATATATATAAGACTAGTCTTAGATTCTAGAAAAAAACGCCTGTTTATCAAAAGATAACCAGAGATAGATAGATAGATAGAGAGAGAGAGAGAGAGAGAGAGAGAGAGAGAGAGAGATGAAGTATTACTTTCAGAGCGAATGAAGACCGAACAAAGTTAACATTCTCTTGTAAATCTGTTATTTTATTTTCAAAATCAGACCATTTTATGTGTATTGATCTAATAAATATTACGTTATTGTGTGCCGTTTTATAGGGTTAAACTTGCATCCATATATTCAACCATCATGAGAATTCTACTAATAACACACAGGTCCCGTTTCCTCGTGATGGCGTTTCTCATGTAAAGTGTTTTGGCCAGGATTAGCCAAGTGAAGCCCTTCCCTCTCCAGGTATAAAAGTGGTTTGAATTTAGAGTTTTCTTTATCCTAGACCGGTTGCCTTACCAAGGAAATAGAGCCAAGTCTGCCCTACAATTTAATCATCATCATCATCATGTCGTGCCGCCAGCACGGATATCCCTGACCCTCTCTCGCCACTACTCCCTATCATTCATCGCCACTGGTAGGTCTTCAGGGCTACATCCCATATCCTCACAGAGCTGCTGTATGTATGTTCGAGCTGGTCGTCCTGCTTTTGCTCAGCCATATGTGGGGGTCTATAGGAGTACATCACTTATGAGCTCGTCCCTGCTTTTCCCGCTGTGTCCTGCATGTCTGGTTCGTCTAACTTAGATAGTTTTCGTGATGGGAGGTAGGCGTATAGTTGGTGCTTTGTGGGGGGTTACCTCCAGGACTTGTTCAGTATTGCTCGCAGCATTCTTGTATAATTGCCGTCTAGCTTCTTCTCCAGCCGTTTAGTTAGCGTCCAAGTAGTGCATCCATATAGTAGTATCGATACGACCTCTGCTTGGAAGAAACTGCGTTTCATTTCATCGGTCAGGTTTGACTTCCATATGATCGATAGCTTATCGATAGCTGTCCATGTCTTCGTTAGCCGCGTGTCGATGTCTTTTTCGGTTGATGAGACACTGCTTCCTAGGTAGGTGAACTTGTCTACCAGTTTCAGAGAGGTTCCGTCTAGTGTGGAAATGTCGCCTGTTTGATTAAAGCACATGTATTCCATTTGCGGGCATTGACATGGAGGCCAATGCCTCCGGCGGCTCGTTCCAAACTATGCAGTAGTTTTTCGGCTTGTGTGGGTGTATTTGCCATAATCGCTATGTCATCAGCGTAGTCGGCGTCGGTAATTGTTTTTGCGGGGTACCTTCTGCTTCTTTTCTTTGTCAGCTCGAAGCCGTTTTCTTTGATTTTATCAATCGATGTTCTAAGCACGTAGTCTAGACAGATGATAAAGAGGTATGGGGCTAGCGTGTCCCCTTGTAGTACTCCTGCTACAATGTCGAAGTAGTCTGTGTCTCCATCCGGTGAACGTACTTTCACTTTGGTGTTTCTAAAGCCCTACAATTTACTCAGTTAAAGGGAGAGGAATTAGATTCATGCCATTTGCGAGAATATCAGAATTAAATGAAATGCAAACAGCCTCATTATAGATTTGAATTCGGATAAGCGAGTTCATTTCCCAGAACCAGAACCGTTTCGCCACTTGCGCTTCCACTTCAGTATGAGAGAGATGACGAAAAATTCATCAAATTTAATATTTTAATAAAATGCACGCTGACAGTTGACAGAATATAATTGATTTTTTCAATTGGGTTAAACTTAAAATATAATAGTGTTATCTATTAATGGTTTGGTTACTTTATTTAATGACATATCAACCTTGGTGGATTATTTAATGCCAAATCCGTCCTTGTAAAAGAACAGCAGTGATACTATTGTGCCCATAGCTGGGTGGATAAGGAAATTCAACACCTTTCTCAAAAGGGAATGTAATTGCGAGACTGGAGTTTGAACTGGCTTTTTACGATGTCACAGTCCAGCACGTTAACCATTAGCCAACAGGACTCGGCATCTGTTAAAGTACAGAACGAAAAAAACTAAATTTTGTATCTTATTTTATTATTTGGATGAAGATGTGTCAATTATTTTTATGATTTTTATTAGTATTTGCTTCATCTTAATTTTTGTTGCTTTTTCTTTTTTTTTTTTT
>OY757919.1:98065068-98100068 GCA_963585895.1 Sepioteuthis lessoniana | reverse complement strand
ATCCTACGAATTCAATTGCTACCTTACTTTCCACAGAACCTAAAATGTGTAAAAAGGAATATGTATTTACCCAACACCTCCGCAATGAGACTACAAGAAAGAAAGTAGATAAGCAACGATGAGCCTGTTCAGTACTTTGGTGACTAACCGCTGTGTAATAATTGGTACTGTAAGCATTCTGTATACCAAACTAACCAAAACTTAGTAAATAACAAAAGCAGCAATGAGATTGTTCACTTCTCAGATGGATAACCACAAACTCATTAATATAAAATGGGGGGTTTTTAAAATGCGAACAACTTAAAGCAGAAAACGAAATTTATGAAGAAACGAAGAGGTTGTTACTTGTTCCCCTACCTCGAAGGAAACGATAAACATTGTTATTATTTTTATTTTGAGTTAGTCTAAATGCATCTTAGACCGTCCTTATAAAAAGATGTTTGGTTGGGTTTTATGGTACACCAACCATTATAGGTTGTTTAATGCCAGATTCTATTTATATATATATGTATTGAATATATATGATTTGGTGTGGTTAGGTTTTATGGCATATCAACCATTGTGGGTTATTCAATGCCTATTCCCTTTTTTGTACATATACGAGGATCATTTAATAAGATTCCAGGCTTTTTTTGTATGGGCACATTTATTGATAGTACACACATGAAACTCTAGTCCACTTCGAAGTAATATCCTCCGGCGGCAATGCACTTGTTCTACCGTTCCAACAATTTCTGGAAGGCCCCATGGAAGTTCTCTTGCGTGAGCGTGTTAATGACCTTCCTCACAGCCTCTTTCATTTCCTCAATTCTCTCATAACGACAACCTCTGAGGTTAGGGAATAACAACCAAAAGTTAAAGGGAGCAAGGTCTGGACTATAGGGACGGTGAGGAACTGTCTTGATGCCCATCTTGGTCAAATAGTCTGTTACAAGGATGGAGTTGTGGACTGGTGCATTGTCCTGGTGGAAATGCCACTGACCTGATTTGAAGAGTGCTGGCCTCTTCCCAAGGAATCTCTTGCTGAACCCCCTTAAAACTTCAATATAGTAACCCTAACCCTAACCCTTTGGCCAATCAACTCTGGTGTATTGACTTCCTTACTTCTACCACACCTCTCATCCCTCACAGACTCCTTGGCTTCCTTGAATCTCTTATGCCACTCAAAAACTGATGCTCGATTCATGCAAGATGGTCAAAAAGCATTCTGAAGTATTCCATACGTTTCTGTGGCATTTTTTCAAAGTTTAAAACACAATTCTATTGCATATCGTTCTTCTAAAGTGTCCTTACGTCCAGATTGCATTTTTGAAATTCACCAGCTGTGACAATCAGGCTTTAGTAGGGTGTATTCCAATTGCTGATGTAGCTGTTCATTTGAAGCTGAAATCATAAAAATTGGTCAGTCATCTTATAAGATGTATAGCAATAACGTACTGAATTTTCAAGAATCTACAACAATTTTAAATGCCCATACGAAAAAGGGTGGAAACTTATTGAAGGCAGCACGGATTTGTAAATTCATTTTGTTGATAGCACCTTTTTAACACATTTTTTCACACAGCTAAATGGTTTCAAGTATTTTTTATCTCATACGGATAATTCTATTTACAATTAAGTATTTATTTGCTCACAGTTAAACTGTTTCAAGTAGCGTTATCTAATACTATGTTCAATATAGATGTTCAATATTAATCATTTGTTTGCACACAATGATACAAGTAGATACAAGTATTGCTCTTTAACACTAATTCTATTTAACATATCTCATTCCTTTGAACACAGTTAAATAGTTCCAAATATTGCTCTGTGTCACAAATAATTCTTTTAAACAGTCATTTGTTTGTACACCGTCAAATCATCAAACAGCTTTATTTTTAACAATTGAGCATAAGTCATTTGTTTGTACCCAGTTTAAATGTCAAAGTACACAGTTTAAATGTCATACAGTTCTATTCCACCCATAGATAGGACTCTATCAGATGCTACCAGTTTCGGTCAGAGTAGACCGGGGAGCAATGGCAAAGAAGGGGTAATCTGCATTCCCCAAAGCTCCCGCATTATTGGAACCTCACCATCAGATTGTTTAGTGTCATATCCAGGATACTCATTGGGTAGGGGGTCTTACCTTCTGCAGAGATTCAGTCGGTGTATTCTACAGTTCCAGCCGACTGAGATAAGGAAGAAGTGATATGGTTTTTCAGTCAATTAAAGAAAGATTTTCATTTTTCTTATTCATAAATCGTATCCTCTTTCCATTGCGGGGGAGGGATACATTTAATTGAGCCCCCAACATATATGACTTAACGTTTCGGTTATCAACTTACGCTAACTTATAATCTGACTAAAAAATCTCTCTGAAAACTTACGATTGCCTCATGCCTTTCTCACAGTTGGAACTGCCGGGGATTGAACTTTGACCTGTCATCTGCCAATCACGCCTACTCAGTGACGCTGGATTGCCGAGATGTTATTGTTGTTATTGTTGTTGTTGCTGCTGGTGTTTAGGCAATAATATAACTGTAAACAAAGCTTAGTAAATAACAATAAATAAAATAATTGAAGCCAGACACCATTGATCGTGTGACTTAGTCAGTATAACAAATGACAAACTCAGCAATTTAAAAATGTCCTCTGAAAATATCTGCAAGAAAAAAAAGAAGTTTTTTTTTAAACAAACACATGCAAAATATTCAGGAAGATCAGATTAGTACAATTTATCAAAAAAGATTTTAACTTTACTACTTTATACGCAATTTATACGTTATAATATTTATATAATAATAATATAATATTTTATATTATCATCATCATATCGTGCTGGCAGCACGGATATCCCTGACCCTCTTTCGCCACTCCTCCCTATCGTTCATCGCCCTAGGCAGGTCTTCAGGACAACAACCTGTATCCTCACATAGCTGCTGAATGTACGTTCGTGCTGGTCGTCCTGCTTTTGCGCGGCCGTGTGTGGGGATCCATAAGAGTACATCTCTTATGAGTTCATCTCTGCTTCTCCAGCAATGTCCTGCATGTCTGGTTCGCCTAACTTGAATAGTTTTCGTGATAGGGGGCAGGTGGCCGTACAGTTGGTGTCTTGTGGGGTGTTGCTGCCAGGACTTGTTGAGGATTGCACGCAGCATTCTTGTGTAATTGCCATCTAGTTTCTTCTCCAGCCGTTTTGTTAGCGTCCATGTAGTGCATCCATATAGCAGTATCGATGTGACCGCTGCCTGGAAGAAACTGCGTTTCATTTTATCGGTTAGGTCTGATTTCCATATAGTCGATAGCCTATTGATAGCTGTCCATGCTTTCGTTAACCTCGTTTCGATGTCCTTTTCGGTTGATTCGACGCTGCTTCCTAGGTACGTGAATTTGTCTACTAGTTTAAGAGGGGTTCCTTCTAGAGTGGAGATGTCCCCCGTTTGGTTATAGCACATATATTCCGTTTTATGTGCATTAACATGGAGGCCTATGCTTGCTGCTGCTCGTTCCATGGCCCAGCGGTTAGAGTGTTCGCCAATGGCCCGGGAGACCTGGGTTCAATCCCAGGTCGAGTCATACCAAAGACTTTAAAAATGGAACTTGATACCACCTTGCTTAACACTCAGCATTATAAGGTACGGTTCAAGGGTAAAGTGGAGCAATCCAGGGAATGGAGTAGCGCCCTCCCCTACACCTTGGTGTAGTAGCTATCGAAAAGGGAGCCTTCGGGTCACCCTTGACTATGGTCGCTAACCTTACTTTTATATTATATTATATTATTATTATTTATATAATAATAATATAATAATATTTTATATTATATTATATTATTATTATTTATATAATAATAATATAACAATATTTTATATTATATTTTATTATTATTATTTATATAATAATAATAAAATAATATTTTATATTATATATCATTATTATTTATATGATAATAATATAATAATACCTTATATTATATATTATTATTATTTATATAATAATATAATAATAATATTTTATATTATATTATATCATTATTATTTATATAATAATAATATAATGATATTTTATATTATATTATTATTATTTATATAATAATAATATAATAATATTTTGTATTATATTATATTATTTATATAATAATAATATAATGATATTTTATATTATATTATATTATTATTATTTATATAATAATAATATAATGATATTTTATATTATATTATTATTATTTATATAATAATAAATGATATTTTATATTATATTATATTATAATAATAATATATAATAATAATAATATAATGATATTTTATATTATATTATATTATTATTATTTATATAATAATAATATAATAATATTTTATATTATATTATATTATTATTATTTATATAATAATTATATAATAATATTTTATATTACATTTTATTATTATTATTTATATAAGGATAATATAATAATATTTCATATTACATTATATTATTATAATAATATTTTGTATTATATTATATTATTTATATAATAATAATATAATGATATTTTATATTATATTATATTATTATTATTTATATAATAATAATATAATGATATTTTATATTATATTGTATTATTATTATCTATATAATTATAATATAATAATATTTTATATTATATTATATTATATTATTATTTATATAATGATAATATAATAATATTTAATATTATATTATTATTTATATAATAATAATATAATAACATATTATATTATATTATATTATTATTATTTATATAATAATAATATAATAATATTTTTATAACGCAATTAGCGAGGTGATTGTTGGACACTAATTTGGTTTCTTTCTTTCATGGCATATCAACCTTCTTGGGTCATAAATGCCAATGCTATCCTTGTAAAATGACAGTAGCGGCACTATTAACCCATAACTGTGGTGGAGAACATGGGTAGTTGGACATACAAATTTTATCAAATGTATATCGTAAACAGTACAACCTATAAATAGGTGAAGATGTCGTGTAGTGGCTAACCTGCTAGACTGCGACATTGCAGTATGTGAGTTTGAACATCAGTCGCGTTATTTCATTCATTTTCGGACTAATATCCTTAGGAAAGGTATGGAATTCGTTACCTCTATTCCGGCTGTGGGTTAAATAGTAGTAAGTAAAGTTGGCAACCGTAGTCGAGGGCAACCAGAAGGCTCCCTTTTCGATAGCTACTACACCAAGTTGTAGGGGAGGGCGCTACTCCTTTACCTGGATTGCTTCAACTTACCCTTGATACGTACCTTATGTTGCTGAGTGTTAAGCAAGGAAGTAACAAGTTCCATTTTAAAAGTCTTTGGTATGACGCGACCAGGGATTGAACACAGGTCTTCCGGACTATTGGCGAACACTCAACCCCCTAGGCCAATGAGTTGGTTAAATAGTTCCACTAATATTCTCCAAGGATGGTTTTGGCATTAAATAACCCACGAAGGTTGATATGCCATTAAACAAAGAAACCAAACCAACCATGAATAAGTAAACGTCTGTTTAAATAAAATTAATTTTCTTCTAAACTAGGATGTTATAATTATTAGTGGAATATTACTTAATCAAAACGGATATTATTAGGTATTACAAAATCACCCATGAATAAGTACACCCAAAGATTTTTTTAAATCAAAAGCTAACTTTTTTCTCAACGCAAGATTCAAGAATTTTATATTTGATAGTGTAACAAAAGAAAGTAATGTTCTTAAGTATTATAGTATTTTGTAATGTTTCTAATGTCGGGTGACGTATTTTAAAGAAACGGACGCTGATTCATTGATCAAACGGCCAATTTTTCTTCTCATAGACAACCAACGTTTCTTATTATACAACTTTTCCAAATTTTTATTTATTTTTACACTTTTTATACATCCACCTATACTTAACATCACTAATAAAACCCCTCATAGCCCTGATGATGGTTCAACAGAACCGAAACGCTATAGTGTCGACTTAGTTTCTCAATAAATCTCCCCTTCCTATTTGGATTACTTGTTGTCAATTTTTCTTCACAAACTGTCGGATTACTATTCATTATTTTCTTCCATTCTGTCCCATTTCCTAACAAGATCTAGACCCATTCCCCCACTCCAAAATCTCACATCAACAACATCAAGATGTTTCGCAGATGCATAGACCTACTCAAAAACAAGAAGACTTCTATAACCAACTTTACACAAGAAAAATCACACCTACCTGAATGTCCAGCGTTTTTCGTTCATCTCAACATTTTCTTGGATTACATAAGTCTGTGCCTTGAAGCTTATATTCATATTTTAGGATTTTCTTTGGCATATACATTAATATTTTTAAAAAAATACAGATTTATATGATTTGAATTTCGTCGAAAACGAGGAATAATTCGAAATCTCTCGATGAACTAACGGAACGTGGATTATGCACAATGTTTCCAATGTCACGTAACGTATTTTAAAGAAACGAACGCTGATTCATTGATCAAACGGCCAATTTTTCATGTCATAAACAGCCAACTTTTCTTGTTATACAACTTTTCCAAAATTTTATATATTTTTACACTTTTTATACATCTATCTATACTTAACATCACTAATATAACCCCTCATAGCCCTGATGATGGTTCAGCAGAACCGAAACGTTATAGTGTCGACTTTGTTTCTCCATACATCACCCCTTTCTAATCTGATTACTTGTTGTCAATTTTTCTTCACAGTATTTTATAAGTATTTTATTACAGTATTTTATAAGTATTATAAAGTATTACAGAATTTTATAATTCATAGGGGAACATTATAGAAAAAAAACCCAAAATTATTAAGTATCAAATTATCGTCCACAAATAAGCACGCCTCAATAATATTTCTTAAAAATAAAATTTTCTTCTTAACCCCGCGGCGTTGTGGTTAACGAGCTGAACTACAACATTATAGGATTGAGTTCGAGCTCCAGTCGGGTTATTACGTTCACTTTCGGATGAATAACTTAAGGAAAGGCATGAACCTCTCATCACCTAGATATAGGTTAAATAATACCATTACTGCCTATCTGCAAGGATGGCTTTAGCATTGAATAACTCCTATTGATTGTAGTGCTAGTAAACAAATCAACAGAACCTAACCTAAACCAACGACGCCAGGATTTTCTTAATTCGGATGGAACTTTATCAATCAAAACGGATATTATTAAGTATTATTTATAATCTGATTCTACCGTTTTGAAACTCTGTAACTAAAAATAAGTACACCTCTTGTATCTATATAATTGTGCAGGTTGATTTTTGTTTACAGGAGTGCTGAAATTTTAATTTTGCTAAAATAGTTTTAATGCTGTAGCGTTTGGTTATAAATAATATCTAATGGTGTCCGTTTTGATTTTACAATGAGCCACTAGGAATAATACAATTATGTTGTCTTTGATTTTTCGGTAAATTTATTTTTTCATTAAACTGGTTGGGGTGTACTAATTTATAGGCGATACTGAATTCTCGTAAATCGGTCGAATTTTGACGACCTAATTTTTGCTTAACATTAGAATATAGACCAATATATAAATATTAATTCTGTAAAGTTGAAATTCGAACATAGTTAAAATCCCTTTAAGCTAATTCAATAAATCAATGATTTAGTTGCAACGAGTCAAGGGTCGACCTATACACGAGCATATGCTGTTGTTTTTGCCATATCATTGTTCTTCTCGGTAGTTGGGATAAGTTAAGAAAGGCTGAAGAATACATCAGCCAAGATATTATGATGAATACTGACAGGAACCTTTGACACTTAAGTCTCGAACTATTTATAAAAGATTAAATAAAAACTTCAAGAATTTTGTCTTTGAAGTATTTTTTTTCGGTAACGGCTTCTTTTGTGCGTGTGAAAAGTGCCTTTTCTTTGGTGTTATTTTCATCTAGGTGACACCAGGGACATTGCTGGAGAACGAGTAAGAACGAATTCATAAGCGATGTTCTCTTAAGGACCCTCTTCACGCGGACGTGCAAGTGTTGGACGACCAACTAGACCCTATTTACAACAGCTCTGTACGGACACAGGATGTAGTCCAGAGGACCTGCTTGAAGTGATGGATGAAAGAGACGAATAGCGTGAGAGTTAGAGAAATCCGTTTGGTTTCTTTGTTTAATGGCTTATCAACATTTGTAGGTTATTTAATGCCAAAGCCATTCTTCTAGAAGAACAGTAGTGGTACTATGTAACCCATAGCTGGGAGGATAAGGGGGTTCATACCTGTCTCAAGGGTATTTGCCCGAAAGAGGGAAATCCGTGCGAGCAGTACGACATGATGATGATGATGATGATATATAATGAACAAAAGAAGACTGATGAACAGGCAGAGCAAAAAGGGGTGATAAAAGTAGCAAAATTGAGAATTGTATTCCAATCAACACATTTGATATATCATAATGATTCCTGATTCAAAACCGTGTTGTCATCATAGAAAATGGATACAGCTACCCGAGTTCAAATCATGGAAGAAGCAAATTGTATTTCACATAGTGCTAATACCTCTGGTAAAGGTTTGAATCCAATTATTCTTCCAGTTATGGGTAAATAGTAGGGCAGACTGGTTTCTTTAGTCTTTATTAGGCAACCACTCCTGGAAAAAGAAACTCTAAATTCAAACCTATTATCATATTTACCAACCCCTCCGCTCGGGCAGGATATGACACAAGATCAATTTTTAAGCGGAGTTTAACAGGTTTGAATTCAGAGTTTTCCTTCTCCAAGGCTGAAGAACCTAGTCTGCCCTACTATCTATCCATAGCTGGAGGGAGAATAATTGGATTTATACCTTTCCCAAAGGGTATTAGGGCAATGTGAAATGCAATCAGTCAGGTCCAGGTTTGAACTCATGTCGCCGTGTCCATTTCCTACGACGATAACCATTACACCACGGGTGCCTCAAATATAACCTATTATAGTCCGCTTAAAAACCGACCTTGTGTCACATCCTGCTCATAGGTTTGGCGGTGGTAAATTGTAATGATTCGATTCAAAATTTTACTTTGATGTTCATCCTTGTTCATTTTCAGGCGAAGTCGGGTAATTCTTCCCGTTATTTATCTATACTAATAAATCAGGCACTTCTTTGTGTCTTTGTGCCACTTTCATGCTTGAACGATTCGGGTTATTGATGTTATATTTGGCATGAAGATTCACAGGGCCTCCACTTGTAACATAGGCTTCGTGTGGGTATAGATCATTCACGTTCACTGAAGTCAAACAATTAAATTTCCGCCTGTAAAGTTTGAAAACAAATAATTTTAATCCTTTTTATAAGAACTTTCTCCATTCATTTTTCTTACTAATAACAATATCTTTTATAAAGCCAAAAATATTTCTTAGATTTTTTCGTAATATTGCTTATCCCTGCTTTTCTTATGGTCACCTCTATATTGTCTTAAAGGATTTTATCAACAACCTTCCAATATTGGCACTCAATGAGAGAAGCACAAATTGAAAAATCGATTTTAACGGCATCTCAGCCCGTAAAGTGTTTTTATTATCCCTATAGGTTAGGGAATCGCATTCATGTTGTGTTCATTTTTGCAATTTTTCTGTAGTTATTTCTTCAGCGGTTATTTTGCACAAGGTCCTATCGAAAAAGAATAATTTTAATAATCACTACCCAGGCGGTTAAAGTGTATCTGGGAGTAATGGTAATGAAGGCCCATTCAACGCTGCACATGTAATATAATGGCCGAGGGATTTCGTTTTATATATCTTGCCTTTCGGTTTAGTTAGGCTGAGAACCTTTCGCTAAGCGCATGGGTTAGTTAGGTGCAACATGAGTGTAGGTGTTCACGCGCGCGTGGGGAGGATGTGTCATTCAGATATGTCAAAATAAAAATCCCAGATAGAAAATAGGACAAGGGACGTGAATGATGTCATGTACCGGAAGCGTGCACGGAAGATTTGGGGGATTTGAGAAAAGTCAGTTAGTTGAGTTTTAGCGTCCGAAGAAGACGGTTGACTTTCGGGGCTCGCCGAGATCAGACCAGTAGTTTGCGGCGGGGTGCCGCGCGTGCTGGGGGCAGATGGAAAAGTCAGGATAGAAAGATTGTGTATCACTCTCCTTATGTCGAATTACCTTTAACTCAAAGGTAATAAAAAGTTTCGTACCTGAACTGAGAAGTCGTAAGTGTTTTTTGTGTTTCGGGCTTCCTGTGTTATCTATATATAAGTTAGGAACATTCTATGTACATTTCACATATTCATGTACAGCTACGTAACACACAGCTCTCCAGAACTTGAGTCTCACCATCAGATGCAGTTTAATTTCATACTCACGATACCTTCTTTTCTTTTTCTTTTTTTTTTTTTTTTTTGAGGAGTATTACTTTTTTGTAGGGGATGAAGTCAGCTTATTGCAAGTCCCCCCCCCCGCTCCCCCACAGAATGAAAAACACTAATGTTGTGCGTCTACAAAATTTGTCAATACAAAAGGACCAAAGTTCACATTGCACCTAGTGAACCTATGACTAGCATTGAATCGAGACACATGCGTGACTTCCCCCGCCCCTAATCCCCACAAAAATAAAATCCGGCCTGGTGGGAGGCATGGATAAATACATTAAATACCACAAAAGGACTCTACTATTTGTTTTCTCGTCGACATCAGAAGTATTTTTTAATAACAGCTTTTTTTTTAGCGGGGGAGGTTAATAATGCCTTTTCTTTTCATTCGCTATACTGTTTTTATAGGAATAGAACAAAATATATATTTTAATTGTGATATCAAATTTGATGTTATTCTTACCTAGGTAATGCCAGGTATCCTTGTTAATTCACACACACACACACACACACGTATATATATATATATATGAGGCTCTAATCTCAGACTCTAGACAAATTCGTCTCTTTATCTAAAGATAACAAATTCCTAATGGCAATTCCATGAAGTAATATATACTGAAATAACAAATATTTCACTCTGAGCTAAAAATGTCCGCAACATATATCATAAGGTTTGTACAAGCGACAGAAACTGTGAGGTGCGATGAGCGAGAGATTACATATGAGAGAGAGAGAGAGAGAGAGAGAAAGAGGGAGAAGGAGAGAGAGAGGGGGAAGATATATATAGATGCAGAGAGAGAGAGGGGGGGAAGATATATATATATATAGATGCAGAGAGAGAGAGAGAGAGAGAGGGAAGATATATATGTAGATGCACAGAGAGAGAGATTTTGTGCGTGTGTGTGTGTGTGTGTGTGTGAAGAGATAGTAAGGGGCCCAATGTTGGAATGTCGGTGGCTTCAATTGTGAACAGGTGAGGCTTGTTAACGAAATGTAAAACCTAATTGAGAAGATACGTAGTTGTATCTAATCTTGCAAGAAGGGAAATTAATGCAGCCATGACAGCCTATTTCTGGCATAGCAGTTAGCTAATGGCGGGAAAATTGAGAAAAAAAAAAAGCAAATCAAGCTAGAATATCGAATATGCAGCATGATTTGTTTACATCTCGCACATTTGTTCTGATAATAGATTGATAAATACATAGATTTGAAGAGACCGTTATATATATATATATATATATATATATATATATATATATATATATATATAGTTTGAACACCGCAAACTCAGAGTCAAAGGAGAAACTGTTTGTCACAAAGCGCCTTTGACTCTAAGCTATTCAAACTTAGATTTACATGAGCTCTATCACCGATATCGAGCAATTATTTTATTCTTTTGAGAGTTTTTCATACCGGCGTTAGCTGATGGCTTTCTACTGGAGTCTGACTGACAGCAAGTCTCCTCAAGTCTCCAGGACTCTTGTTGATATTCTGGTCGATCTAAAAAAAATGCTGTAGTTTGGGTGGTCTCCACTCGCCCTCTTATTACCAAGCTCTTCAGTCCCTGTTCCAATCCGTTAGTGACCGTGCCGTCCGCAACAATTACAATTGGTATGACCACCACTTTCCTGTTCCATAGTTTTTTCAGTTCTCAAGCAAGGTCTCAGAACTTATTTCTCTCTTTGCTTTCTTTCAGTTTTACTCTGTTGTCTGTCGGGACGGCAATTATTATTATTATTATTTACTCCTTTAGAGTTTTTCATATCAATGTTAGCTGATGGTTTTTCACTGGAGTTTGAGAGACAGCAATTCTCCTCAAGTTTCCAGGATTCTTCTCAGTATTGTGGCCGTTTTTAATAATGCTGTCGTTTGGATGGTCTCCACTCGGCCGCCAACTTCCAAATCTTCCAGGCCCTTTAATAATCCTTTAGTTACTGTACGAAAAGCACCAGTCACAATTGGTATAATTGTCATCTTCATGTTCCACAGATTTTTTTAATTCCCTAGCAAGGTCGAGGTACTTCTCTCTCTTTTCACATTCTTTCAGTTTTATTCTGTGGTCAGCCGGGACAGCAAAGTCGACAATTTTGCAAGTTCTCTTTTTTGTTGTTGTTGATTATTATAAGGTCTGGTCTTCTGTCCGAGATTAGGTGATCTGTCTGTACGTCAAAGTCCCATAGGAGTTAATGTGTGTCATTTTCTCGGACAGATGTTGGGATGTGCATATAACATTTGTTCGCATGGTGAAATTTAGATTTTTTGCACATCTCCCAGTGGATCACCTTTCCCACCTAGTCGCGTCTAGTCTTATACTCCGTCTATGCTAATTTGCTGCATTCGCTTATAATGTGATTGATGGTTTCATCTCTGTCGCCGCATAGCCTACGTTTATTAATATTATTCTATTATTATTATTATTAATGATAATAAAAATTATGATTATAATTCAATCCTTGTAAATTTTTCACACCAAGGTAATCTGGGGGTCTTTCACTGGAGTCTAAGTTACAAACAGGAAGTCTTCTCAGGTCTCCAGGACTCTCTTATGTGTTCTAGCTGATCTTGATAATATTGTAATCTGGATGGTCTCGATTCTTCCTTGGATTTCCAATTCCTCCAGTCTTTTTTTACAAAGCCTTTAGAGGCCATTATAGCAAACCATGAAACTATCTCATCCAGGATGGGGCAGTGAGGACGATCAAATTGGAAAATTTCACAAAATCATTAACCTTGGTTTCAAACAAATTTTATTGACACCCCTGTGTTCACATTGAATTAGCATTTGACAAATTTAAGTTTGGAAAACAATATCCTTCATGTGGTGTCCGTTTTCGTGTATGCATTTCTGAAGACCTTCTTGGAAGTTGGCTTCCTCTCTCTCCAGCATTGTTCTGTCAATTTGGACAACTTCCACGCGAATAGTTTCTTGCAAATCCTTGCCTTGAGGTATCCCTACAAATTGACAAATCAGGAGACCGAGGGAGCCAAGGAGCGTTAGCAAACCTGGAAATGAGGCGGTCACCGAAGAGAGGGTGAAGTAAGTCCATTGATGCTCTGGCTGTGTGGACCGTCGCTCCATCCTGCTGAAACCATAAACGTCGGATAGGCACAGGTTTTCGTCGTACTTCTGCTACTTGTTGATCATCTTGATGTAGCGCTAGGAGTTAAAAGTCACAACATTTACATTATTGTTTTCAAGAATGTAAGGACCAATGACGGCAGCATAAAATGGATTTGGCGTTAAATAACCTACAAAGGTTGATATGCCATAAAACCAAACAAACCAAACCAGTCGACTGGGGCTGTAGAATACACTGACTGCTTCACTGCAGAGGGGTAAGAACCCCCCAACGAGTGTCCTGATATGACACTAAATAATCTGATGGTGAGGTTCCAGTAATGCTGGAGCTTTGGGGAAGCGGAGTACCCTTTTATTGCCATCACTCCCAGGTCCACTCTGACCCGGAGTGGTAGCACCTGATAAGGGTCCTATCGATGGGTCAAATAGAACTAAACTGAGCTTCCTTCACAGTACTGATTTTTGCATTTGAACTGCGTATTTATACTAAACGGAATTGTTTAGAATAGAACTGTTTTTGATATTGAAACTGTTCTTACACTAAAATGAAATGTTATATATAGAATTGTTCTGACATTTAACTGTGTGTAAACAAGATTAACTGAATTAGAACTGTTTGAATAAACTGAATAGTTTGAAATTAAACTGTGTACTCATGCTATACTGATTTATTTGAAATATAACTGACTGTATAAAAATGGATTTGGTGTTAAATAACCTACAAGGGTTGATATGTCATAAAACTCAAACCTACTCCACCAAGGCTAAAGAACCCAGTTTACCTTTCTATTTTCCCATGGTTGTGGGAAGAAGAGGTATACTTATGCCTTTTCGAAAAGTCTTGGTCGCCAATTCCATTTTCTTCAAGAATAACCCCAATGCAAAATGTTTGGCCAAGTCGGCTAGGTGGGGGGGCTGTTGAATACACCAGCTGTATCTCTAAAGAGGAGTGAGACCCTCTAACGAGGGCCCAGTCAGCTGGGGCTGTAGAATACGCAGACTGCTTCTCTGCGGAGGGGTAAGACTCCCTCAACGACTGTCCTGGATATGACATCAGCTTTGGTAAATTTGGAGTACCCCTTCATTGTCATCGCTCCTACGTCCACTCCGGTTGGGAGTGGCAGCACCTGATAGGGTCCTATCTATGGGTTAAATAGAAGCGTTTGAAATTTAAACTGTGTGCAAACAAATGACATGCTAAACTGAATTGTTTGAAATAGAACTGTTTTTCATTTAACTGTGTGTAAACAAAGGACTGATGTTTGATTGAATTGTTAATGACAGATAGCAAAACTTTGAGCTATTTAACTTTGTTGGCTAGCTAAACTGAATTGCGTGAAGTAGAACTGTTTGGTTATTTAACCGTGAGTAAACAAATGACTGATGTTTAATTGAATTGTTAGTTTTATATAGCAATACTTAAAAACATTAAACTGTGTGCAAACAAATAATTAATAGTAAATAGAATTTTTCGTATTTGATATAAATAAGCGAAACCGTTTAATTGTATGAAAAACAAATGAGCTCAAGCACGTTTAAAGATATTTTCTACAAAATGTGTTTAAAAATCATATATTTAATATACATGTATAAAAAAGATTTGGCATTAAATAACCTAGAATAGTTGATGTGCCATAAAACCAAACCCAACCAAAGTGTGTCTCAAAACTACATGTAATTATTAGAGATGGTTTTAATTTCTTTTTATTCATTGTATAATTTCTGATAATTTTTGGCCTTGTCAGGAGTGGGGGCTTAGAATACGCTTACTGTATTCCCAACGGAGGGATAAGACCCCCTCTACACGAAAAGTCTATTCCGGATATAACATTAAATAGTATCTGATAGTGAGGCGCCAATTCTGATTCTCTTGGAGGTATAGAATCAACCTTTCATTTCAATTACTCCCAGGCCCACTCTGACCCCGTATATGGTTCAAATAGATCTGTTAGTAAATTATGTGTATTTAATAGGAATACTTTAAACCATATAACTGTGTGCAAATTATTTGTAGAATAAATAGTTACTTGAAGCCATGAGTGAGAATTATTATTTTAGTGACTTGAAATCATATAATTGCTTGTAAATCATTGATGTTAAATAGGAATACTTGAAACCATTTAACTGTGTGCAAACAAATGATTATTTAAAAGTTAAAAAAAAACAATTTAAAGAAAGGATTGCTATGAAATGTCGAAAATATAAATATTTATGATTATAGTCAAACATTTAAAATTAATTAGATTTTCGGGATTAAATGACCCACTGTGAGTTGATATGCCGTAAAACAAGCAAAACCAAACTAATTTGCTTCTTTCTTTCATTTAGTCTTGAGTCTTATTTCATTTTATATCAACCACATTTTTCTTTCTTTCTTTCTTTCTTCTCCTTGTTTATTGGTTCTTTCTTTCTCTCTTTCTTTCTTTTTCCTCCTCCTCTTTTCTTTCTTTCTTTCTTTCTTTCTCCTTCTCCACTTTCTTTCTTTTTTCTTTCTTTCTTTCTTTCTCCTCCTCTTTCTCTCTTTCTTTCTTTCTTTCTTTCTTTCTCCTCCTCCTCTTTCTTTCTTCTCCCCTTTTCTTTCTTTTGCCCCCTCCTTTCTTTCTTTCTTTCTTTCTTTCCTTCTTTCTTTCTTTCTTTCTTTCTTCTCCTCTTTTTTTTGTTTGCTTGTTTGTTTGTCTGTATCTTTCTTTCTTTCTTTCTTTCTCGCTTGATTTTTTAGTTTGTATTCTTATTTTTTTAACACTCCAACCCCATTCACTTTTTTCTTTTTACGTTCATATCTTTCTTTCTTTACCTCTTTTCTTTCTTTCTTTTTTCTTTTCCTCTTTTCTTTTTTCTTTCTTTCTTCCTTTTATTCTTTAATTCTTTTATACTTCTTTATCACTTTTTTCCTACATTCTTTTCTTCTCTATTTTCTTTTTTTAACTGTTTTGTTCTTGTTTCGTACTTCTTTTCACCCTCCATTTTTTCATTCTTTTTTCATTTGTTTATTTATTTATTCATACTCTTGGTTTGTTTTTTTCTATTTTTTTCATTTTTTTTCCTTATTTTTATAATCCTTTTATTTTTTCCCTTATTTCTAGACAACATGCGCCACCATGTTCCCTCGTGAATCAAAATTGTTAATAACATCAAATAAGTAAACAAAAACCGAAAACGTGGTTGAATTGCGCATCAACACTTTCCTTTTTGATCTAAGCTTCGATTATAACTTTTCTTTCTTTTAATATTTTTAATTTCGCCTGATAACTTTCATGCTGGCTTTAACATTTTTTCTGGAGGTCATTAGGTGCATTATTGGTCTCCGTATTCACTTCTCTTCTTTTTCGTCGTGTTTCTCGTAAAAAAAAATCTTTTCTTTTCTTTTCTTCCACCTTTATTTATGACCAACAATAATTAAAAGTGAATGACGCAGAAAGAAAAAAGGCATTCGACCAGTGATGAATAGCGTCTTTGGAGAGAACTAATTTGACGAGTATTTGCACATTACTGCTTGATGTGGTCATACGGATAAAGGCATCAGCTGCGCCAAAGATTACGTAAAATAGATAAAGGCTTGAGTTCAATCCTTGATGAATGTTTTTAAATGTAGATTTCAAAGCGATTTTATCTTCTTATATTCTCAATAACAAATACCTGCTTTTTTCTCTCTCTCTCTCTCTCTATATATATATATATATATGCAGTGGTTTATTTCATTTGCATATTAACTTCAGACGGGCTCTCTCTCTCTCTCTCTCTCTCTCTCTCTCTCTCTCAAGTTATTACGCAAATCAAATAAACCGAAATTCCTCAAAAAAATTCTGAACTAACATTTGTCAAATTTAGACTCGTCCATTTCCACCAACTAAATTTTCTGACATTTCTAATCGTTAGGTTTTATATATTTGAAATTTATGAAAATTGACTGACTTATGTTAGTATGTAGATTAAACTAATATTAGTTTAAGACCTCTAAAATCTAATAAAACTTTTGTCATTTTATCTATGATATATGTTGAAACATGGGCAGGCCCCTCAAGTGGTGTGATGGTTAGCAAGCAAAACTAGCGAACCTTCACGAGTGAGTTCGAGTCTCATTGTGCGTCCTATTCATACGGCCTTGTGCCACATCTGAGCAAAACGCTTTGTAAATTGTTATGTTGACACATGGGCACCTAGGATGGTGTAATGCTTTGCGAGTTAGAGTAGGAAACCGTCACGAGTGAGTTCGAGTCTCATTGTACGTCCTATTCATACGGCCTTGAACCACATCTGAGCAAAACGCTTTGTAAATTACTATATATTGAAACATGGGTAAAGAGAAGGATCCCACAACTGCTGAAAAACAGAAGATAATAAAGTTATTGAATGAGAGAATCAGCATTTTGGAGATATTAAAGGAGCTTTGCAGAGATCATTGAACAATAAATATGGCCGTTGAAAAATATAACTAAGTTGAGAACTCGAAGCAAAAAAAAAGCTTTAAGAACTTGAGATGAACGTAAACTGAAGCGTAAACGTAAAACAATCACTTTTGACAAGCGTTTAGATCTTTGAAAGGGTTGTAATTGAGTGAATCAAAGACAAAAGGCGGAGAGTACTTTGAGATTTAAAATCTGTAAAAAAAAAAATCTCCACAACAATCTCCTCTCACTAAAACAAATATTTTAAAACATCAAATTTGAGCCCAGAAATACAAGTAAATTGACATTTCTACTGTAATTTTTACGGAAGAATCTTGAATGACATTTGATGGACCAGATAGATAGACCAAAGGATTGATTTTATCTAATTCGGATATACTTGTGGCTAAAAGAAGGCAACAATGAGGCGGCATTGTAATGATATGAACTTGAATTGTCGACCAAACTATTGTTGGACCATTCAAAGTCGATGAAGGAGTTTAAGTAAACTGTATAAACTATTACGATTTTATAGAAAAGACTTTTATTTTAAATGGTACAAGTCCAAGTTTCGCAGTTTCAACGTGAAGTGTGTATTTATGTACTACAGTGCGCCTACTCATATATTTAAGCTTATCTGTGAATTCTTTGAGTTTGAAAGATTTACAAGAGAGACGATAAAAGAATGTCCCTCATCAAACCCTGATTTGAATCCAGTCGAAAATCTATGGTCATTTGTGAAGAAGAAATTATATGAAGGTAGCAAACAATATGAGAACAAAGGAGACCCATAGGAAGCAATTAAAACCACCATATCGGAAATTGAACCAGCTGAAGTAAAAAAAAAAAAATCAACAAAATCAATAAATAATATAGATTAATGGCTATTACTGAGGAGACAGGTTACTATATCAAAATTTAAATGATTCAAAGATTTATCATATGTGTTTGTTTGGTTTGGTTTCTTTGTTTAATGGCATATCAAACTTTGTAGCTTATTTAATGCCAAAGCTATTCTCCTAGAAGAACAGTAGTGGTGCTATTTAACCCACAACTGGGAGAATAAGGGGGTTCATACCTTTCCCAAGGGTATTTGCCCGAAAGTGAACGTAATAGCGCGACTGAAGTACGAACTCGCTTACTACGATTCCACAGTCCATCACTTTAACCATTACACCACGAGGACACCCCCTCCGAAAGTGAACGTAATAGCGCGACTGAAGTACGAACTCGCGTACTACGATTCCGCAGTCCATCACTTTAACCATTCCACCACGAGGACACACCCATATGTGTTTGTGATTTATTCTATAATTAGTGTTGATCGGTTTTAGATTATTTTATTTCATTTTTATGAGATATTTGATTATTTGGTTTTGCCTAATATCTTCAGACGGCAATTTCTGAAATATATCAAATAAATTCAATAAAGCATATTGATACAAACTAAAATTTTAACTCAGAATTTTTTTTGACGTCTAAATTCATTGGTTAAAATTTAACAAATTTTTCTACAAACTAAATTTGAATTCCTTAAGCTTAACGTAAGAGTGCTCAATAGAACGAAATATAAATTCCAACTGATTACGAAAAAAATCTACCAAGGTTTCACGAAAATAGATTAATGAAACATTTCCGTTGTGTTTTTTTTTTTTTTTTTTTTTTTTTTTTTGACTAGGCATTGCGTTATTGGTTGATTATCTTCCAGTGGTATGTATGTTTTTAGTCTTTTCTTTTTTTTTTATGGAATTTTTCCCCGGATACCAGTTTGTGTAATATTTCTTTCATTTGCAAATAGTACCCTCTGGGTTTTTTCACTTCATCTGAAGAATTAATTATTATATATATATTGTCATCCATAGACAGACTGTTTCGTAGTATCACAACTGCTTCAGTGTGGCTAGACATGCGAGATGCTTCAAGCTGGGATCAAAACCCGGCTGACTTTAAGTCAGTAGGATATCTTACCCGGGAATTATCTTCATTCTTAGCGTAATCGTAGGAATTTTTACATATATATATATATATATATATATATTTGCATTTACGCTATCGGCTGCCGGAGTACTCAATTCATGAGAAGAGGTTAAATAGTCAAAGAAAAGATCTAAACAACAAAGAACGAAACAAAATATATTTGACCAAAATTTAACTGGTATATATATATATATATATATATACAAGTTAAATTTTGATCTTACATATTTGATCTTTGACTATTCATTTAGTCAGGATAGGTTAGGTAAGGTTATTTTGTTTAATGGCGCATCAACCATTTTGGATGAGTTAATGCTAAATCTTGTTTATATATATATATATATATATATATATATATATATATATATATATATAAGATTTGTAACCAAATGGTTTGTAGATAAATATTTTTGTCTTTAAACAAATTATTAGATCGCGAGAAAAATCTTAGAAAATTCTGCTTCTCAGGTCTATGCTATGTAGATGTATCGTAATTTATCTTTGTATATATCACCTAATTTTTTGGTATATATCTACTTATAATTTTTGTATATTACTACAAATTAGTTGGTTTGTTGGTTTGTTTGGTTTTATGGCATATCAACCTTTGTAGGTTATTTAACGCCAAATCCATTTTTATGTAAATAATCTGTTCTATTGAAAACAGTTCAGTTTAGCATAAGTACACAGTTTAATTGTCAAAAACATTTCCATTTCAAACTATTCTAGCAGTTATATGTATTAATTCAGTTAAGTTTAAATACAGTTTTAATGTCGAAAAACAGTTCTATTTGAAATAATTCAGTTAAGCATAAGCACGAAGTTTAAGTGTAAGTACGGTTTAATTGTCAAAAACGTTTCTATTTCAAGCTATTCAGTTTACTCAATTCATTTTAGCATAAGTATGCTGTTAGTTCTATTTAACCCATAGATAGGGCCCTATCAGGTACTACAACTCTGGGCCAGAGTGGACCTGGGAGCGATGGCAATGAAGGGGTACTCCGCATTCCACAAAGCTCCCGCACTGCTGGAACCTCACCATCAGATTGTTTAGTGTCATATCAGGACACTCGTTGGGGGGTGGGTCTTACCCCTGTGCAGAGGTGCAGTCAGTGTATTCTACAGCTCCAGCTGACTGGGCAAGTACTGCAAAGTAGTTTTACTTATATCAACTAATTTTTTGTTTATATCTTCTAATTTTTTTTTGTATTCATCATCTAATTTTTTGCATATATCTACTAGTTTTTTTTTTTTTTGTTTTTTTTTATATATCTACTTTTTCTGTATACATCAATTGAATATTTGTGCATATATCTGCTAATTTTCTTTTGCATTTATCTACTAATATTTTTTGGTATACATCACCTAATTTTTTTTGTATATATCTACTAATTTTTTTGAAGATATATACTAATTTTTTATAGATATCTACTAATTTATGGCAGGTATCTACTAATTTTTTGAAGATATCTATTAATTTTTATATATATCTAATTTTTTTGGATACTTCAACTAATTTTTTTTGTATATAGCTACTAATTTTTCTTATATACATCAACTAATTTTTTTTCTTTTTTGTATAACTAGTAATTTGAGGTTTGCACCTATGCGGTCTGTTTCAATATCTTTACTTTCTACACTGTTGGATCCATTAAGGGTTGAGATTTATTGTATTTTAATCCTTGGGAGTTACATTGTTTTGTTTGTTTTGGTCTTCTTTAATATTGCTGGGTTGGCTAAGGTCGTCAGTGCTGGTTAGGGCTGGACTAGAAACGTCTATTGATTTAATGAAAGAAAACGGTTTCAAGCTGGCAAAAGAAAGAAGCAAAAGATACCCTGCACAAACAATTACAGATGCGGACAATGCCGATGACACGGCGCTTCTGGCAAATACACCCGCTCAAACCGAAACCCTGCTACATAGTCTGAAACGAGCAGCTGCTGGCATAGGCCTTCATGTCAATGCAGACGAAAATAAATACATGTTCTTTAATCAAAGAGGCGACATCTCCACACTAAAGGGTGGGCCTTTGAAACTAGTGGACAAGTTCACCTACCGAAGAAGCAGTGTCTCATCAACCGAGAAAGACACCAGCAAAGGCATGGACAGCTATCGATAGGCTATGGGTCATATGGAAGTTAGACCTGACCGATAAAATAAAACGCAGTTTTTCCAAGCAGCGGTCATGTCAATACTGCTATATGGATGCACTACATGAATGCTAACTAAACGAATGGAAAAAATCTTGACGGCAATTACACAAGAATGCTGCAAACAATATTGAACAAGTCCTGGAGGGAACACCCCACAAAACAAGGGCTGTACGGCCACCTACCACTCATCATGAAAACTATCCAAGTTAGACGAACCAGACATACGGGACACTGTTCGAGAAGTAAGGACAACTCATTAGCAATATACTACTGTGGACCCCTTTACATGGACGAGCAAAGGTAGGACAACCAGCTATAACCTATATACAACAGCTCTGTGCCGATACAGGATGTAACCTGGAAGACCTCCTGGGAGCGATGGACGATAGAAACGGGTGGCGAGAGAGGGTCAGGGAGATCTGTTCTGGCAGCACGACATCATGATGACGATGATATAACGGTACGTACAAGTGAAGTAACTGCAAATGATCGCTGCTTATATTTCCATAATATTTGTGCATTATTATCATAATTGCATAGCACGTGTGTGTGTGTGTGTGTGCGCGCGCAAATGTGAATATCAGTAAGACAGTAGTGTCACTTCATTAATACGTCCCCGAATAATTTTCTTCCAACTACCACATAAATATTTGGTTTCTCATTAGGGTGTTTGCTTTGGTTGGGTTTTATGGCCTATCAACCATTGTTGGTTATTTAATGCCTAATCATATTTATACATATATATTAAAAATATATGATTTGGTTTGGTTGGCTTTTATGGCATATCAACCATTGAAGGTTATTGGTTTCTAAATCGTCTTTATATATATATATTAAATGTATAGAATTTGGTTTTATAGGCTTTTATGGCCTATCAACCATTGCAGGTTATTTAATGCCAAATCCTTTTTACACATATATATTAAATATATAGGATTTGGTTTGGTTGGGTTTTATGGCCTATCAACCATTGTAAGTTATTTAATACCAACTCCTCTTTAAACATATATATATATATATTAAATATATGATTTGGAACAATATTTTGCTGAAAACATTTTATACATGTTTGAGTTCATTTTTTTTTTGTTTTGTTTTTGCATAGAGTCAAATGGTTTCAAGTATTGCTACATAACACTATTAATTCTATACAATATTAATCATTTGTTTGCTCACAGTTAAATAGTTTCAAGTATTTCTATGTAGCAGTAACAATTTAACATCAGTCATTTGTTTGCACACATTTAAATAGTTTCAAGTATTGCAATGTAACAGTAACAATTTAACATCATTCATTTGTTTGCACACAGTTAAATAGTTTCAAGTATTGCGATGTAACAGTAACAATTTAACATCAGTCATTTGTTTGCACACATTTAAATAGTTTCAAGTATTGCGATGTAACAGTAACAATTTAACATCATTCATTTGTTTGCACACAGTTAAATAGTTTCAAGTATTTCTATGTAACAGTGACAATTTAACATCAGTCATTTGTTTGCACACAGTTAAATAGTTTCAAGTATTTCTATGTAGCAGTAACAATTTAACATCAGTCATTTGTTTGCACACATTTAAATAGTTTCAAGTATTGCAATGTAACAGTGACAATTTAACATCAGTCATTTGTTTGCACACAGTTAAATAGATAATCATGATATGCAAGAGATTAGTTTGTCAGTAATTTCATTTTTACTTTTGAAATGGATGGTTTGAAAGTAACATAAAAAAAAAGAGATTAAGTTTATCCGTTTGTGCTCAGTTAAATAGTTTTGAGTATTGTAGTTATTTATCAATTTTTTTAAGTTTTAGGTGTTGAACTATAGTCTGTGCCACTATTCATGTAACAGTAACAATTTAACATCAGTCATTTGTTTGCACACGTTTAAATAGATATACATATATGCAAGAAATTCGTTTGTAGGTAGTTTCATATTTAAATGAGTTAGAATTAATTTGTATGCAAGTATTGCTATTGTTTCTATATAGTTAAATGGTTTCAATTATTGCTATCTAACACTAATAATTCCATTCAATATTAATCGTTTGTTCCAAGTATGGTTGTGTAACACTAACAATTCAATTAAACATCAGTCATTTGTTTACACACAGTTACATAATCAAACAGTTCTATTTCAAATAATTCAATTTAGCATAAGTCAACAAAGGTAAATGGTTCCAAGTATTGCAAGGTATCACTAAAAATTCAATTAAACATCAGTCATTTGTTTACACACAGTTAAATAATCAAACAGTTCTATTTCAAATAACTCAATTTAGCTTGTTACATGTTTGCACTCAGTTTCAGCGTCAGAAAGTTTTATTTGACCCATAGATAGGACACTATTAGATGTTAGCACTCCCGGCCAAAGTAGATCTGGGACCAATGGCAATGACGTGGTACTCTGCATTTCCCAAACCTCCAGCATTACAGGAACCTCACCATCAGATTGTTTAGTGTCATAAACAGGACACTCGTTGGGGGGGGGTTACCTCTCTGCAGAGATGCAGTCGGCATATTCTACAGCCCCAGCCGACAGGGCTGTCACTATTGTGTGTGTGTGTGTGTGTGTGTGTGCAATTTTGTAGTTGATGCTGAGAGATCACTGGATTTAGATAAGGAGTTTGATATTTTCCGTTGTTTTTGTTTTTGTTAGTTGGTTATGATTTGTTTTGGATAATGTGCGAGGTTCTTGTTTGCAGTAATTAGAATGTGTTTTGCTTTGTTGTTTGGTTTTGGATTTATTTTGGGAATTGGTGATCTTTGTGATTTTTCTTTTACGCAATTTATTTTAGTTGGAGATTCAAGGTTTTCAGGAGATATTTTTGGAGTTGTTGTGTGGGTGCTTGTTCTGGGCTCTTTTTGTTTAATTCGGGATTCAATTTGACAGATTTTAAGCTAAGTGTATGTTTTTTAACTGTTCTTTAAATTTTGGTTAGTCTTTTGGTTCTAGTTGACCTACTTTTTCCAAGATTATTCTGTATTTATCTTGTTAATTATCATATTTACCACCCCCTCCGCTCGGGCAGGAGATGACACAAGGTCATTTTTTTAAGCGGGGTTTAACAGGTTTGAATTCAGAGCTTTCCTTCTCCTAGACTAGTTGCCTTACCAAGGCTGAAGAACCCAGTCTGTCCTACTATTTACCCATAGCTGGAGGGAGAATAATTGGAGTTATACCTTTCCCAAGGGTATTAGTGCTATGTGAAATGTAATCGGTCTCGTCCAGGATTTGAACTCGTGTCGCCGTGTCCATTTCCTACGACGATAACCATTACACCACGGGCACCTCCAAACCCACCTTTATCTTGTTAATTATTATTGTTGTTAATTGGATTCACACTCTGTTCTTCAGTGATATTGGTGTTAATTTTTCTTGCTTTTTGAAATATATTTCTTCAAATTTCACATCCATATTATCCGTCTCATTTTTTATAGTTGTTTCAAGTCCTTGAAAAGACGGGATGGTTTTTATTGGCATTTTGAGCATTTGGTTTCGTTAGGACAGTCTTCTTCTTTATGATCGGGGTCTTTTTGGCCCTACCTTCCACGTCTACTTCTGCAGTTGTCTTTGTAGTTCTCATATTTTTAACATTTTAAGGTACCTTAAGGGGTGAGGGAATGTATCGTTTTATTGCTTGGAGGTAGTATCCAATTTTTATTTCATTGAGAATTATGGATTTCTTAAATGTCAAAATGAATGTGTGAGTTTCTATTTCTTCAACACCCCTTCTAATAGTTAGCCTTTTGTAGTATGTTACCCTCATTTGCTTTTCTGTTGATGTTTTTATTTTCTCTGATGCAATTTGGGATAACTCTCTGTTTCTAATAACTCCCTTTTAAGTGTTAAGTTTTTTATATGAATAAACTTTGCGCTTCAAGTTGTGAGAGGGTTTTTTTAATCTTTTTTAGGTTTTTGGCATATTTTTTATTTACCTCTACAAGTAGATTGCCGCTTCCATTTTTTTCTACAATTCAAGGGTTCACCCTGCAGGAGACTATCTTTTCAATTATAAAAGGAAACAGTGCGACAAAAAAAGTTTCTTCTAGTGATTGGATTATGATGAATCTTGGGAATTATGTTTATGGTTTTTTTCTGAATTGGATTCAAAGAAGTTTTGTTTAAGGTTTTTGTTTGTATTTGCCAGGTGTTTTTTTTTTTATTATTTGTTGGTCCTGTGATCCACCACCCACTACAGTCCTACTTTTGTTGATAAGTTACCAAGGGTTGAGACGGAGATACATCAGCTAGTATACTCGTGTCGAGAGGGCGGTTTCAAGCCCCTGCGAATTTCAAGCTTTTGCTACTCCAAACCTGATGAATTAAGATTAAATAATGGTAAAAGTCTTATTTCTCTCAACCCGGTTGACCCTCAGCAACCACCTTCATGCGTTTTTAAGATAAAAATTTGGGTATTTGTTTGTCATAAGAGAAATTTGCAGAATAAAGTCGGGACTGAATCATCAAATTTAGAAATCCGTTCGCTGTTCTTCCTTTTCCGTGATAGATCACGTTCCGTTTGCATTTATCACTGCAAGCAAAACGGTGCTATTAAAAAGATTAGCACGTAGGGTCTTGTTCAGCTTTGCTTTGAACAGATTCTTTACCATGGTACATTAGTCTACCCTCATGTTATTTATTCTCCACGAGATTTCCGCATCTCTGTTTCGGCACATATTCACCATCAGTCCTACGTAAACGTACGCTTTTGCCTCTTTGCTTTCACTCTCTCCCACCATTATGTGACCTTGTATATATCTTGATGAACCAAAGAGCCGTATTATACATATATATATACAGGGTGACCCAAAAAAAAACAGAACCCATCAACTTTTTTATTACTTCTACAAAAATAAAGCAAAATAATTCTAATTCTTTTCCATGGTAGACCAGGACATGTTGGTGAATACTATGGTCTCAATTTTTCATGCACCAAATGTATTTTATATTCTGAAAAAAAGAAAAGGCTAGAATTAAATTTATGAATTTCAGTCAAAAATATATGGGTTCTATTTTTTTGGGTCACCCTATATATATATATATATATATATATATTCAATTCCTCTGCCAGGCCCAGGATGTAGCACAGGGTAATTTTTCAAGCAAAATTTAACAGGTTTGAATTCAAAGATTTCGGTTTTGATTTTTTTAATGGCTTATCAATTCCTGAAACCAGGCTTTCCTCAATGCGCTAATCATATTTACCCAACCCCTCCGCTCGGGCAGGATATGACACAAGGTCAGTTTTTATGCGGAGTTTAACAGGTTTGAATTCAGAGTTTTCCTTCTCCTAGACTAGTTGCCTTACCAAGGCTAAAGAACCTAGTCTGTCCTACTATTTACCCATAGCTGGAAGAAGAAGAATTGGATTCATACCTTTCCCAAGAGTATTAGTGCAATGTAATCAGTCTCGTCTAGGATTTGAACTAGTGTCGCCGAGTCCGTTTCCTACGACGATAACCATTACACCACGGGCACCTCCTCATAGCACTAATACTTTTGGGAAATGTATGAATCTACCGACACTCCATTCAGCTATGGATAAGTAGGAGGGCAAACTGCGATCTTTAACTTTGGTATAGCAACTAATTTAAGAGAAGGAAAACTTTCAATTGACGGAGTCCCCGTGACATAATGACTAAAGAGTTGGACTATAACATCGTTGTAAGTTCGATCTTCATTCGTGCCTTTAGATTAACTTGCGGACTATTGCCACTGGGAAAAAGTACGAAACCCTTTATCTCTCCCAGCTATTATTTAAATAGTGCTACGACTGTCTTTCTAAAAGGATAGCTTTGGCATTAAATGACCCACGAAGGTTGATATGTCATTAAACAAAGAAACCAAAATAATGTAAAGTTCGTCTTGTAGACCATTTTATTTTGCGTCGAATTTGATCCATACTGGTTCTCTTGATTCATGGTTAACGTATCCAATTAAACCAAGTTAAATAAATAATTGGGTGCTGAGCCGTGGATCAATGGTTGACAGGTCATTATAATTGTGTTGAATGTTCATCAAACCAGAATAAATCAAGTTTAATAAATGCTAATGGGTATCAAGATCAGTTATATTTTTTATATAACGACTGGGTTAGTCATAGTTTGGTTCTAATGTCTAAACTGGTATAGTCTACCACATAGGCACCTCACTTGGTGTAATGGTTTGCAAGTTAGATTTATAGACCATTGTTAATGAATTCGATTCTCACTGGATGCTCCATACTTTTGGTTTTATAGCAAGCTTAATGGATATGTACATAGTCTGGAACACGATAACAATAGTGGGATATCTCGATGGAATCAAATTTATTCTAATAAGTCTCCCAGATCAGTTTACTGACTTATCTGTCAACACATAAGCATAGTTTGACACAAAGATACAGTAACGGAGTACCCTGTGAGAATCGAACTTACTACACTTGGTTTTTTAGTCTAGGTTTCTAACCACTGTGCTATGGCAGACATCCAATGCAGATGCATATACCTATTGATGAAAGAGTGGGTGTGGTTAAATATGAATAGTGTATGTGTGTGTGAATATTTATTCAGTAGATCATGATTATCTCCCTTTCATAAGTGTACGGGCTGAACTTTAGTCAGCGTCTGATGTCGATTCGCAAGGCCGGCGTCGGGACACCATCAAAGGGAAGACAGTGGGTTGAATCATGGCGGACTGAAAAGGGTAAGAAGCAGAAGAGGGGGACTAGCCAGTTAAAATGAAACTTTATGATGGTAGGGGTGGGGACATGATGGGCGTGGCGATGGATGGGGGTTTGGGGTAAGTGGCTGGGGACCTTAATTAAATGATGAAGGGATGGAGTTTTAAGAGCCATAGCGCCAATAAAATTCAAAACAGGAGGATTTTGTTCTATATTTGTCCCGACGGCCATGACAAAAATAAAATGAATTAAGAAAATAAAAATGTGCAACTTCGTGGATCACCTATCAACCGTACAAAAATCATTCAAGCGAGCCTGTGACTAACAATAATCTTTGCTTGTCTGTGGCAACACCCGCTTTATCCACAAGCTCAGAGTCGATATATAATCTACCCGCTTTTTTGGTACCATCTAAAAAAATACACTTTCAGGTTTTCTTTTTTTCTATCTCTCTTTCTCCTATCTTTTTATTTAGTCTTTCTTTTCTTAAAAGAAAAAAGAAAAATAACATTTTTCTTTCTCTATTTTTAAATCTCTCTCTCTCTCTCTCTCTCTTACCCTCCTCTCCCTCTCTCTCTCTCACCCTCCTCTCCCTCTCTCTCTCACCCTCCTCTCTCTCTCTTACCCTCCTCTCTCTCTCTCTCTCTATCTCTCTGTTCTTTGCTTTTACTTCAACCTTTTCTATTCCTCTTCTCTTCTCTCTTCTTTTTCTCTTTCATTCTTTAAACAATTTGCCCCCGTTGCCTTTTCCTTCTCTCTCTCTTCTTTCGTCTCTGTCTCTTCCTTCCCATATCGCTATTGCTCTGTCTCTGTCTCTCTCACTCTGTCACTCTGTGAGAGTCTTTCTCTCTCTTTCTTCCTCTCCCCCCCTCTCTCTCTCTTTGACTCTCCTCTCTCGAGCACACACACACACGCACACACACGCTCCCCCTCTCTCTCTCTCTTTCTCTCTCTCCCTGTCTCTCTATTATCAATATATAAGCTTGGAATGATAAAAAGCCATACAGCATTAATAGAAAATGAGAAGATTGTGTTGCGTCAGGGCCAACAGATGGAAGATAAGAACCTGTCTCCCAAAGGTTTTTCAGGATCGACCTCTCTATTCATCCGTTTTTGTCAATCAATCTGTCTTGGGGTCTGTTGTATATCTTTCTGTTCATGTGTCTATTTCTATGTTGTTTTGCTGATCTATCAATATATATATATATATATATATATATATATATATATATATATATATATATATATATATATATCAATCTGTTTGTATCTTTGTATCAATCTATCATAATATTTTCATAATTTCCTATCTAAATCTATTCATATCTATCTGTCTAATTATCAGAGTATTTTCAATACTATAGATAGAATTGAACAGACTGAAGCAGATATATACAATTGTATCGAACTCTATCTGATCACACACACAAATACATGTGTGTGTCTTTGTATGTGTGTGTATGTGAACAGAGATTCACACACACACACACACACACACACACACACACACACACACACATATATATATATATATATATATATATATACACTGTAATGGTTTATGGTTATCACTAGCTGACTTGAAGAGTTACTGGTGGACCGAATTTTGGGGTATTTTTAAATAGTGGTCAATATCAATTATATATATATATATATATATATATATATATATATATATATATATATATATATATTCTCGTCTCTCTTCTTTATCTCCTCACGTTTTTGTTTGTTTTCTTCCTCAGCATTTGTCTTACAATTACCCACCCACCCCCCAAAAAGGAAGAAAATATGGTAATCACAGACGGGATTTCATATAAATTTTGTGATTATATATTGGCTGAAAAGCAATGCTGAAACATAAAGACAACGATGTAAAAATTACATGAAATTATCTGGGATGATGAAAATATACCGGCTTAAAACAATGCAGGAAGGTCGAATATATCGGCCGAAAGGTTATCCTAGAAACAAGAAACATGAAGACAATTCTGTGGAAAATCTAAGGAATAATGGAAATACTTGATGGGAGAGAAGTTGGAAAGACAATTAGAAAAGATCCAAGATGGTGAAGTTGGGATCAAAGAGTCAGAAATGATAATTTGGATTTTCGAAATGAGAAATGGTTTCCCGAAGATAAAGAAGATGCCGATAAGATATAGGTCTGTTTTCTCCTGGGTACAGGAAGGACCTATCAAACGAGGAACCCAAAGATATCGAGGGCTTTGGAAATGACCAGCACTCAACGACCGCTCGGAAAGCACTCAATCACCTTTCTTACGTCATGAGGCATGAGAGTGGTTCGGAAAAGTTTTCGATAGAAATCAGTCAGAGACGGGGAGGGAAAGAGTCCAAACCGACCAATAAAAGACATCACACAGATGTTAGACATTTTATCTTCATATATTTCCTTTCTTTCTTTCTTTTTTTCTTTCTAATACTTTTTCTTTATCTCTCTCTCTCTCTCTCTCTCTCTCTCTCTCTCTCTCTCTCTCTCTTTCTTTCTTTCTAATATATTTATTCTTTTCATATTTCTTTCGTCTTTCTTTCCTTTTCTTTCTCCTTTCGGTCTTTTCTCTTTCCTCTCTCTCTCTCTCTCTCTCTCTCTCTCTCTCTCTCTCTCTCTATCTATCTATCTATCTATCTTTTTTTTCTTTTTGACTTTTTTTTTGCTTTCTAATTCTTACATTATTAACTTCTTTTTTTCCCCGCTTCTCTTTCAACATTTTACCAAATCAATTAATTTCTTTCTTGTTTTTGTTATTTTTTCTCTTTCTTTTCTTCTCTTTGTTATATATCGATCCCTCAACACATTCGTCTATAAATCGATTTCTATTGAGACTGAGCTGAATCATCACTTGTTTTTCATTTGTTTGTAAATATATATATACATATATATATATATATATATATAAAGGAAATATATATATATATATATATATATATATATATATATATATATATATATATATATATATATATATATATATATATATATATATATATATATAATCCCACAAATAATAACCTAACTTATATTTTTTGTAAAAGGTTGATTTTCTTCTGAAACAAAGATACCAGGATTTTATTATTTCTGATGGACAATCCAAACGAATATCATTAGGTATTATTCATTATCAAAATCTACAGCATAGAAGTTCAGTAACTCAAAAGCAAACTGCAATGCCTATAAATCCAAAAGATAAAAACCTTAATATATAAGCGGTGTAAGTATTTTTGGACTGATACATTTTCCCATTTTGAATGTAGTTTCAATGTTGTCTAGTTTGATAATAAATAACACCTAATAATATCCGTTTTGATTTCATTATGTTTCATGAGAAAAAATAAGATACTGGTGTCTTAATGCTTTTGTGTTTTCTATAAATCAAATTTTATTTTTAAAAATTGAAAAGGTATACTTATTTCTTGTGATTCTCTCTCTCTCTCTCTCTCTCTCTCTCTCTCTCTCTCAATATATATATATATATATATATATATATATATATATATATATATATATCACGCTGACACACACATTCGCGCGAACATACGCACACCCACAAATACACACACACACACACAAACACTTTCTGTCTCTGTCTCTCTCACACACACATGCATACATATACAAAGTACTAACATACTCTCCCTTTTCTCTCTCTCTCTCTCTCTCTCTCTCTCTTTCTCTCCCTCACTCTCAATACACACACACATATGGACACACACACACACACACACACTCTCTCTCTCTCTCTCTCTCTCTTTCTTTCTCTCTCTTACTTTCTGTACACACACACAGATATATATATATATATATATATATATATATACAATGATCCAAAAGAAATTCGTGAAATTGCCAGTAACCCTTGTGCAAACCAACCGGTATTTTTGACGTTTTTTAAGAAATGATTTTTTAAAATGTTTTTGGATATAACTTTCCTCTCTTTCTATCTCTTCTTCTCACTGTCTCAAAGTATATATATATATATATATATGTATATATATATATATGTGTGTGTGTGTGTGTGTGTGTATGTGTGTGTACAGAAAGTAAAAAAGAGAAAGAAAGAGAGAGTGTGTGTGCGTATGTGTGTCCATGTGTGTATGTACTAAGAGAGAGAGAGAGAGAGAGAGTATGTTTGTGCGTTGCATGTGTATGCATATGTGTGTGTGGGACAGAGAGAGAGGGGGGGGATAGAGAGAGAGAGAGAGAGAGAGAGTGTGTGTGTGTGTGTGTGTGTTATGTCTCGAGAAACGCAATGTTTACACCAATACTATCTTTGAGCCTATGTTTATATTACTAAAAAGACAAAACAAATAAAAATGAATAAATGAAAGGAAAGTCGAAGACGACCCAGAAGAATAAAACGGGTGGGAATATGCTGCCTAACTTGCCTTGCTTTAACCAGCAAATCCTTTCTCGAAAGCCAGATCGATCCTAACCGGTGCTTTCATTACTGTGGCCTTGTAAATGTCTATTAGAAATGATAAAAGAAAAAAAGCGGTGGGGGAGGAGAGAGAATGGAAATAAAAATAACAACATCGCTGTATTAATTAAAAATACTCAGCAGAATCACAAAGAATGGGTGTGTTACGGGGGGGAGTGAGAAACTCAAAAAAGAGGATAAGAGGCATGAAAAAAGGGGGGGCGTTTGAATAGGAAAAGGAAATGAAGGAGGAAGTGGAAATAGAAAGTAAAGACACGAAGGAGTAAATGAGAAAACAAAAAAAGCGGGGTGGGGAACGAATACGAGAAACAAGTGATGGAAAAAACAAAAGAAAAAAAGGATAAGAAGAAAAGAGAAAGAAAAAGAAAATAAGACTATCGCTAAACAATAAAAAAGAAAGAAAGAAAGAAAGATGAGGAGGGGGTGGAGAAGGAGGAGGATGAAAAAGAAATTTAAAAAAGAATAATACAAAAAAGGAAAGAAAGTAAAGAAAACAAAAAGTAAGAAACAAAGATAGAACTTGAAATCAAGAAAGATAATTAAAAAATCATGGGAAAGAAAGAAAGAAGGAAAGAAGGAAAGAAAGAAAGAAGAGAGTAGAAAGAAAGAAAGAAAGAAAGAAAGAAAGAAAGAAAGAAGAGAGTAGAACTGAAGAGGAACAAAGAAAGAAAGAAAGAAAGAAAGAAAGAAAGAAAGAAAGAAAGAAGAGGGTAGAAATGAATAGGAAGAAAGAAAGAAAGAAAGAAAGAAGAGAGGAAACTGAAGAGGAAGAAAGAAAGAAAGAAAGAAACAAACAAACAAACAAACAAACAAACAAACAAGAGTGTAAAAAGAAACAAGAGAAAAGAAAGAAAAAAACGTAAAAAGAAAAAGAAAGGATATGAAAGCTAAAAAGAAAGAAAGAAAGGATAAAAATTCTGCATGAAAAAGATGTAAATCATTTTGATGAATGAGATTATGAAAGAAAAATAGAATAAAGAAACGATTGCGCTGTCAAAAAAAAATAATATTAAAAAGAGAACCAAGAAACAAAACATGAACGACAAAAAAGAAGGTATTACAGAAGTGAATGAAAAGAAGAAAAGAAGAAAAAAATTTCAAAGCAAATGAAAGCCTGAATGAACAAAAGAAAAAAAGAAAGAAAGAAAGAATTAAAAGTGAACGATAAAAAATAGGTATTAGAGAAAAGTGAATGAAAAGAAGAAAAAACTTTCAAAGCAAATGAAAGTCTGAACGAAACAATGAATAAAAGAAAGAAAGAAAGAAAGAAGGAAGGAATACAAAGTCAACGATAAAAAAAAGAAATAATAAGAGAATGAAAAGAAGAAAAACACTTTCAAAGCAAATGAAAGCCTGAATGAATCAAAGAAAGAAAGAAAGAAAGAATAAAAAATGAACGATTAAAAAATGAAGGCATTAGAGAATAAGTGAATGAAAATAAGAAAAACTTTCAAAGCAAATGAAAGCCTGAAGGAAACAATGAATAAAAGAAAGAAAGAAGGAACAAAAAAAAAAGAGAAAAGTTCAAAGGAAGATACGAGGAAAAAACAGATGATTAACAACAATGGCGACTGTAGTCAGCTCAAACCGTTCACTATTCACAACTATTGCTTTCATCTGTTACATTGGGCTTTGAATGTATTTAGAGTGTTTGAATAACAAGCCGTTTGGCTGCCTCACTGGCTGGTTAGCTAGGGGACTGACCATTGTAGCAGTTGGGGTCCTTTATATTGCAGTCCTCTTTTTAAGTCAACTTCATTCTTCCCCTCATCATCCTAATCATATTTCCATCGGTTTCTCTCTCTCTCTCTCTATATATATATATATATATATATATCAATCTGTCTACTAATATATATATTTATATATCAATCTGTTCATACCTATCAAAGAATATAAGCTGAAAAGTTCTTGGCCTAACCAAGAAAGGAATGACCAAAAAAAACAAGAAACGTACGATATTCCACAAATTCATTCCGCGCCCCGAACATTTACTGC